>CM019149.1:31286531-31563691 GCA_009733165.1 Naja naja
ACACATGTTGTTCAGCTTCACATATTATAATATCTTTACAAGTCACGGCCTAGCAATCTACACTTTAGATGGATCTTTCACCTCAACCTTGAGCTAGTAGGGGTACGTACATCCACCCAGAAATTCAAGAGGTACAACTCCCTGATCCTTTGATCAAAAATGGCTGACAAACTTCGACATTTGTGCAACGCATAGAAATTTCACAAACTCCACCTCCTGGATTAATTGTGCAAGCAGAAATTTGGGTTCATCCATAGTCATTTCCTACAGATGTACCTGATAGATTTATGTCTCTTCTTCATGTATTTTCTAGCAGATGGATTGTGGGTGAATTATGGAGTTATTGCTTCAGATAGAGGTAATCCTCGACTTAGAACCATTCATTCAGTGACCATTGAAAGTTACAATGGCACTAACCAAGTGACTTATATGACCATTTTTCACACTTATGACCGTTGCAGCATCCCCATGGTCACATGATCAAAATTCACAGGCTTCTTTCTGTGGCAAGAAAGGTTGTATAATGGGGCAAAAAACCTCACTTAACAACTGACTCATCAAGCCAGAGAAATTTGGGGCTCAATTGTAGTCATAAGTTTATTTGTTTGTTTGTTTGTTTGTTTATTTATTTATTTATTTATTTATTAAGAGCCTTGGTGGCTCAGGCTGTTAATTGCCTGCACTTAAGTTCCAGCTGCCTACAACTGTGTAGCATAGGCTCAAGGTTGACTCAGCCTTCCACTCTTGGGTAGGTAAATTGAGGACCCAAGAGTTGCAATTAGCTGACCTTGTAGGGCTTAGTAATAAGCAGGCATATACAATGGAATGAGGGCTATTGCTGGACTGGGTTGCATCCCAAAAATTGTAAGCAGCCCTGAGTCTAGGGCATATAAATTAATTTATTTATTTGGATTTATATGCGCCTATCTCCCGAAGGACTCAGGGCAGCTCACAACAATAAAAAACATACAGTACAAAAAATTTAAAATTATTAAAAAATTATTAAGTAAAGAACCCAAATAATGATCTAAAACCCACAACAATCAATATACTATAAAAACCAATAAACCCCACCTCAGTCCAGGCCGGCCTGTTGGAAAAACCATGTCTTCAGGTTGCGACGGAAGGAACGAAGGTCAGGGGCCATCCGCAGCTCCAAGGGCAACTGATTCCACAGGGTGGGCGCTCCCACAGAGAAGGCCCTCCCCCTGGGGGTCGCCAGCCGACACTGACTACCTGCATATGGGTCTGGCCCTCTATGCATGAGAGAAGGAGTTGATTCAAAGAAAGTTACTTTTTATATAAACATTGATTAGGAAGCAGTATAAGTTAACAAAACTCAAATACTGTGGCCACCTCATGAGAAGGAAGGACTCACTGGAGAAGAGCCTAATGCTGGGAACGATTGCGGGCAAAAGAAGAAGGGGATGGCAGAGAATGAGGTGGCTGGATGGAGTCACTGAAGCAATCGGCGTGAGCCAGAGGTGGTATGCAGCAGGTTCTGCCCAGTTCTGGAGAACCGGTACCGGAAATATGAGTAGTTCAGCGAACCAGCAAATACCACCTCTGACTGGCCTCACCCCCATCTATTCTCTGCTTCCCGAGTCCCAGCTGATCGGCTGGGTTTCCTTTTGTTGCCCTGCACAGGAGAACGGAGCTGGAAAGCAGGTTTGTGGGATGGGGAGGGAATGGGGATTTTGCAGTAACCTTCCCCCAGGAGTGGCGAGGAATGGAGATTTTACAGTATCCTTCCCCTGCCCCGGCCACGAAGCCACACCACGCCCACCAAGCCGTGCCCACAGAACCGGTAATAAAAACATTTGACACCATGCCACCACTGAAGTGAGCTTAAATGGACTCTGAGGGATGGTAGAGGACAGGAAGGCCTGGAGGAACATTGTCCATGGGGCTGCGATGGGTCGGACACGACTTCGCAACTAACAACAACAAATAAGATAACAAAAAAGCTCCTACTTTTATGGCTGACATATTGATGTTTACCTCATTGTGGACACTCTACTCCCTACAGAAATGCTTTACCATTGCCACCTTTCATCATGTTTTGGACTTCGTAGTTAATTTTGTTCCTGGTAGTCCATCACTCAAATACTAACCCAGGTCAGCTTACTTCTTGGGTTGGTACTTGGGTGGAGGGGGAGGAAAATTTTAGCAAACATTTAATATGCTTGGCTCCTCCAACATCATTCTCTCTAAGGTCTTGTGGAGTTGCTATTGGACTTGTGATCTTGCCAAAATTGTCTGGAGATACAGACCGTAGGCCAGAGGTGGCATTCAGCAGGTTCTGACCAGTTCTGGAGAACCGGTAGCGGAAATTTTGAGTAGTTTGGAGAACCGGCAAATACCACCTCTGACTGGCCCTGCCCCCATCTATGCTCTGCCTCCTGAGTCCCAGCTGATCGGCTGGGTTTTCTTTGGTTGCCCTGCACAGGAGGATGGAGCTGGAAAGCAGGTTAGTGGGGTGGGAATGGGATTTTGCAGTATCCTTCCCCTGTCACGCTTACCAAGCCACACCCACCAAGCCACACCACATCCACCAAGCCATGCCCACAGAACTGGTAGTAAAAATTTTTGAATCCCATCCCTGACATAGGCTATAGTGACAGGTGCTTCTTGGGGTCTTTCCAGTGTACCCTACTATAGCACAAATACTTCTGTCAACATCTTTTTCTCTGCTGGACCTCATGGTGTTGACTTCATCTCCTCCATAGCTCATGAGTCAGATAGGCCCTATTGCCATCATCTCCTAGATCTACCGATGCTGTGGTAATATTTTCTCCTTTACTCCATCATAATCCAAGGGTAGCCTCCCAATGTGTGAAAGTGGGTAGGGTTTGTCATCTGATACCTTCGAAATAAATCCGATGAGTTGAAACCAAGGTAGGACACAGATCAATTATGAGAAATCATATTCCATGATTGCCATGTTCCTGTCAACTCAAGGATGGGTGGAGGGTAATTCAGCACAGCAATCAAGAAAGGCCCTCAGCTGACTTTGAGTCTTTCTCTAGAGCCAGGTTATTGTAGCAATCAACTGCTAATCCTAAATTGACATGCATTATTGATGATATGGTTTTGAACCACATGTAACCTACATAGAATTATAGGGCTAGAAGGAACATTAGGTCTTCCTGTCCAACTCCATGGCAGGGGACCTTATATCATCCCGCACAAATGGTTGTCCAATCTTTTCTTTAAAACCTCTGATGTTGGAGCCCCCGCAAATCAAGGAGGCAAACCTGTCCCATTGATTAATTGTTCTCACTGTCGAGAAATTTCTCCTTAGCTCGAGGTTGGATCTCTCTTTGATAAGCACCCATTGCTTATCCGACTCCCCATCTCTCCATGGCAGCCCCTCATGTAGCAGAAGACAGCTGTCATGTCGCTCAGTAATCCATTTAGTGGATCCTTCAACGATCTAACATTTTCAAGTGGTAATCAAAGGTATGGTGAGTTCCAATGAGTTCATGGCTTCCCAGCTTGGTCTACAAATTCTCACCTTCATTTTACATCTTCCAAGGGTTACTTTATCATGCCAATAAAGTAGCAAAAAGCTCAGATGATCTTAAGACATCTCAGTCCAAGCACGATAAAAGAAGACGCAGCTCAAAATAGTTCATTATAGGTTAGTGACAGTTCAAAGTTACAACAGCACTGAAAAAAACCCTGATTTATGACCAGTTCTCACACTTATGACCATTGCAGCATCCTCAGTCATGTGACCATAATTTAGGTGCTTGTCAACTGGCATGTGTTTGTTTGTTTGTTTGTTTGTTTGTTTATTTATGCCTCCCTATCTCCCGAAGGACTCAGGGCGGCTCACAACAATAAAAACAAAGAACATAAAATTAAAAAAAACTATTAAATAAATAAATCCCAATTACAGAATTAAAACTGACAAACAAATTAATAAAAAAAAAACCATCAGTCCAGTTTGGCCAGTTGAAAAAGCCATGTTTTCAGGTCGCGACGGAAGGATCGAAGGTCAGGAGCCATCCGAAGCTCCAAGGGCAGCTGATTCCAAAGGGTGGGCGCTCCCACAGAGAAGGGTCTCCCCCTGGGGGTCACCAGTCGACACTGTCTGGCCAATGGTACCCTGAGGAAGCCCTGTCTGTGGCACAGGGCAATGGGAAGTCATTGCTGGCAGTAGGTGCTCCCGCAAATACCCCGGACCTAAGCCATGAAGGGCTTTATAGGTGATTATCAGTACCTTGAATCTCACTCGGAGGACAACCAGCAACCAATGCAGCTCACTCAGGAGGGGTGTAATATGGGAGTATCAGGATACTCCCATCACAACCTGCACGGCTGCATTTTGTACCAGTTGAAGCCTCTGCATGGTCCCCAAGGGCAGCCCCATGTAGAGAGCATTGCAGTAGCTATTTACAATAGTTACAATGACCTGGGGCACTGGGGTTGTCATTTGCAACCTTCCTAGAGAACTTCTGTCAAGAAAAGACAATAGAGGAAGCCAGATTCACTTAATAACTACATGATTCCCTTAACAACTGGAAGGGAGTCATAAAACAGGGCATGGCTCATTTAACAACTCCCTTGCTTAGCAACAGGTAGTCTTTGACTTAAAACCATTCATGGAATGATCTTTCAAAGTTACAACTTGCTGAAAAATATGATCTATGACTGGTCTTCACATATATACAGGGAGTCCTCGGCTTACGACCAAAATTGAGCCCAAAATTTACATTGCTAAGTGAGACATTTGTTAAGTGAGCTTTGCCCCCTTTTACAACCTTCCTCGCCACAGTTGTTAAGTGAATCCCTGCAGATGATAAGTTAGTAACCCAGCTGTTAAGTGAATCTGTCTTCCCCATTTGACTTTGCTTGTCAGGAGGTCGCAAAAGGGGATCATGGTGACCTTGGGGGCACAGCAATGGTCATAAGTATGAACCCTTTGCCAAGTGTCTGAATTTTGATCACATGACCATGGGGATGCTTCAAAGGTCGTAAGGGTGAAAAACAGTCCTAAGTCATTTTTTTCAGTGCTGTTGTATCTTTGGACGGTCATTAAACGAACTGTTGTAAGTCAAGGACGACCTGTAACTGTTGCAGCATCCCCAAGAACATGTAATCAGAATTATTGTGCTTGGAAACTGGCACGTCTTTATGATAGTTGCACTCTCCCAAGTTTTTGTGTTTCCCCTTTGTGACCTTCCTAAAATGCCCCCAAAAGCAAAGTCTATGGGTGGAGCCAGATTCACTTAACAACCATGACCAAAAAAAAGTCATAAAATTAGGTATGACTCACTTAACAACCACATAGTTTAGCAACTGGCACTCCGGTCCCAATTGTGGTCATAAGTCAACGACTATCTGCATTGTATCGTATTATTACGAAACATATCAAGTCACCAAGTTTACTGGCCTCCTCAATATTACCTCATAGCTAGAGGTGTGTTACATGTTTTGTGTTGCTTATTTTTAGAGAACTGTCTTAAAATACTTTATTTAAAGATGATTGGCTTATCTTAAAGAAAAAAAGGCTTTAGTAATATATTGCATTTATAGGTACAGTCTGAGGTTTCAACAAAATATCCATGCTTGGTTCTATACACACAAATCTGGTTAACTCTCGATGCAGCCAAATTCAGGAGATCAAGAATAAGTGGGCATTTTCTGCTTTTGGGGCTTGTATTCCAGAATCTTTTTCTTCCAGAGATAAGGTTGGTCTCATCACTCTAGAAGGTCCTTCAAGACCTGGTTATGCCAGCAGGCCTGGGGCATCCAGGAGACAGGTGAATTTGTGACGTAGCTCCCTTATTTATTCACATCCCTCCATCCGTTATTCTCTTTTCCAGCTGGTTTTATAATTCCTTTTAAATATTATTACATAATAGTTCATTGTTTTTACTTGCATCATCTTCTGGGACATGGGCAGCCATATAAATTTGACTAATAAACAAATAAATAAATAAGAACTTTAAAGGCTGTTTTTACACTTAGCTGAAGGCAAGCAGGGGTTCAAAGGGGATAGAGAATGAGGATTTTTTTAAACCCCAAATCTTCATGAATTCAGCTGGACACCTGACAGGAAAAAGGAACCTAACCACTGCACCAAGAGGATCTAGCAACTTATTTTTTCTGCTGTGCCCTGACAATGATTGTTTGAGGGGTCCTTGGTGTTCTCTGAGCTTGGCTGTTTTCTTGCAGACCTTTCTTACCCAAACTAAATAACATCATCAGTGCTACATTACTTGGGTAATAAAAGATCTACAGGAAAACAACCCAGCTCAGAAGGCAAATGAACTTTTTTTGGTTTTGTTTTCCATGAAAACATTTTGCTTCACATCTAAAAAGCTTCTTCAGAGGCTTCTTGGATGAGAAATGAAACGTTTTCACACAACCCCCCCCCCAATAAAGTCCAGTTGCCTTTTGAGACAATCGTGTTCTGGATGATTGATGGACCACAAAGCTCAGAGAACACTAAGGACTCCTCACTTCAGCCCTGAGCTACAAATATTCCCCTTTAATGATTGTGTGTTCATTCATTCAGATTTACATAGCCATCTGTTATGTATGTAGGTTTGAATGTTATTGGTTTATTTGAACTGTTCTTGTAAAATGTCAAATGGTATTGGTTTAAATAGTGCGGGAAAAACCCTGCACTCCCATTGGCTGGCAACTACGGCTGCTGGCTATAAGAAGCAGCCGTAGCCCAGCCAAGTCGGGTCCATTCGAGCTGTAGTCACTAAATAAACTCTTCACTGAAGCTCTTCGCGTCTCACTCTTCATGCAAACTTAACACCATCCATCTCACAATCATCTGGGCAGCGAACCACAAAGGTAAAGAGTGCAATTTAATGTGAATATTGCTCATATTAAAAACTTCAATAATTATAGGTAAAGGTTCCCCTCACACACATGATAAAAGGCTGTATTTGTAAAATTAGGAATCCCAATATTTGTTGTTGACATGTTGCCTTCATCTCATTCTCAGGCCATCAGGGAGATGATTTTAAATCTTGTGTAGTTCTTCCTGCTATTGTCTTTTCACTCTTATTCTGACACCACCCAAAAGGAATGTCCAAGATCCTCCTTAGAGGAAAGTCATGTGTCTATAATGAATGGGAAAAGAAAGAGACAAGAGACATTGGATATGAATAGGCCATGGGGAGAGTATAACTCATGCTTTCATTTTCATGATGAGTGAAGAGCACTATCTTTGGCATGATCTGCAGAACTTCTCCATGCAATCTATAACTTTAACAAAGAGGAGGCCCAGGCAGCACAGATAGCTGAATAAGTGGAGATCAAGGGAAGAGGATGGGGCCAGCATGGGCATCTGTTCTTTTTCCAATTTGCGTCCTTCAGGCATTCAATGAAAGGCCTGAACAGGACTTGGATCTATCTTGGACAGGTCTTTTTGTGAGTCTGCGCTGATCTCACCAAGCATCAGATAAGAATACATTCCAGTTCTCCCCAAAGAGGTCATGACGAGATTGAAATTAAAATGTTTCCACACCCACAGATTGCCAGCAGGTTATAGTGAGTGGAGATTAGTCAGACCAGTTTATTATCCTTCAAAGAGATTGTGAAAGAGGCAATTGATTGCACATGTGTGTAATTGCTCCCTCCCCAATGTGGGCAGGATGGATGAACCCAGCAGCTGGGTACATATGCCATCTAAAATTCTCCAGGACATCAGAAGGAATAGAGCTCCAGAAAAGTGAAGACAACCTTTGTGAGTAAGTTGAAACCTTAAGGGGAGAAGAGAGCTGTGGCTGTACAAAACTGAAGGATCAGATGGGTTTTTAATCAAAGTGGAATGGATAAGTAAGAACATCAGATTAGTGGCAAAGAAGCCAGTTTGGTCTAGTGGTTAAGGTACCAGTCTAGAAACCAGGAGTTTTAGTTCCACTTTAGGCATCAAAGCTGCATAGGTGACTTTAGGCCTGTCTCTCTCCTTCAGCCAAATTCACCTCACAGGGTTGTTGAAGTGGGGAAAATAGGACGAGGAAGGAATATGATGTATATTCGCCACCTTCAATTATTCATAAAAATAATAAAGGCAGGATTAAGAGATATAAAGAGGAAAGGATAATCATATCTGTTTTTGCTTTTCATAGGTAGGATATATATTAGCGGACTTGCAGGAGTGAAATAATCAGTTGGCTGGAAACTTTCTATCATGCTTCCATTCTAATGGATGGCAATAGCAATAGCACTTCTTAGACTTATATACCGCTTCAGAATGCTTTACAGCACTCTCTGGGCAGTTTACAATATCAGCATATTGCCCGCAACGATCTGGGTCCTCATTTCACCAACCTTGGAAGAATGGAAGGTTGAGTCAATCTGAGTTAGGATCGAACTGCTGGCAGTGAGCAGAGTCAGCCTGCAATACTATATATGATCCAATGAAGGAGAATATTTGTAGCTCAGGGTTGAAATGAGGAGTCTTTAGTGATCTCTTAGCTTGGTTGTTTTCTTGCAGACATTTCATTACCTAAACTTGTAAGATCATCAGTGCTAGTCCTGATGGTGTAACCTAGCCCCAGCCCTTATGAGGCACCAGCTCTGATGATGTTAAGCTACTTTTGATAATGAAACATCTGCAAGAAAACCACCAAGCTCAGAGAGCTTCAAGGACCCTTTATACATGGCCCTGTTCCTTGCATCTCTCTCTCTCTCTCCCTCCCTCCCTCCCTCTCAGTAATATAATTTTAATAGGGGAGTCTGTGATAAGCCCTTGCGTTGCATCATTGCTTATATTTTTTTGATGTTTTCCCTTTTACAAAACAAAGAAAGAAAATACGGCCCAGATGCTAAAATATGGGATGGGGGGATTCATAAACATCTTTAGTCTGTGTATTACTTCCAATCCTCTTACTACCCTTTAAGAAATGCCTCCAAATACCTTCCTTCTTCTAAAACCATGTTCAGTAAATGTAAAGCAGAAGGGGATATTAGTGGCAGAGGAACAGGAGTGCCGAGAGGTAGTTACGGGGTGCATTTATATTGGGGGTGGGAGTGGAGACTCCTCTCCCCTTTTGAACATCCCCAGCCTGAATTCTCGAGAAGCAACATTTTGGGGAGGTAAGCAAAATGCTACATCACCTGCTAAAGTGCCAGGTGTGGATGTTTGTTTAGGAAGCATCTAGCTAGGTAATTAGAGCATAGATATCTGATTCTGATGCTAAATGGTATCACTAAAACTTGTGATACAGGACTTGGGAAGAATAAATAAACAGGAAGACAAAGGACACCCAAAGATTTGGATCTCGTCGCAGGTGAAGTGTTGAATCTTGAATGTGTAGGTAGGATGTCACTGTGGTACAGGTCCTTCATGATGGGTCATTATTTGGAGAAAGAGGAGGAAAAGCAGTGGTGGAATTCAAAATATTTTACTACTGGTTCAGGGGGGGGCACTTTGTGCCCAGACGCGTGCTTTGCGCATACGCGGAGTGTTCTAAAATGGGCAATTTTACACATGAA
Source organism: Naja naja (assembly GCA_009733165.1). Taxonomy (NCBI): domain Eukaryota; kingdom Metazoa; phylum Chordata; class Lepidosauria; order Squamata; family Elapidae; genus Naja; species Naja naja. The sequence continues at coordinate 31,296,003 of CM019149.1, forward strand.
AACTTACCTTACCACCAGCACTGGTGAATAAAACAGCTGAGGTGGGGCAATCTGATTTGCTGCGCCTATCAGCTGAGCTACGAACAAAGGAAATATAGGACAGGAAAGGGCGGGGCCAATTGCTGACCGGCACTACCAGATCATTAGAACCGGTGCAAACCGGCAGCATATCACCATTGAGGAAAAGGCTTTTACAAGACAGATTCATGGTGCCGCTTGTCCCCAGAATGAGGACAAAAGTGTTCCAGGAAGACCAATACAGGAGGACCAGTTTAAGTTAAATTTTCTTCTGGATAACAGCAATGTTATTTTTTTATCAATTATTTCCCGTAAGGGCACACCTATCCCTTAGCTCTTAGATCAGTTTGAGGTACAGCACAGGCAAACAGTTGACATATAATTACTTCTACTCAACGACAAACTTTTAAATACATTCACAAGGAATGCTGACCTGTTTTTCTCAGATCTGGTGCTATATTAGTTGGTCTTCAAACTTGACCCCTTTGGAGGACTTGAGAGCTGAAAGGGGGCTTCTAAAGGGGCAGATCTGATGCTCCTTTATAATTTAGTCAGGATTGCTGTCCTTTCTCTGTACTGATGGAGACAGTATTGACATGGATTTTGTATGTGTGTAAGTCATGGAGATAACAATCCTGTTTGAAGAACAACAGGGCCTTCTTCCCTGACTTTTTGTGATTTTTAGATTTTAAGGTTTTACTAACAATTCCAGGCACTTGTTTTTGGAAGGAGGACCTATTTTAATTTAGGAAAGAAAACTGTAAATATGTATAGGATGATGCTGTTAACTTTCTATGATCCCTATATATATGGTACTACTGTCTATGGAGATTCTCAGTCATCCATGGCTGTCCCAAAGGTGCCTTTTTTTCCAAAAGGCAACTGGACTTTCTTCGTTTTTGTCGTTGAAAAGGTTTTGCTTCTCACCAAGAAGCTTCTTCAGTTCTCAGAAATGTTTTCAGGGAAAGAAACCAAGAAACTCCAGTTTGCCATTTTGGAAAAACACCTTTGGGCCTACCTACTACTGTTCCTGAATTGCTATCCTTGTACCAATAAAAGGGCACCTGGAGTTAGGGAGAGCAACTTTGACGTAAGCATGGCAGTGGAAACACTTCATCAATAACACTTCATCAAAAGAGCTTTGGTGGCTCAGGCTGTTAAATGCCTGCTCTTAAGATCCAGCTGTCTACAATTACCGTAGGCTCGAATCCCACCAGGCTCAAGGTTGACTCAGCCTTCCATCCTCTCGGGGTAGGTAAATTGAGGACCCAAAATTGTTGGGGGCAATTAGCTGACCTTGTAAAAATGCCGCTTAGTAATAAGCAGGCATATACAATGGAATGAAGGCTATTGCTGAGCGCATTGGGTTGTGCTCCAAAAATTGTAAGCCGCCCTGAGTCTTCGGAGAAGGGCGGCATATAAATGTAATTAAAAAAAAAAAACTGATGAAGAAAAATAGAGTAATGGAGCTGAGATGTTGAGCTGAAAACTAGGAGGTGGTGAGTTTTAGTCCCACCTTCAACATTAAAGCTGGCTGGATGATATGGGCTTGTCCTTCGCTCCCAGCCCAACCTACCTCACAGGTAGTTGTTGTGAGGAAAATAGGATGGAAGGAAATGAAAGGTGCAGGTAGTCCTCTTCTTACGACCGGACGTTTAGCAATCATTCGAAGTTATGACCTACCTGAAAAAAAGGACTTACAACCCAGTCAGAAGTTCCAATGATTGCCCTCCTCACCCATTTACGGCATTTGCAGTGTCCCACGGTTCCACCGTCATATTATACAGTGGTTTTGCCAAACATTTCAGTGCCACAGCAAACAACACATTCACTTAACAACTGTGGTGTTTGCTTAAGAGAGAGCATTATAAAATTGAGTCGGTCACACCACAGACTTATTTTATACAGGTAGTCCTCAACCTATGATGACAAATTATATGAAATTTGGGCCCTGGTTGTTAAGCAAATCACTGCAATCCTTAAGTGAATCATGCAGTCCTTAAGTGAACCTGGCTTCCCCCATTGACTTTGCTTGTCAGAAGCCACTTGGGAAGGTCACAGATGTGGTGATCAGATGATCCCCAGGATTCCGCAACCCTCACAAATACATGCTGGGTGCCAAGCGCCTGGTTTTTGATCAAGTGACTGCAGGAACACAGCAACACTCATAAATGTGACGACCGATTGTAATTTTTTTTCTCTCAGCACTGTCATAACTTTGAACAGTCATTAAACAAACGGTCATGAGTCAAGGACTAACTACCATACATTAATGTTAAGCCTGTATGCTTCGGAACGGTTCTGATAGCTGCTTTTACTGCTTTCTTTTTTATTTGCTTCCCTTGTTAATTTAATTTTTGAACTGACACTGGATGTTAAGGGCTGGCAAGAGCGAAGTGATGCAAGTTGATGGAAGGTGGAACACCCTTTTATTTTTTTAATAGCTCTATATTTTGTATTTTTTTATAACAACCTGACATACAGCAAAAAATAAATGAGTCAAGGCAATTTTCTGGTATGGCACAAAACTGAAGGAAGAATCTTTTGCTGCTCACATCCAATGTTTTGTACAACCTCATAAAGATATCAAGAAAAAGGAGCAACTTCAATCAATCCAAGGAAATCTTTAGGGGGAATATTTGGATATAATCATAATCATAATCATAATTTATTAGACTTGTATGCCGCCCTCTCTCCCTAAGGACTCAGGGCGGCTCACAGTATAAAACCCAATACAATAATTGACTTAAAAATCAATTAAACATTACAAGCCTAATAACAATAAAATGATTAAAATTCATTTAAATTACTCTAAAACACCCCCCGCCCTGCCCTTGGTTCAGTCCAGACCGGCCTGTTGAAACAGCCAGGTCTTCAGGGCACAGCGGAAGGAGCGGAGATCAGGGGCCAAGCGAAGGCCCAAGGGGAGCTGATTCCACAGGGTGGGTGCTCCCACAGAGAAGGCCCTACCCCTGGGCACCGCCAGCCAACCATCTCCAGCGGTGGGCTTCAAAAATTTTAGCAACGGCTTCCCTGGGTGGGTGTGGCCATAGTGGGTGTGGCCTAGTCGGCCTCCTGCACTATGGTGGGTGGGGAGCATGTTTTTGCCCTCCCTGGGCTCTGGAGGCTTTCCTTGAGCCTCTGGGAGGGCAAAAATGGCCTCCCCGGGCTCTGGAGGCTCTCTGGAAGCCGGAAATGGGCCCATTTGCAGCCTTCCTGAACTTCTGAGAGGCCATTTTTTGTCCTCCTTGAGCCTCCATGTGTGCCCTGCACTTACCTGCATCCACAATGGGCCATATGGGGACTCCTAGGAGGGGAAGAATGGGGCGGGCGAGGCCAGCCAAGAGTGGGATTTGGGGGTTCTCTGAACTGCACAGAATCTTAGCTAAGGGCTCTCCCGAACCCCTGCAAACCCCCAGCAACCCAACCCAGATAGTCCTCGACTTACAATCACAACTGAGCCCCAGATTTTTTTAAAGCAAGACAGTTGTTAGGTGAGTTTTGACCCCCTCTTGCCACAGTTGTTAAGCGGATCACTGCAGTTCTTAGTTAGTAACAAGGTTGTTAAGTGAATCTGGCTTCCCCCCATTGACTTTGTTCTTTAGAGGGTCAAAAAATGGGATGACATGACCCCAGGACACTGCGATGGTCATAAATACATGCCAGTTGCCAAGCATTCAAATTTTGTTCATGTCACCAGAGGAATGCTGCAAGGGTCATAAGTGTGAAAAATGGACATAAGCCACTTTTACCTTGCCTTCACAATTTTGAGTGGTCACTAAACCAATGGGTTTAAGTCAAGGACTGCCCTGCATACACACTTGTTTTGGTTGCTGCGGAACCAATCTGGCTTCTTCCTAGGGCCATCTGGCCACTGGATGGATGGTGGCAAGAGTGGTTTGTATTTCTTCCTTAACATCTACTGGTTGTCCAGATTTACCCAGCCCAGGTAGCATGTCATCTTCATATCTACCTGCAGGTGCTGTAATTGACAAGCCGACAAGATGTGTAACATGGATTGTGTTGCCAATGCCGTAAGAACGGTTCTGAGGACCGTAAAAAGGATATTTGAGAAGTCCAAAGGTAAGAAAAGGGCTGTTGAAAAATGCCTCTTTATTTATACTATACACGGGTTAGCCTTAATACAGCTTTATGCAAAGCTGCTCTAAAGACCCCTTATGATTAGCTCTTGATTTATCCCACTGTGTTATTCCGGTTAGGATATTTAGCACCATACGCTAAGTAAATAAATCCTGGTGAAATAGCCATTTCAGCATCTTCAAGGAATGGGAGAGGAGGATGGCAAGGAAGCCACACATTAACAAAGCATACAAAAAGACTATGTTTTTTTTAAAGGGCAGTTTTTTTAAAAAAAGACTATAATTCACTATCTTACCTGTAGTTTGACCAAAAGGGCTCAGGTGATCCCTTTTCAGGGGAGGCTGTTTCTGAAAATGAACGCTCACAAGAAACTTCAGGGCCCCAGCTCACTTAAAAAAATATTGTATAGGTGTGAGTTAATTTCAGCTGCACTGAAAAGCACACAGGAAAGGAAAATGCAGAGATTTGCCAAATGAAGTTAAGCAGGCCACTGTATCTTAAAACATGTGCACTGATGATATAATTTGCCAAACATGCTTTGACATCAGGGTGTCTTCAATTATCAAAAGATAAGTCTTCCCACGTTTCAAAATCTGTTTTATGCATTGAATTGATTTTACAGGCTGTCCTGTTTCTTCGGGGTTTGAGGCATGGAAATGGATTTAATACCCTCCTTGTAGTTGTGTGACTCTTAATGGCCTCCAGGGCAGGCAACAGGCAGGCCAATGAAGTGATTATATCACTTAAGTCAGGGGTCTTCAAACTTGACAGCTTTAAGACTTGTGGACTTCAACTCCCAGAATTCCTCCTCCAGTCATGTTAGCTCAGGAATTCTGGGAGTTGAAGTCCAGAAGTCTTAAACTTGCCAAGTTTGAAGACTCTTGACTTAAGTGGTGACATCATGAAACAGTTAGCCGTAGCCCTTCTTCAAATCCTGGTGTCTTGCTTCCCCACAGCAAGCTCCAATGTGTCTAATTGTGGGCATCCACAGTGCATGGTGATAAATGGCTATAAGTTGTGAATGAGCATCCCATTTTGTTTTAAAGACTGAAGTCACATATTCAACTAAAATGTCATGTCACTTTTTGCTTTTAGCTTATCATATTTTTGGGAATTCAGCCAGCTATGGGTGTTCTGACCAAGGCTTCCGAGACCGTAATTGCGCACACGCTTATTTTAAAAAAAGTATTGCAATGCTGAGAATTATTTTCATTCCCAGCCGGTAATGAATCTCAAACAGTCTCTTGAGATAAGCACCCACCTTTCTTTCCTGTGACGTGCTGCCAATGACAGAAGTGTCACACGAACTAGAAAAAAAATACCAATCGAAGTACAAAGAACTTCAAGAATGAATCTGAATCGAACGAATGACTTTGCTTCCTGCAAAGGTTTCGTCATCTTTGCCTGTCCTTTATGCCTTATGGGAGGGGCAATCACCTCCCAGCCTTACTCCTGAGTCCCCCCTTTTGTTTCAGCTGTTCTCGCCTTCTAGCAGCTCTGCACGCACACACACTGGGAACAGGCTCCCCTTGTTCCACTGCCTTGCTGCTGCCAGGCTCCGGAGGCTCCGGAGGCAGCACCCCACTCCCAGATGGTCCTGGCCCCATCTCTGCATTGGACGCAGGACCCTCGTCTGAGTCCTCTCCAGACTCCCGGACTGATCCTCTTTCTTCCCCACTGTCCGATTCCGCTGCTGTCTGCACCAGCTGCCATCGAACCACAACAATGTGGTTTAGTCAGGAAGTCATGACTAAATAAACCCATGGATTAGCGCAACAGATGAACTCAGCCTATAACAACTTTGTACAACTATCTGGTGTATTAGGTCTGCACTTGCAGTATAGTCATTCAATGTGGCAAATGCTTGGATTTATTCTTGTTATGGTCCCTGATGAGTAGAATTCTGGGAAATCAGGAACCTCAATGGCCTTGACACAAAATGAAGAATTCCTTATTTGTCATTTTATTACAGCTATGCAGGGTATATGAAGTCAATCCCAGAATAAACAAAACACAAAAGAAGAGAGGTCATAACAGCTTGTCAGTAAAGCTTCTAGTTTCTTTCATCCCTAATGAATTCTTGAACACTGTTAATCTTGGCAATATCCCAGCCAGTCTTGGGGCTAGGGAATTCTGGGACTTGAAGTCCGCACATTTTTAAAGTTGTCAAGATTGAGAAAACATTGGGGTAGAGAATCCAACCATTTTGCTCCCAAGTTCCTATTCCAACTCTTCTCCTAGAATGAACCAATAGCTTTGAGCTTTTTCATTCACCTACTAAATGTTCTTACTCAATAAATCTACTTCGTGTTCTTTCCTGACTTCTGAGCTTTTGGTCTTTATTTGTCTTTCAGAAGTGATTGAGCACCCCTTTGAGGAACCCAAACCAGGACCTAACAAAACAGATTGAGGTCGTGCTGGACTTCACCATCCATGATATGCAGAGAACTTCTATATTATTAAAGAACTCCATGTAATATCAGGTCAAAATTCCCAAAAAGAATAAAAGTCATGTTAACCTGAATCTTTGTGTTGGCTTTCTTCTGAAGTGTCTAAGAAAGGAGCTATTAAGTTGAGTTGGCTTGTTGAGTTGGCAAATGGATGATTGAAAGCAGGGGTGGGATTCAATTTTTTTAACAACCGGTTCTGTGGGTATGGCTTAGTCAGTGGGCCTGGCTTGGTGGTCATGTGACTGGGTGGACATGGCTTGGTGGTCATGTGACTGGCTGGGCGTGGCCAACTCAATATCACTCACATCGAGACACACATCTCCTCGCCTGGCCTCTCATGACTGTGGGGATGCAGCAACAGTCATAAGTGTGAAAAACGGTCATAAGTCACTTTTTTCGGTGCCATTGTAACTTTGAATGGTCACTCCACACAAGCAAAGTACCAGCAAAGGAGGGGGAAAAAACTCCAGAGACGTTCCTGAGACAGGAAGTCTAGTCCTGCCAAGAATGTAATATGGGTTAACGGAGAGGCAGTTTCTGTAAGCAACACCAGAATGTTTCCTTCCTGCCTTCCTTACAGGATTAGACCAGTAATTTCTTCTAACAATCAGTTCTCCAAACTGCTTAGAATGTTAACAACCTGTTCTAGCGAATAGGTGCGAACTGATGGAATCCCACCCCTGATTGAAAGACTGCAATGCAACAAGTCACTCTTTCTCTTGATTTATTCTCTCTGGGAGCTTCAAAATCACCAGTTAGGTAGCCTGCTAACCACATGTTTATGCAATTATTTATCTTCTATCAAAAGCTACAGGTTCAGACTAGGCAATAAGTGCCTACTCCAGGATGGAAATGAAAATGGGTGAAATTATGAAAAGTATTAGATTCCATCTCCACAGGAAAGCCATACACTTTCCATACACCTTCCATACACCTTCCCAGCTATTTAGTCACATCTAATATCTCATATATTTTCATATCTGGGTTCCATCACATACATTCTTCGTACCACTCATCTCTGGCTCTGAAGCTGCCCATCCCTTTCCAGTTACACTGCTTCATTCCAAAGACTGTGATGATGTTTTTTTCTAGTTTAAACCCAGTTTATCCAAACTCAGAGGAAATATATATATATATATATATTTGTTTTCGTAGATTTTCACGGGTAAAGGTATGTAGGTCTTGGTGTATTCGGGTCTTGTCCGTGTATGATTGAGAATACCTTGGCAACGTTTCGACGAAATCTCATCCGTCATCTTCAGGCTGAAGACACCAGCCTGAAGATGACGGATGAGATTTCGTCAAACGTTGCCAAGGTATTCTCAATCATACACGGACAAGACCAATACACCAAGACCTATATATATATATATATATATATATATATATATATATATATATTTGTTTTCGTAGATTTTCACGGGTAAAGGTATGTAGGTCTTGGTGTATTGGTCTTGTCCGTGTAAGATTGAGAATACCTTGGCAGCGTTTGACGTCATCTTCAGGCTGGTGTCTTCAGCTTCGTTCTCCTCCCTTCTCCCAGGAGAACGAAGCTGAAGACACCAGCCTGAAGATGACGGATGAGATTTCGTCGAAACGTTGCCAAGGTACTGTCAATCTTACACGGACAAGACCCAATACCCAAGACCTATATATATATATATATATATATATATATATATATATATATATATATATATTTGTTTTCGTAGATTTTCACGGGTAAAGGTATGTAGGTCTTGGTGTATTCGGGTCTTGTCCGTGTAAGATTGAGAATACCTTGGCAACGTTTCGACGTCATCTTCAGGCTGGTGTCTTCAGCTTCGTTCTCCTCCCTTCTCCCAGGAGAACGAAGCTGAAGACACCAGCCTGAAGATGACGGATGAGATTTCGTCGAAACGTTGCCAAGGTATTCTCAATCTTACACGGACAAGACCAATACACCAAGACCTACATATATATATATATATATATATATATATATATATATATATATTGTTTTGCAATATTAAGACTGGTTGTAGATTGTTTTTCTGTTGGTTTTGTTTTCCTACCTCCCACACTTTCCAGTCCCTGGTCAGAGTCCACTACAACCTACTTAAGCCAGAGGAGATTATAGCCTCATCAATGAATTTGACCTTCATCAGTTTCATAGCCCTGGGAAGCGACTGGTTGGCTTGGTTCTCCTCTTTTTATCATCAGGCTCAATTTTCACACCATTCTGTCGAAGAAGCCCACCTCTCTCGTACACACAGCCTCTCTTTTGCAGCTATGATGAAATTGTGACAATGTTGTCATGTTATCCTGACAGCATCACTGCTCCTTGAGATTAAAAACAAACCACAAGGATAATCCATCCCAGCAGGACAGCTTTCCGTCTCCCTAACAACTTTGTCCTCCCTCCCCCTCTCTTTCTCCCCCCCTCCTCCTCTTTCTCCCTTTCCTGTCTCTTCTCTCTCTCTCTCTCTCTCCCCCCCTCTTCTCCTTTACCTCCCACTCTCTGTTTTTCCAGCAAGTGTTCGGACCAGAATTCCTCAACTCCTAGCATTCCCCAGCCAGCATGGTCCGGCCTGGTCTGGACAACGGACACACACACAAAAAGCCTGAAAGTGTGAATGAGGAGAAGTGTGTGCTGGTTATGTATTTTTGTTTTCAATTTGATTGGATGTAAGAAGATGCTGGCAGCTTTGGGAGCTGTGGCGGCTCAAAGCACGTGGATGCTTACTGGGTGTTCACAACGTATGGTCAAAAAGGGTCCAGATCTGCTTGTTTTTTTTTTTATGTGTATTGCAATGAAAGCTCTCAGGGGTCCCCAGAGGGTATGTTTCCAAAAAGTAAAAATGGGGCGACTGCAGGGAGAAGTTCAATCACACTGCCAGGAACCCTTGTTTGGGTTGGTCTACTCTTCTCTTGATTGGGTGGAGGAGAACTTGGTTTGTTCCTGAGGTTCCCTCTCTATCCTCAAGAGTTTCAAGGTTATCAGATCAGTGGTGGGATTCAAATTTTTTAACTGCCGGTTCTGTGGGCGTGGCTTGGTGGGCCTGGCAGGGGAAGGTTACTGCAAAATCCCCCTTCCCTCCCTGCCCCACTAACCTGCTTCCCAGCTCTGTTCTCCTCTGCAGAGCAACCAAAGAAGACCCAGCTGATCAGATGGGACTCGGGAGGCAGAGAATAGATGGGGGCGGGGCCAGTCAGAGGTGGGATTTGCTGGTTCTCCAAACTACTCAAAGTTTCCACTACCAGTTCTCCAGAACCTGTCAGAACTGGCTGAATATCACCTCTGTATCGGATGTAAAGACAATAGAAAACTTGCTTCAAACTTCTTACTGAGCACAGGGACCCTTGCAAGACACTATATGATATCAATACAGTGAAAGAGTACATTGTAAGGTTTTGATGCAACACACTACTCCTCAAGTTACGACCGTAATGGAGTCTGCCCATCATGGCCATAACTCGTGATGGTCATAAAGCAGGTCACCCATATGACTGATCCGATTTTACAACCTCTTTTGTGGTGGCTGTTAAGTGAATGTTATAATCATAAAGCAATCGCTAAGGTTATTAAGCAAACACTGCAGTCGTTAAGTGAACGAATGGTTCACTATGGATGCAGTTTTAACAAAAAGTGTCTTAAAATGCAGTCACGTGACCTCAAGCCACTGGAAATGGCCATAAACGCAGCCTGGTAGCCATGTAGATGTGGTTGACCATCAGGACTTCAAATCTCACTCATAAATATTCCCAGAAAGGTCTGTTGTAACTTCAACAACTGTCACTAAGCAACCGGTCATAAGTCGAGGACTACCTGTACAGATAAGTGTCAGAATGTCACACTAGAGTTTGACTGTAACACCATGATCTACTGTGAGGTTTCATTAATCGTCCCCTTTTCTTGGACTGGGATCAAAAAGAGTGGGAACACTACGGCTGTGGAAACATCCCTTACACAAGAGGCAAGAAACTCCCAATTGCAAAGATGTCTCTCAAATCTTAATCCCAGAATAGCTCAAGTTGGCAAGGAATGCTATATATGCTTCTTTAAATGTGATCAAAATAGAACGCGAGAGACAAAATGGAATTACACAATTCTAGTATTACCTTCTGGTCAAACAAAGAGACAGCTGAATTTCCTCCCACATATTTGTAGCTGCTCTTGCTATTATTATTATTATTTCATTGCACAGGAATCCCCCAAAATTATAAAACTTGATGCACTGTATTCAGAAATTAAATTATAATTAAAAGGGGCATATCTATGTTTCTATCTGAGCTGTGTTGAGGGGAGTGGACAGTGGAAGGAAGTTGAGGTGAATAGAACGGCAGGCTTATTGATTGTTATTGCCAATACATTGACACTTACCAAAGTAGTATGTGGAATTAAGGAGCTTATAGCTATTTTTTGGCTTACGACAGCAATTCGGACCAGAAATTCTTTTGATAAGCAAGGAGATTGTTAAGTGAGTTGTGTCTGATTCCGTGACCTTTATTTTGCCATGGTTGTTAAGTGAATCGCTGCAATTGTTCAGTGAATCATGTGGTCATTAAGCAGATCTGGCAGTCTGACATGCAGTCCTATGACCATGGGGCTGGGTGACTGTCAGAACTTTGAATCTGGGTCCTAAGAACCCCCAGTTTCAAACAGTTGTTAAGTCAGGGGTCTTCAAACTTGACAGCTTTAAGACTTGTGGACTTCAACTCCCAGAATTCCTCCTCCAGTCATGTTAGCTCAGGAATTCTGGGAGTTGAAGCCCACAAGTCTTAAAGTTGCCAAGTTTGGAGACCCTTGTGTAAAGTTGAAGATTATCTAAGCATTCAAAAGGTTTCCAAGAAATGGATGGATCAGTAAAGTCATATTAAATCCACCTTGCTTTCTGAATTAATCCCCTGTCATCAACACAAGGACAGGGAAAGAATACTCCACATTACAGGTAGTCCTCAACTTACAACAATACTTTTAGTCACCATTCAAAGTTACAATGGCACTGAAAAAAGTGACCTATGACCATTTTTCACACTTACAACTGTTGCAGCTTCCCCAAGGTCAGATGAACAAAATTTGGACAATTTTTTGATGGTTGCAGTGTCCCAGGATCATGTGATCATATTTTGTGACCTTCTTGACAAATGAAGTCAATGGGGAAGCTCGATTCACTTAGCAATCATGTTACTAACTTAACACCCACAGTGATTCACTTAATAACCATGGTGGGAAAGGTTGTAAAATGGGGCAAAACACAAAAATCCTCACTAAGTGGCATAAATGTGGGATCCAGTTTGTGGTCTACCTGCATTAGCTTTCTCACTTCCAGTTTTCAGCAAGATCTGTCAGTGGGATCCTTCCACACCTTTTTATAAAATCAAGAGATAATTTAATGATTCCCTCATTGCATGTCTACAGTTGTATACATCTGATGAATATTACTGTTCTGACCCTGGCTGCGTCAAACTTAATAAAACACAAACTGAATTTAAAAGTAAAACCCTTTTTAATGCGACGCTGGGAATTACTTGCATTCCCAGCCAAAACTCATTATGCTCAGTTCCTCCAGATAAGAGCACGCATTTCGGTGCTGCAGAATGCCTGCCAAGAAACAGAAGTCCAATTAAGGCTTAACATAAACCAACCCAAAAACCTGGAAAAAAACGACCACAGTACAGAGCTTCACGAAGGACTCAAAATTACTGAACTGCTTTGCTTCCTGCAAAGCTCTTCGTCATTGAGGACTGACTTTTATCCTTTATGGAAGGGGCAATCACCTCCCAGCCTTACTCCCGAGTCGCCCCTTCTGCTTCAGCTGCTCTCGCCTTCTAGCAGCTCTGCGCACATGCACACTGGGAATAGACTCCCCAGGATCCTCTGCTTCGCTGCTGCCAGACTCCAAAGGCTCCGAAGGCAGCACCCCACTCCCAGATGGTCCTGGCCCCATCCCTGCATCAGATGCAGGACCCTCATCCAAGTCCTCGCCAGATTCCCTGACGGGTTCCCTTTTGTCCTCACTGTCCGATACCTCTGCCGTCCGCACTGGCTGCCGGCGCACCACAACAATTAATCTCCTCACTCCCGTGATAAAATATCAAGGAATTTCAGGACAATTCCTCCTTTGTGGCTTAATGTTTTTCTACCCTAAGTGATTTTTTTTTTAATTCAGCATAGCACATATTTAGGACATACAAAGGAAGTTTCTTCCTCATATTTGATACTCTAATCTTTCCATCAGCAACTGCATCCTGTTCCCATCAAATGGGGATGGAAACTTACTCCTCAGTGTGAAGTCATTCCGTTGCTATGACAACAAGGGAATCTGACTTGACAAACCTATGGCAACCAGGAGAGATAGTTGCTATGGCAGTAGTTGGCAGGGCCCCAAAAACAAAATGGTGCAGGAGGCCCGACTGAGAAATTTTCAGGCAAAGGCCAGAAGCGTCTGCTTGATTATCTCTTTCTGATGACAGAATATTCGCACGCCACATTAGCCATCCAATAGGTGAAGCAGACTGCGTCATTTCGATGCTTAACATGACGTTGATGAGGGCTTGCAAGAAGAGAGGTAGTTGCAATATTACCTGGGGATTTCTGAGTTTTTCCAGAGAGGTTTCTCAGGCTACAGAAATAATCAGCTCTCTAGGACTCCTTTATCAGAAAAGGATGGTATGCCAACAGGGGAAGAAGATCTTAAATTTTCACATGTAGTAAGAGGCTTACATTACCCTTCAACCATAATAATCCATATTTGAACCTTGTGCTGCAAGCACAAAGCACCAGAAGAAAAGCAGAGAGCACCAGAACTCAACCAAGTTCTGCATAGGGGTGTGCATAAGTGCACTAACATGCCTACCGTCCCTGTCCTATTGTTTCTTTTATTTTACTTATATGTATTCATTTCATGTATTCACAACTATGTTTATCCTTATACTTATTATCTTGTAAGCGATTGACAAAATAAATAAATTAAATAAATAAATAAATACGAAGAACGGTTACAGGAACTGGGCCTGGCTAGTCTAGTGAAGAGAAGGACCAGGGGAGACATGATAGCAGTCTTCCAATATTTGAGGGGCTGCCACAGGGAGGAAGGGGTCAAGCTATTCTTCAAAGCACCTGTAGGCCAGACAAGGAATAATGGATGGAAACTGAACAAGGGGAGATTTAACCTGGAAATAAGGAGAAACTTTCTGACAGTGAAAACAATCAACCAATGGAACAGCTTTGCCTTCAGAAGTTGTGGGTGTGCCATCACTTGAGACTTTCAAGAAGAGATTGGACTCTCATCTGTCAGAAATGGTGTAGGGTCTCCCACTTGGGCAGTGGGTTGGACTAGATGACCTATAAGGTCCCTTCCAACTCTGATGATCTGTTATCTGTTATCTGAGTTGCTCTTTTCAAGCCACTAAACCAGGGGTGGGGAACTATGCCCCCTTCCCCTTTAATGACCTGTGGACCAGTGGTGGGGCGTGGCTTGGTGGGCGTGGCTTGGTGGGCATGGCAGGGAAAGGATACTGTAAAATCTCCAGTCAGAGGTGGTATTTGCCGGTTCTCTGAACTACTCAAAACTTCCACTACCGGTTCTCCAGAACTGGTCAGAACTTGCTGAATATCACCTCTGCTGTGGACTCAACTCCCGGAATTCCTGAGCCAGAAAAGGGGAAATTAATTGTGCTGTTTCTCATGCAAAAACCTCAGAGCTAGCTTTGCTACTTCTATGCTGTATGGATCTATCTGTGAAGTTATAACCTTGGTAAAAAAAATGTCCTGGGAGATTCTTTTGCTGCATATATTAACAGGATGTTTGACATTAAGTTTAAGATATGTGTGCTTCAACACCCACACATCTTAAATTTGTCAAGATTGAGAAACATCCTTCTGCATTATACTTCCAAGCTGCAAGTTCTCAGTAGCAGCTTGCTTCAAACACAATAAATACAAATAATTTGGGGTCATGTTAGCTCTTTTATGAACCGCTTCTTCTGATAAATGACCTTATTTGTAATTGTGTTTGGAAGCCAAAACCATAATCCTTCAGGCTTGGATCTGCACTGTAATCTTCTTGGGATGATTACTGTAACCAGGTTGCTGATCAATCTAATTCACAAAATAAAATTATTCAAAGAGATGGCTTAGATCTGTTGTTGGTGTTGAAATTCAGCCCACCTGCCCCAGTTTTAGTGGGTGCTATCTTTCAAAAGATGGGATGTACCAGCACCTGTCTCTTTTGAGTGGTAAAACTGGTTCTGCATACTTGTTTTGTGACATGTTTCCTGTGAAGATAACAGAGTGGCCCTTCATATCTCTTTTCTTATCTGGGTGTGTTAAGGTATCAATCATTCTCTGTTATATATAGTTTTTCTTAAGAATGTTGATTATATATGTTCATTATTGTTGTTTTTTCTGTTAACTACTTTGTTATTAATATAGTTTACCAATGACAGGCAAACAATTTGTAAGTATATTTAGTAGTTTAACAGTTTAAAATTCTTCTGGCCTGTTTCTCAAGGGGTGGGAAGCTAAAATTGTTGTATTATACCAATCAGCATTCAGTTAGGGAGGACGTCATGTTGTTGTTTTTAAGACACTTTTTTGTTAATGTCTTTGTTATTGTGTGAGTTTTTTTTAATATTTTGGTGTTTTGTATTTTAATCTTTTTCCCATAAATAAAGGATGTTGATTATAATTTTTAATCTAATTGTTAAATCTAATACAAACTGAGAGAAAATAGAATGGAAAGAAAGAGTAAAAATTGAAAAGGAAAAGAAGAAAAGGAAAAAGGAAAGAGGAAAAAATGTAAGCAGAAAGAAAAAGTATGAATATATTAAAGAAAGGAAAAATATAAAGAAGTGACTTCCAACAAAGTTAGTACTCTTTAACCTCTCCAAGGTCACAAACGTTTATCTGTTTATCCTGTGTCCCATCTTTTTATCTATAAACAAATGTATAAAACATCGTCTTTTCAGTTGCAACAGAAAGTCTACAAAGGATTGCCAAAGAATCTAGACTCTCAGCCATAGCAAGTACGTTTAAAAAAAAAAAATCAACAGGGGAACCACAACATGCAACCCAAATCCCTCCCCTTTTGATGTGGATCACATGCATTCCAAAACACACAAAAAAGATGAAGCTTTGAGCATCCAGTTGTGGCTACCATTTTTATAGTTTTGCCTAGATACTCCCAACTTCCACATTTCAGTAGCAGCTACCCAGTTTTCTATTTGAAAGCCTATCGGTGGCAATCAATAATTCTTCTTGTTTGTTGCAAAGCTTCAACACAGTTCTCCCTCTCTCTCTCTCCCTCTCTCCCCCCATTGGATATATATGGGCTATATGGGCCCTTATGCCCCTCACAGCTCTAGAGTTTACCTTCCACCTTCTTCAGGATGGCCATCCTGAAAACTCTTGAGAACACCACGAACCAATCAATTCTCCTTCCAGTTGCCCAATAGGAGAGTTCAAAAGTGGCATTATCTCCACCACCGCCTGAAGTATTTCAGATGCTACCACTAAAATCTTCTTACCACCAAATCACCCCAACCAAGAAGAAGAAAATAAATTGCTGGTACACACACATCTGATGTAGTAGAATTGTCTGGATTTGCAAGAGGGAAGGGATCTTTCCCAGGTGGCGAAGAGGCAATGAAGCTTGGAAAGTCTGATATACAGGAAGAGGGCTAAGATGGACCCTCCCTAGCAGTTTGCATGCATCTATATAGTTATAGTGATGCAGATAGTTGCTTTAATCTGGCAAGATTCTGTCTTCGGGTGAACAACAATGAAGAAACTACTCAGAAGTAATTCCATGTTTTGTTCTTGGTTCTTTTGGCCAGACACCTCCCTCCATTCACACATTCAACACATGATCTATGCATTTGCAAACAAAGAAAAGCAGTTATTATTGCAGAATCTATTGATAGATTAGTTATAATTTGCAGTGTATGTGTGTGAGAACCTCTCTGCATGTGTGCCTGAGAGTAATAATGACTCAGTTGAACCAGAGGTAGGATGATATAAGAATTCAGAGCCTGCTGCTTATCTAAACAAAAACAATCAACCAGTTTATTCAGTGATAGTGAAATTGACCGGAAACAGAGCAAAATAATTAAGTCCCAGTTCACCAAAACGGCTACCATGTCCTTTGCACCAACTTCCACTGAGGAGATGCAGAATTTGTTTATGATTTCTATGTATTTATTTACAACTGCACAACTCAGTACTCTGGGTGCTAACAAATTTAAAGCAAGTCCAATACCAAAACACAGATTTAAAAAAAAACACCACAGGGGAAACCAACATATATCACAACAAGAACATATAATACACATCAGGTGATCCACTCCATCCAGGACTCCATCCTGAGGGCAAGTTGTGTTTTCAGAATTGCTTTGTTTAAATTTAAATTTGTTTAAAGCCTTGCAAGGTCAGGGACATCTGAACTTGAGCCGATTTGGTGTCGTAGTGAAGGTCCTGGCCTAAAAACCAGGAGATGGTGAATTCTAGTTCAGTCTTAGGCATGAAAGTCAGCTGGGGGACTTTGGGCCAGTCTCTCTCTGTCTCTCTGTCTCTGTCTCTCTGTCTCTGTCTGTCTCTGTCTCTGTCTCTCTCTCTGTCTCTCTCTGCCTTACCAGGTTATTGTGGAGAAAATAGGAGAAAGGAACAGAGGTGGTATTCAGCAGGTTCTGACCAGTTCTGAAAAACCAGTTGTGGAAATTTTGAGTAGTTCAGAAAACCTGCAAATACCATCTCTGACTGCCCCCGTCCCCATCTATTCTTTGCCTCCTGAGTCCCAGTTGATCGGCTGGGTCTTCTTTTGTTGCCCTGCACAGGAGAATGGAGCTGGAAAGCAGGTTAGAGGGGTAGGAAGGCAATGAGATTTTGCAGTATCTTTCCCCTGGAGTGGGGTGGAAAAGGAGATTTTGCAGTATCCTTCCCCTGCCATGCCCACCAAGCCACACCACGCCCATCAAACCATGTCCACAGAACCGGTAGTAAAAAAATTTGAATCCCACCACTGGGAAGGCGGGAGGGAGGGAGGGAGGGAGGGAGGGAGGGAAGGAAGGAAGGAAGGAAGGTTGGTTTCAATTTTAGATAAACCATCACAACATCAGGAAAAATGGTCTGTCTGGATTCAAATAAGTCAATGCTTCAGAGGAAGGCAGGTACAGAGCCCATTTTGAAGTGATGCAAACAATGCCACAAGAAAAACAAACCCAACACAAAAACAAATGAAAGAAAGTAGAAACTTTTCCAAATGGCATTTGAAACATTACACTCTATATTTCCACTCAGGATAATATTTGTATATGTACTCTGATAAGAAAAACCTTACGGATATAAGTACGATGAGGAGATTTGAATAAATATACAGCTGCATATTAATTCCCCCCCCGGTGTGGTATTTTGATGTAAGATTTTCACCGCCGCCACCACCCCAGTTCTCAGAATGGTTAAATCTTTCTGACCTAATGAAAAAATGTGCATTTCTTTTCATCGCATAATGACTCTAAGTCATATCTGGCTTCTTGGCTGCAGCTTTCAGTTTGAACACTGCATGGGGTAAAGTCGGTCAGCTTTGAAAATATGCAGAAAAGCATCATTGGAATAACCTTAAAATTATTGGCTTTCAGCCACAGCCACTGGAAGGGATTATTAGCGGGCACATTCTTTGTTAGAGAGCCTGCCTTATGACCCTCGGCCACTAGGGTGAGCATGTGAGCTATGAATAGGTTCTTCTACCATTAATTCTAGAAGAAGATAGGGATGTAGCAGTGGTGGGATTCAAATTTTTTTACTACCATGGCTTGGTGGGCGTGGCAGGGGAAAGATACTGTAAAATCTCCAGTCAGAGGTGGTATTTGCCGGTTCTCCAAACTACTCAAAATTTCCACTACCAGTTCTCCAGAACTGGTCAGAACCTGCTTGAATACCACCTCTGGGATGTAGGATCTTGGATAACCCATCTATTCAAGGGTTCTGTTTCCCACAGTGGCTAAGCTCTGAGGTTTAGTTCATTTACCATTGTTTGGCCTTCAGTTGGCATTTTATGCTTCTTCGTTACATGCTTTTCTGTAAAGGGTGTCAGGGCTCCAACAAATCCACCCCTATTCAAATCATAAGTCTCTAGCCACATCTCTCAGAGTTAAAAACATTGATTTATTAGAAGTGGCCACGTTGGCATTAGCTGGGTGCAGCCGACACTAAAATACACCATTCATTTCCCCCTTGACCCTGGTCTTCCCCCCACCCCCTGGGTGTATGCTCTCCAATGGGACACATCCATAGCCAAGAGTCATCAATCATGCTCTCCAGTAATATTCTTGCCCGCCGACAGGTTTGGGCTGCCAAGGCGATTATCTGAGGCATTTGAGGAATGCACTGCTTTCCCCCACTCCCTTTCTGCTGGCAGCTAAAAAGACCAAAGGAATATCCTTTTTTGACATATGGTTTGTTTTATACAGATAAACCTAGATGTTATGAGCCCCAAATAGAGTAGAACCTCTGGTCACAACCATAATTCGTTCCATAACTTTGGTGATTTTTTTCATCTTCTAATGTTTCATCTTCAGGAATTTCTAGGTCAGGGTATTTGATCGCTACCCGAGTATGTGTTCATGACCAGATTCAAAAAAATTGTGAATTTTTTGGTCAGAACCTGATTTGTTCATGGTCAGAAGCATTTGTGACCAGATGTTCTACTGTATCTGTTGCTAAGTGAGACATTTGCTAAGTGAGTTTTGCCCCATTTTACAACATTCTTGCCACAGTTGTTAAGTTTAGTAACATGGTTGTTAAGTGAATCTGGCTTCCCCATTGACTTTACTTGTCAGAAGGTCGCAAAAGGGGATCACATGACCCCAGGACATTTGCAACTGTCATAAATATGAGTCAGTTGCCTGGCATCTGAATTTTGATCACGTGACCACTGGGATGCTGCAATGGTAATAAGTGTGAGAAATAGTCATAAGTCATTTTTTTCATGGTCGTAACTTTGAATGGTGACTCAGTGAACTGTTGAAAATTGAGGACTACCTGTACTTGAAGTTACTTGCTATTGTGAGATTATTATTATTTTTCAATTGGTGATGTGTGTCCTCCAGTTGTTGTCGACTCTTAGAATAGAGAATAGAATAGAATTCTTTATTGCCAAGTGTGATTGGACACACAAGGAATTTGGCTTTGGTGCATAAGCTCTCAGTGTACATAAAAGAAAAGATACATTAGTCAAGAATCATAAGGTACAACACTTAATAATAATCATAGGGTACAATAAGCAATCAAATCATACTAGGAAACAGCCCATATAAATCATAAGGATACAAGCGACAAAGTTACAGTCATACAGTCACAAGTGGGAGGGGATGGGTGATAAGGAGTAATGAGAAGGTTAATAGTAATAGTAGTGCAGACTTTGTAAATAGTTGGACAGTGTTGAGGGAATTAGTTGTTTAGCAGAGTGAAAAAACTGTCCTTATGGTTAGTTGTTCTGGTGTGCAGTGCTCTATAGCGTCATTTTGAGGGAAGGAGTTGAAACAGTTTATGTCTGGGATGTGAGGGGTCTGTAAATATTTTCACAGCCCTCTTTCTGACTCGTGTAGTATACAGGTCCTCGATGGAAGGCAGGTTGGTAGTAATTGTTTTTTCTGCAGTCCTAATTATCCTCTGAAATCTGTGTCTGTCTTGTTGGGTTTCAGAACCAAACCAGACAGTTATAGAGGTACAGATGACAGACTCAATAATTCCTCTGTAGAACTGGATCAGCAGCTCCTTCAGCAGTTTGAGCTTTGTGACTTGGCTCAGAAAGAACATTCTTTGTTGTGCTTTTTTGATGACGTTTTGATTAGCGACCACATACACAGAATAAAATCAATAAATCCAAGTCAGTGATAATAAGAGTGGGTTGGAGTCCGGCATTATCTTAAATTGAGTAGATTAAATTAAGTTCAACATAACCAGCTGTCAGCAGGAAACTCCCAAGACAAGAAAGCAACGTTTCTCTTCCATTGTTGCTGGCTAGAATTTGAGATTTAAGGTTTGCAGTTTAAGGTTTCAGGGGTAATACGGAGCCATTCAGATTAACAGCCACTGATAGGCCGGGTCCTGCATGAATTCCTCAGGGCTGCAAATTCCAGTTTAAGTATGTGTTGTATCAAAAGGTATTCACTTTTGTATTCTTTTTGCATTTCATGAGTGCTCTGAAGTCTTAGTTGTTGAGAAGAACTGAGAACTGTCTGTCTGCATTTATCGTGCCTTGACTGATTCAAGCGATCTTGATGAGGTCATCCTGTTCTCTAGAAATCCCAAATCATACAAAAGGAGGTGTTTTATTCCCTCCGACCTCATTCTTTGAGCTGTGTTTGTTTACGTGCATTTGTTTCCCAGTTCTGCTAGATTCTTTGTGTGATCCGGTAGCCAGATCTTTACTGATGGTTTGATTTTAAGGGTCCTACATAGGAGACAGGCTGCCTTTTTCAGCTTCCTCTCTCTCTCTTTACTCCTTCGGATATTAAGGACTGCCATGGAATTGTGCAACTGCTATCCAGATAAAGTCAGAAACACGAATACAAACTTGAGGTTTCTTTATATAAATACTAGCTTGATACCCGTGCTTCACTATGAAACTATGTGGTTGGACTAAGTTTTTGGGGAGGAAAATAAGGGGAAAAAATTCTGCCTCTGCCTACCAGCATCCATCAGTATTCATCTGGCTAGTGTCCTGTCAGCGTGTGAGAGAGTTGAGGGCTGTTTGGAAACTGAAACATTATTTGCTGTGTGAGCAAGTAGACAGCAAGGAGCCTGGGCGTGGCTTAGCTCAACTGTTCTGTACTAAAGCTGGTTGCTGCTGTGAAAGTAAAATGGAAACTGACATTCCTCTCCTCTACTTGTGTTTTGCATTTGGAACAGATTTCTTTTCAGATGGAGAGGGGGAGTAGAACTCCTCAGCATCAGAGCATGTTAATTAAAAATATACGAAATACTAAATGCTCTGATGGTCATTTCGAAAAATCCTTTCTTAGTGAGCACCTAGAAGCCAAGAGGAACATACGTGCCAAATTTCAAGTTTGTAGGCTTTATGGTTCTGGAGATTTTGTGATGATGCGTGACTGGTATTTTGCTTTTATATAGATATATTTTACATTTAAATGTACAGCAGTCTGCCATCATCCAGATAAGAATATAAGATAGTCAGGAATGCAGGAACATCACGAGGTAAAGTATACAGAAGACACAGAAGAAAAAGAAGGGGAAAAAAGGGAAACTCCCACTTTATACTTACAGCAACCAATCAGAGCGTAGATTGCATCATGCATGAATTAGCACACTAATCAACTACTACTGTGAGTTCTGGCCTCTTGTACACTTTACTCTTCCAGCTACTAAATTCAATGAAATGTGTTTGAATATTGGTAGTTTGGGTTGTAGTTAGGCTGTTGGGTTGAGCTCCGAGCTTGGCAATTTGGTTGCAAATGTTTTGTCACCATTTGAGGAGACATTGTCAATGCGTTTTGAGTTGTGCTTATCTGTCAGAACACAGGTCTTTAAAAAAAACTAAAGACTTGTGTTCTGAAAGATGAGCACAACTCAAAACGTACTGATGATGTCTCTTCGAAGGGTGACGAAATGTTTACAACCAAATTGCCAAGCTCGGAGCTCAAACCAACAGCCTAACTAAATTCAATATCCTAACAAGGTCTATACCCTGGTCTGTTGACCTTTAACAAATAACAGATAACAGATAATCAGAGTTGGAATGGACCTTATAGGTCATCTAGTCCAACCTCCAGCCCAAGCGGGAGACCCTACACCATTTCTGACAAACGGCAGTCCAATCTCTTCTTGAAAGTCTCAAGTCATGACGCTCCCACAACTTCCGAGGGCAAGGTGTTCCATTGGTTGATTGTTCTCACTGTCAGAAAGTTTCTCCTTATTTCCAGGTTAAATCTCTCCATGTTCAGTTTCCATCCATTATTCCTTGTCTGGCCTATAGGCGCTTTAGAAAATAGCTTGACCCCTTCCTGTCTGTGGCAGCCCCTCAAATGAGCTTTGGTGGCTCAGGCTGTTAAATGCCTGCTCTTAAGATCCAGCTGTCTACAATTACTGTAGGCTCAAATCCCACCAGGCTCAGGTTGACTCAGCCTTCATCCTCTCGGGGTAGGTAAAGTGAGGACCCAAGATTGTGGGGGCAATTAGCTGACTTTGTAAATGCAGCAGTAATAAGCAGGCATATACAATGGAATGAAGGCTATTGCTGAGAGCATTGGGCTCAAAATTGTAAGCCGCCTGAGTCTCGGAGAATTTGAGTATGCGCATATAAATGTAATTAAAAAAAAAAATATTGGAAGACCACTATCATGTCTCCCCTGGTCCTTCTTTTTACTAGACTAGTCAAGCCCAGTTCCTGCAACCTTTCATTGTATGTTTTAGCCTCCAGTCCCTTAATCATCTTGGTTGCTCTTCTCTGTACTTTTTCTAGAGTTATAGCTTGAGTTATAGCTAAAATTCTTCTCCTGGTCAGCTGCTGCCACCTCAAAGAGCATAAATGTGTGCATGAAGCTTATTTATTTATTTATTTATTTATTTATTTATTTATTTATTATTTTTATAAGCAACTCAAGGTGGTGAACATTTCTAATACACTTCCCTCCTCCTATTTTCCCCATAACAACAACCCTGTGAGGTGAATTGGGCTGAGAGTGAGTGTCTGGCTAGGGGTGTGGTGGCAATAGGCATCATTTTGCATTTGATTTACCTTGAAGCACAACTGGCATTTTGACAAGATTCATTTGCCTGGACCAACAGCCAACTGTAGAGGTAGATTAGGCTGGAAAAATATAGTTAAGCCATAATGGAATTTGTTTGGTTTGAGTTTTCTTCTAGTCAGTCTGTAAATCAAAGGTCTGATGTTTGAATCCAGAAAAATATAGCTTATTCAAGAAACCTGGGCTTAGCATAAAATGTGGATCAAGTTTGTGTTTACCTTTATAATGCTGTAGCTGGGAAAGGATTTGAAACCAGGTGGTCTTAAGATAACATGGTTCACAGCAGCAAGATCAGTTTAAAAGGAAGTGTATTGCTTTTACAAGCTACCTTTCTTCTAGATTTAGCTATAGTTTTTCTCCTTATGCCTTTTATCTCTCTGGATTCTTTAAATTAAATTAATTAATCTGGATTCTTTAAATTTAATATTATTTTACTTTAAATTAGCCTACTTCAAGTATATTCAAGGTTGACTCAGCCTTCCATCCTTCTGAGGTGGGTAAAATGAGGACCCAAATTGTTGGAAGCAATAGGCTGACTCTGTAAACAGCTTAGAGAGGGCTGTAAAGCACTATAAAGCGGTATATAAGTCAAAGTGCTATTGCTATATTATGTGAAGACCCAGCTGTCTGGAAAATGTCTATGGAGATTCTCAATCATCTAGGTCATGGTTGTCCCAAAGGTGCTTTTTCCAAAAGGCAGCTGGACTTTCTTGATTTTTTCCCCCTTGAAAATTTTTGCTTCTCATCCAAGAAGCTTCTTAATTAGGGTTAGTTAAGGTTAGGGTTAACTTAGTTAGGGTTAATGTAGTTAGAACTGAAGAAGTTTCCTAGATGAGAAGGAAACATTTTCAAAGGGAAAAAAAATAAAAACATCTAGTTGCCTTTTGGGGAAAAAAAGCATCTTTGGGACTTCTGGCAAAGGCCCCAATGCTGGGGAAATTGGAAAGAAAGAGAACGGGAAGCAGCCAGGTAGATGGGATCAACTACAGCAGAAGATTTGAAAGGACAGGTGAGGGATAGACTGCCATGCAGAAAATCTATCTAAGTGGTTGCTAAGAGTCAACAATGACTTGATGATGCATAATCAAATTTCTTGCTTTTGCACTTTGCATAATGTTGTTTACACTCCCAATCCAGGTCTAGTATTTCAATTTTCATGCTCCAGTTAGCTCTGGCCCCATTGCATATAGGTAGTCCTCAACTTGCAATCAGCAATAGTTCAAAGTTATAACAAATGCCTCCAAACATGCTTACCACCCAGATTTGAAGTTCAACCAGCCAGTTCACCCATGTCCACCACAATCACGTGATTGCATTTTGGGCACTCGGCAACCAGCCTCCACTTACAGCCATTTGCAGCATGGAGTGGTCATGTGACCACAATTTACAATGTTTTTCATGGAAAACCAGTTTTTTCTTCCATTTTCCAAAAAAAAAGTCCCCTGCAGACAACTGGTTTGTTTAACAACCACCACACTGATGAAAAAAAATGTCATAAAATTGGGTCATTCGTGTGGGTGCCTTGATTTAGGATTGTTGTGATATATGACAGAAATTCCAGGTTCCATTACAGTCATAAGTCAAAGATTACCTGTAGTACAAGTCATATTTTTTATGTATAAAAACAACAGATGTGTAAGTCTTTGTAGTGGCCAAGAGGAGGTAGGTACTTAGCATGTTCTAGAGTAGACAATGGTTTCTATGGCCACTGGATATTTATTGCCATCCCTTTGACTGTAAAAAGTGAGTTTGATCTGTACAGAATTGCTGCTATTTGAGCTAGGTTTCTATTAGTTTAATTCTTCCATTGAAAGAACTTCAACCCATTCCAATTCTGACTTGATAAGAATCTGGTCTTTAGATGCCAAGCTCTAAAGAAGCAAATAATTATACACGAAGCTAACATATATTCTACTTAAATTTTTTATGTCATCCAATCTTAGGCAGCTTTCAAAATAATACACAACAATCTCCAACCTATCTCAACTTACAAGGGAAAATGTGGAAAGGTTATATGCAATAATGACCAGAATCATGATTGCATATGAGTCTGGTCATGACTGCATATGATTGCATGTGGTTGTTTGAATTCTATCTGCTAGACTAGAGCCTTTGGCCTCCCTGTTTTTCTGTGTTCAGTAATTGCTTTAGCTGTGAGGTAAGACTAGGAATGTAGATATGTAGAGCAATTTCATTATCTGCTCTCTCTTAGTTCTTTTCAGTTGTTAATTAAGGCAACTGAAAGAGAAGAATAAATGATTGGTTGGTTGGCTGATTAGGTACCATCAGGTTGGTGTTGAGTGTTAGCAATCATAAATTTGACCTTTCCCTAGAATCTTCTATCGGCAACCTGGTCTTGCGAGTCATTGTTGTCATAATCAAATTCATTCGTTTTGTTGTTGGTTATCCTTTGCTTCTCTTTTTCCTTTTCCAAACATTATGGAGTTTGGTCTTTGCATAAAGTGTTCAAAGTGTGACCTTTTTAGCCTGGCTCTTTGTTACCTTGAGTGAGAACTCTGAGTTGATTTACCTCAGAGATCTCCAAACTTGACAACTTTAAGACTTGTGGACTTCAACTCTGGGAGTTGAAGTCCACAAGTCTTAAAGTTGCCAAGTTTGGGGACCCCTGATTTACCTGATGATCCATTTATTTTCTTGGCTATCCATGATGTTCTCTGGAGTCTTCTTCTAGACCAAATTTCAGAAGTGTAAAATAGTCTTTCCTTTTCAAAGTCCAAATTTCACTTTCATAAGGGTATCATAGAGAATACCATTGCCTGCATGAGTTTGATCTTTGTAGGTATAGATACACGATGGTATCTGAATCTATAGTGGATGGATGGCATATAAATTGAATAAATAAATATCTTTTCTAAGACATCATATCTGCTCTACCAAGTGCTACTCTGTAGTATATGACTTCTAGTTCCTTTGCTCATCAATTCTAAAAAGCAGAAGCTATCTACATATACCATCAGGTTATCTTCTCAGGATGTTTTCTATATCTGTTGTCAATATGTATGTATGTATGTATGTATGTATGTATGTATGTATATGTATATATGTATGTGTATATATCTTCATTTAATAGAGCTTATCTTTTTAATCAATAGAAGAGTGTCATTGCATAGTGAAAGTTATTAATGCTTCTTCCTTCCATTTTAAAACCACACTTATCTTTTTCCAATCCAGTTTCCTTTAATATATATTCAGCACAGGCAATTGTAGAAATATTTAATCATTAACATTTATAGAATTTTTATCTTGCAGTTTCACTTTGGAAAAAATGACTCTAATCTGGATATGTTTTGAATATGTGAGGGAATTAAGTGAAAGATGTGTGTTTGTGTTTGATTTATTGCCTGACACTCTGCCTTTCTACTTTACTCAAAGCCGCTAATATTTCTAGAGATTTCCTCTAAATTAACACAAATTATGGTGAATATCATCAGAAACTAGCATTAATATTTTGGATATATCCTTTTTTTTTGTTTCAAAACTAATGAGATTTTCCAAGAAGTATCAGGATTAAACTATTATGGACATACCAGTTACCATCATGTTCTGTGGTAATCCATGCTCTAATCCTGGTTAGGTTTTTAGGCAACACCTGTTGAGATTATGAGGTAGTTCAGATTTTAAAATCAGGCAGAGAAAAGTGTCCAGGAACTACAGGCAGTCCTCGACCTACAACGGTTTATTTAGTGACTGTTCAAAGTTATAAAAGCACTGAAAAAAGTGACATGACCCTTTTTCACATGGCCATTGCAGCATCCCCACATAATGATGTGATCAAAATTCAGGTGCTTGGCAACTGACTCATATTTATGACAGTTGCAGTGTCCTGGGGTCACGTGATCGGCTTTTGTGACCTTCTGACAAACAAAGTTAACAGGAAAGCCAGGTTCATTTAACAACCATGTTACTAGCTTAACAAATGCAATGATTCGCTTAACAACTGTGGCGAGAAAAGTCATTAAATGGGGCAAAACTCACTTAGCAAATGTCTCACTTAGCCACAGAAAATTTGGCTTGATTGTGGTCATAAGTCAAGAAGTACCTGTAGTTGTAAGAAAAAGTATATCACACCATGTAGAAAGGGCTTCTTTTCTTTTCTATCAGTGAAATTTCTTCAATAGCTCTCTGGCATCTTTGACTGTCTTTAAAAAGACACAACCTCAGACTTACCTAATTAGAAAAAGTAAGAAGGAAACCAGTTAATCTCCAATCCTACTAGTCAGCAATTAGCCTACCTCCTTTTTTCTCTGCCTCCAATTTCAGTTGTATGTCCAACCTTTAACAGTCTAACCAGAAAAATTCATAGCAAAAAGGGCAAAACTGTCAGAAAGAGCTACTTTTCTGTGTGGCAGCAGTAACAATTATTTTATTTATTATTATTTATTTTATTTAATTGGCCGCCCTATCTCCCGAAGGACTCAGGGCAGCTCACATAAAAACATCCAATACAAAAATTAAAAGAATTAAAAACAAATTAAACTAATTAGACCAAAATAAATATTTAAAACCCAACCCACAAAACATTCAAAACAAAAGCATGTTTTGTAACCGATCTAATAATTTTCATTTTATTGCTGGGAGGAAAAGCATCATGGAAAGCTAACTCTTCTCAATCTTTCCTTCCATGTCTGCAGAATAAAACTAACAAGATTTTTTAACAAGATTAAAAAAATACTTTAGATCACTGGGCCAGATTTGCCTTTATTGAAGACGTCTTATAGCCCAGGTGGGTTTGATTAGAGCAGTGTTTCTCAACCTTGGCAACTTTAAGATGTGTGGACTTCAACTCCCAGAATTCCCTAGCCAGCATGCTTCATATCACAGTGGATGGCTGCCCCTTTAAAGTCTACATTATGTGCAACATTGCTGACACGCCAGGGATGGTAGTTTGCAGATCTGAAAGAGAAGAACACCTTATAAAACCTATGGAGAGATTCTCCGTCATCCCAGTCATGGTTGTCCCAAAGGTGTTTTTCAAGAGGCAACTTCAGCTCTGAAGAAGAAGCCTCTTGGATGGGAAGTGAAACACCTTCAAAGAAAAACCAGAAAGTCCAGTTACCTCTTGAAAAAAAGCACCTTTGGGACCTTTTAATTTCCCAGTTTTCACCTGGATGAAAACACCATCTTCTATAAGAGTCTTTGTGTACAAAAAACATCCTTGGCAGAAGGGTGCCAGGCCAAGAGGGGGACATCACTGAAAGGATCCAGAGATTTTATTTCTGGTGATCTCCAGTTGAAAAGATTATGAATTGTGGGACAGTACTGGGAAGGATCCCTGCCTCTGAAACATAGTAAAACAGTTGCTTGTCAGAGTAGACCAATGTCACTCCATCTCAACTGCTTTAAGATGTGTGCAATCCATTTCCCAGAATGTCCTAGCCAGCTTGAAGTCAACACATCTTAAAGGTGTCAAGGTTGAGAAACACTGAGGTAGAGTGTCAGACTTCTGGGCCATTCCCCACCCTATCCTTATCTTGCCTGTGTTTTGGTTCTCACTCAGCTGACTTCCTTCTGAGATAATTAAATGATTACATCTAGTGGCTTTTGCGTACCTTCAGGCTGGCCTTGGATAGCATTAGGATAAGTGGGGAAAGCCATCCATGCAGTAAGAATAATTTATCCTAGCTTCATTCATGGTTTGTCATGAAGGCAAGATCATGGGAGACAACATGGCAAAGGCAAGAAAATATAATACAGTAGTTACACTGTAAATATGAGGTTGAATACACTCCCCAAAACATGGAACTTGACTTGTCGTGATGAACTGTTCTTTTGTCAATTCTGGGTTCAGCAGAGATGTTGGGAAGAGAATGCATACTGTAATGTTAAATAGATCCAAGAGATCTATCGGTCTATCTTATTGATTTCTGAAATGTGCTTTTATTGAAAAAAACATGAAACAAAGGAACATTTCATAGTTTGGATTTAATAATATATTGAAAGATTGGCTTAGTTTGTACAGGTAGTCCTTGACTTACGACCACAACTGAGCCCCAAATTTATGCTGCTAAGTGAGACAGTAAGTGAGTTTTGCCCCATTTTGTGACCATTCTTTCACAGTTGTTAAGAGAATCAGTGCAGTTGTTAAGTTAGTAATGTGGCTATTAAATGATAACAGATAATCAGAGTTGGAAGGGACCTTATAGGTCATCTTGTCCAACCCCCCACCCAAGCAGAAGACCCTACACCATTTCTGACAAATGGCAGTCCAATCTCTTCTTGAAGGTCTCAAGTGATGGTGTTCCCACAACTTCCGAAGGCAAAGCTGTTCCATTGGTTGATAGTTCTCACTATCAGAAAGTTTCTCCTTATTTCCAGGTTGAATCTCTCCTTGTTCAGTTTCCATCCATTATTCCTTGCCTGGCCTTCGGGTGCTTTAGAAAATAGCTTGACCCCTTCCTCTCTGTGGCAGCCCCTCAAATATTGGAAGACTGCTATCATGTCTCCCCTGTTCCTGAGATACTCTGGTTTCTCTTCAGATTGTATAAACGAAGCTTGCTTCCCCATTGACTTTTCTTGTCAGAAGGTCACAAAAAGGGATCAAATGATCCTGGGACACTGCAACTCATAAATATGAACCAGTTGCCAAGCATCTGAATTTTGATCATGTGACCGTGAAGATGCTGCAACAGTTGTAGGCATGAAAAATGGTCATAAGTCACTTTTTTTCAGTGCCATTGTAACTTTGAACGGTCACTAAATGAACTGTTGTAAGTTGAGGACTACCTGTATTACTAATTTTCTCTATTTATAACATCGAATCACTGTTATGAGTTAATTTTCTTCATAGGAAAGTCACTTTTGTACTGTCATGATTACTGCCATTGTCACTTTTACTCTGTGTTACGTTTTCTTCTAACTCATCACAACATAAAAATGTAAAAATCAGAAAAAGAACACATGCCAAACCAGTGGAATCAATTGAGAGGTAATAACCTAAAATCATTGCTGTTCCTGCTATGTAGTGATTTTCTGATCCTATAATTGGTTCCCTGACATGCAATTTGTGGGTTAAAAACAGTCTTGTTCTTTTTCATCACCAAGAAGTGATTCCAAATGTTAACTATTGTGGAAATGCTGTTTTAATGGAAGACAATAATAATGTGGTGAGCAAAGCTGATGAAGATACAATGTCAGGGAGCAAACTCATGGGGTTGCCACACAGAGGAGGGAGTCAAGCACCTGAAGGCCAGACAAGGAGTAATGGATGGAAACTGAACAAGAGATTCAACCTGGAAATAAGGAGAAGTTTTCTGACAGTGAGAGCAACCAACCAGTGGAACAGCTTGCCTTCAGAAGTTGTGGGAGCTTCATCACTGGAGACTTTCAAGAAGTGACTGGACTGCCATTTGTCAGAAATGGTGCAGGGTCTCCTGCTTGGGTGGGGGTTGGACTAGATGACCTACAAGGTCCCTTCCAATCTGTTAAATCATCACACAAAATCTCCTATATGCACGTAATTCAGATCACATGGAGGATAGGGCCTAGCTAGGCTTTCTGATTCTTCCAAGCTAATATTCTTCATACAGTACCTTGCATTTAACTTATTCTCTACTTTGGCCAATGAGATGAAGTGCTTGAACTTACAATCATGGCAAATAGAACAAGTAGGTGATTGTCATAAATCCAGGAATCGGATCATGACTCCGAATGTGAAGAAACTGCTCCAGCAGGACTGTGAAATGTCAGCCTCAGGAGACCCTCCCAAGCCAGGAATCACCTGCAGCTGATCAAAGATAGGCACTATTAGAACATGGAGGCTCTGGATTCTGAGTCTGATCATGAGGGGGAGACAGCTCCTGAGGGAAAGGGGCGTTGGTCCTACCTGAACGCTTCTTCTCGGGGAGCCGAAGGGAGAATCCAGGATGGGTAGTCTCTAGTCTCCTAGCTCTGCAGACCGAGTTGAAAAAACTGAGGACACACCCCCTGGTAACGGTCCCCAGTTCTGAGCGATGTAGAAGCAAAACAGCTGCTCCTTGTCCTCAAATGATGGTCCACTTTGCACTGTGAAAAAAAAGGGACACTGCCTCCCCACTCCGACCTGACGGAATACAGGGTGGGACTGGATTCTCCCTTGGCTCCCGAGAAGAAGCGTTCAGGTAGGACCAACGCCCTTCTCCACTGAGAAGGGAGAATCCAGGATGGGACATACCAAAGCTGGCTGATGGCTGTCCTACGGTGGGAACGGATTGGTCGGAGGTCCCCCCGTCAACATGAACCCCTGCAGGACTCGCCTGCCAAAGGATGCCTCTGCTGAGGCAAATGAGTCAATTTTGTAATGTCTTATGAATGGGGTCACAGATGACCAAGTTGCAGCTCTACAAATGTCCAAAACCGATGCCTGTGTGGCCCAGGCTGCGGTGGTTGCAGCACTTCTGGTTGAGTCGCAGTGATTCTCCTGGGTACAGGAAGGCTCTGTAACTCATAGGCTTTGCAATGCAGGCTCTGAGCCAGCGACCCACAGTGGAACAGGGACTCAGCTCAGGTCCAGTCCCTCCTAACGTCCAAGGTGTGCCATTTCTTCTCCAGAGCATGGGTAGGTTCTGGACAGAAGTTAGGCAAAATTAACTCCTGGGAATGATGGAACAAGGAGTTCACCTTGGGCAGAAAGGTAGGGTCCAACCTCAGAACCACCCTGTCTGCATGGAATACACATAGATCCTTCCTGATGATAAGGCTGCCAACTCCGAGATACGCCTGGCCGATGTAATGGCCACTAAGAACGCCACCTTGCATGTGAGTAGGCTAAGGCTAGCTTTACAAGGGTTCAAAGGGGAAGCCGTTAGTGTCTTAAGGACCTTAGGCAGATCCCAGGTGGGGTAGTGGTGGACCACTGGTGGCCTCAAATTCGTGGCTCCCTTAGAAAAGTCTTTACCCTAGGGTGTTGGGCCAGGGAAGTAGAGTCTCCGACCGAAATCACTGAGGCCAAGGCCGCCACCTGTCTCTTCAAGGTATTGGGGGCAGGCCTCTGTCCAACCCATCCTGCAGAAATTCCAACACCCTGGCAAGCGAAACAACCGTGGGGTCCAGTTGGTGACTAGAACACCAAGTGCAGAAAAACTTCCACGTTGCATTATATATCCTAGTCGTGGAAGGTCTCCTTGCCACCTGGATCGTCTGAATGACCCTACTGGAAAACTTCTCCGCTTTAGGATCCCCGCTCAACCGCCAGACGGTCAAGCAAAACCAAGCTGGATCTGGGTGCTCTATGGGGCCTTGGCTGAGGGAGATCCTGTGCAAGGGGATTCTCCAGGGTCTGGTGACTGACAGGCCTACCAGGTCGGCAAACCAAGGACGCCTGGGCCAGTAAGGGGCTACCAACAGAACTTCTGCCTTCTCTATCAGGACCTTCCTGATAGCCCCAGGGATCAGGGGAAGGGGGGGGGGAAAGGCATACAATAGTCCCTGGGGCCACCTGCATTGGAGAGCATTGACTCCCTCCGCTCCCCGTGCCGGGAACCATGTAAAGAACCTTGGGAGTTGGGAGTTCTCCGGCGATGCAAAAAGGTCCAGAACCGGACGGCCGAAGCATTCCGTCATCTCTTGAAACAGGCTGGGATGCAGTCGCCATTCCGACTGATCGACTGTGGCTCTGCTCAACCAGTCTGCTTGCACGTTGGACACTCCCGAGATGTGTTCTGCTCGTAGGGACAACAGGTGTCTCTCTGCCCACCTGCACAATTGAGTCACCTCCTGCATTAGAGATCTGGAGCGGGTGCCCCCCTGTCGGTTTATGTGGGCCTTGGTAGCCACATTGTCCGTGAGGAGAAGAATATGTCTCCCCACCACCTCCTGCCTCAGAGCCCTGGCAAGCGGGCTGCCCTGAGCTCTAGCCAATTTATGTTGTGGGTGAGCTCCTCTCGAGACCACCTTCCCTGGGTGACCTGGGCCCCAAGTGGGCCCCCAACCGTACAGACTGGCATCTGTGGTGACTGTAAGTCTCTGGGGCTCCCTGTACAGGCATCCCTGGGCCATGGTTTGGGCCTGCCACCAAGGGAGAACGAAGAACGGACAAGGGGATGCAAACTCTCCTCGGGGAATCGCCCCTGCCCGCCTTCTGGAATGGGAGCAGGAACCACTGCAGGGTTCGAATGGAAGGGCCCACGGGACAATCCCGATGCATGATATCATCTTGCCTAGAAGCTGGGATAGCAAGATGATAGGTGCCTCTCTGGAAGACAGGATCAATGACGTGATTTCCACGATACTGTCCCGACGTTCCTGTGAGAGAAAAACCTGCCCGGTCAAGGTGTCTATGATAGCCCCAAATGCAGGAGCCAAGTCAACGGAACTAGGTGGCTTTTGTCCAGGTTTATCGAGAACCCGTGTTCTCGAAGAATCCGGATCGTCGACCTCAGGTCCCTCTCCGCCTGGAGTCGGGAAGAGGATGCTATCAGGATATCGTCCAAATAGCATTGGATCCTTATGGGTAAGGATCTGAGGTGTGCCACTATGGCTGCCAGAAGCTTGGTAAATGTCCGTGGGGCTGATGACAGTCCGAACGGGAGAGCCCTGTACTGAAAATGGCGGCCGCCATAGCAGAACCTCAGAAACCGACGATGGTTGGGGTGTATGGGCACATGGAGGTAGGCTTCCATCAAGTCTATCGAGGTTAAGAAATCTCCCTCCCGCAGTCCCTCTAGAATGGAGTGAAGGGAGTGCATCTTGAACCTTCGGTAGATTAAATGTCTGTTGAGCCCTTTCAGGTTGAGTATGGCTCGCCACCCCCGAGGCCTTTGGAATCACAAATAACATTGAGTAAAACCCCTGCCTCTCCTGGTCTGCTGGAACTGGCTGGATGGCCCGGATGTCCAGCAGATGGCAGATTCCATGAGTTGCCTCCTGTATGGGTCCCTGGAGACGGGGCAGCACACAAAGGTTCCTGGGGGAGGAAACTCCAGAGAGAGACCTGACCTTAAGGTTGACAGGATCCAAGCGTCCATCGTGGTCTGTTCCCACCTCCGCCAGAACAGTCCCAGACGGCCCCCTATGGGGATGAGGCTTGGGTGTCACTTGTTGCGCCTGAAGGGTCTGTTGGAACCCCTAAAGGGTCTCCTGCCGTCCTGTCTTTGACGTCCTCTGGAGGCAAAGGCCTGTCTATCGGCCTGAGAGGAGGGTCTCTGGAAGAAGGGCCTACTTTGATGGGGAAAGCCTGCCCCAGCTTCCCCCTGTTTGAAGGAGGGCTTTCTGTAGTAGGGGGGAGACCTGAAATCAAAGCGCCTCCCCTGGGAGGGTAAGATTTTTCTCTTGTCCCTGGTTTCCATCAAGAAAGGATCCAAGGCCTCCCCAAAAAGCCTCTCTCCCTTAAAGGGAGCCGACGCCAGCTTCCATTTAGTTTTTTCCATGTGCCAATTTCTTAACCATCCATGTGCCAATTTCTTAACCAGAGGATGCGATGTTATAGAAGAGGCCATGGCTCTGGAAGAAAATTTGGCTGATGTGAGGGTGGCATCAGCAGTCAATTGGGCCGCAGCAATAATCTTATTTAGGTCCTGATGTACCCTGAGGTCCTCAGGAGGAATTCTGCCCTGTAGCTGCCTCAGCCACCTCAAGGAGGCCCGAGTAAAAAAGGAGGCGGTTGTCGACGCTCTGATGGCCCAGGCGTCCGCTTGATGAGCTCTCCGGAGAGCCATCTCCTCCCACGGTCCTCTGCCTTCAAAACGTCCTCTGCGTCGGGTGGGACGATGGATGAGGAAGCTAGGGCTACTACTGGGCCATCTACTTTTGGTAAGTCAATGATATCCAAAAGGTCCTTGTCCACATTGAATAAGGTAGACTCAGACCCGCTGGGATGGGTGTAGACCCCAGGGGACTCCCACTGTTGTTTAATTAGGTTCAAAACATCTGAGGCACTGGTACAGCATCCACCACAGATGCTTTTTCCGTGAACAGGTAGTCTTCCTGCTCCTCTCCCTCTGTGGGAAGGTCCCGAGCTACTGTGTCTTTAGCAAGGTGAGCCGTGCTCTTAGCCTTAGCCAGCAGAGTCTTGAAAAGAGCTGGCTGGAAAAGACCCTTAAAGGGGGGGGACCTGCTACCTCCGACTCCGTGTCCAAAAATCCCTTTCTGGAAGGAGGTCCCTCTCGAGCCATAGAACTGGCTTTGCTCCAAGGAGAAGAGGCTCTCTGAGGTAGATCGGCTGCTCTGAAGAAGCCTGCTCCTGTCCTTGGGGGGCACCTCTATAAGAGTCCAAATAAGACAGCTGGCGCAACTGGCTGACCTCTGACTGCAATTCCTGCCTTATTGCCTGGGAGATCCAGGCCTTCATGAAGGATGGCATTTCCTGCATTTGGGTCTCCTCAGGTCGTAAGCCCGCTGCTGTAGGGGTAAAGGTGGCAGAAGGCACAGGTCTGGCTCCACTGGAGGCTTGGCTGGTAGGTGCCGCCATCAGGATCCCCTGAGGTGGCCCAGAAAAATTGTTAGAGGTCTCTGCTCCGATTTGCAGGTGTCCCTGCAAGCCTTGAGTACTTGAGTCCCCGGAGACCAGCTAGCCAAATACTGCCTATCTGCCAGTTGGCCTGGCTGCCTGTCATCCTGTGAGGGGGAGGGAAGTGGCCCTGATTTCTGCTACCCTGGAGTCCCTCACTGCCTTGTCAAATTGTTTATCCATGGCCTTTTGCCTCGCCTGGCCTGCCTGTCCTCAGCCCTAGAAGGTCTTTTAGGAGCTAGAGCCCTAGCCCTAATCCTAGCCGCTGCCTCCAGACCAGCAGATCTGGGTTTAGGGGATGCTTTTGCAGCCTTCTCCCTACCCTGCTGAGGAACTGACAATTCCTGGTCAGCTCCTCTGGCAGCCATTTTGAGCCCGCCAAAAATAACTGACACTCTGACAGTGGATAAAAGGGAAAAATTGGCTAAAAATGGAGAAAAGGCTGTCTGCTGCAAAAACAGTAGCTGTCCACCACTTCAGGAGGCTAGTGCGACCCGAAGTGGTGAGCTCAGTCCAGCTCCGCAAGTCCAATGGTGAGTCAGATCAAAAAATGGAGGGAAAGACAAAAAACGGCTGACTCTTTGCCTTGCAGCAAGCCCTGACAGAGCAGAGGCTTGCAAGGCCAGGACTGGCTGCACCGCAATTATTTTGGCAGTCTTAAGCGTCTCACAGCTGCCACGGTGCTCTGGGGACTGGATGGGGGGTCAGGAATTAAACCTGATGGCCAGAACACCCCCCCCAAGGGACAATCCTGGAGGCAACCTGCAAGATAGTCCCCAATCCTTTGAAATGGCCGCGCTGCTGAAAGGGGGAATAGCGCTTAGCAGCAGCTGCGGCTCTTCCCAGGCAAGGGAAAGTGAAATCGGGAGGAGGCGAGTTGAAAAGATGCCTCTCCACCCCCAGCCGGGCCACACGGGCTCTAGGGGACACCCAAATTAAAGTTTTAAACACAAAAACCGAAAAAACCAGTCCACCAGCAAGGAAAGTTAAAAGGAAAAATAATCAGCGAAAAACGCCTGAACCGAAAAAAAGGGCACGAAAATGAAAGTGCTAACCGGCAAGCCGGCTAGCTGTCAAACCTGACCTAAACCACTGAAACAAAGGCTGAATCCAGGGGGAAATATTCTTCTATGATCCAAACTATTCAGAGCCCTTAAAAGGGTGGTCTGAACACGCTGAGACCGAGTGAAGAACTGGGGACCGTTACCAGGGGGTGTGTCCTCAGTTTTTTCAACTCGGTCTGCAGAGCTAGGAGACTAGAGACTACCCATCCTGGATTCTCCCTTCAGCTCAGTGGAGAAAATATATATATATATTTTGCCATGATTTTTAAATGGTCAATGTTAAGTTATTAACCGTTATTAATCAAATCCAGCTTTGCCCGTTGGCCTTGGTTGCCAAAAGCTGGCTGGGCAGGTCTCAAATGGTGATCACATGACTCCAGGACAACAGCAACCATTGTAAATACATGCCAGTTGCCAACTACCTGAATTTTGATCACATGACCTTTGGGGGATGCTGTGTTGGACCCCTTTGTCACCTTTTCCAGTTCTGTTGTAACTTTGAACCAGGGGTCCCCAAACTTGGCAACTTTAAGACTTGTGAACTGGCTGGCTGGAGAATTCTGGGAATTGAAGTCCACAAGTCTTAAAAGTTTCCAAGTTTGGAGACCCCTGCTTTGAACAGTCACTAAATGAATGATTGTAGGTGGAAGGCTACCTGTATTATCTACTTAGTCCTACAACTTCTCAATCTTCCACTCTTTAGTTTCTATATTTTGTGAGTTCTTCTTTGCTATAGTTTCCTTCCTTCTATTCACTGATTACCTCAACATTTCAATACATTCTGGGCAATAGTTTATTTTTTTTTAAATTTATTTATTTATTTTGTCAATATAATAGAAATAAGAATAAACATAAGTTTAAATACATGAAATAAGAACTAATAATTGGGGCCAATAGGACAGGGACGGTAGGCACAATTGTGCGCTTATGCACGCCCCTTACTGACCTCTTAGAAATGGGGTGAGGTTGACAGAGGTTAGTTTGAGGGTAAAAGAGTGGGGGTTTGAGCATGTGACAACAGAAACAGGTAGTGAGTTCCAGACATTGAACACTCTGTTGCTGAAATCGTACTTCCTGCAATCAAGTTTGGAGTGGTTTACATTTAGTTTATATCTGTTGTGTGCTCTTGTGTTGTTGCAGTTAAAGCTGAAATATTCATTAACTGGTAAGACATTGTAACATATGATTTTATGTACTATGCTTAAGTCCAATCTTAACCGGCGTAGTTCAAGGTTGTCTAAGCCTAGAATCTCAAGTCTGGTGGTGTAGGGTATTCTGTTGCGAAGAGAGGAGTGTAATACTCTTCTTGTAAAATACTTCTGGACTTGCTCAATTGTATTGATGTCTGATATACACTGCAGATTCCAGACAGTGGAGCTGTATTCAAGTATTGGTCTAGCAAAAGTTGTGCATGCCCTAGTTTGCAAATCAGTATTACCAGAGGATAACCTGCGTAAGATCAGATTTACAACTCTTAAAGCCTTTTTTGCAATGTTGTTGCTGTGAGCTCTGACACTTAAGTCATTCGATATGAGAACTCCAAGGCCTTTGACAGAGTGAGGTTAACGTCAACGAGGTTAGTAGTAATAGTAGCTAAAGTTTCCATTTACTACGAGGCCCAGTTTATTAAAGCATTGAACTCGGAAGATTCAGATGTTCTTTACCACAAAAGGAAGCACAGACTCCATTGTCTAAACTGACTGTCTCAATAGGTGGCAGCACACGGCTGATCTTCTCTGGACTCTGAAGCCAGCTAAGATCAACCACCAGATTACTACTTGGATGTGAACCCATCAGAAGCTTCCAGAGGTGTAGACTAGACTGGGAAGGTGTAAACACCCTGAAACAAGATAATGACCGCCACTGTTGCGGGTTTCAAGCAAGCTACATGCAGCCAGGGGCCTTTGAAGTCAGCAGGAGTTGGGGTTGACTTGAAAGAGATTTAATTTCCTTCAAACGTATCGCTCACTTTATCTTTGGAGGATAGTTACAAAGCTATCAGGGGGTTGGACTAGATGACCTACAAGGTCCCTTCCAACTCTGATTATCTGTTATCTGGTAAGCAGCATCCGGAGCTTTCTCAGCAGGATACAGGCTCTTCTTGCCAGCAGCCTGGAGATCAGGCAAGTTTCACCAAAACATGACTGCTCAAAATTATGATCGACCTGCCAAAAGGTACTTATGACCCAGTTCCTATAACTGGCCTCCCTGAGGTCGTCTGTCTACATTTTGAGCACTCGGCAGCTGGCCTGCATTTACAGACATTTGTAGTGTCTTGAGATCACCTAAGAGTTGGAAGGGACCTCAAAGGTCTTCTAATCCAACCCCCTGCTCGGGCAAGAGACCCTATACCATTCCAGACAAGTGGCTGTCCAACCTCTACTTAAAAACTCCAATGATGAAGCCCCTACAACTTCTGAAGGCAAGCTGTTCCATTGGTTGATTGTTCTCACAGTGTTCTCGCTGTTAGGAAATTCCTCCTTAAGTGTTTCCTTGGTTGGTTCTTTCCTTGATCAGTTTCCATCCATTGCTTCTTGTCCTACCTTCAGCTGCTTTCTTCTTTGTGGCTCGACTTCAGTTACAACATTTTTTGCAGAAAACCTGGTGATTATTTCTGCTGTTTAGCAAAAATGCCCCTTAGCGAACGATGGGTTCACTTAACAACTGTGGATTCACTTAATGACAGGATTCACTTAATGAGTGCCACAGAAAGGTTGTAAAATCGGGTCAGTCACATGGAGAGCTGCTTTATAACCACCATGACTTAAAATTGTAATGGGCAGGTTCCGTTAGTGTCGTAAATCAAGGACCTACCTGTACTTAGGGAGATATGTGAAGTTTTCAAGAAAGGCAATTCAAATTGACAAATTCATGTCTTGATACCACAGTCTTAATCAAGAATTTCCGGTAATGACCAAGAGAGAATTCTCCCATATAAAAAGTATGACAGAAATAACTGCTACGGAACAGGATAAATTTAGATATGTATTAGAGCATTAGAAAATAGCACATGACTCAAACATATTGTACATATTTTGAGTTATAAAACATAGTTGGATAGTCCCCATTTCAATAGAACCTGGTCCAACCAAGGTGGGGGGGGAACCTTTTGAACAATCAAGTAACATATAGCACATCCTTTATGCTGTCTCATGATGCTTTTTTATTCTTCTTTGAAGTTGATGGATGCTAAAGTCCAGGCTTTTCTTTCTGTTTATTGTTGGCTTTCCAACATTAAAGCATAAGCACATTGCTCTGTGGAGGTCTTCAACAGATTTATGGGCTTTGCTGGCACCAAACCTTTCCCCAATTTAGCCGTTGCTTTGTTTTTTTCTCTTCTGTTTTGATGGGTGATTATTCCGAGATACCTTTTCCTGAGATATTTTAAACGACTTTTTTTTGGCCCAGAGGTGGAGTGGAAGCTGGATCTCTCAATTCCTAGCCCAACACCTTCACCACTATTGCACTATGTGTGTGTGTGTGTGTGTGTGTGTGTAAGTATAAAGCAGGGGTCTTCAAACTTCAAACAAGCCGGCCGCACGGGTTGTGATGGGAGTGCCCTGATACTCCCATGTTACACCCCTCCTACGCGACCTGCATTGGTTGCCGGTTGCCTTCTGGGTGAGATTCAAGGCTTTAGTAACAACATATAAAATCCTACATGGCTTGAGTCTGGGGTACTTGCGGGAACGTCTCCTTCCGGCATCACATTCCGATCGCCCTGTATGCTCCCACAGACAGGGACCCTTGGGATACCGTCGGCCAGACATTGTCGGCTGGCGGGGCCCAGGGGTAGGGCCTTCTCTGTGGGGGCACCCACCCTGTGGAATCAACTCCCCTTGAATCTTCGTTTGGCTCCGGATCTCCGCTCCTTCCGCCGTGACCTAAATACTTGGTTATTTCAGCAGGCCGGCCTGGACTGAAGCAAGAGGGGAGGGGGGTTTCTTTTAAAAAATTTTTTAATGGTTTTAATAGTTTTAATGTTTAATATTAGGCTTGTATTGTTTAATTATTTTTTAGTTAATGTATTGTATTGTATTGCATTGTATTGTATTGTATTGTATTTTTTATTCTGTGAGCAGCCCTGAGTCCTTAGGGAGAGAGGGTGGCACACAAGTCTAATAAAAAAAAAACTTGAAACATATCAAAGAGACCCATCCTAGAACTAAGGAAAAATGTTATGATGGCAAGAACATTTAATCAGTGGAACAGATTGCCTTGGAAGTTGTGGATACTCCATTATTGGAGGATTTTAAGAAGAGATTTGAAGCCATTTGTCCAAAATGGTGTAGAGCAGTGATGGCTAACCTTTTCGGCACCAAGTGCCCAAAGCACGTATATGTGCACCCCAGGGGTGGGATTCAACTGGTGTTACTACCGGTTCGGTACTTAAGTTTTGCATACGTACCGCGCTGCACACGCGTGTAATACAACAAAAGCTGTGCCTCCCGGACAGCTGATAAGCGCTGCGTGCAGATGCATTTGAAAAATGCCTTTTTTACTGCTTTTAAAAAAATCATATTTATATGCCGCCCTTCTCCGGGGACTCAGGGCGGCTTACAATTTTTGGGATACAACCCAATGCGCTCAGCAATAGCCTTCATTCCATTATAAATGCCTGCTTATTACTAAGTGGCATTTTTACAAAGTCAGCTTATTGCCCCCAACAATCTTGGGTCCTCAGTTTACCTACCCCGAGAGGATGGAAGGCTGAGTCAACCTTG
The DNA here is from genome assembly GCA_009733165.1 of Naja naja. Lineage (NCBI taxonomy): Eukaryota > Metazoa > Chordata > Lepidosauria > Squamata > Elapidae > Naja > Naja naja. The sequence continues at coordinate 31,337,548 of CM019149.1, forward strand.
AGCCTGGTGGGATTTGAGCCTGCACTAATTGCAGGCAGCTGGAACTTAAGCGCTAGGCATTTAACAGCCTGCACCCCCAAGGCTCCTTTTCAACCTCAGCTGTGCCGCGCAAAGCAGCTGAGGTTGAAAAAGCAGGAAGTAAAGGACAGGTAAGAGCCCGGGCGGACGGGTGGGCCAAACAGCAGCAGACACAGATCTGGTTTGGTGTCTGCTGCTGTTCAGAGCTACTGGTTCTACACCTGCACCCCCAAAATGCAATGTGCCCATGCCCCGCGCATACCCCTGCCCCTGCGTGTGTGACTTCCCCATGCCCCTGCAATGACCCTCATGCCCCTGCACATGTGGGTGCCCCCATGTCCCTTGCGCGTGTGCCCGTCCCCCATGTGCACCCCGCCCTCTGCACATGCATGGCAGAGACCCAAAGATCAGCTGGCCAATGGGAGGCACGTATGCACATGTGCGGTGGAGCTGAGCTGGGGTGACGGCTTGCATGCCCAGAGAGAGGGTTCTGTGTGCCACCTCTGCTTGAGCAGGGGCTTGGACTAGAAGATCTCCAATGTGCTTTCCAACTCTGTTAATCAATATGCTAACATCATGTGGCAGAACATGAGGAAAATACACAAGTACAACACTGTCATTTTTCAAAACATTATTTTTTTTAAACTTTAAAATACTTTTAATACTTGAATGCATTGCAAAATATTTGAGTTAGCCTCTTTGAAGTCTGCTCTTAGGCTCCCTAAAAACACTGGTGATTTTAAAGAAGAGATTGGATGACCATCTATCTGAAATGGCATAGGATTTCTTGCCTGAGCAGGGGGCGGGACTAGAAGACCTCCAAGGTCCCATCTGCTATTCTTTAGCCACAGCAGAATGGCTTCTACCAATCTAGTATCTATTGAATGCCAGTTTTGCTTCTCCTGGCAATAACTATTTATTCCTAGTTCTGTCTGTGTCTTAGGACTGCAGAAAAAGCAATTACTACCAACCTGCCTTCCATCGAGGACCTGTATACAGCACGAGTCAGAAAGAGGGCTGTGAAAATATTTACAGACCCCTCACATCCCGGACATAAACTGTTTCAACTCCTTCCCTCAAAACGACGCTATAGAGCACTGCACACAACAACTAGACACATGGACAGTTTTTCCCCGAATGCCATCACTCTGCTAAACAAATAATTCCCTCAACACTGTCCAACTATTTACAAAGTCTGCACTACTATTGCTATTAATCTTCTCATCACTCCTTATCACCCATCCCCTCCCACTTGTGACTGTATGACTGTAACTTTGTCACTTGTATCCTTACAATTTATATGGACTGTTCCTAGTATGATTTGATTGCTTATTGTACCCTATGACTATCATTAAGTGTTGTACCTTATGATTCTTGACAAATGTATCTTTTATGTACACTGAGAGCATTTGCACCAAGACAAATCCCTTGTGTGTCCAATCACACTTGGCCAATAAAGAATTCTATTCTATTCTATTCTATTCTATTCTATTCTATTCTATTCTATTCTATTCTATTCTATTCTGTTCTGTTCTATTAAGTAGTTGGATGATTTCCTTGGGCTGAGACCTGGAGCATTCAGACTTATATTTCTACCACACCTCCTCCATTCTTCTTTCTTCATCTCCTCACTCCTATAGAAAAGAAAATGGGAAGCAATGCCCTCTGTCCTCTATCTGTGAATGTCAGCTCTAATAGCCAGTCATAATACTATAAACATGCCCCCCTCTCCATATATTTATGAGAAAGGAAAAGAGGCTGACTTACTCACAAGTAAGCCTGCAGAGGTTTGATTTTATGGTGATTGCTTTGCAAAGCAAGGCAAACCTTGAATTCTCCATGGTTTCTCAATGAATTTTGTTCTTTCAGGAGACAAAATGGCGAAACTTTCCAGTAGAAATGTGTTGTCTTACTTGCATGTTATTAATTCTGCTATTAATTTAAAGCAGATATGTCACCGTGATCCTTCTGCCTTCAGCTGCCATGATGAGGAGATAATAACATCCTTCTTTCTGTTATTTGTCTGTCATCATGGCTAATTTCCTTGCTACTTTCCTCTGTCACATTTTAGGGCAAGGCCACTTTGGCACTATAAACAGAAACCACTTTTTCTTCAATATAACCCACTTAATTCGACCAAATTAGCCTGGAATTCCTCTTCCCTCCAATTCCCCTGCAATATTCAGCTGGAAATGGTTGTTTTTATTGCCCATCTCATCAATAACTGCATCATTTTTTCCATCAAGAGCAGTGAAGCTTATTCTCCTCCTCCTTGTCATTCCATTGCTATGGCAACTGGGGAGCCCGGGCTGGAACAATCTATGGCAACCAGGAGTAATAGTTGCTATGGGAACCACTGGTGTTGAAATAAAGATGACATGGCTGCACCAGGCCTTGTGAAGCGAGGAGAATGCTGGGGCGGCTGGGGTTTGGTTTTGTTTCCTTTCTGGCACGGGTTCTTTATCAGAACTGTTGTGCAACCTGTCAGCAATTCAACAGGTAATGCTTTCTCCAGCTCTACCCTGGGATGGGGAGCATTATTTGAACTCCTGTAAAGATGCAATCAGAGAAGTACATTCCTGCTCTAGGAGTATGTCCTACATTATAGTGAAGAGTCTAGTATTTATGCCTCGGTAGCAGAACACGGATAGCCCCAGGAAGGTCAGAAAAGTCAAAATGGCATCTGCAAATGCACAAAGGCTTGCCTTTTTTTTACAGGCTTCATAATCTCCATTAAAAAATAAGAGGATGGGATTTGATCATGCAATTAATGACAGTATTGTCATTTTGACCTTCCTGCAAATGCTCCTACCAGACATAGTTTTAAAGGGGTAAAACAGAGGTGGGGGAAACTATGGCTCTTTTATTACTTGTGGACTTCAACTCCCAGAATTCCTCAGAGCCTGGAATTCTGGGAGTTGAAGTCCACAAGTAATAAAGGCCATTGGAGCAGAAGAAACTGCTCCATGTAACACTTGTCAAAAGTTAACAGAGTAACAGAGTTGGAAGGAACCTTGGAGGTCTTCTAGTCCAACCCCTGTTCAAGCAGGAGACCCTATGCCATCCCACACAAATGGTTGTCCAATCTCTTCTTGGAAATCTCCAGTGATGAAGCATTTTGGTTGGCTTTTTTTTTTCCTACGCAAAAGGAGACCTGTGAATAAGTGACCCACCTTTCATAAAGCAATCTCCCCACTGCAAGCTGTAGTAACGTTGCCTTGTTTTGCACATTTCCATATACCTGGGAGTTCTGAAGGCAGTGGTGGTACTAAATATGTCTGCCTCCAGCACCGAAATTAACCTGCTATTGGAGTTTCCGTTTCATCCATCCTGTTTTCAAAACTTTCAAATCAAGTCACCTGGGGAATTAGCTGAGGAGTTTCCATTCATGAGGGAGTTTGCAGTTAATGTCCCATTAAGGGTTCAGGGGGCCCTGAAACTGAAGGAGTAGATCCATATGATGAGATTGCTACATAAGAAGCATTTATCTTCTTCACAATTATTTGAAGAATGCTTGTGTTCCTTTCTGCTTCCCCATTACATCATGTGGACGACTGATGCAATGTTCAAAGTTGTTTTTGTCTACAGATCCTTTAATCTTATCAGAGAGTTATCAAGGCTCACTAAGTGAAACAATCTTAGATAGTCTTTTCTGGATAACTTGGATGCTTTTGTTGTTCACATATGGTATTTTATCTTCATACTGAAATGATTGGTTTTTTCAAATTTTTGTGATCCTTTCAATCTTCCTGCAAGGAGAGACAATAAGGAAAATATATCTGCACTGTAATTCTATTGCAAAGCTGAGAGTTTCACATCCTGTTTCTTTTCAAGCTAATCTACCCAAACTCTAGTGCCTTTTATTTTCAAAATCAGTGCTTTGAAGTTCAATGTTATAGGATCCATACTTTCAACATATTTGTATTTTATCTATCTTCATTCTCATTATCTGCTCTCTAAATGGTCTCTTTTTCTTAACCTTTTTCTTTTTTTTTAACATTTGTCTTTGGCTTTTGGTTCTCTCATTTTCCCCTCCAAATTTAATCCTGTATTTTAGTTGTTCTTCCGCTCATCCTTTTCACAAACCTTATATTTTTCTTTTCTTTTCTGTGCTTTTACTTCAATTTCATTCTTTTTGTCAAAAGTAATTTTACATGGACCCTGTCCACATAATTCACATTCATTTATTTATTATATTTAGAAACTGCCTATCTCCCTCAGAGAATGACTTCGGGCGGTATACAAATAGGCCTAAAAATATAAAAGTTATTTATAAAAGTAATCAAATGTTGGCTAGAAGTTGAGTCATGGCAACTGGACTTTTCTTTTTGGCTTGAAACATTTTGCTGCTTAGCTAAGTAGCTTCTTGGATAAGCAGTGAAACATTTCACACTAAAAAAGACGTCCAGTTGCCATGATTCAACTTCCAGACAAGTCTGTCTGGATGACTAAGAATCTTCATCAACATAATAAAAAGTTAAAAACAAAAATAATTAAAATTATTGGATCTCCTGCTTTAGCAGGGAGTTGGACTAGAAAGACCTCCAAAGTCTCTTCCAACTTGCTATTCTGTTAAAAAGGGGAACTTCTGGGCGCTTAGCCAACCCCATTGTATCCTCCTTTGTGGGCCCCAAGCAATTTGACAGAGCCAAATCTACAAGCTTTTATGAAAGGCCAAGAGAGTGAGGGGCTACCTCACCTTGAGGGTGTGTGTGTCAGTTTTTAACAAATTTAACAGATTAAGAGTTGGAAGGGATCTTGTAGGTCATCTAGTCCAACCCCTGCCCAAGCAGGAAACCATACACCGTCTCTGACAAATGGCAGTCCAATCTCCCCTTAAAAGCCTCCAGTGATGAAGCTCCCACAACTTCCAAGGCAAGCTGTTCCATTGGTTGATTGTTCTGTCAGAAAATTTCTCCTTATTTTTAAGGTTTTTTTTAAAATTCATATTTATATCCCACCCTTCTCCAAAGACTCAGGGTGGCTTACAATTTTGGGATACAACCCAATGCGCTCAGCAATAGCCTTCATTCCATTGTATATGCCTGCTTATTCCTAAGTGGCATTTTTACAAAGTCAGCTTATTGCCCCCAACAATCTTGGGTCCTCAATTTTACCTACCCCGAGAGGATGGAAGGCTGAGTCAACCTTGGGCCTGGTGGGATTCAAGCCTGCAATAATTACAGGCAGCTGGAACTAAGTGCTAGGCTATTAACAGCCTGCACCACCAAGTTGAATCTCTCCTTGATCAGTTTCCATCCATTATTCCTTGCCTGGCCTTCGGGTGCCTTAGAAAAATAGGTTGACCCCCTCCTCTCTGTGGCCAGTTCTCAGTTATATCAGTTACATCAACCATAATGATTGGTTAAATATCTCATCTGAATCTAAAACTCTGCAACTGCTGAGTTTGCTCAAGACTCCAAGGGCCTGTTCCCATCGCTTTGTTAAAAGAGTTATTCACTCAACATTGAGTTGCAGAAGGAATTAAATTTGCCTCCCTTTTTGCTGATAGGTAACAGCACTCTCCTGCATCCGTTGTTACTTAGTGATGAATGGTGCTGACTTGTATTTTGCATGCGCCACGTGCAATGGGCAAAGCATGCTCTAGTTTTGCTGTAATCCCTTTTCCCGCATGTAATTAGCTGGCAGGGAAAATAATAATCAGTTATGGTCCTGTTGGAAAACTGGTCAGGTCTGGTTGCAGGATTCTCTTGCCCATCTAGTTCTTCTTTCTTTTCTTCTGCTTCTCCTCCTTCTCTCCTCCTCCTCCTCCTCTCTTTCTCTCCTTTAAAACATCTTCATCTTCCTCCCCCTCCGCTTTCTCTTCCTCTCCTTCTTTAAAACATCTTCTTTAAATTATCTTCTCCTCCTTTTCCTCCTCCCTTCCCAATTCTGTAAGCCGCCTTGAGTCTCGATAGGTGAATAGATGGCAATATAAATTTAATAAATAATGTCATAACTTGAGCTAAATAAAGTTTTCAAACTTTTAAAGAGAGAGAGGGGGGGGAGGGAGGGAGGGAGGGAGAGAGAGAGAGAGAGAGAGAGAGAGAGAGAGAGAGAGAGGAGTCCAGAAGACTGCCAAGTCCCAAGCAGCACTCTAGATCTCTCTCTCTCTCTGACAAACCGTATTCAACAAGTCGTACTTAATGGGCCTAAGTCTACATGGAGGGAAGTAAGCAGTGGGATGCCACAAGGTTCTGTCTTAGGCCCAGTACTCTTCGATATCTTCATTAACGACTTAGATGAGGGAATAGAAGGGGAACTTACCAAATTTGCAGATGATACTAAGCTGGCAGGAATAGCTAACACCCAAGAAGATAGGCTCAAGATCCAGATGGATCTTGACAGACTTAGAACACTGGGCCATATCTAACAAAATGAAATTCAATGTAGAGAAAAGTAAAGTCCTACACTTAGGCAAGAAAAACCAAAAGTACACTTATAGACTGGGTGAAACCAGGCTCAATAGCAGTAACTGTGAGAGGGATCTTGGAGTCTTAGTGGACAACCAGCTAAATAGCCAAGTGTAGCAGCAGCCAGCAGTGTGCAGCAGCAGCCAAAAAAGCTAATGCAACCCTAAGTTGCATTAACAGAGGGATACAATCAAGATCAAGTGAGGTACCTAGAATACCACATCCAATTTGGTCACTACACTATAAAAAAGATGTTGAGACTCTAGAAAAAAGTGCAGAGAAGAGCAACCAGGATGATTAGGGGAGTGGAGACTAAAACATATGAAGAATGGTTACAGGAACTGGGCTTGGCTAGTCTAGGGAGGAGAAGGACCAGGGGAGACATGATAGCAGCGTTCCAGTATTTGAGGGGCTGCCACAGGGAGGAAGGGGTCAAGCTATTTTCTAAAGCACCTGAAGGCCAGACAAGGAATAATGGATGGAAACTGAACAAGGAGAGATTTCACCTGGAAATAAGGAAAAACTTTCTAACAGTGAGAACAATCAACCAATGGGACAGCTTGCCCTCGGAAATTATGGGAGTGCCATCACTTGAGACTTGAGAAGAAGAGAATGGACTGCCATTTGTCAGAAATGGTGTAGGGTCTCCCACTTGGGCGGGCGGTGGTTGGACTAGAAGACTTGCAAGGTCCCAACTCTGATTATGTTATCTGTTCTCTCTCTCTCTCCCTCCTCCCTCCCTCCCTCCCTCCCTTCCTTATATAGGAATATCAACTTTCAGATTTCTCCCTGCTCTGTCTGGAAGACAATGGCAGAGGAAACTGACTCCATCATTCTGTTAATTCAGCCTTGCCTCTATGATAAAAGTTGTACAGTTAAATGAGTTAAGGCACCTGTTGCCAGCTGCCAATCGCTTCTGATTGACACTGGCCCAGAATTGCTGCATCCCTTTCCTTAGAGAATTAACAGCAGAAAAGCAATAACAAGACTGTCCTGGGACTGGAGGGGAAAGGCAACAGACTGAAACAAAATAAGTGCAGATGTGATCACACCTGTTTCTGGTCACTGACAAGGACTCCAGTGCAGTGTGAGAAAACATGTACCAGATTGCCCATACTTTAAACAGCTCTTGAAGGGTGCTGGAGTAAGGGCAACATTGCCAGTGTTAACATTGATACAGCTAAGGTTAACTCAATTTTTCTTATTCATGGGCTGGGGACAAAATAAAGGAAAAAAATATTGAGATGTGTCATTTAGGTGAGATGGGGGTGTACAAAGGTGCTGAATTAATTAATTGTGAATATATATGGCAGAAAATGTTGCCAGAGAATGTTTGGGATATTCATTCATTCATTCATTCATTCATTCTCTCCCCCCCTTTTGTCTCTCCTCCTTTGAGTGTTCTTTTTTTAAACTTGGTGACTGCCTGGATTAGTTCCTGAAATTGGAAATGGTGTGCCCTTGCCTAGTTCTTCTGTGGGCTTAGAGACAAGGGCCCAAGATCATCCCGATAGCTTCATGCCTAAGGTAAAACTAGAACTCACAGTCTCCAGGTTTCTACCTTGATATGATAGCTTAACCACTACACCAAACTGCCTCTGTAGTTTGGCCTTTGTGAGAAAATCCTCTAAGTCAGGGGTGTCAAACTCACATTGTCACGGCGGCATCACATGACATATTGGGACTTTTCCCCCCTTCACTAAAACGGGTGTGGGCGTGGCCAGTGCATGCATGCTGGGAGTTTGACAGCCTTGCTTTAAGTTAACAACAAACCAGATAATTTAAGGTGTGAATGTAGGCAGTGACTCTGGTACCAAACTTCCAAATATAAAATTGCTCCCTGCTAAATTTGGATGAATTATGCACTTTGATGTGAGTCTCAGCGGTGGGATTCAAATTTTTTTAGTAATATTTCTGTGGGCATGGCTTGGTGGGTGTGGCTTGGTGGGCATGGCAGGGAAGGATACTGCAAAATCCCCATTCCCTCCCCACCCCACTAACCTGCTTTCCAGCTCCATCCTCCTCTGCAGGGCAACAAAAGAAGACCCAGCCAATCAGCCGGGACTCGTGAGGCAGAGAATAGATGGGGGCAGGGCAAGTCAGAGGTGGTATTTGCCGGTTCTCAAAACTACTCAAAATTTCCACTACCGGTTCTCCAGAACTGGTCAGAACCTGCTGAATACCACATCTGGAGTGGATTAACCTAGAAACTGAAAGAAGGATTTCTTCCTATGTTCTTAGGTTGCTATGTTATAAACACTTATCAGGGAGTATTTATTTAGCGTATGGCAATTTTACATTAGCCAGGAGACTAAAATGCTAATAAAGAACAGTTGTTTCACTGCCTAAGACTGCTAAGCCTATCCTGTTCATGCTTGTGGGCTTTTCAAGGTGCACTATAATGAGTAAATTTATTCAGTGAATAAATTCTGATTAACTCAATGGAGCTTGCTTACAATTGTATAGATGTGTATAAGAATGCATTCTCTATGGATAACTTTGGTACCTTGCAATGGTGAAGCAACTCCAGCTCAGTCGAACTCCATGATGCATAAAAACAGAATTATGTTTTCCATTAGTTTTAGAAATGCAGACTTGTGTATTTATTTATTCAATTTATATGCCACCCATCGCACTATCAAATGACTTTTAGTACATCATTGTGCACTAGGACAAAAATATGTTTCACTGAAGTTAGTAAAAGGTATGTCCAGGTAAATGTATGGTATATAGGGTAATTAAACAATGTTTCTCAACTTTGGCAACTTTAAGACAACTCCCAGAATTTATAGCTGGCTGGGGAATTCTGGGAGTTATTATTATTATTATTTATTAGATTTATATCCCGCCTCACTTCCCCCAAAGGGGAACTCGAGGCGTACCAAAGGATAAAAACAATTTCTATACAATATAAAAACAAGAAACTCATTCATACCAATCCAAAACATACATGGGGGAAAAGCAAAATCTCAAGATCTCAATACCATGTTGAAGTCCACATGTCTTAAAGTTGCCAAGGTTGAGAAACACTAGGGTCCTAGAATTGTATTTGCACAAAATTGGAAAAGTGAAGAGATTCTGACTGAGGAGAATGTGATTAGGAAAATATTAGAATGTGCAGAAATGAATAGACTAACACTAGCTATTAAAGAGAAGGAACAAACTTAACATTATATGATATGGGAATTATTTTATCAATGGCTGGAGAACAAATATGGAAGTTAGAAATTAAAGAAGACTAGTGAAAAATAGTAAACATGCGAAAAGAATTAAAAATGTTAAGATGGGGAATGTTATAAGAATTAGATATACTCTATATATTAGTATTAAGTAAGAATAGTGTATTAATATCAAGTAATTAATATGTATGAACTGTAATTGTTATTGCACAAGATATTTGTTCCCAGATGATACACTGTTTAAATGGAAGATGGATTGTTTGTATAAAATAAAATAAAAAATTTACAACAACAAAAAGAGAGAAACACTAGGGTAATACATTGCTGAGAGTATCTTTAAGGGAGATAGGTGATCCAGAAATACAAAATAGAAAGAAAGAAAGAAAGAAAGAAAGAAAGAAAGAAGAAGGAAGGAAGGAAGGAAGGAAGGAAGGAAAGAAAGAAAGAAAGAAAGAAAGAAAGAAAGAAAGAAAGAAAGAAAGAAAGAAAGAAAGAGTGGCCTGTGGCTCATATCAAGCTTATATTGGCATGAGTGGAACTATACATCTGCATCACTGTGATGAATGTGTACATACATGCTCACAGGTAGTCCTCAATTTACAATCACAATGGAGCCCCAAATTTCTGTTCCTAAGCGAGGAATTGCCAATTGCACAGTGGCAGATAGGACAGCACTCCAGAGGGTTAACGTCATTGCCCAAAAGATCATGGGTTGCCCTCTCCCCTCTTTGGAAGAGCTTTATAGCTCCCGCTGCCTTAAGAAAGTTCAAAACAATCTCAAAGACCCATCTCATCCTGGGCACCCTTTTTTTGAACTATTACCATCTGGCAGACGGTACAGGATAATAAAAACAAGGACAAATAAGCTGAAAAACAGCTTCTATCCCAGGGCAGTAGCTCTGTTGAATTCTACTGTGTAGTGCAGTGTTGGTGTGGTGTTGGAGGTTTTCGGTTCAATGGGTGGAATATGAAGGATGTGTGTTTGTGTTTATTTTCATGGTCATGATGTGCACTGAAGATGGTGCTTGATTTCGTTGTATGAGGTGCAATGACAATAAAGTAAACTAAAAGACAGTTGCCCAGCAAATTTTGATCACGTGACCACAGAGATCTGGTCATAAGTCACTTTTTTCCAATGGTGGTGTAACTTTGAATGGTCCCTAAATGAGCTGTTGTTAAGTCAAGGACTGCCTGTGAGTGCTAACCCTTGATGGATGGATGGAATAGATTTTTATACCACTGAAATCGTATGACTCACATCAGTTTAGCTTTCATTTCCCCACCCAAAGTCTCTGTTCGTGTAGATCAGGGATCTTCAAACTCGACAGCTTTAAGACTTGTGGCCTTCAGCTCCCAGAATTCCTCCTCCAGTCATGTTAGCGCAGGAGTTCTGGGTGCTGAAGTCCGCAAGTCTTAAAGCGGCCAAGCTTGAAGACCCCTGTTGTAGATGTATGACCAGGATGCTTTGAAAATCCCATGGGGAATCTTGGAAACTTTAGTTCCGAAATGCAGCGTGAACGCTACCTTAAAGTGGGACCGTCCACATCGGTATAGGGACGTTGGGATTCCAGAAAACATTTACACAAAATGCTTGATGTGGGCACCAAAATGTACAGTGAGAACATTACATTATGGCTTCCCCACCCACCCCCACCCCTCCCCTAGCCAGATAGTAGCTGGATGAGACCTCTAATTGCCCAGCGGTGCATTGATTTTAGTTGGATCCATTACATTGAGTAAAAGCTCATCCAATTAACTTGTCAGTCTAAAGCTACCCGCGCATCACAATGTCTCCTGTACCTTCCCTCTTTCCAGCTAGCGAAATGTTCAAGGGCATTTTTCTTCTGTCTAATTCTCCATCCTTATCCACCCCACCACCCCTCCCCATCCATCCATCCAATCCTCGGTGGTTCATTCATAAATATCCGCAGTCCCTCCCCACCGGCCCGGCCAGCAGGTTCTTCTCTCGTATTGGGCTCCGTGCCAAGAGCTGCGAAGGGGGCACAGCCCGCTCTCAAGCTTACTACTCACCCTCCCCCAGATTCATTTATTTCTTTGAAAGGCGATGATGCTGAGCCAAGCCACAGGATGGCTGGGATTTTTCGCCATCCTGGCTACTACGGGGGCCAACTGGGAAGCAGGTGAGGGGGGCACCTGCTTGGGGGGGGTGGCGGCGGGTGGGGGGAGGTGGGATGGGGAAGGGGTGCAACTGGGGATTTGGGAAGAGGAGAGGAGGGGAGTGACTGCCGAAGGGAGAGGAAAGCAGGGGGATGTAAGAGCAGACCGGGGAAAGGGCGGGGAGGTAACAAAAGGAGAGAGAAATGGTCCACTCAAAGCGGAAAGGCTACGAAAGAGAGAACGGGAAAGCCTTGGAATGAAAGGATACATGGAGGAAGGGAGAACGGCAAAGGCTTGGAATGAAGGAATAAATGGAGGTGGGTTGCTGGTTACTTGGGTTGGATGGAAAACAGAATGCAGTAGTTTCAACCTAGGTTGGGTTCTAGGATAAGAAAGAGCCGAGGCTTCATTGTATCTTGGCTTTAACTTATTCAACTCATTCTAAGGGATCTAACGTTGCTTTCTTCAAACCCACCACTCCGCCCAGACCACAAGGATCCTATCCCTTCAGGGGTATGTGATAAATTGATTTGGGGCTGGATTGTGGAGTCCTTGCTAGATTTCTAGAAATTGGTCTTGGCTCCAAAGATTTGTCTCAGCTGAATTGTTGCTTATTCCCACTCAAGAATTCTCTGCCCCGGTGGAAACTAATCTTTCCTTTCCAAAGGTCTGAAGTTTCTCGCCAACCTTCATCATTATAATTCACTGGGCACAAGGCTTGGTGGCAGAACAAAAGCTCATGACTCACCCATTACATGCCACCTTCCTTCTCCATCCAAAAACTCTTTGTTCCACTTCACAAATTCACCCATTAGTAAGGGCTAGCCACTTTCCTCTTTTTTTTTTTAACGGAAGTACTTTTTAACACATGGATGACCAGGGGATGTTCAACAGGTGCAGCTCATGTCTATACGAGGGTGCCATGCTAGCTGCTGCTGGACTAGTTTTATTTCTGCCTGAGGAAGCCCACAACAGCCCTGTAAAAGGGGTGGAATGAAGAAAGCAATCTTATCTCATGCCCATCCTGATCTCCTGCTCCAAGGTTTAGTTACCAATGGTACCGATCCTCCTGTATCAGCGCATACACTAGTATTAAATGGAGAGAAACGCAAATATATTTTTCAAAGGGGATCTTTGTTTCAAAGGAGCTCCTGAAGAGAGAGGAAAGAATAAAACTGCAGCTTATTCAGCGTCGGTGGTTCATAGATCAGCCTCTCTCTCTCTCATTGCAGACTTTTAGGGAGAATTATCTTTTTATTTTAGTGGAATCAATCAAGCCAGAAAGGATCGCTGTTAAAGAATTGTGTGCCCTCTATTTCTTCAGTCTCTTTTGGGATACAGTTCAAAACAATGATTGGATGGCACTGAAGTCATAGAACATAGAGAGCGTAGAATAATAGAGTTGGAAGGGACCTTGGAGGTCTTCTAGTCTAACCCCCCTTCTCAAGCACGAGTCCCTATACCATTTCAGACAGAAGGTTGTCCAGTCTCTTTTTGGAAGCCTCCAGTGATGGAGCACACAGAAGGCAGGCTGTTCCATTGGTTGATTGCTCTCACTGTTAGGAAATTTCTTCTTAGTTCTCGGTTACTTCTTTCCTCGGTTAGTTTTCATCCATTGTTTCTCGCCTTGCCTTTTAGTGCTTTGGAAAATAGTTTGAGCCTCTCATCTTAGTCATTGATTCTACAATCTTTCATATAAAGCTGGTAGCAAAGGTATGTCATGGAGGTGAGAGAGGTGGGGAATCTGACCTTTCAGAGGTGGGACAGGTGGGATGCCAAGATTTGATCTTTCAAACATTCACATTCTGGAATGCCTTTTCTCCTGGTAGGATTATCCAGTACAAATAATTTATTCTCCCAGCGTCTGAGGAAAAGCTCTGCCTCGCCACACATAACATGATTCGAGATAATGCAATTATTTATTTTCTCTTGACACTGCATCCACATGTGGTCTAGCCTTTATTTGGTCAGCCCAGGGAGGTCCAATATCTGAGGGGCTGCCACAGAGAGGAAGGGGTCAAGCTATTTTCCAAAGCACCTGAAGGTCAGACAAGGAATAGTGGATGGAAACTGAAGGAGAGATTCAACCTGGAAATAAGGAGAAATTTTCTGACAGTGAGAGCCACCAACCAATGGAACAGCTTTGCCTTCGGAAGTTATGGGAGCTTCATCACTGGACATGTTCAAGAACAGACTGGACTGCCATTTGTCAGAAATGGTGCAGGGTCTCCTGCTTGGGTGGGGGTTGGACTAGATGACCTACAAGGTCCCTTCCAATCTGTTAAATCATCACACAAAACCTCCTATATGCACGTAATTCAGATCACATGGAGGATATGTCCTAACCTGGCTTTCTGATTCTTCCAAGCTAATATTCTTCATACAGTACCTTGCACTTAACTTATTCTCTACTTTGGCCAATGAGATGAAGTGCTTGAATCATGGCAAATAGAACAAGTAGGTGATTGTCATAAATCCAGGAATCAGACCATGACTCCGAATGTGAAGAAACTGCTCCAGCAGGACTGTGAAATGTCAGCCTCAGGAGACCCTCCCAAGCCAAGAATCACCTGCAGCTGATCAAAGATAAGCACTATTAGAACATGAGTGAGAGCAATCAACCAATGGAACAACTTTGCCTTCAGAAGTTGTGGGTGCTTCATCACTAGTGGCTTTTAAGAAGAGACTGGACTGCCACTTGTCAGAAATGGTGTAGAGTCTCCTGCTTGAGCAGGGGGTCGGATTAGATGATCTACAAGGTCCATTCCAACTCTGTTATTCTAAATAAGTCTAAGAGTCTTCCTCTCCTGATCCTTTCACTTCTATATGGTGTCACAGGGAATAGCAATAGCACTTAGACTTATATACTGCTTCACAGTGCTTTACAGCCCTCTCTAAGCGGTTTACAGAATCAACATATTTGCCCTCAACAATTTGGGTCCTCATTTGAACGACCTTGGAAGGTGGAAGGCTGAATCAACCTTGAGCTTGTTGAGATTTGAACTGCCAGTCAGCAGAAGTAGCCTGCAGTACTGCATTCTAACCACTGTGCCACCACGGCTCTTATCAGGTAGACCTTGACTTAATCACCATAACTTAGCCCCAAATTTCGGTGGCTAAGCAAGATAGTTGTTAAGTGAGTTTTGCCCCACTTTACAACATTTCTGCCACAGTTATTATTAAGTGAGTCACTGCAGTTGTTAAGTAATAGAAATAGCACTTAGACTTATATGCTGCTTTATAGTGCTTTACAGCCCTCTCTAAGCGGTTTACAGAGTCATCCTATTGCCCCCAAACAATATGGGTCCTCATTTTACAGACCTCAGAAGGATGGAAGGCTGAGTCATCCTTGAGCCTGGTGGGATTCGAACTGCCAAATTGCAGGCAGCAGTCAGCAGAAGTGGCCTGCAGTACTGCACTCTTAACCATTGCGCCACCGCGGCTCTTATCACCACCTTAGTCCATTAAGTACCTTCATTACACTTGTACAGAGCCTTGGTGGTGCAAGTGGTTGAAGTATAATATTGCAGGCCAACTCTGCCCACAGCCTTGAGTTCGATCCTGATAGGGCTCAAGATGGACTCAAGCCTTCCATCCTTTGATCATGTGATCATGGGGATGCCTCAATGGTTGTGTGAAAAATGGTCATAAGTCACTTCTTTCAGTACCGTTCAAACGGTCACTAACCAAATGGTTGTAAGTTGAGGACTGCCTGTACTATGGTTTGAGAATTGGTTTGGATTAGATATTCTCCATTGTCCCTTACAACTCATTCACTCTGTACTTGCATGCTAATTTGTGCAGTTTATTGTACGACAATTTCCATCCTTCTCAGCAAGCAATGGGATTCATCATGGCATGTTGTTTAGATCTTAAATGTCAGGGTTCCTGAATGCCTGAAAATGGGGAAGAAGTTGGAGATACTTTGGACTGAGAGTGAAGCTTGTTGGCCAAGCACAGAGAACGTCAAGGAATTGGCCTTCCTTCTGTTGGAAGAATTATCCTTCTGGGTTCAGTTCCAAGTGGGGAAAAAGACACTGGAAACATGGAGGCTGGTTGGAAAGATGGTTTAATGGTGGACAGGGCCACATGGCTTGGAGCTCCAAAGTGAAAAGGACGATCACATGCTTCAAGATGTTGGGTGAAGGAAAAGAAGGAAAAAGGGCAAGATGCTGAGAGTGCAATTGTTTTATACCCTCTGTTGGGCCCCAACATAGTGTTTCCTGTTCCTGTGCAAGAAATATATCCCATTGGCTGTCAGAGTCCCAGGGGTGGGACTTAGCTAACTTTGTAGGCTTTGTCTGGACCACGTGGCTTCACCTGCATGCTGGCTGATGCAATCTTCCCAAGCCAGGTCGTGAGATGGGTAGAGGCCTTTGTTATGTAGAATACTCTGGCCCAGGCCTTAATGGCCCACCCATTAACAAAGGTGGGGGATGAGCTTCTGCCTCTCTGAGTTTCTACTTCCCTTTTAGGGAGAATATTCTGCCTTTTTAATATTTCCTATGATATTTAATTTTTCTAGCAGAGGGTTGGGTGCCAACTTCGTACGCTTCCTTAAAACTCTGTCCCCAGAAGGCAAAATCATAAAAGTGCACCTCACTTACTTTGGCCATGCCATGTGGGGGAATTCACTCAAGAAAGCAATGAGGGATGAATTCACAGTAAAAAGGAAACCAGGCCATCAAAGAACAGGATGACCAGACATCATCAAAGCTGGTGCCAGCCAGAGCATGGAAAAACTCAGAGAAGTCCACGATTGGAAACTGTGGAGAGACCCCGACCAACATTCGGGCACAAGTGAATGGAGGACACCAAGGTCATTATCCTTAAAGCAAGTGTTCTTCATTTCTTTGTGTGCTCTTTTTTGCAGACCCCTGTGCCCTGCCAGGTACAAGATCAACTGCCTGCTTCACCAGCGAATGGGCTGCGGACCAGATGGGGCACCAAGCTGTGGCTCTTGTTTCCCCGGTCATGAAGAGGATGCCAGTGGTAGCTGTGTGCCAAAAAAAGGCTCTAAGCATGGTAAGTCATGTGGGGTTTGAAAGCCTGAAGGGTCAGCAGGGTCGGAGTTTTCCAAAATTTTCCTGGGAAGAGCAAGGCAATCTGACCAAGAGGTTCATGACAGTGAAGAGAACTTTCAACCTGGAATTTAATAAAGGGCGTAGGTTAGCAGTGGAACCTAACTTTCAATCACTGCTGCACTGAAGGAAGAAAAAAATAGTAATGATATTTCTCTGGAGATGCAAAAAAAACAAAACCCAAGAGCCTTGGTGGTGCAGCCTGTTAAACACCTAGCACTTAGCTCCAGCTGCCTGCAATTAGTGCAGGCTCGAATCCCACCAGGCTCAAGGTTGACTCAGCCTTCCATCCTCTTGGGGTAGGTAAATTGAGGACCCAAGATTGTTGGGGGCAATAAGTGACTTTGCAAAAATGCCGCTTAGTAATAAGCAGGCATATACAATGGATTGAAGGCTATTGCTGAGCGCATTGGGTTGTGCTCCCCCCCCAAAAAAATTGTAAGCCGCCCTGAGTCTCCGGAGAAGGGCGGCATATAAATATGAATTTTTTAAAAAAATCCATTTGTGGGTATCGTAGTGAAACTGGTTGGGAAAAAGTTTGGGAAAGTATGTCTCTCCCCCACTAAATCATGGAATTCCAGTATTAAATTGTGTGGGCGCTCTTAAATTATGTTGAAGGGTAAGAAGCTCTGATGGCAAAATCTTCCAGAGTCATGGTTTGTTCTCCTACATATCTACCATAGCATTTCAGGAGAGTAAGATTTGCCACTAAATAGAGCATTCAATTCTGTGTCGTTGTTTTGGAGGTATTACTTTGCCTAAACTGAGAAACAACAGAATGACCCAGGCAAACAAGTAGTGGGAACAGAACTGAAACTCAACTTCCTACCAGTTTCCCCACTGAGTTCCTTCCCCTCCTGTTTCCTGCTCTCTCTTTCCCTTCCCAGTAGGCAGGTAAGTGACTGCTACTAGGTGCGGTAGGGAGCAAAGGATTATGAGACTGGCTGGGAAACTGTCACAGAGCATAGAAAATGAAGATCATGTGACTGCAGCAGCAGCATAGCAGCAGTCAGTAGCAGTTCAGTAGCCACAGATTTCCCAAATATTATTCCTCAGAAGTCATGGGTCCTGGATTTTGGAGATGTTCTATAAGTTAGCCCATCTGAGGCATCCTGGTTCAAAAAATTGTTTCTATCAAGAGTGAAACTTTGACAGCTACACGCCTCTTCATTTCAATTTGCCATTAGATTAAGTAGGAGGACCTAACCTAACCTAACCTAACCTAACCTAACCTCTATGATTCCATTGAAGACCATGAGAGCCTGAAACATTTTCAAGGACAACGTAGCAGGTGTGGAGTTGAAGCAGACAGTTCCCGTAACAAAGTGAACTTGTTTACATGGGCTACATGAGAGGTTGGAGGGTTTGGCTGGGGAAATTATTGTTTAATTCTATTACCTGGTGTCTGGGAATCTAAGAGTTAGTTTTGCTTCGACATTACCATGCAGTGTATTCAATAAACAGTAAGATTTTCGGAAACGGAATGAACCTAGAATTTTATTTGGATTCTCGAGCTGGAGGCTGCCTATGAAGTACATGTTTTGCCATGTTAAAGGTCACGACAATGAGAGTTTAGTGATATATAGATATATAAGAGGAATGGGACATTTAATTTAGAGTAGTAGTTAAAGCAAAAGGGTAGAAACCAGAAGACTGAGAGTGACCTTGAGCCAGTCCTTCTCTGTTAGCCTTAGGTGGAAGAAGAAAGCAATGGCAAACCATTTCCAAAATCTTGCCAAGAAAACTACCGGGACTTGTCAAGGCAGCTGCCAGCAATCAACCCCCTCAATGGCCCAAAACAAAACAAATAATTTCTCTTAATTTTTAACCACCATGGTTCTTCTTTACTGTAAACATCCAACATTCTCTGCATCTCTTCTGTACATCCCAACTCGCCTTATTTTCTCGCCTTTGTCCTTTGAAAGACATCTTATATTTTAATTTAATTTAATTTAATTATGAGATTTATATGCTGCCCTATCTCCCTAAGGACTCAGGGCAGCTTACAATACTAAAAAACATATAATACAAATGTTAAAAATAAATTAAACCCAAGAAAATCTCATAATCGTAAAAACTAAAACATTTAACACCCATTTAAAAACCCTCCCCCCCCATCAGTCCGGGTAGGCCAGTTGAAATAGCCAGGTTTTTAGGCCACGGCGGAAGGATCGGAGGTCTGGGGCCACCCGGAGCTCCAGGGGCAGCTGATTCCAGAGGCCCCACAGAGAAGGCCCTATTCCTGGGGGCCGCCAGCTGACACTGCCTAGCTGATGGCACCACCAGGAGGCCCTGCCTGTGGGAGCGCCCTGGGCGTCGGGAAGTCGTTATCGGCAGCAGGGTTTCCTGCAAGTACCCCGGTCCAATGCCATGAAGGGCTTTATAGGTCAGCACCAGCACCTTGAATCTCACCCGGAGGGCAACCGGAAGATGGCCTAGCCCAGAGGTGTCAAATTCAAATTCATTGAGGGCCATATCAGGGTTGTGTTTAATCTTGGGGGGGCGTGGCCAGGGGGCATGGCGAGCTGGACGTCACTTGTATTGGGTGTACTTGTGGAGGCCCGACCACTCTGCCACTGAAAACGGTCTCTCAACCTCCGTTTTCAGCTGCGACAGCTTCCTGCAGCCCTCTGCCAGGAAAAATGGATCTTGGGAGGGGCGCATCCAGCCCTACCAAGCTCCATTTCACCTGGCAGAGGCACAGTGGGCCGGTTCTTCATTGTTTCCAGGGTGGCTTGCGGGCCAGATCTAAGCACCCCACGGGCCAGATCTAAGCACCCCATGGGCCGAATCTGGCCCCCGGGCCCCTGGTCTAGCCCAAAGGGTCATGGAGGGAGCCAGAGAGAAAACAGTTTGTGGACAAAAATCAAGAGCCATTAAGCCAGCCCCACTTATGTTTCAGTTCCAAAGCATCATCCAAAACCAGTCTGAAAGATTTTAGAGAGAGGAGCAACAAAAGTGATTAGGGGAATGGAGGCTAAAACATATGAAGAACAGTTGCAGGAATTGGCCATATCTAGTCTAGTGAAAAGAAGGAGTAGGTGATATGATAGCAGCGTTCCAATATGTGAGGGGCTGCCACAAAGAAGAGGGAGTCAAGCTGAGGGCAGGACAAGAAGCAATGGATGGAAACTAATCACGGAGTGAAGCAACTTAGAACTAAGGAGAAATTTCCTGACAGAACAATTAATCAGGGGAACGACTTCCCTCCAAAGATGTGGGTACTCCATTACTAGAGGCTGTTAAGAAGAGAATGGACAAACACTTGTCTGAAATGGTGTATAGTTTTCTGCCAGAGCAGGGGGTTGGACTAGAAGACCTCCAAAGTCCCTTCCAATTCTGCTATTTTGTTAATGTCAAAAGTCAAGAAACAAAGCACGGGAACTGAATAGGGTTGCAATTTTTACGTGGTTGTCTTCACAGGTGAAGGCCTTCTTACCTTTGAGAATGGTTTACGGTTGAAGTTTTTGGCCATTAGTATGCAAAGTGGGCTGGGGAAAAAAATGCTCCCAGCAACCATCTTTGCCTCAGATCATGGCTTATAAAGTGTTCCACAGGCAGCTCCCACTAGTGGCGTTCAGGGCTGGTTAGGACTCTGACACCCAAAGAGATTTTCTCTCCAAGTGATGACCTTGCAAATCTGTCACTCCACTCTGTACCTCTACTTGGAGATTGGCGTATTATTAAAAGGTCAGAAGCTACCGGTCAAGATCAGAGAACAAGAGTTGAAAATTCTGCCAACGTTGTAAAGACTGGATACATTATTTTTTTTTCTCTGATCTAAGCCTTGGGTCAAGCAGGAACAAATGAAAACTCTTCCTTTGATTTCTGTCTTTCTTCCAATAAAAAGGAATTATGGGGGCTGTTTTGTGATGAAAGGAGAAGGGTCGACGTACCTCTTTATTTCTTCTGAAGTGATTTTATATTGCTTGTCATAACTCATCACCATCATCATAAAATGGGCAATTTTATTTCCACCAGCTAATAAAAGAGGGCTCAGTGAAATTAACTGCCCAAGAAAAGGAAGAGTGGTTGGATTTTGTGTGGTTTTTTTTAAATACTTAAATTTCATCACGTTCCACTCAACTTCCGTTCAGGTTTTTAGTGGTAAAATTTCTGATAAGAAGCAGGTACATCTGACTTAGGTGCATGGTGCCAGCCCTTCAAGATAGGCCAGAATAGGAAATTTATGAATGCTAATGTTATACGGTTAAGGTAATACAAGCCTGAATACATTTACACCCTTCCTTCCCCTCAGAAGAACTAGGGAGGATTTTGTCAGAGAAGCTTTCTCTCACATTACAGGTCTGTACCAGACTCCGATTCTTTTATCCGACAATTGTCTTGATTGCAGCTGTTCCTCCTGTTCCTCCTGGCTATTGTCAACTCATAAAACATTTCTAGGGCCATTTTATAGTTGCCAACAGAAAGGGAGGAAGGAAAGAGGTTTGAAAGAGCAGTGCAGCAGTTTGGAATCAAAAGAGCATTCCATTCATGTTTTGCAGAGACTGTAACTAGGTGACTGAAGTTTCCGCAGTGCAAATCTCTAATTGGAGAACTTGATTGGTGACTTTTGGCTATGGATGTGTTTCATTGGAGAATATGAATTATGATACACCCAGAGGGGTGGGGGAAAACCAGGGTCAAGGGTGACAGTGAATTACGTGTCTCAGAGTCAGCTACACCCAGGTCATGTTAAACTTCCAATAAATCCTGTTTAGTTTTCGAAGTTTGGCTCGAGACTCATGATTGAATTGGGGTAATTGCTGGAATCTTGACAGCTATTCCTTCTGCTCAACCCAGTATATATGAACCCATTGTTTAAATCAGGGATGTCCAAACTTGATGACTTTAAGACTTGTGGACTTCAACTCCCAGTATTCCCAAGCTAGCATAACTGGCTGAGGAATTCTGGAAGTTGAAGTCCATGCATCTTAAAAGTGTTTTTCCAGTGAGACAACCTGGTCTACCCAAATATGGAATGGAGCATACTGCTTTTGCTTTGCTTGAAATAGCTATACTAGTCTATTTCTTTCTTGGTAAATTTAAATTGCATCTTAAAGTTGTCAGGTTAGGAGAACCTGGTTTTAAATCATGGCAGAAGGTGCAGAGGTCAGGGGCCACAAGTCAAACAAAATTCCAGAATTTTTCAGCCACAATGTACATGTAGTCCTGGACTTATCACCGGTCACTTAGTGACTACTCAAAGTTACAATGAACCATCCAAAAGCTATTTACAACTCGGTTCTGAAGTGCCTAATCCGCAGATCACGTGACTGCAGTTTGGGTACTTGGAAACTGGCCTGCATTTATGGCTGTTTGCAGTGCCCCACAATCACATGACTGTGATTTACAATGGTTTTCTGTAAACCAACATTCATTTCTGGTTTCTCACAAAAAATGCCTCATAGCAAACAATGGCTTTGCTTAACAACTGCTGCTGCAAAAAGGAAAAAAGGTTGTAAAATTCATGTTGAGCGGTTTTACAACTGTCAATTGCCAGGCTCAGTTATGATTGTGAGTCAAGGACTTCCTGTAAGGGAATGTCCTGTAAAGGTTGACTCCTTCCACTGTCACATTTTTTTGTGACTCTCACATCTTTCAGCTCCTCTTTTCATTTCCTCTTGACTACACATCCAACTAAGTAGAGATCTGGTTTTATTACTTAACTCCCTTTGCAAACATCATGATTCAAAACGGTGCAGTAGGCTAGCAATTGGCCTGATGAAGAATCGTCATCATCTTCATCGTCATAAATTGAAAGGGACCTTGGAGGTCTTCTAGTCCAGTGGTTCTTAACCTGGGTGATATTGCCCCCCAAGGGGCGATTTTGTTTTTCAAGGGGGCAATGGAACAAAAAGGGGCGATGTGGGGGCGAAGGAATGGAAGGGGGTCGATATGGGGGCGATGGAGCGAGATATATTGAGAGAGAGAGAGAGAGATAACTATATTGGTAGATAGGTAGGTAGGTAGGTAGACAAAAAGACAGACAGGTAGGTAGATAGATAGGCAGGAAGGCAGGCAGGCAAACAGACAGACCTTTTGGATGGATGGATGGACAGACGGATGAAGAGACGGACGGACACACAGAAAGAATGCAAGAGCAGCAGCACTTTGGGAAAGCGGTGGCGGCGGCTTTTCCCAACATGCTGCCGCATTCGAGGTGCTGGTTCAGGTGCGGTACAACAGTCAATAGGGTGAGCCTGCAGGGCTGGTGCCTCAAACACCCCTGCAGCTCTTAGTCCCCAAGGGGACCAGCAGAGGGGCGCTAAGAGGCGACAGGGAGGCATTCAAGGTGCCGGCCGGCCCTGCAGGTTCACCCATTGACTAGCACTGCTCTGGAGCCAGCACCTCCAATGCAGAAGCAGTGGCACATTACATACTGCCGCCGCCGTGTTCGATGCGCCGCCCCCCGCTGCCTCTTAGCGCCCCTCTGCTGGCCCCTTAGGGACACTAAGAGGCGGCAGGGGGCGTTAGGCCCTGCAGGCTCACCCATTGACTGTAGCACCGCTGAGCCAAAATGGGTGAAACTGCAGGGCCAGCCGGCGTCTCGAACGCCCCCCCTGCTGGGCACACTAAGAGGTGGCAGGGGGGCAGTTATGTTGGGGGAGGGGGGCGATGACAACTTCCTCAATGGCTCAAGGGGGCGATTCTTTCAAAAAGGTTAAGAACCACTGTTCTAGTCCAACCCCTGCTCAAAGCAGGAGATCCTATACCAGTGGTGGCTAACCTTTTCGGCACCGAGTGCTGAAATGGGAGTGCGCACGCACACATGCATGCGCCAGAAACTGGAAGAGCAGCTCCCTGATGCGCATGCGAGAGCACTGGAAACTGGAAGCTAGCTTCCTGCCGCACCCATGTGCACCAGCCACCTGGTCTTCCAGTTTCTAACATGCATGCGTGCGTGAAGACCAGCTGGCTGGCACGCGTATGTGCTCCGGGGAGCTGTTCTTCCAGTTTCCAGTGCTCCCATGCATGTGAAGATCAGCTGGTCTTTGCCGCGCATGCACGTTAGAAACTCAGCAGAGCAATGCGCGATGGCTGGCGTGCCTGGAGAGATGGCTTTGCGTGCCACTTTCGGCATGCATGGTCTAGGGTCACCATCACAGCCCTATACCGTTTCAGTCAAATGATTGTCCAGTCTCTTCTTAAAAACCTCCAGTGATGGAGCTCCCACAACTTCTGAAGGCAAGCTGTTCCATTTGATTAATTGTTCTCACTATTATTATTATTATTTTTTTTTTTTTTTTTTTTTTTATTAGACTTGTATGACTCCCTTTCTCCCTAAGGACTCAGGGCGGTGAACAATAAAAAACCCAATACAAATTACAATAAAAAACCATTAAACAAATACAAGCCTAATCAGTGATTATAAAATTTAAAAATTAAAACAAAGACTAAAAATCAACCCACACTCCCGAAGTCAGTCCAGACCAGCCTGTTGAAACAACCAAGTCTTTAGGTCACGGCGGAAGAAGCAGAGATCAGGGGCCAAACGGAGGTCCACGGGGAGTTGGTTCCACAGGGCGGGTGCTCCCACAGAGAAGGCCCTACCCCTGGGCACCGCCAGTCGGCAATGCCTAACCGATGGTACCCCAAGGAGGCCCCGCCTATGGGAGTGTACTGGGCGATTGGAATGTGATGCTGGCAGGAGGCGTTCCCGCAAGTACCCTGGAGCCAAGCCATTTAGGGCTTTATAAGTTGTTACTAACACCTTGAAACTGACCCAGAAGGCAACCGGCAACCAATGCAGGTCGCAGGAGGGGGTGTAACATGGGAGTATCGGGACACCCCATCACAGCCAGCGCAGATTCTGCACCAGCTGCACCTCTGGGTGGTCCGAGGCAGTCCATGTAAACATTGCAGTAGTCGATTCGGGAGGTGATGGCGCATGAGTGACTGTCCGTAGGGCATCTCGGCTCAGGTAAGGGCGGAGCTGGCGAACCAGCTGAACCTGGGCAAAAGCCCCCCTGGCCACAGCTCCCACCTGCTCCTCCAAACTGAGCTGTGAATCCAGGAGGACGCCCAGGTTCCGCCTGTTTCTCCTTAGTTCTGGGTTGCTTCTCTCTTTGATTAGTTTCCATCCATGATTTCTTGTCTTGCCTTCTGGTGCTTTGGAGAATAGTCTGACCCCCTCTTCTTTGTGGCAGTTCCTCAAATACTGGAAGACTGCTATCATATTACCCTAGTCCCGTGTTGGTGAACCTATGGCATGTATGCAGGAAGTGGCACACTCAGCCACTTCTGCTGGCATGCGAGAGCTCACCCAGAAGAGCCCCACTGCACATGCACACGCATCACCACGGCCCGACAGCTGATTGTCAGTATCTGGCATGCATACGCAGGGCGGGCGGTGCACAGGAGACATATGCGCATGTACAGAGATGCACAGAATGTGGGGGGCTTGCATGCGCATGCACAGACATGTGTGACACACAGAGGGATCAAGCACACATGCACAAAGAGCCAACGCGTGGGGGGTGATCAGGCACATGCGCAGACGCATGGCATGTGGCAGAGGGATCACGTGCGCAGGCACAGGTGCGCAGTTCGCAGCAGGGAGATCGCGCAGGCATGCGCAGGAGGTGTGGGGGGGCCGCAGCACGCATTACCTTCTGGGTGCTGGCACGCGAGCGCGAGCGCACGCGTAATTATCGGCACGGGAGCCGAAAAAGGGTTGCAGCACTGCTCTAGTCCTTCTTTTTCACTAGACTAGACAACCTCAATTCCTGCAACCGCTCTTCATATGTTTTAGCCTCCAGGCCCCTAATCATCTTTCTTGCTCTTCTTTGCACTTTTTCCAGAGTCTCAACATCAACCTCAACATGACTCTGAATGTCAAACATTAAACACTTGTCCTGCTAGTGTTAGTGTTGTGTATGTGTGTGTTTAGTGGCTTCACTTCCCCTCTCCATTTTTTCTCTTTCAGAAAGCAAACTCAAAACGCAGAAGAGACCTAAAGATTTGCCGGGCCTTTTGCGTTACCTTTTGGCTAAGCATGAAAAGGCATTGCAGCTGTCTACCATAGAGACCACTGTACCTGGTATGTAAACTCACCAACTCTTCTTTCTCTCCCCAAAAGGGGACAAAATGCCGCTTAGTAATAAGCAGGCATATACAATGGAATGAAGGCTATTGCTGAGCGCATTGGGTTGTGCTCCAAAAATTGTAAGCCACCCTGAGTCTTCGGAGAAGGGCGGCATATAAATGTAATTAAAAAATATATATATTTGGCGTGTTTCTAGATGTTATACTATTTCCTTATCTAATGCAAGGAACAACACCAGGGGCCTAATTCTCTGTAATAATTTCAAACGATCAAGCAGATCAGTCAAGGAGCCCCCAAGGAGAAAAATCACACATACACACACGCACACGCACCCAAAGGTGGTATTCAGCAGGTTCTGACCAGTTCTGGAGAACTGGTAATGGAAATTTTGAGTAGTTCGGAGAACCGGCAAATACCAGCTCTGATTGGCCCTGCCCCCATCTATTCTCTGCCCCCCGAGTCCCAACTGATCAGCTGGGTCTTCTTTGGTTGCCCTGCACAGGAGAACAGATCTGGAAAGCAGGTTAGTGGGGTGGGGAGGGAATGGGGATTTTGCAGTATCCTTCCTCTGCCATGCCCACCAAGCCACGCCCACCAAACCACACCCACCAAGCCATACCTACAGAACCAGTAGTAAAATTTTTTGAATCCCACCACTGCAGGCACCCTAATACTGGCAGGGCAAGTGACTGTATACAGATAGTCCTTCACATACAACCATTCCTTTAGTGACCGTTTGAAGTTACACTGGCACTGGAAAAAGTGACTTATGCCCATTTTTCACACTTACAACTGTTGCAGCTTCCCCATAGTCACGTCATCAAAATTTGCACGCAACTGGCATGCATTTGTGATGGTTGCAATGTCCCAGGGACATGTGATCACCATTTGCAACCTTCTCAAGCCAGCTTCCAACCAACAAAGTCAATGGGGAGGCCAGATTCACTTAACACACTTAACAACTGGGGTTACTAACTTAACAACTGCAGTGATTTACTTAGCAACTGTGGCAAGACAAGGGCAAATGTCTTGATTAGCAACAGAAATTTTGGGCTCAATTGTGGTCATTTGTGGTCAAGGATACATGTATAAGATTAGAGTCCACTTTGCATTCATTTCTAAGTATTTGGATAATAATGCCATGCCTTGGAATGACTCATGTTTCAAGAGATTGTTGGGTCATGTGGCACCTTCTGATTGCCACTGTCATGGAAACTTTGGCATAGAATTGGGATTGTGTTTTACCCCACACCTCAAACTACTTGACAATGTCTATTTTCCAATAAATTTTGACCCAAAGCATCCCACTCTCTCTATATATTTTATTTCCCTGCTCTTTGACATTTGTACTGCCTGGGTAAGATTGAATATATATTATGATTTTATCCACTATCTATTTTTATCTCTTAGCTGTGTTGGAAAATGAGATCATTTCCAGTTCAAACTGCATCCAGCATTCTTCCAGTCATTCCCCGCATCCAGATGAGAGCAAGCACACAACCCATTCAGTTCAGTATTCCTTAGGCTTATTGATTAAACAGCAACAAATGTAAATAATAATAATAGTAGTAGTAGTAGTAATAATAATAATAATAATAATAATAATAATAATAATATATCCTCCAACGCTACCTGAACAGTTCCTAGGTCCTTGGTTAGGATTCGAGCTGTTGAACTACTAACCAGCCCCAAAGGCTGTGAATCTTACTAAAGATTTAATGATAATAATAATAATAATAATAACAACAACAACAACAACAACCAAAGGATAAAAGGCAGGGACAATAAGGAAGAGGGCATATGAACTACAGGCAAGAATTTACATTCTCTCTCAATCTAAAGGCACAGCATTTTCCAGAGCAACATTTCTCAAACTTAGTGATTTTAAAATGAGTGGACTTCAACTCCCAGAATTCCCTAGAATTGAAGTCCAGCCATCTTAAATTTGCCAAGGTTGAGAAATCCTGTTCCAAAACCACAGAAAACAGTACTTGAGAGTTTGCATAAACAACCCTGAAGGAAGTGGCCGTTAGTTCTTCCAAGATAGATGGATGGATGGATGGATGGATGGATGGATGGATGGATGGATGGATGGATCAATGGATGGAGATAGACAGACAGACAGACAGACAGACAGACAGACAGACAGACAGACAGACGAACAGCCAAATAGGAACAGAAAGACACCAGGAGATCCCTCTACTACTGTATATCTGGAGGAAAACAACTGAATGGATGGGGATGTGTATTATTTTTATTATTTTTCTCGCCTACAATAAAAATTGGCTCATAGACTAAAGACAGAATGTCACACTTGTTGTCAGTTCTTTATCATCTCTCTGAGCAACATTGCTTACTGGACCGAATTTCCAAAAATGTTTAGAATGGCTTATTGCCAAATATTAGCTTTGCTGTTAGATTAATGAAACTATTACAAAGAATTGTCCCTAAGAGAAATTTCCAGGATCTGGTACTAACTAAACAGCAGTGAACAGAAATCAGGCAGAAAAAAAGAGGCATTCTTTAAAATTAATGTGTTTTGATTTTACAGGCATTACTGAGGTATTTGAACCATCCAGCTCTCAAACTGACTTCCCGACTTCTCAGCCAACAAGTGTCTCCTATTCTGGGAACACTTCTCCAGTTTCCTCTCAATCATATGAAATCACTCCAATTTCAGTCACCACACCACCAAGGAGAGTGAGAGTGGACTTCAAGCAGAGGTCGCGCCCTCCAGTTACTAACATGAATAAAGCTGTGACTCTTAGTGAGTAGACCGACTGATTGACCATAGGAGAAGAACAGGCAGAGTCTGGGGGTGGAGTCAAGACAGTAATCAGCCTAGAGTTATTACATTCCCATAAGCAGTCTAGGAAGAGCCACGGTGGCGCAGCGGTTAGAATGCAGTACTGCAGGCTACTTCTGCTGCCTGCCTGCCTGCAGCTTGGCAATTCAGTTCTCACCGGCTCAAGGTTGACTCAGCCTTCCATCCTTCCAAGGTCGATAAAATGAGGAACCAGATTGTTGGGGGCAATAGGCTGGCTCTGTAAACCACTTAGAGAGGACTGTAAAGCACTGTGAACAAGGATATAAGTCTAAGTGCTATTGCTACTGCTAGGTTTAACCCATCTTGAATTCTGTTATCTCCTACCTAGCACCAATTCAGTGCTGACCATTAATTGACTAGATCCTTATATATAGGCATGAGTAATAAATCACCTTAACTAGATCTTAACATGTGATCCAGATTAGTGGTTGCCAACCAGTGGGCAACCTAACCATTGGTGGTCCACGAGAAAATTTTGGTGGTCCGCAGAGAAATGTGACCCCCAAAGCATCCCCCAAAGTAATTAATCCAGGCTGCGTGGGAACACAAGGCTGCACCGCCCACATGGTCCACGGGAACACAAGGCTTGCGTCACTTGCATTGTGAACAACACGAGGTAGTGAGGGGAAGAGGGGAAGGGCAGAGGGGGGGAACCCACATGCCTCGCCTGGCCACCGGGCTGCTTCTTTCCGCTTGTTTCTTCTTCTGCTTTTGGCTGCATGCAAGGAAAGCAGCAAAGTCTTCTTTTCTCCCCAAACTCTGCCAGAAATGAGTCTTTGGGATCCTGCAAGGCCTCCTGCTCCAAGAGGCTGCGCTGGCAAAGACTCATTTCTGAGGAGGGAGAGAGAGAGAAAGACTTCTGCTGCTTCTGCTGCTTCTTGCATGAAGCCAAAGTCTCTCTCTCTCTCTCTCCCCTGAGAACGGAGCTGGAGATGATATCCTGCAATCCCAAATAAAGAATGATTGATCGGTAGGAAAACGGGGTGGGGAATTTTCCTCCAGACATTTTTTGGGATTTTCCCAGGGTCTCTGGTTCGCGGGATTTAAAATTATGAGTTTGGTGGTCCCTGAGGTCCAAAAGGTTGGCACCCCAGTCCGGATCAGTGGTGGGATTCAAATTATTTTTTACTACCGATTCTGTGGGCGTGGCTAGGTGGGCATGGTCATGTGATTGGGTGGGGCATGGCTTTTGGGGGGGCAGCACCCCCACCCCCACCCTATTTTTTGGGCCTTCCTGGCCTCAGGGGAGCCTCGGGGGGGGCGTTTTTGCTCCCAGAAGGCTCCCCTGGGGCTCAGGAAGGAAAAACTGGAGCATAGGAGAGGCACGCAGCACCCCTCCATGCGCCATTTTGAGGCCTTGCTGGCCTCAGAGGAGCCTCGGGGGGGCGTTTTTGCTCCCAGGAAGCTGCTGAGATTCCCTTCGCTTCTTACTGCTTGCCCAGGAGGCTTCCCTGGGGCCCAGGAAGGCAAAAAAAGGAGGGTGGGCTGTGCCCCCTGCACAGCCCACCCTCCATTTTTTGCCTCCCTAGGCCTCAGGGAAGCCTCCGGCAGCAGTGAAAGGGATCCTCAGCAGCTGCTCATGGGAACAGCTGATTGTCGGGAAGTAAAAAAAAGGAAGAAATACCTTAAGGAGTGACTGGGCAGGCAAGCATCAGGCAGATGCATCAGGTGGGCGGGGCAAGCAAGCAAGCAGTGACTGGGTTGGGGGCATGGCCAGCCAGAAGTTACTACTGGGTTGGTGACCCACGCCAAATCCTTGCTACCGGTTCGCATGAACCGGTGCAAACCGGCTGAATCCCACCACTGGTCCAGATACTTTGTGCCTGACATTGACCGACTGATTGTTCTCAAGTTGTTGTTAACTTTTACTGACCACATGGATGGATTTTCTCCATGACAATCTATCTATCCCTAACTTGGTCTTTTAACATCTCCCATTGTTATTGTAGCTGAATCCATCCCCTTTGCTGGATCTTTCCTTTCCTTCTATCTTTCACAGCATCAGAGTTGTCTCTAAAGAGCTAGCTCTTTATATCATGTGTCTGAAGTAGGATAATTTGAGTCCAATTCTGCTTCAATACCAAAGTTCAGAAGTCTCCATGCTCTTCCTATCCTGCTTCTTCAAAATCCAGTTTTCATTCCCATAAGTATTACAAGGGAGTACAAGGGAGTACCACAGAGAAGAGAGGGTCAATCTCTTCTCCAGAGCACCTGAAGGCAGATGAAGTAGCAATGGATGGAAAATAATGAAGGAGAGAACCAACCTAGAACTAAAAAGAAATTTCCTGACAATTAGACTAATTAACCAATGGAATGACTTGCCTCCTGAATTCTCCAACACTGAAGGTTTTTAAGAGACTGGACAACCATTTGGTTTGAAATGGTATAGGGCAGCAAAGCTGGCTGAGGAATTCTGGGAGTTGAAGTCCACAAGTCTTAAAGTTGCGAAGGTTAGAGACCTCTGGTATAGGTTTCCTACTTCAGCAGGGGGATGGGCTGGAAGACCTCCAAGGCCCCTTCCAACTGTTATTCTATTAATACCATGGTTGGTTTATCCTTGTAGATAGAGACACATCACAATGTTTGAGTATCATTTCCAGGGCCTTCATGGCTGCTCTATCAAGTGCTAGCCTGCAGTAGCCTACTGCTTGTTTACTGTGGATGGCTGATCCTGAATGGCAGAAGCTATCTAGCACTTTGGTGACTTGTCATTTTTAAAGCTTCTTTTTTGCACCTGTTGACATTAGTTTAGTCTTCTTTAAGGAATCAGAAAAGATGGGGGGGGGACGAGGAGAAGAGCTGAATGGTGAAATGTTCGTGTTTGCAAAGCTAGCAAAGCAGTATTTTGTCATATCCTTGTGGGTCCAACACTCAGAGTTAAATGTGTTCCTTTCAGCTCTTGTGGTCATGTGCACAGTGACAGGAGTCTCTGGATTGGTGGTTGCAGCCATTTGCTGGTACAGGTATGAATCTGATCTTCCCCTTTTTCATATATTGTTTTTCCATTATTATAACGATCATTATTCTCATGTTTGAGATGGGAGAAACTCTGCCCATGCTCGGCAAATTCCTTCATTCCTTGTTTTCCCCATTGTTGAGGGTGAACTGGGCTGCAGATTTAATGATGTATGAGTCAGGAAAATGAGAACAATGCATTGGAGTTATTCACATTTTTGTTGCTGCTGCCGTATTTCGCTCAAAACATCTATGATTAATTTGCAGGCTTCAGAAAGAAGTGCGTTTGGCCCAAAAGATGGCATACACAGCTACTCGAGGGAACCAGTACCGATACCATCAACCCAGTGCGGTACGTTGGCTTTGCAAAATGGAATTTGTTAATGAAAGATGAAGCCCTTGTTTCAAGGACCTGTTAAACTGCAGCATGTTGTGTGAAGCCAGCCTTTATGTTTTGGAAATCATAGTTCATCTTGTATTGCATGAACTCAACCAAATGGGGCTTAGTAAATTGTGTTCAATGGAATGGAGATGAGGAGAAGGGGGAGGAGGAGGAGGAGTATATTCTAGTAGTCATTGCTTTCTCATAGTTTTATTAATTTATAATATGACATACAAAAAGAATACAAAAGCAAATATTAGGGAAATTAGGGAAGGAAAAAGGGAAGTGGATAAAAGGGGAAAGTAAGGTGCCCTACGCACGGTCACCATGCGCGCAATACTTCCTGTCTGGACTACTGCAATGCTCCTTACATGGGGCTGCCCTTGAGGACCACCCAGAGGCTTCAACTTGTCCAGAATGCGGCAGCGCGGGTTGTGATGGGAGTGTCCCGATACTTCCATATTACACCCCTCCTGTGTGAGCTGCACTGGTTACCAGTTGCCCTCCGGGTGAGATTCAAGGTGCTGGTACTGACCTATAAAGCCCTACATGGCTTAGGACCAGGGTATTTGCGGGAGACCCTGCTTCCAGTAATGGCTTCCTAACGTCCCGTGTGCTCCCATAGGCAGGGCCTCCTTGGGGTGCCGTCGGCCAGACAGTGTCGGCTGGCAACCCCTAGGGGTAGGGCCTTCTCTGTGGGAGCACCTATCCTATTTGAATCAGCTGCCCCTGGAGCTTCGGGTGGCCCCTGACCTCCAGTTCTTCCATCATGGCCTGAAAACATGGCTGTTCCAACTTGCCAACCTGGACTGATGGAGGGAAGTAATTTTAATTTTAACTGATTAGGTTTCGTATTTAATTCTTTTTAATATTGTATTTGTATATATGATGAAAAAGGCATAGAAACAATATAAATAATAATAATAATAATAATAATAATAATAATAATAATGACATTGACGTTTGCCTCATTTGGTGCAGTAAAATAAGGCATTAAAGATCTACCCTCAACTTTTTACTTTTTCACAATAATAGAAACTACCCATTTCTGTAACAACAAATCTATCTAATTGGTAAAACCCCAAATCAAAGTTTCCAGAAGATATTCTAGTGGTCATGATGACAGTTGGATAATGTCCCAGAGATCAGAGTTAGGTGTCAACTCATAAAATATTGCCTCCGAGCTCAGTGTAAAGTCTTTAAGAACCCGAAGTGGCCTGCTGGTTTGGCGTCGTGGCTCCTCTGAAGGACTAGAGTGTATAGGAATTCTGGGATGTAGAATTTTGTCCCTTTCCACGCTAGGTCATCTCTTTTTGTTAAGATGTGTTGATTGTCCCGGAACTAACTCTCTCTTACTTCAAGAGAAACGGTCTGCTAGCAGTTCGGTTTTAAATTTTGTGGTTAAATCGTCTGTGGGTTGGTCTTGCCGATCACGGCGTTGTCCTCTGATGGTTACTTGGGCAGCTATTTGGGTAGGGGGGATGATGGCGTTTATGACCTCCTCCCTTTTGCATTTATACTGGAGCATGCGAGAGAAGGTGTCAGCCAGAAAGTTCTCCCCCCCACCCCCGGGTGTGTTTTAGCATGAAGTCGAATCGGTTGAAGTAACCTTGACATTAGGTTGAATTGGTATTATTGCCTACAGGCTCCAAAAATCAGGAAAGGCATAGTGAGCCTCTTCTAAACATTTTTTCTTTATTGTTCCTCACCCATAGACAGAAATCTTGCCAAGCTAAAGCAGGCTATTTGCACCCCAAGACATATATTCTGGGAACTGTTAAGAAGAGCTGCTTCCACCCATTTTCTCCATTACAGGCTATTTAAATTGCATTGTCTGTTGATTGCTACTCTGGCATGTACTCCCTCCCTCCTGGGAATCCGGACAACATTCCATCATAACTGTCTTGCTCACGGGCTTTCAAAAGAGACATTGGGTTGGTGGAGGATGCTTGACTAGATGGTTTTCCTGATCTGATGAGGCTCTCCTTAACCATCTCCTGTTCATCTTTCTCAGTATATGGATTCCAGGCTAGCACAGTCTTGTCAAGTTCACCACTATCAGCATCGGAAGAAACTTCTTACTGGTGAGGAGTAAGTGTTCTTCT
Organism: Naja naja; assembly: GCA_009733165.1. Lineage (NCBI taxonomy): Eukaryota > Metazoa > Chordata > Lepidosauria > Squamata > Elapidae > Naja > Naja naja. The sequence goes on from CM019149.1 coordinate 31,371,675, forward strand.
CTAGAACTTTCCCTGGAGGTGGGAGGGAGCGGAAGAGCTGCGAGAAACGGAGCAAGTCCCAGAATTGGAAAGACCATGGCTGCCTGGGGGAGGACACAGGACAGCAGAACTTTCATCTCTCTTACCTCAAGAGAAAAGATCTCTAAGTTGGGGATATCTTTAAAGATTCGATTCCAGAGCTGGGAAACAGATCTCCCAACACTGAGCAGACAAGCACGTGATCACTTAGGAGACACTTAACTTCAGGAGGAATTCACTATTTCTGATAGGACTGACTGACTGACTGACTTTATAGGTCAGGGGTGGCGAAGCTCTGCAGCATCATGGCTCTTTGCCTCTTATCATTATTTTGTATACTGTGGCTCTTTGCCAAGTTTCGATTTTGTTATGCTGCTTCAGGAGGGATCTCTGAGGAGAGATTTCAGCCGCGTAGTCCCGCCCGGCTCGTCATCCGTCTCCCATCCTCGGAAACAACTGCGGGCCAGCGTGGTGTGGCTCTCTGACTCTCACAGTTTAAAATTGTGGCTCTTTGTGTCAAACTTGTTCGCCACCCCTGTTATAGGTAGTTCTATCCAAAGCGACTGTCAAACCATAGGTGGGAAAATATTACAACATGTGTTTGCACAACAGTGCACACTCCATCACACACAAATCTCCATGCACACTGAAGATAAGATATTAAAAAACACTCAAGCGTAGTTTTCTCCTTGTCACAGAAAAGATCTCCCAACGCTGAGCAGACAAGCACATGATCATTTTAGGAGACACTTAACTTCAGAAGGAATTCACTATTTCTGATAGGACGGACTGACTGACTGACTGACTGACTTACTCTATAGGCTGTTCTATCCAAAGCGACTGTCAAACCATAGGTGGGAAAATATTACATGTGTTTACTGTGGCACACTCCATCACACACAAACCTCCACGCACACCCAAGATACTAAAAAAAACACTCAAGCGTGGTTTTCTCCTTGTCACAGAAAGTATGTTCACCCCCTACCCTGTTATCATGAGCTGTCTTTGACCTGGAGTAGTATGTATCCAGGGTGCAATACTTAATCACATGATGTGAAATTTATACATTTGTTTAAGATTTGATAGGTTTAAGAAAGTGGAAAAATTAAAACCAGCATAAATTAGAACAGTTTTTTTTTCAAAAAAGAATTGAAACAACATATTCTTAGCAGGAGCTTCTTTGTTATACTGCTTTCTAATCAATGTTTATATATAAAAAGTGATTTTACTTGAATCAGACCCCTATGCTATAGGGGTCTATTCTATAGCAGCCCCAGACCTCTGGAACCAACTTCCCCTGGAGCTCCGTCTGGCCCCTGACCTCCGCACCTTCCGCCATGACTTGAAGACCTGGTTGTTTAACCAATCCGGGTTGTGATTTTCTGGGACGGGATGGCTTTTATGGGATAGTTTTAAGGGATATTTTTATGGGTGTACTTGTAATTGTAATGGCGCTTATTTAGTTTAATCTGCTTTTAAATTATTTATTGTTGCTGTTGTTTTTATTTGTAAGCCGAGTCTTGAGATGGGGCATATAAGTCCCATTAATAAATAAATAAATAAATAAATATGCAGGTAGTTCGCGACTTACGATCACAATTGAGCCCCAAATTTCTGTTCCTATCTGAGATACTATATAAGCCACTTTTCAAGTGTCCAAATTTTGATCGCATGACCATGCAGATGCTGCAATGGTTGTGTGAGAAACTGTCATAAGTAATAATAATAATAATAATAAATAGTTACGATGACATAAGCGTCATCGTAACTTCGAACCATCACTAAATGAACTGTTGTAAGTCGAGGACTACCTGTAGTATGTTTGAGGATATTGAGGCTAATTGCTTAGTGTCTCCCACACTTATATTTCCTCTATATTTCCCTGCTATCTGGGGATGATGGAACTGGGGGATTTTAATTCCAGTTAAGGCAAGGTGGAAATTTGGGGGAGAAGAGCGTTGTGGACAATAAGGAAGGTGGCCTTGTTTGAGCTATTGTAATGGAACCTGTGGACGGGAAACAATCAGATAAGAAAGGGAGGAGCCCCCAGTGGCTTCACAGTCAGAGAAAGACACTTAGGAAAGACTCACTTCAGTGGATCAAGGAGTTAAAATGGGCAGTGGGGTGTTTGTACTTTCAGACTGGCAAGACTCTGTTAACGTAGCTTACGATAAGGCAGATTTTGCTCATCTAATGTCTTGACTTGGCAGGGCTGACAGATAGGCAGGAACCTAGACAAAAGGAGCTGAAACACTTTTAAATCCAGAACGAGGCAACATTTGGAAGTAGCTCAGACAGATAGAGACAGAAACACACAGACACGCGCACCCTAATTCACTGCAGGAGGAGCTTCATCCCAACTAGACTTGCAAGATTCTGTCATTGTGGCTGATCTCGATAAAAAGAGCTTCAGCCTTCCTGTGAAATTGACTTCTTAGTCTGGTCTACCTGATGAAGCTAATAGGCGAGGACATGGCTAATCTAGTGAAGAGAAGGACCAGGGGAGACATGATAGCAGTCTTCCAATATCTGAGGGGCTGCCACAGGGAGGAAGGGGTCAAGCTATTTTCTAAAGCACCCGAAGGCCAGACAAGGAATAATGGATGGAAACTGAACAAGGAGAGATTCAACCAGGACATAAGGAGAAACTTTCTGACAGTGAGAACAATCAACCAATGGAACAGCTTTGCCTTCGGGAGTTGTGGGAGTGCCATCACTTGAGACTTTCAAGAAGAGATTGGATTCCCATCTGTCAGAAATGGTGTAGGGTCTCTTACTTGGGTGGGGGGTTGGACTACATGACCTATAAGGTCCCTTCCAACTCTGATTATCTGTATCTCTTTAACATCCCATCACTTTATCTTGTGTCCTTCTCCCCAGGAGACAATCTCCCAAAACAATGGAACAGAACCCTACAGAATCAGAGAGTGAAAGTGGAGATTACACCGTATATGAATGTCCTGGATTAGCCCCGGTACGTATGTATGGATATATGTATGAATATATGTACAGGTAGTCCTCAACTTACAACAATTCGTGTAGTGATGGTTTGAAATTACAACAGCACACTGAAATAATAATAATAATAATAATAATAATCATAATAATCATAATAAATAATAATAATAATTTATTAGACTTGTATGCCGCTCTCTCTCCCTAAGAACTCAGGGTGGCTCACAATATAAAACACAATACAATAATTTACTTTAAAAATTAATTAAACATTAAAAGCCCAATAATAGTAAAAACAATTAAAATTAATTAAAACTACTTTAAAAAATAGAACCACCCCCCTTGGTTCAGTCCAGACTGGTCTGCTGAAAGAGCCAGGTCTTCAGGTCCCGGTGGAAGGAGCGGAGATCAGGGGCCAAACGAAGGCCCAAGGGGAGCTGATTCCACAGGGTGGGTGCTCCCACAGATAAGGCCCTACCCCTGGGCACCGCCAGCCGACAATGTCTGGCCGACGGTACCCCAAGGAGGACCTGCCTGTGGGAGTGTACAGGGTGAGCGGAGCGTGATGCCAGCAGGAGACGTTCCTGCAAGTACCCCGGACCCAAGCCATGTAGGACTTTATATGTTGTCACTAATACCTTGAATCTCAAAAAAATGACTTATGAACGCTTTTCACACTTACGACCTATGGTCCTGTGATGAAAATTCAGGCGCTTAGCAACGGGCTCATATTTATGATTGTTGCAGTGTCCTGGGGTCAGGTGATCCCCTGTTGTGACCTTCAGACATGCAAACTCAATGAGGAAGCTGGATTCACTTAATGATCTGTTTTCTAAATTAATCATTGCAGCGATTCACTTAAGAAATGCAGCAAGAAAGGTCATAAAATGGGGCAAAACTCACTTAACAAATGTCTCACTTAGCAACAGAAATGTTGGGCTCAGTTGTAAGTGGTAAGTCGAGGACTACCTGTATTGGTATCCTGCCTTTATTATTTTCCAAATAACTCAAGGTGGTGAGTTGAGTCAAATATTTTGGCCACTTAATGAAAAGAGAGGACTCAAGGGAAAAACCCTGATGTTGGGTAAGATCGAAGGCAAAAGGAGAAGGGGATGGCAGAGGATGGGATGGTTAGACAGTGAAATTTGGGGAAACTCCAGGAGACAATGGAGAACAGGATGGCCTGCCATGTTATGATTCTATGGGGTCGCAAAGAGTCGGACCCAACTTAGTGACTGAACAACAACAGCAAGGTGATGAACATATCTAACTCACCTCTCTCCTCCTGTTTTCCCCACACCAACAACCCTGTTGGGCTGAGAGAGAGAGAGAGAGAGTCACTGCCCCAAGATCATCCATTTGGCTTTAGTGGCTAAGGCGAGTCTTGAACTCATGGTCTCCTGTTTTGTAGCCTGGATCCTTAACCTCTAGACCAATCAGGCTCTCGTGGATATGATTCACGGTGTTAGTAACAACTAACACCTTGGTGGCTCAGGCTGTTAAATGCCTGCATTTAAGTTCCAGCTGCCTACAATTAGTGTAGGCTCGAATCCCACCAGGCTCAAGGTTGACTCAGCCTTCCATCCTCTCGGGGTAGGTAAATTGAGGACCCAAGATTGTTGGGGGCAATAAGCTGAGTAAAAATGCCGCTTAGTAATAAGCAGGCATATACAATGGAATGAAGGCTATTGCTGAGCACACTGGGTTGTATCCCAAAAATTGTAAGCCACCCTGAGTCTTCGGAGAAGGGCGGGATATAAATGTAATTAAAAAAAAAAACTTACCAAGTTCTACATGGCTTGGGTCCAGGGTACTTGCGGGAACGCCTCCTGCCAGCATCACATTCCGATCGGTACGCTCCCACAGGCAGGGCCTCCTTGGGGTACCGTCAGTTAGGCATTGTCGACTGGCGGTGCCCAGGGGTAGAGCCTTCTCTGTGGGAGCACCGGCCCTGTGAAACCAACTCCCCGTGGACCTCCGCTTGGCCCCCGATCTCCGCTCCTTCCGCTGGGACCTGAAGACCTGGCTGTTCCAATAGGCCGGTCTGGACTGACCTTGGGGGGTGCGGGTTGGTTTTAGTATTTGTTTTAATTAATTTTAAATTTTGTATAATATTGATTAGGCTTGTATTTTTTAATGGTTTTTATTGTAATTTGTACTGGGGTTTTTTTACTGTTCGCCGTCCTGAGTCCTTAGGGAGAGAGGGTGGCATACAAGTCTAACAAAATAAATAATAATAAATAAATAAATGTACATTAAGTCTGTGCTGAACAACAAAGATGGCTTCCAACGGGCTGTGGGAATGTCACAACTTAAAAACCTCTTGCTGCTGGAGGCACATCATCACCCCTCAAAATGCACATCAGTTTATTTTGATACCTTAGAAAATCCCACCTTCCAGGCAAATAAAATATTAGAGCCCTAAGAGAGTCATGAAATCATTGAATGATAATCAGTGGTCTACCTATCAGTAGAGGTGGCCCTTCTGCTACCAAGCTGCTTGAAATGCCCACTTTCATTTTAAGCAAGATCAACAAAAAAAACTTGTGGCGGGCATTTTGGTTTGTGGTTGATTGGCCTGTTAATCCCAGAGCTTTCCATGAGTTCCTAAAATGTATTATTGAGGTGAGCGAGGCTGTGTCTCCCCGCCCCGACGTTTTACAAGGGTTTGGTCAGAAAGTCCTTCCAGGCATGTTAGCTTCTTTCACTTCCTATGAGTAGTAAGGTAAGTCAATGGGGAAGTCCACTTAACCATGTTGTTAACTTGACAGCTGCCGTGATTCACCTAACAACTTAATAACTGTATCAAGAAAGGAAGTAAAATGGGGCAAAATTCACCTAACAGCAGAAATTTTGGGCTCAGTTGCGGTTGTAAGTCAAGGATTACCTGTATTTGCAATAATGTGAAGGGGTATACAAAGATAGTAAATATATAAATTATCCCCTTTAATGGCTTTAGTTCAGCAAGACATATTCTACTTATCTGAGTGAATAAGCAAGGCCCACATTTTACATAATCTAGATAAGAGGTAACAACAAAGCCCCAGGTGTGCTGCTAAACAATAACAACTGGAGTGGAGACACGCCTTTGCAAACACTTCTTAGCCAAATCGCTCAATAAGCAGTCAATGTGCTTCTGAGGCTACCCTTCATGCAATTTGATCAGTATTATTTGAATTGAGTTTTTATGTGTTAAATTGTTCTGGAGGCCTTACATCTAACAGGCACTAGGATGACTTTCAAGAGAATGATTATACTGGACTGAATTTTTCTTTGAAAAATTTTAGTAATGTGTTAACTTTATCATACTCCCTTTGAGATAGTTGGGATATGTTTTGCATGACTTCTTAACACACTCCAGTTCTCAGCTCCCCCTACCCCCAATCCATACCCTTAGGAACAGCCAAGAAACTATACCTAGCTATAAGGCTATAAACCACCATTCGTCCACCCTTTCATTCAGCCTTCAGAAGTTGTGGGTGCTTCATCACTGGGGGTTTTTAAGAAGAGACTGGACAGTCACTTGTCTGAAACGGTATAGGGTCACCTGCTCAAGCAGGGGGCTGGACTAGAAGACCTCCAAGGCCCCTTCCAGCTCTGTTCTGATTCTGATTCATTCATCCATCCTTCCCCTGCCTATTTCTGCTGACAAAGATCCTGTCAGGGAATTGTGCAACAAGCGTCCAAATGAAGTCGGAGACACGGACATGAATTTGTAGTCTTATATAAATAGATACATTTTACATTTATGTTTACAGCAGACAAGACAAGATAGACAGGAACACAGGAACATCACGCAGTAAATCTAAACAACAGACAGAGCACACAAAACAAAAAGGCGGGAAAAAGAGGGAAATCCCCTGCATATTTTTGCTGATAAAGATCCATTGCCTTTTAAGCATTGTAATAGTAAATAGCTATATACAGAGATAGCCGCAGTTCTAGAGGAATTAATTGAATATACCAAAACAGTTAATATGTATAGGTAGAGAACCTCTTCCTAGGTATAGCCAGGCCTTGGTAAAAAAAATATTTTAAGCCTTTGAGGTAGTGGGAAGCATTGTCATGTGAAAGCAGTAATGACATAATGTTTGATTCTCTTAGTATTTTCGCTTTCCCTTTTAATAAAATAGAAGCATTAAATCACATCTCTTTTTCTGATTACTTTTGAACTAGGGGGAAAACACCATCATAATGGGACAGTTTGCCACCAGTTTCAATAGCTGGATTATGGATGGCCCCAAGGAATGGAGAAAAGAGGCTGGTGATATCTTGCCTGTGAATCACAGGCTGTGGAGCTCCAGGTTATATATTGTACATTTCATATGACAAGAGTTCAGAGTTCAATGCAGTTACAAAAGGATTAGCAAAAGAAAAAGAAATAAAAGAAAACTTTCCCTGCATTGGAAGATAAAGTTAACCTAAGATATTTTCCTTTGAGATGCTATTGTGATATCCATGGGAAGATTATTTATTTTTATCCTGCCTTTATTATTTTTATAATTAATTCAAGGCAGTGCACATACCCAATGCTCCTTCCTCCACCTCTTTTCCCCATAACAACAACCCTGTGAGGTAGGTTGGGCTGATCTCACTGCTTTCAAAGGGACGTGTTCAAACCTGTAGTTTGTCTTTCCACTGATGGGGATGGCAATGTAATAGACATTGACCCAAATCTTGCATTTTCCCCTTTTTAAAAGAGTGCTTTGACTAATTTAGTGTCTTCTTTTCTTTTCAGAGTGGAGAAATGGAGATCCACAACCCTCTTTTCGACACCTCAACCCTCCACCGAGGTCCCCCCTAATTACCCTCCTGTCCTCCTTCTTCCTTCATCTTATCTTGCCATCTTCTGGATCCACGTAGGAAAGATTCAAACTTACAAGCGCCCCCAAAGTGCCATGTGTCCATCCTCTTCTTTTGAGGGAAGATCATATCCATCCCACCTATTCCTCTATCCTCTTATGCTAACACTACGGGAAATGCTTTCAGGCTTTTAGGAGATTTTCTATCATAGCTTTGCTTCAGTTGAAGGTCTTCTTCTGACAATGAACTTTTACCCTGGAATTATCCTATTATCGTTTGGAGATCTTGATTCAAGCTCTCTTGATGCCATCAACTCTTGAACTGGAAGGGTTTGTTATTGTATCCAATCTGGCCGTGGAGATTTAAGGAGCAGAAGACTTCATTTGTCATGTACAAAAAGAGAATGGAGAGGCACATTTAGAGGTCTAAGAGTGGCCCAAAGCATTTCGCTCATCAGTGGTGTCCATTGACGAGACATATGCATACTGTATATAATATACAAGCTAGTCAATTTGTGGTGTCAACAGAGGCGGGAAATCCCTCAAAACGCCTCTCCTTGGCAATAATATTAATAATAGCAACAATATATAATTTGCTACATTTTCATGATGATAACTTAAGTCTCCTGCCTCCCTTCGCTCCATGGTTGGAACAGCCTTGTCCCACTCCAACTGCGTAAGTGATTTGGGTGCTGTTGCTGGATAGATATCATTTTAAATGGGGGAAAAATGCATACTTCTATTTGAGGCCACCTGTCAAGCACTGGGGAGATCGGGAGATTCAAGCAGTTCAAATGAGTATAAAGACGTATTGCAAGCTTAAACTCTCGAGAAAAATCTGGCCAAGTGACCGTTAAGGGAATGTGCGGGAGTTAAGAAAGGAATTCAAGGTGGGTTGGTCTTAGATCTCTTGTGGGCACGAAAGGACTCGTGACTTATGACGGTTTGACCCCTCTCTCAGGCTCAGCCTGGTCATCTCCTACACCACCACTCCTTCTAGATGAGTTTTAGCTTGCAAGTTCAACAAAAGTGGGGCTAGGAACCCAATGGTTTTTATTTATGTATGTATTTATAAAACCATGCTGTTATTTTTAAGAGTCTTAAGCAATGAATAATGCTAAAATATTCCATTGCAACCCAGCAGCCAAAACATACGAGAAGCAAGGTCTAAGGGAGACTCACCATTCCTGAAGTTCTCTCCACCCACCCTTGAGCCAGCTGAAAATGATGTTTTTGCTCTTCAACTATCTGACAATCACAGAGTGAGGCAGCAGATGCCCTGCGTGGATTGGATGTCATGCACTCTCTATATAATATAGAATATTATATATACAGTATTATATATACAGTATATCCTAGAGCCGGAAACGACTAGCACTTATGAGCGACGGGAACCTTTACCTTTATATATATTAACATGCATAGCCATCCAAATCTTGTTTGTTTATGGCTTCCTCTGCAGACCTGACTTATCTTAGATGTTGGGGTCATTGATCACAAGACCAAGAGATCACACTAGTCTTCTCTATGATTTTTCATAGGTGGCTTTGTTTGTGGCACCAGATTTTGGGATTATATAAAGGAAGGAGAGGGAACAGCAATAAGATGTTTCTGTAGACAGCCTCTTTTTTGGGACTGCAAACAAACTCCCAAAAGTTTGTTAAGGACAAGATGCTCATTGAACATCACCCCACCCCCAACACATAGACCTAATCTCTCCTGATGTGTGTCAATGTGCTGTTTTTTCCTATTATTTTTCATCTACTGAAGTCAGATGGTCAAGTCAAAAGGAAGATTTGGAGGAATCCAAAACACTGAATGAACTTTTTTTTTAACCGATTCATGTCTCTGCCTTGAAATGATCCTTTGTTTCAAATTCATACTTTGGATGTGTAAGTCCTGGGACAATTGAATTCCCATCCTCTTACCTAGAAATTGCCATGAAATAAGTTCTCATTTGTATGAACAGCTCCTTATGAGAGCCCCATGGATGTGCTTTGGGGTCCGGGCCTCATTTTGTTGTAACTTTGTTATGAGCATCAGGAACATAGCACTTAAGGGTTCTCAACCTTTTCAGCTTGGCAGCTCCTTGGCAGGGGGAGAGGGGATGGTTCCGTGTGAATGGCAGGCGCACACATGTAGCTCCATCTGCACATGTGGTGGGTGCAAACACAAATGGAGTGCTACCTGTGAGCACGAGCGCCTGTTGCTGGTGCAAATGGAGCGATGTGCCCTCATCCATTGCTTGTGTACCCTGGTTCCGAATGGGATGCAGCCTGGTAATGGGCCGCAACCCGGGAGCTGGGGACCCCTGCCTTAGATGCAGGGGTGGGATTCTACCAGTTCGCATCTATTCTCTAGAACTGGTTGTTAACATTCTAAGCAGTTCGGAGAAATTACTGGCCTAATCCTGTAAGGAAGGCAGGAAGGAAACATTCTGGTGTTGCTTACAGAAACTGCCTCTCTGTTAACCCTTATTACATTCTTGGCAGGACTAGACTTCCTGTCTCAGGAACTTCTCTGGAGTTTTTTTCCCCTCCTTTGCTGGTACTTTGCTTGTGTGGAGTGACCATGCAAAGTTATAATGGCACTGAAAAAAGTGACTTATAACCATTTTTCACACTTCCAACTGTTGCAGCATTCCCACAGTCATGAGAGGCCAGGCGAGGAGATGCGTGCCTCCATGTGAGTGATATTGAGTTGGCCACGCCCAGCCAATAACATGACCACCAAGCCATGTCCACCCAGTCACATGACCACCAAGCCACGCCCACAGAACTGGTTGTTAAACATTTGAATCCCACCCCTGCTTAGATGGTATAGTATCAGATTATATAGCGTATTTTTCATCCCCAAAGACCTAAATAGCACTTGAGCAGTTTGTTTAAATAGGTTGCACTTCTACATAAGTTAATGCCCAATTGGTCACCCTCCCACCTTCAACCTGTATTATGTTGAACCTTGGTCAAGCAAGGAGAGCTGCACCATCACGCCACAGCTGCCCCAGTTCAGGCATGACATTGGCTCATTTCCTGGTGGGTTGCATGCATGTCACAGATCTCTTTTCCATGTGTGCAAACGTACACAAGGGTATGCATGGGATGCAAAACCGCTGGGTAGCTTGCATGGCCTCAATACATACAACACCTCAATGTGCGCAGGTGTACACACATACACGCCTGTATCAGGTTCCAGTTGAATTCCCCCTCCAAGCTAATGTGCAAACGTAGAAACACCATTCTAAATTAGAGAAGCATGAGTCTATTTTTGAGAAGCAGTGTGATCGTATGTCATGGTGGGAATCATCTAAACCTTAGAATGTTTCTTCCTCTCCTTTCCTGAGAGAAAGGGAAGTATGCAAGACCTTCTAATTTGCTACTTTAAACAGCAGCATTGTAGTCTTACACCTGTCTTGTGAATGGGTTCACCATTTCTCCTTCCTGATCCACTGATTTGGAGTAGTCTACCTAGATTGTGTGCGCAGACATGGGCACACCATATACATTCGGTGTTGCAGACAAACTTGTTTCAGAGTTTTTATTCCTCCTTATTCTTACAGTACTAAGCCATATGGGGTGGAAAAATGAAATTCATTTGCAAATGAGGAATGGCTGTTATTCTAGATGGGGGCAGGCCTGGCAATGCTGAATTCTCCATATATCTATGTTTCTCAACTGTAGCAACAGATGGGTGGACTTCAGCTCCCAGAATTCCTCGGCCAGGCTGAGGAATTCTGGGAGTTGAAGTCCACCCATCTGTTGCCAAAGTTGAGAAACACTGTTTTACACATATCCTCTTCATAAACAAATGGGCATAGCTGGCTGGGGAATTCTGGAAGTTGAAGTCCATACATCTTAAAGTTACCAAGTTTGAAAAACACTGGTTTTTGCCTTTAAATATCTTTTTAAATTCACGTATAAGTTTAAATTTGCCTTCAGGAAAAAACAAACAGGATGTTCCCCTTTACTTTTGGCTTAATGTAGAGTTGCTGGAATTAAACTGCAAAAATATTCATGCCTACTAGAAGACAGAAAACCACTCTTCGCTATGTTCATTTGAATTGAGCAGTGCAGATTCCGTATATTATGTAAACCGTTATCGTTTTAAAGCCTAATGTGTGGCTTTGTGTAATCCTAGCCCATTGGATTTTGCTCAAGAAACCATGATGAGACAAAGCACAGCTTGGCACATTTGCAACTGAATGGAGCTGAACTAATAGCAATAATTTACAATGTGTTTCTGTTGCTGGTATCAATGGTTATGATATTGGTTGGGGTTTCATTCCTCTCATTGAGGGGTGCCCCAAATTGGTGTAGTATGGCAGAGGAGGCAATAGATGGGAGAAAATTGCTACCCTATGTTATCTACTTCAATTTATCAAGTCCTGCTTTGACTCATCCAAGCTGGTAAAGAATAGGCACGTGCCAGACCAGGGGGGATTAAAGACAGTCTTCCTGAGTATGGCATTTCTATCATGGAATAGATCTACTGAAAATGCCTCATGGGTTGACGGAAGTCATAGTCCAGCCAATCTAAGAAGTATCGCCTTGAAGGAAGTGTGGAGAGGTTTCATGAATGAAGGTGCAGCTTTAAGACTTGCTGGGTAATTAAATCAAACTGACATTGGGTAGAATATGGAAATAAAAGGTAACTAAGAACATTTGGGGAGAGCATAGAAGATGAATAGCCAATATTGGCTCTCAGTAGCAAGTCACAATAAAAGGGCAGGAATTATGTGTAGGTTAATTGCATGTATACTTTTATATTACTGTATTATGGAGCCTCAGTGGCGCAGTGGTTAGAGTGCAGTACTGCAAACTACTCCTACTGCAATTTGGCAGATCGAATCTGACCAGGCTCAAGGTTGACTCAGCCTTCCATCCTTCTGAGGTAGGTAAAATGGGGACCTAAATTGTTGGGGGCAATATGCTGACTCTGTAAAGCACTTTGAGAGGGCTGTAAAGCACTATAAAGCAGTATATAAGTCTAAGTGCTATTGCTATTAAGAAGCTCAGCTGAACCTGATAGATTGTAGTTCTGAGTAAATCTAGGAATGCAAAATTTTGGGGATCTCTGAAGGACAATTTCCCCTACATTAATTTATTTTATATGTTAGCTTTATATTCTCCCTTTTCTTGAGAAGGTAAGACATAGTAGTATTTCCTCCTTTAGTTTTCCCCCAAAATGCCACCACCACACTGGGACAGCTTTGCCTCTAGAACTTGTGGATGCTGCAACATTGGAAGTACTCAAGAAGAGATTGGACAACCATTTGTCTGAAATGGTATAGGGTTTCCTTCCTGAGCAGGGTGGTTGGACTAGAAGACCTCCAAGGTCCCTTCCAACTCTGTTATTCTGTTAAATTGTAAGAGAATGACTGGCCTGAAGTCATTCAGGAAGCTTTGTGGCTGAAAGGGAACTAGAATCTGGATCTCCCTACTTCTAGCTCAATGCCTCCACCATGTTGGCTAATTTAACTTAATAAAAACACAATTAATATGAAATTAAAAATGATTATTTTGGAGACCTGAGGAGATACCTTAATAAATGTAGCTAATATGAGTTACTAGAAAGTTATTGTTGACTTCTTTTCCATCTCTTTTCCATCCAGTCTCTTTGATGAGATTTGATGACTCTTCATTCAGGAACACATGTGCACAAATATTTGCACGTGAGGCACAGGAACTTCTACTACATGGGACCATTTTTCAGCAGCCAAAGTGCAGATGAACTCTGATCACACATGGGCTGTGTTTGTATGTCATGTTAAACTGGAATCCTATCTTGTGGATGAATTTAATCTCCTTACCTTGGCATTTCCTGCATTAAACCGACTACACAAGCTTCCTCTGAAGTTAATGTTAGCTTCTGTCTACTCCAGAACAAACCAGAAGCTGAGAAGAAGAATGCACAAAACGATCCTATCAGCTACTCTGAAATTCTGGTTTAGTTAGTGCAATTAAGCCATGCCAAAACAAAACAGGTTATGCCCTAGCATGATATCCCAAACTAGTTTATTGTGGTTTGCAGACTATAACATATACTTTAGTGTGTTGTGCCAAACCAAACAATTGTAATTTTTTCAACAAACTGCAGTTAAATAAACCGTGACATAGCACAATTGGTCAGGTAATTACATTATTCTATTGTTTTTCTGGGGGGAAATAATGCTTACTGTGTAGTGGTGGGATTCAAAAATTTTACTACTGGTTCTGTGAGTGTGGCTTGGTGGGCGTGGCAGGGGAAGGTTACTGTAAAATCTCCAGTCAGAGGTGGTATTTGCTGGTTCTACAATTACTCAAAATTTCCGCTACCGGTTCTCCAGAACTGGTCAGAACCTGCTGAATACCACCTCTGTTACTGTGGTATTTAAAATCAGCAAAGAGCAAATTATTGTCAAAAGCATTCAAAAGTTTGGGCCTCCATAAATAGGTAACCTAGACAAACTTGAAGAGCTATCTTGCATGTGATCCTTTGGAGTTGTTACAAGGATGGTCTTATTTTCATTTGTAAAATGCTGGGGAGAGAAGGCAATCCAGCCCGCAACTTTCACCTATCCATTTATTAAATGTATACACTATCCAAACTTGGGGCAACTCAGAAGTAAAAACATGTTTTCCAAAAAGTACCACAAGAGGCAAAAATAACAATAAAAGATGGCAAGAACTTGACAAGAAAGGGAGGGAAAGGAAACAAATGTACAAAATCCAAGAGGGATTCCCTCCTTTATACTCTCCAAAGATGGGGAGCCAGATCTTCAAGAGCTACATGTTCAAGATGCCTTCATCACAGCAGATTTGTGTTATAGAATATATCCATGGTTAGTTTAGTGTTGGTTTATGGATACTTTATCGCTTCCTCTCTGCTTTAGACACTGCAACTCTGTACAAATCTCCCAATCTTCTGATGCCAGTCCCACCTTTTAAAGAAAGTGGGCTCAGGTGGAGCTCAGAGCAAAACCCTTCATTGTTTTTCAACATCTGCGCAGCTGTGCATGCTGTTTGGGAATTCTGGGAGTTGGAGTCCACACATCTTAGGGTTGTTAAGCTTGAGAAACCCACTGCTGTAGAGTATTTCTCCTGTTCAAATAATTTTAAAAATGGGTCAGTGTGTCCCTCTCTTTTCTCAACCTCTGGCTCTCCCTCCAATTCTACTGCCAAATTTCAAGGACAGGACGACTAAATTCAAAGGTGCCTTTTCCTGATATTTTAAGAACCTACCATGTGTCTATGGAGATACTCAATCATCCAGGTCATGGCTGTCTCAAAGGTGCTTTTCCAAAAAGCAACTGGACTTAGTTTTTTTCTTGGAAATGTTTTGCTTCTGATCCAAGAAGCTGCTTTTTAGATGAGAAGTGAAAGGTTTTCAAAAAATATATATCAAAGACCAGTTGCCTTTTGGAAAAGCACCATGTTAGAACAAGTGTAAGCCAAACTAGGCTTAACCCAGTTTCAACTTCTTCCCCAAAACCAGTGTTGAAAAGGAGCAGTCCTGACCCACTAACTTTGTGTCATTCCCTAACAATGGGGCAAAAGAGGAGAGAGATTTAAAGTGTTAAGTGTGACTCTTGATCATCAAAACATTGCTGTTCCTACATTGGGCATGTTCAGGCAAATTCGGTTGTCTTTAGTGCATTTTTTTTACCCTTCTTAGTTATTTCTAAGAGAGAGAGACCCAGATGTCAAGACATTTCAAAATTTTCATATTGCCATAGGCCTGATGTGCAGAAAGAAGAGAGAGGGTCAAAAATCAGCAAGGTCTGAACGCAAAAGGTGGCTTAGTTCGAGAGAATATATGTATAGACATCAAATTGCAGGGTAAGGAAAGAAAAATGAATGCATTAAAAGAAAGAGGAAGTGCAAAAATATCTTGATTGGATGGCATTGATAAGATCCCATGAAAGTCGAGTGGGATTAAAACAAACAAACAAAAAAATGATATAAGGTATAAGATAGGGAGAGAGGTTGTAAACAGTACTGGGTAAATTAGATTGAATTAAAGTAGATTCCATTTATCTCCTGCCTTTCTACTTTTCAGACTTTTTCTGGGCTGTGTCTAATGAAACTCTACTCCAAAAGTACAATGGTACTTAAGAGTTTGTGAACCCTTCTGAACATTCAATGATGATTGTGATGTTATCCAATCAGTTGTGTCTGACTCTTGGCCATTCTGTCCACCAGGTCTTTCCACACCTCCTGATCTTGCACTACTTCTTTAAGTGTTTCCATGCTATGGCTGGTGTCAGCTTTCCAACGACAGTGTTCTTTGACAACTTGATTCCCTTTTATGAATGTTCAATATTTCTGCATAGATATCACCTAAAATACAGTAGCTCTATGCCCCAAATCCTCAAAGTAAACAATGACAATAAAGTAAATAAAGGTGCAATGACAATAAACTAAACTAAACTAAACTAGATAAAGAAAACCCAGTTAAATACGTGAGTCAAAAACATTATACTTGTTCAATTACTTATTAAGGGAAACAATCTAAAATCGGCCTATTTCCAAAACTGTAGGTCCCTTTTCCAAGAAAAGTGGAGCTGTCCACAGAAATATACAAAGAAAAAAATTGAGCCCACTGAATGATGGGGAAGACAGCAGAAATGGAGATAGCTTGGGCTTTCTTGGCAAGAATAAAGGAGAATATTTGTAGCTCAGGGTTGAAATGAGGGGTCCTTGGTGCTTTCTGAGCTTGCTTGTTTTGCTGCAAACGTTTCATTACCCAAACTAGGTAACATCAGTAGTGGCGGTAAAGGGGAGGGGGGGTTGCTCTCACTAGCACTGATGGTGTTACCTAGTTTGGATAATGAAATGTGTACAAGAAATCATGGGAAAACCCATGATTATATTTGTTTTTTTTCTTTCAGTCTTATAGGTTAACTTGAGATTGGGATATAAAAATATTTTTATAATTAACTCCTCACCCTGATATATTCTATATTTATTGCCATTGCTTGATTCAAATCAGCACCATAAATTGTTGTCAGCCTTCCTAATTATTCTTATTTTTTAAATTATTTTTATCCCATCTTTATTACTTTATAAGTAAATCAAGATGGTGACAATACCTAATACTCCCTCCCTATTTTCCCAACAACAACCACCCTGTGAGGTAAGTTGGACTGAGAGAAAGAGTAACTGGCCCAAACGCACTGACTCACCCAGTTTTCATGGCTAGGGCGAGACTGGAAATCAGTTTCCAGGATTCTAAGCCAGCATCTAACCTCCTTGGCACACCCTAAGGCACTTGTACTTTCTGCAGCCACTATAACCAGTCCTTCCCCAACTAGCATTCATATATATGACAATAGAGTCCATTCATTCCAACCAGCAACTCTAGAAGGGTCACAACTCAACACATAAATGGCATCAGATTTTGGAATATCATTCAGCTGGCTTGGTTGGTAAATAAAGCTGCATGTTGCAGTAAATATAGATTTGTAACCTGAGTAATAATACTGGACATGCTTACAGCTCTTTTGGGTGACTCATATTTATTTAAGAGCCATACCCCACCTTCCTTCCAGCTCGAGGTGAAATACACAGTACAATACTCTCTTCTTTATATTCCTCAGCTGCATTCACACAAGTCTGTACAATATCCTCGATTAGTTTTAATCTTGGGTAGCTTTTCTGTAGCTTAGTATGTGTTCTCCCAAAAGCAACTGGACTTTCTTGGGGTTCCCCCCCAAAAAACATTTCGCTTCTCATGCAAAGAAACTATTGATTTAGCAGAGGTGCATGGATTACAACTAGATCCAAATAATATTTATAACGATTTGCTCGTGTCAGTTTGATTTAGCCTTAATTTACTGAATTAACCAAATTTCCTGGTTTGTACACTATATGCAACCCTAAACAAATGGCAATCAATGGGCCTGCACAACATACACCAAAGTCTATGGAGAGTCTCAATAATCCGGGTCATGGTTGTCCCAAAGGTGTTTTTCCAAAAGACAACTGGACTTTTTTTTTTTTCCCCTTGAAAACATTTTGGTTTTTATCCAAGAAGCTGTTGCAAATATTATCTGGATCTCACTGTAATCTATACACCTCTGCCAAATAAACCTGCCTTGGGTTCTTTGCAGACAGGTGAGCTTAATCCCCAGAGACTGGCTTGCTTAAGACCACAATCTGATTTTTGTAACTCAGGCTCTTAGCTCTGATGGGACATCAGTTCACCATTAAAATTAAAATAGCAAAATGCACTGGATAGGTACAGCAGAACCTGATCTCTTGCAGGAACACAAATGACCTTGATTTTTGCCAGGCAAAGAATGAAGGTTGTTTACAACTAGAGTTGGATAAATTTGGGGAGGAGGCGCTGTCAGAAAGCAGGGAGGTGTGAATGCCTCATTGTTGGGGAAGCTGATGGATCCTTTTGGAAGTGAGCTGGGAGTGGGGGTAGGCTGTAGCCCCCCTAGGCAAGAGAAAATAGGAGTCCAGGAAACCAGCCCACCAGGAGAGCCATCAAGGACCTGAGCAGAGCAATTGATAACTTGACAGCCCATTTAGCAAGATAATGGAGCCTGAAAGCCCTTTGATACATTGTCCTAGAGGGAGGGACTGAGAAAAAAGAGGGAGAGACCTTGACTCCTGTGGTTTTATCTCTCAGCTATCTGCTGGGGTTTTATCACTTTATAAGTCCCCAATGAGCACTAACCGGCCAGGCCAAGCCAGCCTTGTCATGTCTTCTGGAATGTCTGGGGGCCATGGGGCCTAGTGGTTAGGGTTAAGAATCCCCTGGTGAGGATTGGGACATTTCAAACAGGAGGAAGGTTTTTAAGGGTGGGAAGGCATGCTGGCATTTACCTCAGGAGTATAAGACCCAAAAGTATTGATTCCACAATACCTTAGATTGCAATTGTTGAATGTATCTACCAACAATTCTCTGGAGAGTTAGCTCTTTTATTTTTCCCCCAATGGAATCTTAAATCATGATCTTTAATATCTTAAGGTATAATATATCCATCAGCTTTTATTTTATAAGGCAGGTTGTTCCTTAATAGATCTAATTTCAGGTGCCCTGAAAGGCTCATGTGGCAAGGCAATTGATATTGGACTGATTTAAGAGCAAACACGGGAGCCTACATTATGGAGGTTCGTAAAATTCATTGCCTTAAAAATGCAATCCATCACTTTAATTGAAACTACGTTAAGTTTGATGACTGTTAAAGTAGGCAGGTGAGTTTTGCAAGCAGGTCTTTTCTCTGCCTTCCCCCAGTGAAATCTTACTGTGAAAACACATATTTTAAGCTGACAACAGCAGGTACCAAAACAAGTATACTGAAAGTAAGGAGAGAAAGGGGAATTTTTTTTTAGAATACAACAGGGCCGGGAAGGGACCTTGAAGGTCTTCTAGTCCAGAACCTGTACAATCTCAGATAAGTGACTGTCCAGTCTCTTCTTAAAAACCTCCAATGGCAAAGCTGTTCCACTGGTTAATTGTCCTCACTATTAGGAAGTTAATTCCAGTTTGCTTATCCCTTTGATTAGTTTCCATCCATTGTTTCTTGTCCTGCCCACTGGTGTTTGGAAAATAGACACTCCCCCTTCTTCGTGGCAGCCTCTCAAATAGCTGAATACTGCTATCATGTCACCCCTAATTCTTCTTTAGAGAAAAATCTTCCCATCTCTGCCAGAATTAAGGAGCTAATCCAATCTAGCTCTAGATTCAAGAATGATTCCATTACATCCTGATTCCATAGCAGCCTGAGTTGTAAAGATTATGCTGGAGATAGCACTGAGGCAAAACACTTGTTTCATGATTTGTGGCTTGTTGCAATAAAGGGCCACAGCATATTTATTTATATCACACCTTTATTATTTTTGTATAAAATTAATTCAAGGCACCAAACATGGCCAAACACACCTTCCTCCTCCTATTTTCTTCAGAACAACAACCCCTGTGAGATGAGTTGGGCTGAGAGTCATTGGCCTGAGGTCACCCAGATAGTTTTCATATATTAGATGTTTTTAACAGTATACAGATAGTCCTTGACTTATGACCACAACTGAGATGTTTAAGTGAGCTTTGCCCCATTCTACCTTTCTTGCCACAGCTGTTAAGTGAATCACTGCACTTGTTAAATTAGTAACACAGTTGTTTTAAGGGAATCTGGCTTCGCATTGACTTTGCTGTTCAGAAGGTCACAAAAGGGAATCACATGACTGAGATATGGGAACGTCCTAAATATGGATCAGTGCCAAGCATCTGAATTTTTGATCACATAACCATGGGGATACCGTAATGGTTGCAAGTGTGAAAAAATGGGCATCAGCCACTTTTTCAGTGACAATGTAACTTTAAACGGTCACTAAACAAGCTGCTATAAGTCAAGGACTACCTCTACAGCAGTATTTCTCAACCTCAGCAACTTTAAGAAGGGTGGGTTTCAATTCCCAGAATTCCCCACTCTGCACAGGGAATTCTGGGAGTTGTTGAAGTTGAGAAACACTGGTACATAGTATTAATCTATTAGTTATTTTAACAATCTCCTGCTGTTTTACAAATATGATTTACATCCTACCTTTCCTTCAGGAACACGAGTGTCTCTTCCTCCTACTTTTTCCCCCTGTAACAACCATCCTGTAAAGTAGGCTGAGCACAAATGAAAGTGACTAGGCCACAATCGTCCAGAGAGCATTGTGGCTGGGGGAGGGGGGATAAATTATAACCTGGATCTTTTCCCCCTCCCAAAGCAGTTCAGCATTTTCAACACCTATACCCATATGCTATGTATGGAAGACAATGTAAAAATCCATGAAATTGAATGTTATTATTAATAAGACACTATTGGAATAGTTTACCTAGAGTGCTGAAATTTAGGTTAATCCTTTCTCAGCCTATCTCACTTTACACAACGGTTTTCCTCTGATCTTATCAAAGGCACAGTGGGATATAAAAAGACAAGAATAAATAACTCTTTGGTTTCACCTGTAAGTTGGCTGAAATTCTTTTCTATTTATTTACATTAAAAGTATGTTCCCCCCTTATATTTCTCCTTTGAAGAACATACACATCACTCAAATGGTTTATGAAAGAATATAAAATTGAAAACCTTTTTTAAAGTATGTTGAAAACCATTCCTAAAAAAAAAGTCTAATGAAATCTATAAAGCAGACAGGGGAAAAAACTATCCTCTTTACCTTTGAGTTTAACTTTTGTTCTTCCTCAACCTCATTTACTTCACAGAGGCACTGTATGGGAAAATGTGAAAGTAAATCACATTAGGCACTCCTCAGAGTTGTCTGGAGAGAGAAGATAAAACGGGGCTTCCATAAATGCAGATTAAGCATTTCTTCACTTTTCATAAATTTAACTATATTGGGCTGACTCTACAAGTTAATGTATTTATTGATATGTCACAATCAATTTGGTTTTCTAAAGATCCCCCCCTTTTTTTCCATACATAAGACTCCCTTTTATGACTAATCTCTCAATTCGAGAGTCGGGACAACTGGATGAAATTGAGCATTTACTGGCCAGAATGCCCTTCCTGAAGCTACAGAGTATTAATTTTATTAAAAGTTTTAGAAGAGAAAAACTAACACCAAGATAGAATAAAGAAAACAGAAAAAAGCAAAAGGACAGGGAAAAAAAAGAGACAAAAAGAATTAGAAAGAGGAAGCTTCTGATTTCCTTTGCAACAAATACAGTTAGAAAGTTCTCTCTTAGTCTGTGGTGAATTTCTTGACTGCTTGTGAAGGAAAGAATAATTTAAAATGATGTGGGGTGCAATGTAACGGATATTTATCAGATTATGTATAAGGTAGGAAACTAGGCTGAGAGGCCAATTTGTCTGCCTGTCATACTAGAATTCCTGGTCTTATTTCCAAAGAAATCCCTCAAAAGCATTCTCCAGTATCACACTCCGAAAGCAGGTTGCAATTCTCAATCTCAATAACATTGTCATCATTATAGTTGCTGCCCTCCAACATGTCCCAAGGATACAAATAATGCTGTAATGTGCTTACTCCAAAGTAACCCATTAAATTTAGTAATTTACTTCCAGGAAAGTAAATAAGATTATTAAAATGGTGGAGTTTCTCAGGTCACAGCTGCATCCGAGTTGCAAGAACTGAGTCAGAAATTGAAGTTTAGGATAGATTTCTGAGCTCACCCAGACTGCATTTCCCTTATTTGTGCAAATAAAAATATAAATACTGCAGGTATAAGTGACATAATATAAGAGGAATTAAGAAACAGGGGAAAGAAGCCAGGGGAATTATAAATAACAGCTGCAACAATTTGGACCCAATTGCTCAGAAAATTTCTTCCTGGTCCCTTTTGTGAAACAAACTTAAATTAAAAGTTTATGATAAGATTTGATAAGATTTTTAAAGTGATGGATTGTGGAGAGATTCCACAAATCCTACTAAAAGTGCACACCGCTGTATTCAAGCTGTACATTCCTTCCAGTAATCACACATAAGATCCAGCTTTGGGGTGGCAATGCTTATACAGATGAGACCCTACCTATTGATTCAAGTTTATGAACTTTCCATTTAAAACTTGAAGAAAAAGTCTCTGCAGCATTTATTTTCTTGCATACTTCCATAATTTTATAAGCTAGCACCATATTTATTATTAGCCTCTTTGGGTTTTCTTCTGTGATACAAACATTATGGAATGCAAAGCAGTAGGATCCCAAACAATAAAGCTGCAATTTTATTTGTTTTCACTTGGGAGTAAGAATGATTGAACTCAGCAGAGCTTACATCCGAGAGAAAAAAAATACAACTTAATTTTAAGGCTGTGACCTTATTAAAGTTGCCTGGACAGTATAAAGCTCCATAGAAGGCTGTAATGCTTACTTGTGAATAAACAACTTAGAATTATGCTAAATTCCAACTTTAGAATTACCTTGTAAATAGGTAAGGTTAAACACCAGTGAATTGCATTGCAAAAAACACAGATCTGCATCAGATTGCATCAGATTGCAGCTGAAATGTCCCACTCCTAAACAGAGTTAGATACTAGTGAGGGTTCTAACACTTTCTAGTTCCATTGACCTAAATAGGTTTTAATTTTGAATATATTTTGGATGGGGTTATAAGTAAACAGAAACAGAGATGAGTACGCCCTCTCAGGTTGGCAACTACTAGTCACAAGGATTCCTTTACTTATAAGTAAATTAACAATATTATAAAGGGGGAGAAAAGAAAGCTTCTTAAAGGGAGGCAGTACAGCCACCAGAACTGAGTAAGGTGCAATTAACTGTTTGGGTATCTTAATTGCATAATCTCAGGGTTTGAGACATCTATAATCAAGGTATATATATATATATATATATATATATATATATATATACACATACATACATACATCCCAGTCTCTGCAACAATTAATATGGCCTAGGCAAACCAGATCTAAATATCCACAGCTGTGACATTTTGGATCAACTATCATTTCTTAACCAGCCTCCATGAAATAGTTGAGAGGCTAAAATACACTCTACTACATTAATTTGATCTTAATGGGAAATTGCAGGCATAAATACAAGCGAATTCGTTGGAGGGAGGTGTTTTTATTCGTTGTTGTAAGCTGCCTAGATATGATACACTTGGCCACAGATTGTAAGTCCTGTAAATAAATAAAAGGAAACTCCTTCCAAATAAATCAGCCCTTGTTTCTCACTGCTTTCAAAGCTATAAGTTGCCCTCCCCTACCTTCTTCTCACTCTTAAGGTTCTTTCTCTTTTGACTGACTGCAGCATAAAAGGCAGCTATCCAACAGATGCAGCCCCTTCCCCTCTGGAAAAGCTCCAAGCCCAACTGGAAAGGCCTCATTTATGCATCTATATACCCTTAGTGGATGGAAAGAAAGCACACCTTTCTCAGAGACCCCAAGAGCTGGATCACCCCCCACCTTCTTCTCCCTGGATTGAGGCCCTCGGTGGCCCCTTTGCCCCCCCTCCCTGGTTTCTCCCTTGGCTTTGAAGCCATCCTTGGGACTGCCCCCCTCCTCTCCAGCCTAGCTTTCCCTCAGGGCAGCCCAAGATCTCTTGTGCAAGGATGGCAGTGGGTGAGGAGGGAGGGAGTAAGGGGGTCTCCCTGGATCCCACCCTTGACTGGGCTTTGAAGAGGCCACCCGCGGGCTGGGATGGACCCCTGAGGTGGGAAGGCTCGGGGCCTTTCTTGGCCAATACCTGGAAGAGAGGTGTGGTCAGAGCCACTTTAAGCAGGAGGGCGGGTCCCTTCCAGCTGTCCCGGCGCAAGCAATCTCCACTCTGCGGGGCGGTGGGGCTCCCTGCTCGGCCGCTGGCCTTTGGGGGAGTTCGTTGGAGGTTGCCCCGGCTCGCCTCTTGGGCTAAGGACAGAGGCTCAGCCCTCTCCCCTTGGACTTGACTTCTCCTGCAAGGATCGGGGTCCCGTCTTGGGACGGCGCCCTGAGACTTTCCCTCGAGCTTTTCTGAGTTGCGGGGAGGGGACGGGACAGCGGCGGCCACTGCATCCTCCGTCGCCCCTTTGCTCCCTGCTGCTCAACCCAAACATTGGGTCGGAGCGGTCTCCCCATTGCTACCCTCGAAGAAGAAAAGCTGGCCCGCTGAGCCGTCCAGGGAAGGAGACCTTGGATGCTTTTAACACCTCCCCGCTTGCTCCCATCTCTTCCTTCCTTGCTCAACCCAACCCGTCCGAGGGGTATTTTCGGCCTCCCCCAATTTCTTCCCGGGGCATCTCGGCTAACTTTCCGAGCAAAGCAGGGTCTCCTTTCTAACCGGTCACCCATGGCGGGGCCCTTGCGACGAGAGCTAGGCCGCTCCTCCTACCCTTTCCCGGTGCAAAGCCTGCATCTCGGCAACCTCCCGGCTGTCCCCCAGCACGAAAACACCTCACCCGGCTTCTTGCCCGAAACCTTCAGCGGGGCCACTGCCGGGCAGGCCTTTGGCTTCAAGCCCGATTACGGCCCCCACCAGGGAGGGATCGGGGAGCCCTATCCCGGCGGGGGTGAAGTGCCTCGCACCTGGTACCCCTTCACTGCCGCGGGGGAGGCCTGGGGCCATCCTCCCGGGATCATGGTAAACCCTTATGCCCTCGCTCAGCCCGGAGAAGCCTGCCAGGCTTCCAAGGCCGAGATCAAAGTCGAGCGTGACTTCGACCAAGCGGGCCCCTATTACGGAGGGCATCCCTGGGCCGGTGGGTGTCTGGTCCCTTCGGTCCCTCCGGCCCAGGCCCGTCCGGCTTCTTGCAACAACCACAACAAGGAGGCTGCTTCGCCCAGTCCGGATTCCGAGCCTTCCAGCAGCCCCGCCAGCCAGCCCGAAGAGGTGGGCAGCGGGGAGAGCAGTCCCCGGAGCGATGAGAGTCCAACCCCCAGTGAGCAGATGGCCTCGGAGGAAGCGAAAGATGAAGAGGGCAGCGGAGAAGAGGTAGGATGGGGGCTCATCCTGGGGTTTTGCAAGGCGCTTCTCAAAGTAGAGTTATAAGATTAAGAAATGAGCAACCCTTAAAAATGGGCAAGGACACAATTGAAGACCATAGTAATAGTAGGGCTGCATTGATATTATACATCTCATCTTCTACTCTTTCCTACTGCTTACTCCTATTGGTATCTATGATATTACATTGTTT
Source organism: Naja naja (assembly GCA_009733165.1). Lineage (NCBI taxonomy): Eukaryota > Metazoa > Chordata > Lepidosauria > Squamata > Elapidae > Naja > Naja naja. Next base: position 31,397,026 of record CM019149.1, read on the forward strand.
TATCTTATGATTAATGACTCTATGATCTACTATATATATAACCCATCACTTTGTTGCTTGTATGGACAGTGAGAACTCATGCACCTGAGAGAAATTCCTTGTGTGTCCAATCACACATGGCCAATAAAGAATAATTGTGTCCTTGCCAGGTTTTTTTTTTTGTAAGAGTTGCTCATTTTCCTTACAGGATGCTAAAGGTTGCTTTTCAAACTTGCTGGTTGGGATGGGAAAGCATTCCTAGTGGGGGTGGGGGGTGTTCTTCTTTTTCATTGCATCTCATCACATCCAGCTATGGTGTTGCAATCTGGAGGAAGAGTCTCCTTTTTTTGCATTCACATAAAAATCCTGGGTTTGATCTGTTTTAGCAGAGCATTTTAGCGGAAGATTTTGGCAAAGGGCTCTAGCATTTGTATCAGTTTGAAGCTTTGGAGACTGTTAGGCAAATGTGGGGAGCAAATGAAGGATTGAGGAATTGTATGAAGTGTTTTGGGACTTCACATCTTTGGAGATTCTCAGTTATCCAGGTCACGGTTGTTCCAAAAGTGGTTTTTCCAACTGGACTTTATTGGTTTTTTCTTTGAAAATGTTTCGCTTTCTCATCCAAAAAGCTGCTTGGATGAACAGTGAAATGTTTTCAAAGGAAAAAAAAACAAAGTCGAGTTGCCTTTTGGAAAAACCACCTTTGGCTCTGGGACTTCACATTTATTATGGAGTGGCTGGCTTGTGGCTGTGCATTATTGTTGCTGGGTAGGACAAAATGTGATAAAACATGATCTCTGTTGGGACTCCTTGATAAATATTATGGATACCATTTCCAAGCTGGTAAAAACTGTGTTAAAGTTGGAGTCCATTAAGTCTCTGGAAGATTTGCAACTAGGGTTTTAGATCCCAGCTCAGCAAAAATAGTACCATGTCCTGCTACCATTTCATGATTGTAACCATAAAGAAAGCAATGTTTTTCCCCTGGTGGTTCTTTTTTCTGTCATGTTTGAATGAGAATCTCTAAGCTTATATTGAAACATAAATAAGTGGTTGGGTTTGCAAGACTGAAACACAAATTAGCTAACTCTTTCTTAGCTTGATATATATTGTGAACCAGGGCTGTAGAATTAGTTTGTAGCTCAGTGACTGTCTTCACACAACTGCTAACCTAGTTTCTTAATTAGCCAGTTTGGGTTTTGTCCAAAACACTGAATCTTAGTTGCCAGTGCTTCTACCTAACATGCTAAATCACAAATCTCTTCACTGAGTTGAATGCTAACTGAGCTGACCATGGTATCTGTGTTTGGTGATAACGCTATGAGATGTTTTCAGGATGAGTCTTTTGTAAATCTGTATTTGGGGTTTTTTCTTCTTCAATCCCACAGCCACCTGTTCAATATATATGTTAGAAACATATATAATGGGAAAGTGGATGTTGTGGAATTTGGAAAAAAATGAAATTGAAAAAAAAATTGATCCAGGTTCATAATTTATACACTGGAAATAGAAGCTCATGAAAGCTCAGGCTGTAATGCACAGTCACTTTAAGGTGTCACAAATTAGAAGCAGGCGGAAATTATGAGAGTTGTGATTTACGGAGGTTCAAGTTGAAAAAGGTGGTTTTAGTTTCCCCCTTTGGAAAAAAAAACCAATTTGAGCTGTTTCTTTACACCCTTGAACTTTTGGAGATAAAGCTCTAAATAGCCCTCTTTCTTTTAAAAGTAATTACATAGCAAAGCTGTGTGGGATTACTCCATCAACTCAAGTATCCTGTGCCTTAGTTGTTGAGGAAGGATGTAAAGCCAACAGCTTCCCTTTTTTTCCCATTCAAGAACTAGTATTCAGATTCTACTGCCCTAGTGGATTAACGGTGATTAATTAGTGCCAGGATGTGTTTAATGTTACAAACAGCTTTGAGATTTTTTAATGAGAAGCAGCATATAAAAATGTTAATTGAGGTCCATAAAATCATTGCCCCTCCTAATCCCAACAGCTACTGTTAGAAGTTGTCAACTAATAAAATCGAGTACAAAGAGTGTCAAGAAGCCGGGCTTGATTGGCAGAGTTTATAAACTTCTGAAGAAGTAAGAGAAAATATTTTTCTTAATAAATTCCTGGAGAATTTAGAGAAAGTTTTTTTTCTTCTTCTGACCCTTATTGGGCAGAACTTTAGGTTTCCAATGGAACTGAAGATCCAATGGACCTTTGGAAATTGTGGAGAATATCCGTAGCTCAGGTTGTAGATTTAGGCAGAGGTGAGTTTACTGCTTGACTCCCAGATGTTTCTTTACCAAACTAGGTAACATTTTCAGTGGAGTTTTGGGTGAAGTGTCTTGTAATAACAAGTACAGGTACCATATAAAGGAGAATATTTGTAGCTCAGGGTTGACATGAGCGGTCCTTGGTGCTTTCTGAGCTTGATTATTTTCTTGACAGATGTTTCATTACCCAAACTAGGTAGATGTTACCTAATTTGGGTAATGAAACATCTACAAAAAAAACAACCAAGCTCTGAGAGCACCAAGGACCCCTCATTTATATAGGTCCTTGGATAGCCAGTTGATCTTGTAACTGGCTGAATCACAAGACCAACCAACCATCCAGGACCTATATAAATGAACAAGATACTTGACCCCAAGTCCCGCTGCAGATGTTACCCATTTTGGTAAGGAACCATCCAGGAGCCAAGTGGCAAACTCTGAGGAGTTTGCCTAAAACTCTTAACTACCTTTTAAAACTAAAAAGCTCCTTTAAGATTTCCTCTTAGGGAAGATGCTCAGTTGACTTGGATTTCTTGATTAGTTGCTTCCTCTTTTGTGTGTCCCAGCTGTTTTTTTCTGACTCTTTAGCTGGATTTATTCAACTGATCAGTGAATAAACTATACATCAATCTCTAGTTGATTGGGTTAGCCTAACCTGGTATGTCAAAGAATCATCGGGTCAATGTGAAAACTATGGTGCACTGGGCCACCTTTTTAGGCTGTATAGTGGGTATAAAACCACATTGTAAAATGAGTCAAAATTCTTCTGATTTGTTTCTAAAATTCAGAGACTGCAGTAAGGAGTGGGGTTCCCCCTCCCCAAGCAGACTGATAATGTTTTAGCTCAAGGGTCTTCAAACTTGACAAGTTTAAGACTTGTGGACTTCAACTCCCAGAATTCCTGAGCTAACATGAGGAGAAATTCTGGGAGCTGAAGTCCACAAGTCTTAAAGCTATCAAGTTTGGAGACCCCTGTATTTAGCTTTTATACTGTGCTCCTGCATATCAGCTGTGACAAAAACCCCTTTTGTGCTAACAGACAGGATCCCATCAGTGTCCCCCAACTTGGTGCCCCACAGGCTGGTGGTGGAGGAAATTATGGGAGGTTTTGACACAACTGCGATTTGTTCAAAGTTTATGATGTCTGTATTGAACAGCAAGGTGTGAAATCTGTGCCAGTTTTGCAACAAGCTAGCCATGCAGTACAGGTAGTCCTCCACATATGACCACAACTGAGCCCACCAAAGTTTTAGGTTGCAAAATTTATGTTGAAATGTGGTACGTGAGGTTTGCCCCATTTTACAACTTTTCTTGCCACAGTTGTTAAGTGAATCAATGTGGTTGTTAAATTAGTAACCTGGTTGTTAAATGAATCTGTCTTCCCCGTTGACTTGGGCTTGTCAGAAGGTCACAGAAGGGGATCTCATACCCCGAGACACTCCAACCAACCGTCATAAATATGAGTCAGATGCCAAATATCGGTATTTCGATCACATGACCATAGGGATGTCACAATGGTTGTAAGTATGAAACCTGGTCATATGTCACTTTTTTCAGTGCCATTGTAACTTTGAACGGTCACTAAATGGACTGTTGTAAGTCAAGGATTACCTGTATAGCATTGTTGTCACATGGTGACACTGCTCTCGGTATCTCAATAATTATTACCAAGTTAGTTACCAAGACAAATTCCTTGTGTGTCTAATCACACTTGGCCAATGAAGAATTCATTCATTCATTCATTCATTCATTCATTCATTATTGTTGAATATATATATTGTCTTTCTTGGACTTCTCCAATCCTCTCCTTAAAAAACATCCATAGTGATGACCATCACCACCCAACAGCTGTGAATTTCATACCAGGCATGGCATAAAAAATATTCTGCTCATTGATCCTGAATCATTGAATATTTCATTTCAATGGGTGACACAGAATTCTAACACCGGAATAAAACCTTTCGTTTTCTATATCATGCATTGATTTCGTATTACCCCCTCACATTACACTATAGGGCTTTGCACATCAGAACAACAAGACACAAGGACAGTTTTTGACCAAATGCCATCACTCTGCTGAACAACTAATTCCCACAACACTGTCAAACCATTTAGTAAGACTGTATTACTATTATTCTTCTCATCCTTACTAGTACCTATCTCTTCCTACTTATGACTATATCCATGTTGCTTGCATCTTTACAACTTTTTATTGTTTCCTAACATGATTTGATTGCTTATTAGTAACCTATTCTTGACTCTTGACGAATGTATCTTTTCTTTTATGTACACTGAGAGCATTTGCACCAAAAACAAATTCCTTGTGTGTCCAATCACACTTGGCCAATAAAGAATTCTATTCTATGACTATCACTAAGTGTTGCATCTTATGATTCTTGAATATATTTTATCTTTTTCTTTATGTACACTGAGAGCATATGCACCAAAGACAAATTCCTTGTGTGTCCAATCATACTTGGCCAATAAAGAATTCTATTCTGTTCTATTAATCTATTGAAGTTTTTTTTTAAAGCCAGAGAAAACACACAATTGTTGTAGCCTTTCCATATATATAGGACAACCTTTCTAACTGCCTCATTCATTGGCATTCTTTTTTCTTTCTTTTTTCTTTTTGCATTCTTTCTAACTTCATAACCATCTTTGGAGAGTATGTAAGCCACCCTGAGTCACTCTGGATAGTGGAATGATTCAGGATCAGTGAGCAGAGTAATTTTTTTAATGCCATGCCTGGTATGAAATTCACAGCCATTGGGTTGGGATGGTCACCAGTGTGGATGTTTTTTTAGGAGAGGATTGGAGAAGTCCAAGAAAGACAAGGAAAATCAACAGCTGTCGGTCTTCAGGGCTGTTTATTTATTTATCTATTTGATGGGATTTATATGCTGCCCTCTCTCCCGAAGGACTCAGTTTGCTATTCTGAAATAGCAGCTGCTGGGGAACTGCTGTGTAGGAGGGGTGTCAACCCTTTATTCATGTTTGTGTGTTTTTTGAATGTATATTGACTGCCTACTGTGAGATACAGAGTGGTGGAACAGATCAGCCCTTGGCCTGGTTGAGTAAAACACTTTGAAGTTTCTCATTCCTTGGGGAACATTAATTAATGAAACATTGTGATCCTGCTCTCAAAGCCCAGAGAAAGCAATTGGGTGGCATTTCTTTAAAAAAAAAAGAATTAGGTTTCCAGAGAAGAGAAGCAACTCAATGCCTCCCCCTTTCCCCCGTTCTCAAGTTGAGATCTATCAAGGAAGCCAAGAAATCCAACTTGAATTCCTGAGTGGGAGCTGATCAAATTGATTTTCAAGCCCCTTGCTAATGTTATAATAATTGGACGGAGTACTATCAATCTTCCCAAATCTCTGTCTGTAATCAGATTGTTTGCTGCAGAAGCAGACAGGAAGAGCAGTCTTCTCAAATCCATTGAATTTTGCTTGACTCCAAGAGCTATCGATCAAAGTCGGGTATTGAAATTAAAGTCAATGTTTATAAATATTGGAGAGTTGATGTTTATTCATGTTCATTCAACCTAGGAGTGTATTTCTGATTTGGGGGATGGAAAGGTGTACTTCTTTTTAAAAAGCAGCATAAACACTCGAAAAAAAGAATATTCTCTCCCCAGTTCCCCCTATGGTTAGGCAGTTGGATAGATGAACCTCTGATGGTGATGATGTTTTATTAAATTTACCAGCTCGATACCCATGTTTCAGTACAAAACTATGTGGTCGGGCTTAGTTTTTGGGGAGGAAAATAGGGGGGGTGGATTCTGCCTCTGCCTACCAGCATAGTGTCCTGTCAGTGTGTGCGAGAGTTGAGGGCTCTTTGGAAACTGAAGCAGTATTTGCTGTGTGAGCAAGAAGAAGACAGCAAGGACCCTGGGCGTGGCTTAGCTCAACTGTTCTGTACTAAAGCTGCTTGCTGCTGTGAAACTGAAACTCCTCTGCTTGTGTTTTGCATTTGGAAGAGATTTCTTTTCAGGTAGGGAGGGGGAATAGAACTCCTTAGCATAAGAGCGTGTTAATAATAATAATATACGAAATACTAATACTCTGATGGTCATTTTGAAAAATCCTTTCTTAGCGAGCACCTAGAAGCCAAGAGGAACATACATGCCAAATTTCAAGTTTGTAGGCTTTACAGTTGTGGAGATTTTGTGATGATGCCTGAGTGATATTTCGCTTTTTTATATTTATATGTGTGTGTGTGTGTGTTTTGCCCATCTTGCTATCCAAGAGAACTTAGGCTGCTTACAATAAAATAAAAGCTGCAAAAACATTTTAAAAAAACTAAAAAGAGAATTAGAATTAACAGGGATCAATAAAATTAGAATTAACAGGGATAAATAGTAATAGCTTTTAGAGCAGGCTCTGAAGCGGTATATAAGTCTAAGTGTTTTTCAGAGCCAGCATATTACCCCTAACAATCTGGATTCTCATTTTACAGACCTCTGAAGGATGGAAGGCTGAGTCAACCTTGGATGGATTCATTGGGTTGTACCTCAGAACTGAGCAATATTCTGACTGAGAGTTTCTCTGTGTGAAAGTATTCTTCAGCATTTCTATCAATTATTTAAATGATTGTTCCTCAGTCTGGATATTTAGATGTCTTAGAGTACTGTGTAGCTTGTTTTTACTCTTTGAAGTTATGGCTGGGGTGATGAGACTCGTAATTGAAAATGTGTTGGGGAAGGCCGAGTTAGAAGGTTCTCAAAAAACCAAACTTGGCTTGCTAAATATATTTCAGAAAAAGAAAAAAATCTAGAATGCTGTGTTTTTGGTAGAATAAACAACTGAACTAAGAAGTGAAGTTTAGCAGATAAAAATTCAAAATACTGTATTTCCTGTACCATTCAAATATCACTTAGATTTCCTTTGCTGCCATAGTAACGGGGGAGGGGTGAAATAATTGCACTTTATGGGTGTGGGAAATGTACTGGAGGTTTAGAGATGAACAGCTCAGGGTAGGGCCTTCTCTGTGGGAGCACCCACCCTGTGAAATCAACTCCCCTTGGAGCTCCGGCTGGCCCCTGACCTCCATTCCTTTCGCCGCGACCTAAAGACTTAGTTGTTTCAACAGGCCAGCCTGGACTGAATGGGGTGGGGTGGGGTTTTATCGATTTTAGTTTTTAATTGGGTTTTAATTTTTTTATTGGGCTAATTCGACTGGTTTAATTGTATTTTAATATTGGTATTCTCATTTCATATTGTAAGCCGCCCTGAGTCCCCTGGGAGAGAGGGCGGCTTATAAGTCCTATAAATAAATAAATAAATAACTGTATAAGTTGGAGAAAACCTTTCGTGTTTATGCTTCTTTGCTGTGCTATGCGCAGGCACAACTCTTTATCAAAATAGGCCAAGGTCAACGGACACATGCCTGCATCACCACCTGAAGATGCCCCACATGACAATGTATATAACTTTAATTGGATGGAGAGTTTGAACTATTGTGGTTGGGAATGTTGCCATCACTTTGTATATGTGGTTTTCGCGTGCAGTTCCTCAGATTCAGAATTCCTTGGATGCTACCACTTGATTTCCAGTAAAAGATGTTTTTCTCTGTATTAATGGAGCCTAAGCGTTTCTTTCTTGGATTTTGAATGGAGCACCACCTGACATTATTCTGAATCTGAGGAATAAGGAATAAACCTGACAGATTGCTTCCAAATTAAAGTATTCCATTTTATTGTGCATTAATCAAACCTTACCCTGAATTCTGTGTCTTGGTCTGGCTCCAGATCGTTAAATGGGAAGGGGACAATTTGTAATGAATTCAGAGGAAGAGAGAGCACCAGCGTGGAAATTATGATCTGTGAAGAAAGGATGAAGGACAGTTGGTGGGGTTAGCCTAGAGGAGAAATGACAAGTAGGAAGGGAAGGGAAACTAAAAAACTATTGCAATATTTGAAGGACTGCACAGGTAGTCCTCAACTTTCAACAGTTCATTTTAATAACCATTCAAAGTTACAACAGCCCTGAAAAAAATGACTTATGACTGCTTTTCACACGACCATTGCAGCATCTCCATAATCACGGGATCAAAATCCAGATGTTTGGCAACTGACCCATATTTATGATGGTTGCAATGTCCTGGGGTCCCCTTTTTGTGACCTTCTGACAAGCCAAGTCAATGAGGAAGCCGGATTCGCTTACAAATCTTGTTACTAACTTAACAACCACAATGACGACCACAATGGAGCCCAAAATTTCTCTTGTGAAGTGAGACAGTTGTTAAGTGAATTTGCCCCATTTTGCGACCTTTCTTGCCCCCGTTGTTAAGTGAATCACTGCAGTTGTTACATTACTAACATGGTTGTTAAGTGAATCTGATTTCCCCAATGACGTGGCTTGTCAGAAGGTTGCAAAAGGGGCTCACATGACCCCTGGGACACTGCAACTGTCATAAATGTGAGCCAGTGGCCAAATATCTGAATTTTGATCACATGGCCATGGGGATGCCGCCAAGAGTTGTAAGTATGAAACGTGGTCATAAATCACATTTTTCGGTGCCATTGTAACTTTGAATGGTCACTGAACGAACTTTTTTTTATAAAAAGTTTTTATTTCAAGACAAACATACAAACAAAACATAAAAACCATCTTCCATTTTACAGTGTGTCAGTTGGTTACAGATCCTTTGTGTTATCCTTTCATAGTCATCATTCACAATATATCAAAAAGATTCTCATATTGTCAATATAGAACATTCTTACATATTTATCAATTATTATTTAGACACGACTAAACTATTTCATCAATTATACGAGAGATTATCAATTTTATTATGAAGTTTATATTATATTTTCATCCAATGGTTATATATGTCTATATTATATTTATATCAATCTATTAAATTTCAGTTACAAAATTGTATAGTCTATTACATTACCAAATCTTTTTATCCAACCATTGATAAAACAAACCCCATATCTTATAAAACTGAACGAACTTGTTATAAGTCGAGGACTACTTACATTAAGGGACTGAAAAGTAAACTAAAAATAGAATATTAAAATAATAAACAAATAAAAAACGAAACAAACTCAAAGGCCAGATTCGATGGACCACTACTAGATCTTTTCCTGCCGTCAGTGTTCTGTGTTTCTATGTTTCTAAATATTAAAATATCCAGAGTATGTTTAGAGATAAGGTTTGGTCACCCAATCAGCAAACCCACAGGCAATACTGAAGATAAGATCAGTGCAGATTTTCACAATGTAAATTCAAAAGGCAGGTGCTCTTATGTTATGGAAGGGGGGGGGAGGGAAAGGGAGGAGTGAGTTGGAAAGAGGGGGAGGAGAGAGGGTGGAAGGGGAGAGAGATGGGGAGAGAAAGAGGGAGAGAGAGAAAGAAAGAGGAAGAGAGGGAGGGAGAGAAAGGGAGACAGAAAGAGAAGGGTGCGAAGATGGAGGGGGGGGAGGCAGAGATGGAGGGAGGGAGAGGGAAGAGATTAGGTTGAGTTGGGATCAAATTTGCAGAGTGAGCTTCCATGAATGAAGGTAGACCCACACCAGAAGATCATAGTTCATTGAACAAACAATAGCATCTTGGTTCACTTAAGCCACAGACCATGGTTTATACAGTGTCTAGTTTTCACATCACAGTGAAAACCGTATGGTTAAGCCCAACGCAAGCTCAGCCTGTGTATTAAGTTTTCCATATCAGGAGGATCTGCTATGGCTTTCCCTGACTTTTTTGTTTTCTGTTTTTTTGGCAACATATACAAACAATGCACCCTTGTGGATCTGATGTCTGCCCTACAACCCTTGCAGATGCTTTATCTCGTCTGCTCCATCCTGCCTTTGGGGCTTTCAGCCAAGACCCCTCCTGCTCCTACCCCTTCCTTCCTGGAAGCGACATTCCCCCAGGGGCTTCCAACACCATCCCCCTCTCCCAGTAATGTCTGGCTAAGGATTTGGGGGAGCCACTTGTAGTGGCTAAAGTCACTTCAAAGCCTTGAAAGAGTTCATCCTCTTGCCTCAGGCAGGGTAGACCTTGAGATTGGCGCTATGGAAGGAATCTGGGCTTGGACCTTTGCTTGTTCTTCTCCCCTGCAGGATGTAGGGTGGCTATTTCTAGGGAGTATGAGCTTCCAGGAGTGGTTATCTTGCTCAGCTTTTCCAAATTTTGAACCCTCCAAGGTTGAGATTTTGACTTTCACAATCTCCAGCTCATCTCAGTTCATGATGAGTTCGGTGGAGAACACTCTACTGGGGAATGTAGGTTAATTGCTGCAAGAGATCATTGGAGCAGAATAGATCTTCATACCCTCTGCAAACCCCCTTTCACAGTCCCCAGACCGTGCAGAATCAGAGAACTTGCAGAGAAGAGCAACTAGGATGATTAAAAGCCTGGGGACTAAAACATATGAAAACGGTTGCAGGACCTGGGTATGGCTAGTTTAGAGAGAAGAACATATTTGGTGCGTTCTGTGCAAGGAAGAGTTATCTCTATTACTTTTTAAAAAGCTGTCGGATTTGTCGTGCGTGCTGCAGTGAAGAAAACGCCTGCAGTTTGTCAGCCTTTTTTTCCCCTTATTTTTTTTTTATAAAGAACTCTTAATTTTATAAAGAACTGGGAAAAGTGCAAAAGACGAGCAGGCAAGAGCCTTGGTGGCTCAGGCTGTTAATTGCCTGCACTTAAGCTCCAGCTGCCTACAACTGCTGTAGGCTCGAATCCCACCAGGCTCAAGGTTGACTCAGCCTTCCATCCTCTCGGGGTAGGTAAATTGAGGACCCAAGATTGTTGGGGGCAATAAGCTGATTTTGTAAAAATGCCGCTTAGTAATAAGCAGGCATATGCAATGGAATGAAGGCTATTGCTGAGCGCACTGGGTTGCATCCCAAAAATTGTAAGCTGCCCTGAGTCTCCGGAGAAGGGCGACATATAAATGTAATTTTAAAAAAAAGATGATTAAAAGCCTGGGGACTAAAACATATGAAGAACGGTCGCAGGACCTGGGTATGGCCAGTCTAGAGAAAAGAAAGACCAGGGGAGACATGAGAGCAGTCTTCCAGTATTTGAGGGGCTGCCACAGAGAGGAGGGAGTCAAGCTATTTTGCAAAGCACCAGAAGGCAGGACAGGAAACAATGGATGGAAACTGATCAAAGAGAGACGCAACCTGGAATTAAGGAGAAACTTCCTAACAGGGAGGACAATTAACCAGTGGAACAGCTTTGCCTTCAGACATTTTGGGTGCTTCATCACTGGAGGCTTTTAGAAGAGACTGGGCAGCCACCTGTCTGAAATGGTACTATAGGACTCCTGCTTGAGCTAAGGGGTTGGATTCAGACACCTCCAAGGTCCCTTCCCTGATTCTGGTTGATCAAAGAATCAAGCATCATGCTAGCCATAATGCAATTTTTGTAGCAGAAACCAGACTGGATTGGATCAAATTGAATTGAATACTTTATTTGGCCAAGTGTAATTAGATACACAAACTTGTACAGAAGCACTCAATACTTTTTTTTTTTAACGCCAATAGAAAGGAAAGAAGATAATCAAAAGGATAAATAATAATATTACAGCCACACTTCATGGGTTAATGTACATAGACAGCATTGTGAGAATTGGATGATCAGCAGCGGGATGGCGTTGCTTTTGGCCTGCAATGCCCTATAGCAACGTCCCGAGGGAAGAAGTTGAAACACTTTTATGTCCAGGATGTGAGGGGGTCTGCAGATATTTTCTCAGTTCTCCTCCTAACCCACACAATATGCAAGTCTTCTATGGAAGGCAATTGCTGGCTGCAATTGTTCTTTCTACAGTCTTATTTTAACTATCCCTTGGAGTCTGTACTTGATAGTGAAGAAGAATGTGAGCTTGAGGGGACGAAAAAACCTGGCAGATTTCTTCTGGAGTAGATATGTAGCTCTGATGGGCAATTAAGTAGGCTCCAGGCTAAGAAAGATTGGGTGGTTACTATTTTTGGAAGCAATACAAAAAAAGCCAAGCCTGTTGGTTGGATTCCTTTTCTTCTCATAAATGTGTGAAGAAACCCCCGGGATTGTCTGCTGGAGATTGGAATTGTTTGCTGGAGATTTATCTACTGTGACTGCTCCAAAGAGTGAGAAAGAAATAGATTAGAAACAATGAAAGTGATACGTGAGCTTGAACTCTGCCTTGTAGCAAGAAATTTAATAAATCACTCCGGCAGGGAGAGGTTCAGGGATGAAGAAGCATTGAGATCTGTTGATGTGATTGATTTCTAGTGATTTGAAAGGAATCCACTGGATTCTTCTGATTTACAAACTACCCATAGTCTGGCATGGAATCTTTTCATTCAATTCTCTTTCAACATTGGCTCTTAAACAGATTATGAGAATTAAAACCACCGCTCTCGAGTCTTGAGTTTGGTGGTTTTATCCTGATTGGTATAAGAGTGAGATTGTATATGTACCTATATGACGTAATGTGTACACACACACACACGGCATCAGATAGGTACATAATCTCCCTAATCAGGATAAAAGTACATTTATATGCATTTATATAATATTATATATATATATATATTAACATTTGTTTAATGGTTAAATGTCAATCCCTTCTTCCTCCAGGTTTCCCCCTGATGGATGTAGGTAAGAAATGAACGAATGAATGAATTCTTTATTGGCCAAGTGTGATTAGACACACAAACAATTTGTCTTGGTGCAAATGCTCTCACTGTATATAAAAAGAAAAGATACATTGGTCAAGAATCATAAGGTACAACACTTAATGAGTCATAGGGTACAAATAGGCAATCAAACCATACTAGGAAACACTCAATATAATACAAGCAACAAAGTTACAGTCATACAGTCACAAGTGGGAGGGGATGGGCGATAAGGAGTGATGAGAAGATTAATAGTAATAGTAGTGCAGACTTTGTAAGTAGCTGGACAGTGTTGAGGGAATTATTTGTTTAGCAGAGTGATGGCTTTTGGGAAAAAACTGTTCTTGTATCTAGTTGTTCTGGTGTGCAGTTAGTTTTGAGGGAAGGAGTTGAAACAGTTTATGTGAGGGGTCTGTAAATATTTTCTTTTTGATTCCTGCAGTATACAGTCCTCGACTGAAGGCAGGTGGGTAGCAATTGGGTTTTTTTTTTTCTGCAGTCCTAATTATCCTCTGAAGTTTGTGTCTGTCTTGTTGGGTTGCAGAACCAAACCAGAAATAGTGACTGGTTCAAAAATCACTCAGTGAGCTTCTATATAGGAAGGTGGAATTGAACACCCCCGGCTTTGTTTTTTTACAATTTTAAAAATAAGTAAATATATATTCCAGATGAGGTGGTAGGAGCAAAAAGTTTAAAAATCGCTCAAAACGAATTCCAGATGAGGGAAAGCAGTTGTCCCAGAGGTGTTCCTTTTCCAAAAAGCAACTGGACTTCTCTTGGAGGTTATTTTTGTTTTCTTTGAAAATGTTTTGCTTCTCATCCAAGAAGTTTATTCAGTTCTGAACTGAATGGAAGAAGCTTCTTGGATGAGAAGCGAAATATTTTCAAAGGAAACACCAAGGAAGTCCAGTTGCCCTTTGCAAAAAAAACAAAACAAAACCATCTTTGGGGTTCAGCCATGACCTGGATGATTGAGAAACTCCATAGACGTTTAGCCAAAAGTTGTAGCTTTTCTGAAAAATGAGTGTGCATCAAGGAGGCCTTATTGCTGTCTTGAAATGGACACCTATCAATCAAAGTGTTTCTTTTTTCTTTGCTTTTTTTTCCCCTCTTAGGAAACAACAACTACAGAAGAGCTGGAACAATTTGCTAAGGAACTGAAGCACAAAAGAATTACCCTGGGCTTCACTCAGGCAGATGTGGGACTGGCTCTGGGTTTACTGTATGGTAGGTGCAAACTCTTGAGTTTTTAGGCTTGTAAAATATCAAATAAATAAACATTTTTGAGGGTGCTTTTTTTTTTTTTACTAGGATGAGAAGAAACTCAACTTTTTATCTCAATTTAAGATTAAGAGTCTTTCTGTGGCACTTGAAGAGCCCTGGCTCAGAATGATAGAACTTGTGGAACAAAAGAGTTGGAGAGAAACTCTTTTGTTTCTCTGAGCTAAAGCTGAGCTAAAGAGATGTGTTGCATTGAATTGGAATTAATCTTGATCTGTTGATAAGGTTGACCCATTAGTCCAAACAATAGTTCCATAGTGAGAAACATCTCTTCTTTAAAGGCATTGTTATCTAACAAGGGATGATCCTTTTATAGCTTTTATATTAAAAGGTGTAACTGGCACCTAATTTACAGGGAAATATTTTTTTAAGTGTGTTGATTAATCTGATCAATTAAATCTCTTGTTGTAGACATTTTTCAGAGGCATTTCTCACTGTCTACTCTTGTAGGAATTTTTCTGTGACCTGGATCTATTTTTTCTCTTTCTCTCTTCCTTCTTTCTTTCTTTCTTTCTTTCTTTCTTTCTTTCTTTCTTTCTTTCTTTCTTTCTTTCTCTTCCTTCTTTCCTTCTTTTCTTTTCTTTTTCTCTTTTCATTCCTTTCTTTTTCTTATTCTCCCTCCCTTTCTCTCTCCCTCCCTCTTTTCTTTCTTTCTTTCTTTCTTTCTTTCTTTCTTTCTTTCTTTCTTTCTTGCTTGATTGCTTGCTTGCCTGCCTGCCTGCCTGCCTGCCTGCCTGCCTGCCTGCCTTCCTTCCTTCCTTCCTTCCTTCCTTCCTTCCTTCCTTCCTTCCTTCCTTTGAAGTAGACAAATCTAATTTTATTTTGATTTCTACTGAAAATAATTTGGTGCATTTGAATCTAAAATGTATAGAAAACTCACTGGGCAAGAAGTTGGCTTAGATGGCTTTCAAAGATTCTTCCAACACTTGGATTATTAGCAAAGTAGTTGCCAACAATATTGAATATTCCCTATATTTCTTTAGTTGCTACAAAACATGAATGCTTTACAAAAAGGCCCTTGAAGTCAGTGAGACTGAGACCCAATTCTGATATCTATAGGATCAACATCTGACCTACTAGATCAGGGATCTCCAACCTTGGCAACTTTAAGACTTGTGGACTTCAACTCCCAGAATTCCTCAGCCAGCTGGCTGAGGATTTCTGGGAGTTGAAGTCCACAAGTCTTAAAGTTGCCAAGGTTGGAGACCCCTGTATTAGATTCCCCTTCTAAATATTGATCTGGTTGTTCTTGTTTTTCCACTTAACTCATGCAGGGAAGATGTTTAGTCAAACCACCATCTGCCGCTTCGAAGCTTTGCAACTCAGCTTCAAGAACATGTGTAAACTGAAGCCCCTCCTTCAGCGTTGGCTTCAAGAGGCTGACAGTAATGAGAATTTGCAGGAGGTGAGTTCCTAGGACAGATGAATGGCTATCCTGTCTCCAGGACCTGAATGAATTCTTCATTTGGGAGGCTAAGTTTTATTCATTGGTACCAATAATGATTAACAATGGCACTTTGTTGAGCGTTCTAGGCAAATGTGAACTTCCCTCTTTCCCAAGGAGTATAAAATTTAAAGGGTTTTGTTTTAACGTTTGAAATGAAAAGAGCACCATTCAGAATTGGGGTGGTCCAGAACATCACACACAAAAATTGCTATTTCAAAGGATCTGCTCATTGGAGTGTTTTTCAGTGCATCTCCTAAATGATGAGATTGACCCCAAAGAACAGCAGGAATACATACTATTTTGAGGGTGAAAGTTCATTCTCCGAGCTTGTGGGTTGGTTTCAGAATGTTTTATTACCAGGTTAGGTAACATCTTCAGTTTGTAGGATGTCAGTGTAAGTGTTCCTCTACTTACAAAGGCTTCAGGTGTAGGAGTGTCCACTGAAGATGTTACTGTGAAGACCCGGGGAATGGCCCAAAGGCAACACAGTCAAATAAACAATAAGAATCCCTTTATTATCTCCAACTTTGCCCCCAGTGTCCAGGTTACCTTCGGCTGGAGAAAAACTCTCCCAGGAACAGCCTTTCACTGTAGAAAATTCAGTCCAAAACAAGGCACATACAAGCTATAACTAAAAAACCAAACAAATCAAGCTGAAGTAATTAGCTTGACAGGACAGGAGAAGGAATTTCAGACTTGAAAGCACGGCAAAACTCACACAATTGGGAAGACGCCAGGAACACAGATAAACCATGACGATACAAGATAAAGTCACGTTTGCCCCCAACAGCTTGCTGTGCGCAGCTTCCTCTTTTAAGCACTGTGTTCCCAGGTGCAGCTAATGAAGGGAATCAGGGCCCTTTCCTCCCCTGTAAGCCATGCAACTCACGTTGCTCCCTTCTCCATTCTTCCCTGCGTGCCCTAGGATGAAGAGCGTGGGCCTGAGTCTTCCTCTGAATTCCCTCTGCATTGCTCTACCTCTCCCCTGATCTGCCCAGCCAGACTTTGCCCTTCCTCAGTTTCTTCCACAGCCAACGGAGCCACACTCCCACTCCCTGTCAGCTGCTCGGCCTCCCACTCCGAATCAGACTCCGACGGGGGCATGACAGTTACCTAGGCTGGTAACGAAATGTTTGGAAACCAACCCACAATCTCGGAGAACGAACCTCCCTCATCCTACCCCCGAGCTACAGATATTCGCCACTATTGCAAAACACACTTATTTTCTCAGACTGATGCATGTTACACATCCTTAGTGGATACCTTTTGTGGGCGGGTTTTGACTTGGGAGTGATAAAATGAATTAGTTAATGGAATGGTTTGTCCCTCAAAGTTGTGTCTGCTCCATCACTGGAGGTTTTCCAAAACAGACTCAACAACCATTTGTAAGATAACCATAAGTAGGATCGCATTTTGAAATACTGCATCTGGTTCTTGTCACCACAATATAAAAAAGATGTTGAGGTGCTGGAAAGAGTGCAGAGAAGAGCAATACAAATGATTAGAGGGCTGGAAGCTAACACATACAAAGAACGGTTACAGGAATTTGGTATATCTAGTCAACGGAAAAGAAGGACCAGGGGAGACATGATAGCAGTGTTCCAATATTTGAGGGGCTCCTATAAAGATGGGAGGGTCAAACTGTTTTCCAAAGCACCAGAAGGCAAGACAAGAAACAGTGGCTGGAAACCAATCAAGGAGAGAAACAAGCTAGAACTAAGGAGAAATTTCCTAACAAGTGAGAGCAATCAACCAATGGAATAGATTGAAGTTGTGGTTGGTCCATCACTGGAGGCTTTTTAAGAAGAGACTGGACAGCCACTTGTCTGGAAAGATATAGGGTCTCTTGCTCAAGCAGGGGGTTAGACTAGAAAACCTCCCAGGTCCCTTCCAGTCCTATGATTCTATGTTCTAAGCATGGGAAGAGCAGGCTGGTGAAAAAATTGCAACGCCTAAATTTTAGCTGCAGTGGCAAAGGAAATTGGATGAATTTTTGCTATATTCCTCAGCAAAGATACAGTTTGGTTACACGAATCAGCTTCCTCCATTCTGTGTTTCTGCATTCATTCGTTCATTCATTCATTCATTCACTGGGACCTGAATGGTTCTATAGGAGGGGATGATCAATCTAAAGTACCTCCATCATGTTAATATATGAAGCTTTCTAATTGTGTTCCTTAATTCCTTAGTAACGATCAGTTGAATGTTCTGTAAATATGCTACCGCAGCATTAAAATTCACACTCTTTTTAATTACACGTACTGAAATAGCCAAAAATACACATTTTATCAAAGTTACAAAACAATTCAACTCAAAAGACACAATGCATAGTGTGGAAAGGGAAGTGAACAGGAAGTCAAGTAAGAATTTGAAGGTGCACTAAAAGAGGAAAGAAGAAATTACAGAGAAACCAAATAAAGGTATTTATTCTTGCCTTCATTTTTGAAGATGTAGAATAGGGGTGTGAAACTTGCACCATCACGTTATTGTCACATGATTTATCGTGACTTTTCCCCCTTCGCTAAACTGGGGGTGGGCGTGGCCAGTGCATGATGCATCCAGCCTGCAGCCCGCGAGTTTGACACCCCTGATCCTAGCTTTCTCAAGAAGGAAATCTGATGAACTGAGATAAAAATGAAGCGAGAAGCCTAATGGATTAATTAAAAATCAGCTTTATGTCCATTCTGGGTAAAAAGTTGACAGAGGAAGTTTTAACATTCCGAACAAATTTTGCTGAAAAAGAGCTAACATGCCCCCCTCAAAATCTTGTCTCATTCACTTTCTTTTTAAGATGTCAGCAAAAATATAGATAGGGGTAATTTAATAGACGGCATACCTGGGTTTTCAAAAAGCTTTTGAGTTTCTCTTGTATAAAGTTTATAATCAAAATTCAACAGTCATTAGATAAAAGGGAGATGATGCCTAGAAAAACAGAAGAATAAAAATTAACCCTTTTCAGATTAGAGATTCGAAAAGAGTCCTTCATGGATCAATTGCTTTTTAAATAGTTTCTATATGTTCAGGTGAACAGTAAGATAAGGAGACCACTTTGTTGACACTATTACACACTATCCAGGATAGTAAAATCTAATTGAGAGTACAGAAAATCCCATAAGGATTTTTCCAGGCTGGTGAATGGACTTCAGAGAAGCAAATGCAGTTCAATACATGTAAATGAAAATTGATGCACACCGGCATGAAAAATCCAGCTTGCACATCCAATATTGGGACTCAAGAGGATCCTAATTTGGGGATCATGGTGGATGACATGTTAACTCAACAGATTGCTGCTTTAAAAGGGGACATTCTATGCTTGGAATCACTGATAATGGAATTTAGAATTAAATGTAACGATGAATGGAAAGATCACTCTTTCAATATTGCATCGACTTTGAGATCTCCAGAAGTATATTGCGGAGCTGGAAAAAGGTGTGAACATGACACGGATATTCCTTTGTTAGGAAAGGGTCAGGACTGTCCTTTAGAAAGGAATTCCAGAGAGATTCAAAAGCATGTCACCACCCAGGGTTCAACTGTGAAAGTCACTGCCATCAGACATGGTGATAGTTGCCAATTTAGATAATTTTGAAAGGGCACTAGGCAATTTCAAGTAGACCCAAATTATCCATGGTTCCTACTTTGTGGTTACAGTGGCTCAGTGGCTAAGATGCTGAGCTTGTCGATCAGAAAAGTTGGCAGTTCAATGGTTCGAATCCCTAGTGCCACGTAACAGAGTGAGCTCCCATTACTTGTCCCAGCTTCTGCCAACCTAGCAGTTCGAAAGCATGTAAAAATGCAAGTAGAGAAATAATGACCACCTTTGGTGGGAAGGTAACAGCATCCCGTGCGCCTTCGGCACTTAGTCATGCCGGCCACATGATCACGGAGATGTCTTCAGACAGCGTCTTTGGCTTTGTAACAGAGATGAGCTCCACCCCCTAGAGCCGGAAACCACTAGCACCTATGTGCAAGGGGAACCTATACCTTTAGTCTTCCTGAATCATGGGTAGCAGATTTTAAATAACAGCTGGTTGATTAACAGGAGAACAGGGCAATAAACCATCTATGTGGGCTTGTGAGCTTTCTAAATGTATCTGGTGGACTTAATTTAGCAGAGTTGCTCGTTTAACTTGACATGTGAAAGAAATTTTGGAAGGAGGGGGATGCAAAGTTGGAGAGAGTAGAGGAAATTGACGACTAGAAAGATTCATAGTTTTGCAGGTAAAAGGACTATCCAGTTTGGATATGTCGCTCTTTGAAACATGGGTCAAAGGGAGAGCTTTACAAAATGGAGGGGAGGGCAGCAGGTTTGAATGGGGGAATGGGGTAATGTTAGGGTGCTAGGACAGGAAGGCCTCGACTTGCAACCATTCATTTAGTGATCAGAGTTACAGCTGCATTGAAAAAAGTGACTTAAAAACCATCTCAGCAACCCCCATGGTCACATGGTCAAAATTCAGGCATCAGCAATTGTCATGAGTTTACAATGGTGGCAACATCCTTTGGTCATGTGATTGCCTTTTGCGACTTTCCCGACTGACTTCTGAAAGCAAATTTAACGAGGGAAACCAGATTCACTTAATGGCCATGCGACTCACACTTAACAGTGAATCTGCAGCCCTACGCTTAATAACCATGGCAAAAAAAAGGATGTAAAATCCAGTGTGACTCACGGAACAACCGTGCTGCTTAGCGACAGAAATGCTGAAGTTCGATTGTGATCGTAAGTCGAACATTACCTCTGTTCAGAAATGACGAAGATAGAGGGTTAAAAAAAAACCAGAAGGTAGCCAAGGGAGACGTTTAGATTGTTGCAATGGGACTTGCCACAGCATAGAATTGCTTAACCTTGTAAGTAGCAGATGCTGGAGATATCTGAAGCGGGGTCCTATCTGGGTTGGTCACCGGGACCAGAGGTTTTGTCTTCCGAGTTTTTGGACGCGTGCTGGGAGCCCCTTGGCTTGGAAGACAAAACCTTTGGTCCTGGTGACCAACCCAGATTGGATCCTGCAACGTTATCCTGGGACACGTATATTTGCCTTTGTTCCGTGACATCTGAAGCCATTATTTTTGGCTCCCTCCGTGGCTGTGATAACTTTAAGCAGAGGTGGAGAAGGCACTCTCTTAATTGGGTGGGTCAGAAGGGGTTGTTGTGCGCTCCAAGCGGTGATCCCAAACATAGCTCTCGTCCTCTGTGCAGCAACTGTGCTCCATGGAGTCGGCCATGATCCAGGCTCGGAAACGCAAGCGCACCAGCATTGAGAACAACGTGCGGGGTTCACTCGAGTCGTACTTTCTGCGCTGCCCCAAGCCTAACCTGCAGGAGATTTCACAGATTGCTGACGACCTCTGCCTGGAGAAGGATGTGAGTGATACCCCCACCCCCGTCTTATTGCATTTCCCCCAGAGCAGCCACCATCTTGGTACATGAAATCCTAGCTCTCCAGGGTCAGATTTTGATGTCTGATTCGAAGTGTGCACACTTTGATTCAGAGCTTGGAAAAAATCAGGCTATAGCCTTAGCAAGCAATGGGAAATTAAACTTATTTTTATGTCCTGGGGCCAAAGAAGATAGAGTGATAGTCCATTCTGGGTATTCCAAAAGTACCTAGGTTCCAAAAGGGTCAGAAAGGAATTGCAGAGAGATTCAATAGCATGTCACCACCCAGAGTTAAATTGTGAAAGTCAGACACGGAGATAGTTGCCAATTGACTGTTTTGAGTGGGTTATATTTCAAAACACTTTTATTTTATTTTTTGCCTTAGCAAACAATGAGAAATTAGAATTCTTTTTCTGTCCTGGGACCAAAGAAGAAGATAAGAGTGATAGTTCATTCTGGATATCTCCAGCCACCTAATTCACAGAACGGTCTCACTTAGCAACAGAAATTGTAGGACATTGTAGGCTGGCGGTCCCCAGGGCTAGGGCCTTCTCTGTGGGAGCACCTGCCCTTTGGAATCAGCTCCCCGTGGATCTCCGTTTGGCCCCTGACCTCCGCTCCTTCCGCCGGGACCTGAAGACTTGGTTGTTTCAACGGGCCGGCCTCAAATGACCTGGGGGGGGGGTTGGGTTTTATTTTACTTTATTTGGCTTGTTTAGTTGTTTAATTCTGTTTTATTGTAAATTTTTCTCTATTTTAATGTTCGCCGCCCTGAGTCCTTAGGGAATAGGGCGGCATACAAGTCGAATAAATAAATAAAATGTTGGGCTCACTTGTGGTTGTAAGTCAAGGACTTCCTGTATATATATTTCAAATCTACTGTATGTACTCTTTCCCAATTTGCTTTCATCTAATGGTTTCGATTCTAATCCTGAAGAAAGGAAGGACAACTCCGAGAGTGCTCGGTCTTCTGGATTGTATCAGTTGTGGCCATTTTGCATCCTTGTTGCTCATTTACAAATGACACAGTACTCAAGCTACAAATTGTTGTGTCGGTATCTGATGCATGCCCAAAGCACTCTGGTGTGGTCTTTTATCATTACCACAATTCTGAGGTGGATGAAACTGGCAGAGGGCAAATCCCTTGGAAAGCTTGTTCGGAGTATTGCAGTGTAAATTCAGCACCAGAAAAATAAACACAGATGGCTGAGATTTCATTTAACTTCTTTATAAACATATAAAGTAAATTTTACAATACCAGTTGTAGATTTCTCCAACATGGAGCAAACTCAAACAGAAGCAGACATGTTACAGGTTCGGAGCAGAACAGCAACTCAACTTCAGCTCAGAAACAGACGTCAGTTTCATTTTAGTCCAGCAGGCAAGCAAGACACACAGCAGAGGAGAGAAACAGTTTCATCTTCAATAGACAGATCTTAACATAGCTGCAGAGCTTCATATAGAGCCACGCCTAGGCTACTTCTAGTTTCAGTTTCCAAACAGTCCTCATTGGCTGACTGAGTTGCTATGCCTATTCATTGGTTTGACCTTGTTTCCATGTGCTCTATTCCAGTTCATGAATAGACTCGTGACAAAGCTGACAAGCTTTATTATGGTCTTGTTTTCATTGGGTTCACATTTCATTAGGGTTTATATGATTGGTTGTTTTTAAGCTTAGTGTGTTGTGTGAATCTAATCATTGCCAGCTGGAAACCATGGATTATTGCTTAGCTGGTGCAGTCTGAATCATGAGGTGCTCTCTGAGCTTGGTTGTTTTTCTTACAGACGTTTCAGTACCCAGAATAGGTAACATCATCAGACTAGCACTGATGGTGTTACCCAGTTTGGGTAATGAAATGCCTGCAAGGAAACAACCAAGCTCAGAGAGCACCAAGGACCCCTCATGTCAACCCTGAGCTACAAACGTTCTCCTTTATTGGAAACGGAATCTTGGGTGGTTTATTAAACCCAAGTTCCACCTGATGAAATAAACCAAGCTTGATTGCAATGTGTAAAGCCAATTGGGATGTCCCCTTCAACATTTGTCTGTGGAAATTCTCAGTTATCCAGGTCCTGGCTGTCCCAAAGGTGGTTTTTTTTTCTCCAAAAGGCAACTGGATTTTCTTTGTTTTGCTTGAAGACATTTCACTTCTCATCCAAGAAGCTTCTTCAGTTCTGCATTGTCATTTAAAATCTCCCGTGACTCCCATTCCAAGGATGGGAACTAAGTGTTGAGAGAGCTATGGCTGCCCTGTTCAGTAGATGTAGGGTGGTTAAAAACCCAGAGAGAAACCTCAAGAGTTTCTTCTGCTGTTGCAACATTCAAGGGCAGGCCATGTAGAGCCCTTCTAGAGGATGGGCTGTACAAGGAGCTATGGGGAGAAGGCCATTGTGGAGAGCATTAGCATAGTGATCTGTCCCTCCCCATATCAGCTTGACCATAAGCCTTGGTGGCGCAGTGGTTAGAATGCAGTACTACAGGCTACCTCTGCTGACTGACAGCTGCCTGCAATTTGGCAGTCCGAATCTCACCCGGCTCAAGGTTGACTCAGCCTTCCATCCTTCCGAGGTCGGCAAAATGAGGACCCAGATTCTTGGGGGGTCATATGCCAACTCTGTAGACCGCTTAGAGCGGGCTGTAAAGCACTGTGAAGCGGCATATAAGTCTAATTGCTATTGTATTGCAGGCAAACTCTGCCCACAGCCAGGAGTTCGATCCTGACCAGCTCCACCCACCCTTCCTTCCATCCTTCCTTGGTCAGAAAAATGAGGACCCAGAGTGTTGGGGACAATATGCTGACATTGTAAATCAGAGAGTGCTATAAAGCGCTATGGGACAGTATATAAGTCTTAAGTGCTCTAAGAGCTGCGGTGGTGCAGTGGTTAGAATGCAGTACTGCAGGCTACTTCTGCTGACCCTCAGCTGCTTGCAGTTTTGACAGTTTGAATCTCACCTGGCTCAAGGTTGACTCAGCCTTCCATCCTTGAGGTTGGTAAAATGAGGACCCAGATTGTTGGGGGCAGTAGGCTGACTCTGTTTACAGTTTAGAGAGGGCTGTAAAAGCCCTGTGAAGTGGTATATAAGTCTAAGTGATGTTGCTATTGCTGTAACTTACCTGTGCTTTGTCTCCTGTCTCTCATCCCTGTAGGTAGTACGTGTCTGGTTTTGCAACCGCCGTCAGAAGGGCAAGCGCAACTCAGGAGCTGGGTCTCGGGATGAGTCCGATGGCCCCATTCTACCCCAAGCTTGTCCTCATGGGCCACTCCAAGCTCCGCCCCACGGTCTTGGCCCAGTCCACCAGCTGCCTCCACCACCCCAGGGCTACAACACAACTACATTTGCTGCTGTTTACGTGCCCCAGTTCCACGAAGGAGAAGTTTTTATCACTCCCGCCTCAACCTCAGCTGTGATGGGCCACCCAATGCATTCCAGCTGAAGAGCCGGTCTAGCACATCTCGGCATCATGAAGTTTTAATCTCAGGGAGGTCCTCCAGCCACTTTTCTTTCTTATTTCTTAGATTTGTTATCCTTTAGGAAAGGAAGGGCTCCAAAGCTTAGGCCTTTGACCCTCTTTTATACTCAGGGATACAAAACGTCTTGGTAAGGCTTTTCTAATCAGGGTTTTAAAAAGATTTTACAGTGATTGTTTTTTATATATATATATATTTCAACAAAGCAAAAGCTGCTTCTAAAAGCCGCTTTCATTTCCAACCCTTTTTTGGTCTCTCTAGGATCCTTTAACAGCTGGTCTTTATTTAGTTTGGCATGCATACCTTTTTACCCACCCCAAATCCCGAAGCTGCTGTCCCTAAAGGATCAAGCAGATATCCGGGAACTGACCATAATTGGGTATCGTTGCCCACGTTTAATTAATGCATGTTGAGATGGTAATGCTTATAAAAGGGGTTTTGTTCTCATAACTGTCCAACACAAAGCCATGCGATTTTGAGGTTCACTTCTTGGTGAACCTCAAAACCTCACAGCTTTGCCATTTTCTTTGTGGAACACATCTCCCCTGCAGGTAGAAAGGACTTGAGTTTTCTTTTTTCTCTCCCTCCCCATCCTATCATTTAGTACAAAATTTATCCAAGGGGTGACCTATGTCAAAGCATTCTTGTGTCTGATCCAATCAAGAAAAGTCTTTAAAAGTTTACTGAAATCTTGGTTTGGTTCTTTGTCCATCCTGACACCTCAAGATGGAGAGGCCTTAGTGGTGTCCCCAGAAAACATTCTCCTTTTGGCCTTGCAATCCTCAAA
Organism: Naja naja; assembly: GCA_009733165.1. NCBI lineage: Eukaryota > Metazoa > Chordata > Lepidosauria > Squamata > Elapidae > Naja > Naja naja. Next base: position 31,422,244 of record CM019149.1, read on the forward strand.
AAAAAAACACCACCCAGATTTTAGACGATGCCCACATTTTAGAGGATGCAAGAGGCTGAATACACATTGTCTCCTTCTCTGAAAGTCCACAATAATCTTTAAGACACAAGAACGCATGGTATGAGATCTATTTTGAGCAGGGTATTCTTTCAAGCACCAGGTGACCCATTTTTCCTGCCCTGCCCTGCTACAAATTCAAAAGCAGGCCAACACATCAAAACCTGACATGGAAAGGAAGCTAGCAATACATATTCGAAGCCATACCCCATTCCTCAGTTGTCCTTCGTAACGTTACTATTGTATCTGGCATGGAAGAAGAATGTTGGTGGTTGTGTTGTTTTAATCGTAAACTCGCATGATTTACCTTTGTATTTTGATTTTTTCTAATTTGCTCAATTGTTTGCATGACATAAGAGGCCTCTATTAAAAAAATATCGCTGATCGTAGGCGTCAGGCTGATTTATTTGAAAAATCGGAAGTATTTTTATACCAAGGTTGACCATAATGCATTGGCCACAATTAAATCGGCCAAATACCCTTTTTGGTTTGCATGTCCCGTGGATTACTTCACACATCATACTACTTCAAATGGCCTAGTTCAGGAATGTCAAACTCGATTTCATTGAGGGCCACATCAGGGTTGTGTTGTACCTCATGGGGGGGGTCAGGCGTGAAGTGGGCATGGCCAGCTCGACGCCACTCGAGGCTCCATTTTTGGCCACGATAGCCTCCTGGAGCCCTTCCCGGCAGTGGTGGGATTCAATTTTTTTTACTAATGATTCTGTGGGCGTGGCTTGGTGGGTGTGGCAGGGGAAGGATACCGCAAAATCCCCATTCCCTCCCAACTCCTGGGGGAAGGTTACTGCAAAATCCCCATTCCCTCCCCACCCCTCTAACCTGCTTTCCAGCTCCATTCTCCTGTGCAGGGCAACAAAAGAAGACCCAGCCGATCAGCTGGGACTCGGGAGGCGGAGAATAGATGTGGGCAGGGCCAGTCAGAGGTGGGATTTGCCAGTTCCCCGAACTACTCAAAATGCCCACTACTGGTTCTCCAGAACTGGTCAGAACCTGCTGAATATCACCTCTGTTCCCCGGGCTCTGTTTTTGCTGGCAGAGGGCTCCAGGAGCCATCAGGGCCAAAAATGGAGAATGATAACAAATAGCAGATAATCAGAGTTGGAAGGGACCTTGTAGGTCATCTAGTCCAACCCCCCACCCAAGCGGGAGACCCTACACCATTTCTGACAAATGGCAGTCCAATCTCTTCTTGCAAGTCTCAAGTGATGGCGCTCCCACAACTTCCGAGAGCAAAGCTGTTCCATTGGTTGATTGTTGTTAGAAAGTTTCTCCTTATTTTCAGGTTGAATCTCTCCTTGTTCAGTTTCCATCCATTATTCCTTGTCTGGCCTACAGGTGCTTTAGAAAATAGTTTGACCCCTTCCTCTCTGTGGCAGCCCCTCAAATATTGGAACACTGCTATCCTGTCTCCCCTGGTCCTTCTCTTCACTAGACTAGCCAGGCCCAGTTCCTGTAATCGTTCTTCATCTTTTAGCCTCCAGTCCCCTAATCATCCTGGTTGCTCTTCTCTGCACTTTTTCTAGAGTCTCAACATCTTTTTTATAGTGTAGTGACCAAACTGGATGTGGTATTCTAGGTGTGGTCTTACTAAGGCTTTATAGAGTGGTATTAGTACCTCACTTGATCTTGATTGTATCCCTCTGTTAATGCAGCTTAGGGTTGCATTAGCTTTTTTGGCTGCTGCTGCACACTGCTGGCTCCTATTTAGCTGGTTGTCCACTAAGACTCCAAGATCCCTCTCACAGTTACTGCTATTGAGCCTGGTTTCACCCAGTCTATATGTGTACTTTTGGTTTTTCTTGCCTAAGTGTAGGACTTTACTTTTCTCTACACTGAATTTCATTTTGTTAAATATGGCTCAGTGTTCTAGTCTGTCAAGATCCATCTGCATCCTGAGCCTATCTTCTTGTTAGCTATTCATGCCAGCTTAGTATCATCTGCAAATTTAGTAAATTCCAGTTCTATTCCCTCATCTAAGTCATTAATGGAGGTATTGAAGAGTACTGGGCCTAAGACAGAACCTTGTGGCACCCCACTGCTTACTTCCCTCCATGTAGCCTTGGCCCCTTTAAGGACTACTCCTTGAGTACAGTTTGTCAGCCAGTTGCAAGTCCATCTAATGGTGGTGCTATCTATTCCACCTTTTTCTAGCTTACTAAGAAGTAGGTTGTGGTCTACTTTGTCAAATGCTTTGCTAAAATCTAAATATCTAAAAACTAAACTGGGCGGGCTGTGTGCGGCCTCCCAGAACTCTGATTTCACTGGCAGAGAGTTGCAGGAGGTGATTGCAGCTGAAAACACAAGCATGCGGCCCTCCCCAGCTGTTTTTGCTGGCAGAGGCACCGTGTGCCAGTCCTTCAGTTTCCAAGGCGGGCCCCGTGGGCCATATCTATGGACCCCATGGGACGGATCCGGCCCACGGGCCTTGAGTTTGACACCCCTGGCCTAGTTTGTATGCAACATCAGCGTTTGTTATGTGGTCAGTGTTGCAAATCAAGGCATCAGGTTACTCAACCCTTAGGCTAAACCTTGTGGCCATAGATTTTATGGCTTACAATACCACTCTGTAGATAAACATGATCGTCCTCTTCATTGTTCATCCACACCTCGCTGAATCCAGATGCCTATATTTTGGGGTGGAGAAACGCAGCATGCAGAACATTTACAGTTTTCTGTAGTTAGCCCTCGACTTAGAAGAGTTCATTTGGTTAATGTTGGAAGTTACAACTGCCCTGAAAAAAAAGTGACTTGACTGTTTTATATACCCTTATGACAGTTCCAGCATCCCCATGGTTGTGTGATTCAGGCGCTCGGCAACTGACTCGTATTTATGACAGTTGCACTATCCCGGGGGGTCATGTGATCACTTTTTGAGACCTTCTGGCAAGCAAAGTCAATGGGGAAGCCAGATTCCTTTGACAACCATGTTACTCAACAACTGCAGTGATTCAGTTGACAAATGGGGCAAGAAATGTCATAAAATGGGGCAAGGTTCACTTAACAAATTGTCTCACTTAGCAGCAGAAATGTTGGGCTCCATTGTCATAAGTCGAGGACCACCTGTAATAGTGAACTTTTGTAATGTCTGACATCCCAGTGAGAACGTTCTTTCAACAGGTGAAACACGTAATTCTACTGCCATAAGATCTTTGTCAAGGGTTCCGGCAGTTACTCCAATTAAATCATGAGCCTCGAGCCACACTCCCAAAACTAATGAGGATTTCTTTGAAGCTACCATTCTACGTCCAGCACCAACCTGGGCGTAGCCAACTCTTGAGATATGTAATTCACTGTCACCCTTGATCCTGCTTCCCCCACCCCCACCCCTCTGGATGTATCATCCAACGAAACACGTCCGTAGCCAAGAGTCATCGATCATACTCTCCAATTAGATTTTTTCGTGGCAGAAGCTTCAAGCCCTCTAATCAGTCTGTGAAGAAAATATGAATGGAATGTACTTTCGATTCCACACTGTTGCCTGCTCTTTGAAACTCCCACCCACCCCCTTCTTTCTGTTGTCAACTATAAAACATGTATACAAAATTGTTGTGGCCCCGCCTCGTGAGCCTGTGCTGATAGAGGAAGAGGACCTGGATGATGAAGAAGAGGAGGAGGAACGGGCAATGCCTCCCTCACCAGGGCCTTCCTCCCCAGGATCTTCCTCCCTGGCAAGGTCTCCCTCCCCAGGACCTTCCTCCCTGGCAAGGCCCCCCTCCCCAGGACCTTCCTCCCTGGCAATGCCTCAGGTTTCCTCGGAAAGCCAAGAGGAACTGCCTGAGAGACGTGTATCAGTAAGGCCACGGCGAGAGAGGGAGGATGAAGGTTCCTGGCTTGATCCCAGGCAACGTCGGAGGGAGAAACGTCAGCAGCAACGTAGGGGGCGTGGGAGGGCCAGAGATTGAGCTGGACCACACCCCACCAGGTATAAAAGTGGGTGTGCCTACGCTGCAGACTCTGTTCGTGGCAAAGTGTAATATGAATCCGAGACTTCCGTCTGTGTGCTTGATTTTTGGACTCTGAAAGTAAAGCAATTCTTCTGTGAGTACTACATTCCTTATTGGCTTGAATTTGGCAGTGAGAGCCTGGGTGACTGCCAACACTCTTGTCTGGAGAGATAACAGGCCAGCGTGACTCTTCTGTGTTAGCTAACGTTCCTTACCTTCAGGGGAAGGGAAGGTGAAACAGAACAGGCCAGCGTGACTCTTCTGTGTTAGCTAACGTTCCTTATCTTCAGGGGAAGGGAAGGTGAAACAGAACACAAAATGTTTTATGAGTTGACCATTTTCAAGGAAAGAGAATTTAGTTTGAACACATCAGCCTTATGACATTTACGCAGCCATTAAGTTTGCAGTTTAGGTTTATTCTAATGCTAAGATCAAGCCTGTTGCAAGATGAGAAACATTTTTTTTTATAGGAAAAGGATATCCTTCCTTCCTTCCCCCTAAAAAGACAAAAACAACCTTGCCAAGTGCACAAGAATAGTAATAATAATAAAAAAAATGAATGCCCCTTTCCTAAACCTACAGAAGTCTTTGGTTGATTTTCTTGTTGGCTTCTGTGGCAGCAATTTCCCTGCGGACCTAACAGGAGTAGCTTATTTTTCATTTTGGCATATTAAAAAGCAGATTTCCCCCCACCCACCCACCCGGATTGAGTTGGTATAGGTGGCAAATGTAAGCATACGTGCTGCTGCTAAGAAGTTGGATAGTGAAGCCGGGGTGAACGGAAACGGGACAAAAGCTTTAAGAATCGCCTTTCATGTTTTTTCAACTGCAAAGTGCTTTAAGTTGAGACGTCTTCAGAAAACAAGGCAGAAACTATGGTTTACTGCAAACATCCTTTTTCGAGAGGGGTTCCATTTTTTTTCAATCTCGTTATTTCTTTTGCTAGCAGAAGGCTTGTATTTGGCGTTTGAACAGATTCCCCCCCACCTGGAAAAGATGGCGCCTGCTTCTGGCATTTCCCCAGGTTGAAGATTCCTCATTGACTCCTAAGCTGGAAGATACGGTTCGGTTCGTTCCAGATGTGTAGCCCCCCCAGATGTTATCGCCAAGGGAGGCTGGGACCTGCTGTTCAACATCTAGACCAGGAGATTCTCTGGCACTGATCTATAGCTAAGTACATAGTACAGTGATGGTGAACCTTTCCTGCACCCAGCCCAAACCGGAATGTGCATGCATTTGTGTGCATGTGCGCATGTCAGCGCACTGGAAAACACAAGACCAGCTGGCTGATGTGCGAATGCCTGTTTTGGGGCCGTTTTTGGAGCCATTTCCAGGCCGTTTTTGGGGCCTTTTCCGGGCCATTTTCGGACCAAAAATGGCCTGAAAATGACCCCCAAAATGGCCTGGTTTTGGCCATTTTTCAGGCTGTTTTCTGGGACATTTTCAGGCCGTTTTTGGCCCCAAAACAGCCTGAAAGTGGCCCGAAAATGGCACGAAAAAGGCACGAAAAACGGCCTGTTTTTGGTCGATTTTCAGGTCGTTTTCTGGCGCTCCGGCGCCCACGAAGACCAGCTGGCCGGCGCACACGTGCGCGCCAGAAACCAGAAGAGCATCTGGCGATGATGCACGTGCCCACTGCCACCCCTGGCATGCGTGCCATAGGTTCACCATCACGGACCTAATAGAATAAGGATTTCACTTTCCCAAAGGGAAATGGTACCTCTCCCAGCTTTCAGTTAAGTGAAGTGCCTTATCTAGCTGGGAGGCCTTGTGCATACACATCTGCACGCATCTGGGTGTTTCTTAGGAAAACCTACCACATTGCTTTACAGGCTTAGGGGTGGATTTTTAAAAAATGGTTTCTGTTTCCATGCTAGAAATCAAGGCTACTGAGCATTCTCGAGAAAAAAAAAACCAAAAACCAGCAATTTGCACCCCCCCCTCCTTTATCAGGTGCAAAGAACCCTTAGATAAAGAAAACACTGGTCACCAAACTTATGGGAGTCTAAACTTTGGCAGTTTGCCATCTTGACTAGAAGAGGGCCTGTGATATTGTTTGATCCGGGAGGGCCTGTGGATTTGGTCTCCCTTGAAAACCACCAGGTTTCCTGCTTGCCTTTCATTTTCTTAAGAGTAGCTTCACTCTCCACCTGCACAATATACACAATGTACCCTGAGGATAATGCTGTAGGAACCTTCTGAGATCAACAAAGCAACACACTTGCCTTCACAAGGTGCCACAAGACTAGTATTTTTCAACCCTGAGCCGCTTTAAGTTGTACGGACTTCCATTCCCAGAATCCACCAGCCAGGCATGAATCCTGGGAATGGAAGCTTGCACACCTTTAAAAGCGGCCAAGGTTGAGAAATACTGGGCCAGCCGGCTTCTTTTAAAGAGGAGCTAAGTTAAATCAGAAGGAGCGCTCAATCGTGTGTCTCGTCCTTATTTGCGTTATAAAGTGCTAGAAGCTTTTTTAAAAAGTCAAAAAGCGATTGCTAAAAGAGTAATAATCCTCCGCTTCTTCTCCCCACTAGACTCAGCCCAGTGTTGGGAGGCGAGAACAGAGGGTGGGAAGAGGCTGGAAAAAATATTTCCTTCCTGGTTGCTTTTGGTGTAACATTCAAGCAAACACAGGCGCTTTAAATACGGACAAAGCAGATGGTGAACGGTACCAGCCTCAGCCTCATCAATTCGAATGTAAGCCCGTTCATCTCTCTGGAATGTAGAACTCGTGAGGTCTTCTTTCATTTACTTCTTCATCTTTTTAACTCCATGCTTGCTTCCTTATCTGCTATCTCACCAAGCCCAAAGGCTTAAGAGAGACAGCAGAAGATGTCCTTCTTTCAAAGCATACCCTGTTCTTGGAAAATCGTCCCATATGTGAACTTAGTACAGATTTGAAAAGCCCCAAATCTCAAATCTGGAGACGCAATTCTAGGAGCTGCCTTCCCAAGTTTGCTTCTTCTGTGTTTTGGCCAACAGGGTTGACCCTCCAGGAAGCAGCTGGTGCTTTCCACAAACGCCTTTTTCCCCGTTGTAAGTAAGGCACAGACCATTTGGTGCGATCAGAAAACTGGTGCCAATCTGACCTTGGCAATATTCGGCTGTTTTATGAATTTGTTTGTCCAAGTCAACTGATAATCTGGATTACTCTTCCCTGCACATCTTCTGCAGGGCTTGAAAAATGAAAGTCTCAAGGAGTGAGGACTCTGCACTAAATGGGTCTATTGCATTGATCTCCAGGCTCCTACTGACCTTCTCCAGGTGGTCACCAGCTAGCAATTTACAGCATGATACATTCCCACAAATGCTTGTTTGGCATGTTTCTCAGCAAGGCGATGATTTCCAAAGAAACAGGACGGATAACTACGTGTAAAAGGTTGCTCACCCCAATTCCATCTAAGGGGTTACCTTTGCACGTACTCAGAGTTCACCCTATTCGATACCTGCTTCCTTACCTTCGAAGGAAGGCTTACCCTGTGCAAATTTTCAGTAGTCCACATGCGTCCATCAGGGAATCTTATTTTTTAAAAGAATTCTTTTCGGTCACTGATGGGATCCTGAGGAGGATTATCTGGCCTTATGAACGGCAGGCAACACACCGGAAATCTGCCTCTTTCATCACACTGTAACTGCAGCCCACACAGGCTACGTGGTACCAGGCGTCGCAGCCATCGCACTGAACCCACTCCACTATTTCATCCTGGGGAAGGCGGCACCGGGGAGCCGCACATGGCTCCAGGGAAGACAGAGTCTGGGAGAAAACCTGGCCCGTGCTTCCCAGAGGATTCTTCCGAGGCCGGCCACGACGCTTCCTGGAAAGAACCAAAAACAGAAATGACATATTTATAACACATCATAGGCATCCAAGCGCATTCCCGAGATGGTGTCAGACCTGCCCCAACTTAGATCCTTAGGAAAAAAAGACCCTCGACTCCATTTGGTTGAAGTGATAGGTTCCAAGGTGAGTAGTTGCATCGAAAATAAGGCTAGATCTGAGTATTGCCACGCAAAAGTATTGCCCTTTTCCTTGGCTCTCCTCCCTTGACCAGGTCAACAGTGTCCTATAGCATCACTATTTGGTGTTTTTGGAAACGCTTTGAAGCTGGGCACTTCTCCAAGTAGTTTCACATTCCATGCCCAGGCCAGGCATCCTTGGTGGGGGATTGGGCTGAGAGAAAGAATGACTGGCCCAAGGTCACCCAGCCAGCTTTCATCCCTAAGGCAGGAGTAGAACTCACAAGCTCCTGGTGATTGGCCCAAAGTCACGCCGCTAGCTTTCTTGCCTAAGGGAGGACTAAAATTCAGTTTCCTGGTTTCTACCTGGTGCCTTAACCACTATGCCAAACTGGCTCTCAGACAGAAGCATTTTGTTCAGAGAAGTAAAAAATGGCAAGGGTTTCCCTATCTAGTCATGTCCAACTCCAGGGCATAGTATTCATCTCCGTTTCTTGGCTGAGGGAGCCAGCATTGCGCAAAGACGTTTTCTTTGATCATCTGACCAGCATGGCTATACACCAAAGACACACAGAACACTTGTTCCTGAAGTGGTGCCTATTTTATCTACTTGCATTTGCATGCTTTTGAACTGGTAAGTTGACAGGGGCTGGAGCAAGGAACGGAAGCTCGCCCTTTGCAGGAGCAAGGTCTTAAACCCAGTCTGTCAGTTTTCCAGCTGACAAGCTCAGCGTCTTTAACTGTGCTCCTTTAAGAAAACTAATGTTGCATATAGCATAGAACTCCAGGGGTGGGATTCAAATTTCTTAACTGGTTCTGTGGGCCTGCCTAATTTGTGGGTGTGGCTTGGTGGTCATATGACTAGGTGGGTGTGGCTTGCTGACTGGGCATGGCTTATATGTAAATATTTATGCAAATATTTATTTTTTTATTTAAAAAAGAGCAACTTTCCCCCAAAATCAGGCAAAGCAGGCAGGCAGATTGAGTTGCTCACAGAATCACATATTCACTTAGAGATCTATCTTTCTGCAATCTGCTACCTGAGTCTGTCACATAAAATTTGCTTGCAAGCAAACTCATAAAATTTGCTACAAGCAAACTCACAAAATTAACTCACAACACACCATGTATGTAAATACTGATTTTTTTTACTAAAAAAAGAGCAACTTTTACCCAAAATCAGGCAAAGCAGGCAGGCAGATTGAGTTGCTCACAGAATCACAGATTCATTTAGAGATTGATCTTTCTGCAATCTGCTACCTGAGTCTGCACTGAAAAATAGAAGCTTCAGTCCTAAGGAAGGTTCAGCTCTGCTTTTAGATTAGCTAAAAAGCAAGAAGTCCAATGATTACCTGCTTTCTAGCTAATCTAAATCTCCCGGCACAGCAGAACAGCTGATGGTCGGGGGAAAAAAAAAAGAAAAACAGAAACTTAGCAGGCAAGTTTGATGGTGCGCATGCCAGGTAAGGAGTGAGTGGGCAGGGAGGCGAGGGGAGGGGCCAGCCAGTGGCACAATTTGCCGGTTCTCCGAACTGGGCAGAATCATAAAAACCGGTTCTATAGAACTGGTCCGACCAGGTAGAATCCCATCCCGATAAAACTTAAAGGGACTCACCCACTCGGTGTGATATGAAGCTTTGGTTCTACATCTTCCTGGATGTTTTTGCTCCCTTCCTGCACTCTTTGCTGGAGCCTCAAACTGCTACTCTGGCAACACCGATAAGTCCCCAAGCGCTGCTCCTTATCTGGGGGTGGCTGTTCCTCTTCCAGACGGGCGATTTCATCCTCCAGTTCAGGAAGCACCGTATGAACCGACTTACGGCGATTGCGGGATGGTTTTGGCTGGGCGGGAGGGTCCGTGCATCGGCTCCGGCTCAAAGAGAAAGTGAAGGGCTGGGGCTTCAGCTTGCTAAGGCTGCCGATGGAGCTGAGGATGAGGGTGGCTTTGGGGCGGCACGAGAGGGAGGTGGGCGAATGACGGGACAGGGGACGGATGCGATGGTTGTCAGAAGGCAACACCGGCCGGAAACCCGAGGAAGAAGCCCACGGGGCTTTGGGTTCGGTGATAGCTGCAAAGTCTTGGGGCCGAACACGGACTTTCTGGAAGAGGAAATAAAACTCGGAGTTGCCGTGGGGCAGTGGCAACACGCAACCCTCAGGCACCGGACTAGGATGGCCGAAAGTCAGAAGGTCTCCATCGTTCAGATCTACCCGCTGGCCGTGGGACATGCGGAGAGCATTGATGTATGTACCTGAAAGGACAATTACACAGGGAGGAAAAATGTTATGTGTAATCTAGTCCTCAACGTATGACTGGCCGCTAAGCAATTGTTTGAAGTCACAACAGACCCCCAAAATATGCTTGTGACCCAGATGTGATGGGCAGTTCCCTCCTCCTATTATCACATTTTGGGCACATTTATGGCCGTTTGCAGAGCTGTAGTGGTGCAGTGGTTACAATGCAGAACTGTAAGCTACTTCTGCTGCCTGCCAGCTGCCTGCAATTTGGCAGTTCAAATCTCAGCAGGCTCAAGGTTGACTCAGCCTTCCATCCTTCCGAGGTCGGTAAAATGAGGACCCAGATTGTTGGGGACAAATAGGCTGACTCTGTAAACCACTTAGAGAGGGCTGGAAAGCACTGTGAAGCGGTATATAAGTCTAAGGGTTATAGCTATTGCTATTCCACAGTCTCCTTTTACAGAGATTCGCAGAAAACATATTCTTCCAATAATTGCTAGGTATCCTGGCCGTTCTGACACTGCTTATCTCCAGTGGCTGCTTAAGGATGATCAGCCCATAACTACAGTGCAGGTGACTAGATTCTGCGCAGCAGTATTGGGGGATTTGTCAGAAACACGAGTCTTATCCACCATTGCTGTTTTATTCAAAAAATGTGGCAAACTCTTTGCACTGCTTATTCCTTTCTCTTTTAGTATTAAACTTACTACGGGCCACACAGTTTATGGATTGTAATTTTAGTATAGTTAGACAGGCTGTGTAATTTGACAGGCTGGATTTTCTCATAGATTTTAGCTGTTATTATACTAGAAATTGTATATTTACTGAGTGTTTTTATTTTCTCTGGTCTGGACCAGAGTGGTTATGGTTTATGTAATAAGCATAATAAACATAATAAACATAAACATAATAATAATGTGTAATTGGATCTCTTGGAGCAATACCTCAAGGGCTACCTCGCTATTTGGAAATCCTGAATTTATCTGACCTGAATACCCTGATTCTACAAAAAAACCACCCTACTTGGGACAGCTTATATCCTCCGACGCTACTTTAACAGTTCCTAGGTCCTTGGTTAGGACTCGAGCTGTTGAGCTATCAACCAGCCCCAAAGGCTGTGAATCTCACTAAAGATTAACTAAAAATAATAATAATAATAATAACCAGCCCCAAAGGCTGTGAATCTCAATAAAGATTAAATAATAATTATTTTGTCGATAAGAAAGACAAAAAAGTCTGGATAGTGGATGTGGCAGTGCCGGGAGACAGCAGAATAGAAGAGAAAGAATTGGAGAAGATAACAAAATGCAAAGACCTACAAATAGAAATAGAACAACTATGGCAAAGGCAAGCAAGGGTAGCACCAATAGTAATAGGTATCTTGGGTGCAGTCCCAAAACAACTGGAGCACCACTTGAAGACCATCGGTGGCATTGATAAAGTTGCCATCAGTCAATTGCAGAAGGCAGCTTTATTCAGAACAGCTTCCAACCTGCGACAATATCTGTAACACCATCAAACATCCAGATTTGCCTATCCCAGGTCCTTGGTAAGGACTCGATAGGTAGACAAAAATGCCAAACCCAGTCTGAACATCTGGCTGATGGTGCAAATAATAATAATAATAATAATAATAATAATAATAATAATAATAATGCTATCCCACCGTCACATGACCCTGATTTATGATGGTTTTCTGTGAGAAATCAGCATTTATTTCCAGTTTCTGGCAAAAAAACACCCAGTGCAGACAATGGGTTCAGCATTCACTTAAGAATTGTTGCAAAAAAAAAGAGTTGTAAAATTAGGCCAAGCCTGTGATGACCTGCTTAAGGACAGGTATTACTTACAACCACAATTCTGAGTTCAATTATGGTTGTAAAATCAAGGAATATCTGTATAGGTAGCCTTTGACTTACAACAGTTCACTTAGTGACCATTTGAAGTTACAACGGCGCTAAAAAAAGTGATGTATGACCATTTTTCACACTTATGACCATTGCAACGTCCCCATGGTCACATGACTTACATTCGGACGCTTGGAACTGACTCACACTTATGATGGTTGCAGTGTCCCAGGGCCACACAACCACATTTTGCAACCTTCTGATCAGCAAAGTCTTATGGGGAAGCCAGATTCACTTAAAAACCGTATTGCTAACTTAACAACTGCAGTGATTCATTTCACAACTGTGGCAATAAAAGTCGTAAAATGGGACAAACTCGCTTAACAACTGTCTCACATAGCAGTAGAAATTTTGGGCTCAATTATGGTTGTATGTCGAGGACCACCTGTATTGTAGTTTGTTTCAGGCCTTTTGGAATGTGTGTTTCTCCTTCAGAAATGAACTTGACTTTTAAAGTATAAAGTTGACTCCCCTTATATAAATATTAACTGTACTGGTCTAGGCAGTTATTCAACTTCTGAGTTGTGGATTTTGTTTTGAAGTCCTCGAAATAAATAAATAAATAAAAGCATTCTTAACTCTCCAAAATCCAGCCATGCTCAAATTCAACACATTTAGGAAGAAGTGTCTGAATTCTTTGGTGTTGTGGTTAAGGCACTGGGCTTGAAACCAAGAGACCCTGAGTTGGACCAATCACTCTCTCAGCTCAACCCACCTCACAGGGATGTTGTTGTGGGAAAATAAGGAGGCCGAAAAAGTATAATGTGTATTGGCTACCTTGAGCTATTTATACAAATAATAAAGGTGGGATGTAAAACAATTAGGCCAGGATTTAGCAGCATAATACAGGTAATCCTCTACTTATGATCACAATTGAGGCCAAAATGTATGTTGCTAAGCGAGACATTTGTTAAATGAATCTAGCCCCATTTTATGACCTTTCTTGCCACGTTAAGTGAATCACTGCAGTTGTCAAATTAACCAAACATAATTGTTAAAAAGAGAATCTGGCTTCCCCATTGACTTTGCTTGCCAGAAGGCCGCAAAAAGTGATCACATGACCCCGGGACACCACAACCGTCATAAGTACGTGTCAGTCACACAGGCATCTGAATATTGATCACGGGGATGTTGCAATGGTCATTAAGTGTGAAAAATGTTCATAAGTCACTTTTTCCAGGGCTGTTGTAACTTTGAACACCAAACAGTCCATTTAGTGAGCTTTGAACACTTCACTAAGTGAATTGTTGTCAGTCAAGGTCTACTTGTGTTCACAAGAACTCACCATAACTGCTACAGTCCACCAGGCCCACTCGCCACTCCCCCGCCATGCTGTCAGCATCCCGTTCTGCGTGTATCTCCGCATGGACCCGGGAGATCAAGGCTGGGTTCTGCTCGGACACCAGAATGACGTCACACACTTCAGCTCGGCGACCCAGACGATAAACACAGCTGGGTGTGGCAGGTCGGAAAGTGTAGAGATCCCGGTTTGGCAAATCCCCCGAAGAAGCCGGGCCCATCCGGAGTAACTGGAAGCAGGGCAGAGCTTCAGAAAGCATGGCTGGATCTCCTTTCGCTCCAAAGACAGGTGTCAGGTGACAAGCAGATCTGTCCAGGGGTTCAGTCACTTCCACCTGCAAGCCGGCAAGTTGACTTTCAGCGGTGAAAACTTGTTTTTTAAGGGAAAAGCAGCAGCAGCAGCACTGGATGTAAGAGATTAAGGTCAATTACAAACTGGGATCGCTAGAAAATGACCCAAATCACAGGCTGTTGTGTAATGACAGGTTCATCTCTACCTGAAAGGGGAGGGGGAAGTCAGGGTGGGTCCTTGCCTCAGCACAGCTTCCTTGATTTAACCCCGATTGATTTAGCTGCAAAAAAACTCAAGTTATTTTCGTCATACAACCCGTTTCATCTCATCACGACACGTGTTGCAAGACCGCTTCAGACGTCTTTTTTAAAGACAATTATTTCCCTCAAGAGCAATTTCGAGGCAAACTGACTCCTGACCCGCATTGCGGGTGCCAACAACACCCGTGTCTGCAACTCGCCATGGGAATCCTTGCGGGGAAGTCTTTTTTTTTCTCCCCTTCTGCAGGAAGGTTCCAGGTTTCCACTGCCGGGACAATAGATCCTTAAAACCACACCCGCAGGTCCCGACGTCGTGGAAATCAGCCCCGCCGGGCTTCTTCGAGTATTCTCGGGAAAGGGAGGACGCAGATCTCGATGGACCGGCTCGAAACCGGCTCGGCTTTCTCAGCAGGCTGACGATCCTGGAATCAATTGCAGATGTCTTGTATCCGTCGGTCTCTCCGGTTTGCCTGGCCGCGAAGTCGAGCGCCCTTCCTTTGCAAGTGTTCTGGAACATCCACGTCCCGCTCTGCCAGGCTACGCGGTTCGGTTCTAGAACCCGGGCGTCGCGTAGCAACGAGCGATCTTGGGGGGGAAGGGTTTTCGAATCTCCGTCTCCTTGGCGACGCCTCGAATCCCCCTTTTAAAGGAACGCGCTTCTTCTGGAATTCGCGTTCGCTTCGCTTCTTGGCCCGAGGCTTCCTCACCTTGTCAAAAGCCGCTCCCCGGGCGCTCCGAGCGGCGCGCGCTGCTTTCCGATTGGCCCCGGCTGAAGCGAGGTGGAAGGAGGAACGGCCGTAGCCTCAGATGCCGATTGGTCGCTCGATGAGAAAGCCTTACTGCCCCGTTGGCTGGGAAGGCTCGAGGGCGGGTCGGCGACCATAAGCGCGCGAGGCCCGACGCCGGGCTGGGGCGGAGGAAGGCTCTGATTGGTGGGAGCGTCAGGGTGGGCTTCGGCCTCGTTGGCGCGTTCGGCGGGCGGAATGCGATTGGGTGGCGGGCAAGTGGAGGACGGGAAGAGGGGGGAGGGAGGGAGGAGCGATAGCTATTGGCGGAATTGGGCGCTTTGGCCCCGCCCTTCCGAGCTTTGCTCTCTAGCTAGAAAAGTTACCAAGTAACAGGAATCCTCGATTTACTTCATTTAGTGGCCGTTCAAAGTTACAACGGCACTGAAAAAAATGACTTATGACCCCAAAGTGCTTTTTTTCAAGAGGCAACTGGACTTTCCGGTTTTTCTTTGAAGACGTTTTGCTTCTCATCCAAGAAGCTTCTTCAGGGTCTTCAAAGAAAAACCAAGAAAGTCCAATTGCCTCTTGAAAAGAAGCACCTTTGGGTTATATATATTGTATGATAGACTTAATTAGGATGTATAACATGATGGAAGAGGGAAAAAGAGACCTGATGTAACCAGTGCACAAAGACGTATAATTGAAACAGTTATGTATATTAAGGAAAAATTTACAATAAAATTTATATTTTAAAAAAAGGAAAAGCACCTTTGGGGCAACCATGACCTGGATGACTGAGAAGCGCCATCGATATTTGACCTAATGACCCATTTTTCACACTTACAACCTTTGCAGTATCCCCATGATCAGGTGATCAAAATGCAGCTGCTTGGCTATTAATTCATATTCATGACCATTGCTGTGTCCCAAAGACATGTGATCACTGTAAAAAAACTGATTTATGACTGTTTTTCACTTATGACTGTTACATTCCCATGGTCACGGGATCCAAATTCCCGTGGCAACCGACTCAATACTTACAACGATTGCAGTGTCCCGGGCCCACGTGATCACCTTTTAAGGCTTTCTGACAAGCAAAGTCAATGGGGAAGCCAGATTCACATAACTGTGTTACTAACTTAGGAACTGCAGTGATTCAGTTAACAGCTGAGGCAAGATAGTAAAACGGGGCAAAACTGACTTAAATGTCTCGCTTAGCAACAGAAATTTGGAGCTCAATTGGGGTTGTAAGTTGAAACCCTCAAAGGATAGGCAGGAGGAGGTGATGTGGCATGGGAATCCACAAGGGTTCCTTATTTGAAGGAAGACCTGAATGCAGCCGCTTTGAAGGAATGAATGGAAACTAATCAAGGAGAAAGTCTACCTAGAACTAAGGAGAAAATTCCTGACGATTAGAACAATTAATCAGTGGAAGGGCTTGCTTTCAGAAGTGGTGGTGCTTCATTACTGGAGATTTTTAAGAAAAGACTGGACAGCCAGCTGTCTGAAATGTATTGGGTTTCCTGCTTGAGCAGAGAGTCGGACCTACCGACTCAGTTATTTTGTTATTTAAGGGGGTCACCAGTCAATAGTCAAAAGAACACTCTCTTCTGTCTTCTCACACTCTATTGGAAAAAATAAGCAGCAAAGAGGGAAATACCAGGCTGGCAACCATTACTAAGGGGCCTCACCCTGCCCTCTTCCTAGTAAACAGAGGAAGACAGTTATTTCCCTGTAAAAGTAATGTACAAAAGATACAATAGGGCCCTAATACTTTTAAAATATAGCAGATGTCATAAATGCTGGATACAATGGAGAGGAAATAAGAATGATCTATGTTTTAACAACTTTTGAGCCTTTAGTATGTTTAACACATTGAAATTATTCAAAGCAAGACAGGAGCATTGGAACACACATTTCCACCATTCAAACCAATCAAGATTCAATCAAATCCAAAGATGGTTAAGGATAAAGTTTAAATATCCCAATCCCTCTAGTAGGCAGAAACAGGATGAAATTCCCTATTCCCAATGCTTGGCAGCACTAGGATGTGGAATCTCCATTTTCAATTCTTTCTGCTTTTCCCAAAGCAACAATTCCTTAAAAAAACAAATCAAGGGTGGTATGGAGTAGGTCAGGGAGGGAAGGTTTATAATTTGGAGCTGTTATGATCTTTTGTGTGTGTGTGGAGAAATGGTAAACATGGTTAAATAAGCATGGTGAGCTTATTTAATTTATTAGCAGAAGTTCTTAAGCAGTGGTAGCAAAAAAGAGAAAGCTGGATGTCTTAAAAGAAATTAAATGGTACTATGTGCTATTTGTTTTTTCTAGAGAGTAACTAGTTCTCTTTGGTCTTGTTGACAAATTCCTTTCAGAGCATAACTTCTTATTTCCTTTTTATCTGTTCCAGCAAAGTGAGTGGTTCAGACTGAATCTAATGTTTGTTTATTTAACCTATGGCATTTACAGAGTTTGTGCACACTGATATACAAATTTAGTTTAAAATTTCAGAATGTGTGTGTGTGTTTGTAAGATATATGGACAATATAAGAGATAATATATTAAGATAAGACCATTATAAAATTTATTTATTTATTTATTTATTAATGAGACTTGTATGCCGCCCATCTCCAAGACTCGGGCCTCACAACTAAAACAACAAGAACAATAAATAATTAAAAAAGAATTAAACTAACAAGCCCCATTGAAATATAATTACATAAATACATAATAAAAACCATAATAACCCCCCCAAAGGGTCACAGCCCGGCTTGGTTAAATAACCAGGTCTTCAATTCATGGCGGAAGGCGCGGAGGTCAGGGGCCAGGCGGAGTCCCAGGGGAGTTGGTTCCAGAGGTCAGGGGCCGCGATAGAATAGGCTCGTTGTTGGGGGACCGCCAAACGGCATTGGCCAGCCGACGGGACCCCAAGGAGTCCTTGCCTATGTGATCGCACAGGGCGGTTAGTACTCGATGTCGGCAGGAGTCGCTCCCTTAAATATTGCGGACCCATGTCATGAAGGACTTTGTATGTTAAAGTTAACACCTTGAATCTCACCCGGAGCACAACCGGCAGCCAATGCAGACAGCACCGGAGGGGGGTAACATGGGAGAACCGGGAAACTCCCATCACCACCGCGCCGCCGCATTTTGCACCAGCTGTAATCTCCGGATGGTATGCAAGGGCAGTCCTAGATAGAGAGCGTTGCAGTAGTCGAGTCTGGAGGTAACAAGGGCATGAGTAACTGTGCGCAGGGCATCGCGGTCCAGAAAAGGGCATAGTTGGCGAACCAAACGGAGCTGGGCGAAGGCTCCCCTGGCGACGGCCCCCACCTGCTCCTCCAATCGAAGCCGTACATCCAGGAGGACCCCCAGATTCCACGCCCTATCCACAGGGGGCAACACCACTCCCCCTATGGTTAAAGATGGATAATCCTGACTGGGCCGCGATGCCGGTATGCACAGCCACTCAGTCTTGGCCGGGTTGAGACGAAGCATGTTTCCGTTCATCCAGATCACCATAGTATGGAGCTATAGAATTATAATGGGATGGATATTATAATTCGATATCTAAAGAAGTTAACCATCTAATTGCTTCTGGTGTGGCTGTGGTGAAATCATCCCAGTTGCCTTAAAACTGAAGGTAATTGATTAATCTATTGTTAAGAACAAGGAATAGGCCTGTGTTATGTAATAACAGGTCCTGAACTATTTTTCCCCATCCAAAATTTATGAGATAATCAGAACTTGATAAAAGAAACGGAATATTTCAAGCATAAATTTATTTACATCAATTTTATTACAAATATCTGCTCTCTCATCCTTGCTTCTCCCAGTATCTTCCCATTGTATTTTTAAATGTCCATACTGACATTTGTATTTTTGTCACACTCTTCCTCCTCCAAGATAGCAGCACCCAGAGTTTGTAAGTCATCCAACACAGCAAACAAGGATTCTGTGAAAAGAAAAATCTTTAAGGATATGATGTGTTAGGGGCAGGAAGTCATCAACAAAACCCTGGATCAAGCATCCTTAAGCCAGAAGAAAAAGGGAACACTAAAATTTAGGAAAAACTCTCAAACTTTTACAAATAAGCTAACAATAAGAATTGCAAAGGATTACAGGAAGCAACATGTGATACTTATGTGAACTGGAGATAGCACAGGAAAAGAAATGAAGAATGGATTTTCAAATTGACTGAATTAGCAGAGATGGCAAAATTAACTGCTTTGCTTGGAGATAATGGATTAGACAGCTTTATAAGAAACTGGAAAACGGTGGTGGACTTTCTATGAGCTAAATATAATAACGGGAGGATTTGAAGATTAGTGTAATGTTTAGTTTAACCTGTTGACTACTTTTTCATAGATAGATAGACAGACAGACAGACAGACAGACAGATGATAGATAGATAGATAGATAGATAGATAGATAGATAGATAGATAGATAGAATATGAATATATGCTTTTGGTTTGTTTCATTTTGTTTGTTTGTTTTACTGTTTTGTGTTTTCTTTTTTATGATAAAACAATTTGTTTTTAAAGGGAAAAAATAGAATTCTCAGACAACAAATCTATACCTTTAGATGGAGGGCTAGTTCCTGTCTTTCCAACTGATTTAGCTGGGACTGCTAACAGCCGATTCTGTCGATACTCGGCTAATAGCCCTTCTTGCCTCAAGGTGGCCTGTAAGAGGAAGGAAGCAATCTTAATGAAAAGCCAGCAATGGGGTAAGCAGTTCCCCCCTTACTGCTTGAACATACCATTAACACGTTTTTGTCCCTCTCAAGCTCTTTCAGCCGTCCTTCCAGACGGGCCATTTCCTGTTGTGTTGCAGACTCCTGAATTGTTGTCAGTTCCTCACTCCTTGCTTTGTCTCTGGCTGCCTGCCGCTCAGCTTGCCGTAGGGCAACCACTAAAGATATAAGTACATTTAAAGAGGGATTCATATTGCTGAGAGTGAGAAACACAAGCTTCTTGCCACCGTATACCTGGCTGCCCTAAGGTCGGTCAACTGATGCAGGCCATCTACTGTGAATGGCAGCAGCTCTTTGGAAGTTCAGATAAAGGTCATTCCAGGATTTCCCCTCTGAATTGCAATCTGCCATCCAGAGTCACTTGTTAGTAAGACGGGTGGCATATAAATGTAATAATTTCTTTTTTAACATGGACACGAATAGTCCGTCTTGCAACCTTAACTGTAGCTTGGCCTTGTGTAAAAATCTTGTTATCCCTTTACCACAAAAGGCTTTTTAAAATATTTCTGCCACAGATAAAACATCCTCAGCCTTTTCCCATTGACAACAGTATGACAACTCTTACCTGCTTTGGCGTGCTCTCTCCGAGCTGTATTAAGTGCTTTTTCCATTTCCAAGAGATCCTTCCGTAGTTGCGTTTCAACTTCTGATACCTTTTCCTGCAGGGCTGAGAAAAGATGGCACTGACCTTAAATAAATGCCCCTCACTACTGCTCGTAACCCCTGTTTTTCTAAACTTAATACCCCGGATTCCATGTGATTTCTGCTATTGGGGAATGCTCCTTGATCATTTCCACCGTCTGCTCTCCATGCTCAAATGCAACTATCGAACTGAAATAGAGCCCTTATCGTTATGCATAATTGTTCATCAGGTTCATAAATTATACCTATCCCTATCCATCACTCATAGGTAATAAGCCTCCAATCTCAATTATATAATTCTTATATTTTAACTAGGGAGGTTTCAGAGATTTTGTATACACCCTGTAAGGACTCCAGCAATGAGTGGCCCATCTAGTACATATATTCAACTGTTGGGGCACCCATTATGGAAATAGAAATAGCACTTAGACTTATATACACCACTTCACGGTGCTTTACAGCCCCCTCTAAGCAGTTTTACAGAGTCAGCCTATTGCCTCCAACAATCTGAGTCCTCATTTTACCCACCTCGGAAGAATGGAAGGCTGAGGCAACCTTGAGCCTGGTGAGACTCCGATTGCCAATCTGCTGGCAGCTGGTAATCAGTAGAAGTAGCCTGCAGCACTGCATTCTAACCACTGCACCACTGTGGTTCAATATATATTGAATATATTAATAGCCATTTTGTTGTTACATCATTGGTAGTTTTTGAGAATATTACTGCATCTGGGAAGTCAGAATGAATACTATAAAATGAAAGACTTGGAAAAGACTTTGGAAGGCCCTCCAATCTGATCACGTTCTGTCAGCCTGAAAAATTGACCTAACCATCTCAGAAGGAATAATAGCGGGGGGAAAAAACCAAGTGTCCATTAAGAGGGACTTCAAATAGATTGAACCTTTTTTAAAAAAACTCCATATCTCAGGTGTATCTTCAACCCAGCTAAAAAAGCCCACAATTGTTCACATTCAAGAAAGAAGGGACTGATCCAATATTTTAGGAAGGAGTAAGTCTAGGAGTAAGTCTCTGATGCACCCCAGAAAATTCAGTTTACAGATTATATACCTGAGATACAAGACAAATCTTAATACAGAGCTGTAGCTCTCAATGCGTTTTGGTGTTACAACTGCATTCCTGCAGCTACAGGGATTTCTAATTATTTCTAACTCCTCATAATAGGGAAAAAAAGAACTGTCTAATGCAAGAGCTTGTTTTATTTATTGCTAGAAATAAATTCTTCCCATCTCTGAAGAACTGAACGTACCTCTCTCATACTCTCCTCTTAATTGTCCCACCTCATGTCTCAAACTATCTGCAGCTCCTGCAGTCCTCTGGAGCTCACTGTTGGTTGTTTCCAGTTGCTTTTCTGTAGCCTCCAACTGTTGCCTCAATTCCTGCTCTTCCGCTGTCTTTGCCTCTAGCGTCTCCTGCAGGTGCTGCAATGTTCCCCTCATTTTGCTCAGATCAGTCTCCACTGTTTGGTAGAAGGAGAGAGGGGAAAAAAGAAAGGGTTAAAATGAGAAGAGGAGACAGCAGACCAATATTGCTTTATCCCTTCCCCAAAACTTGGAACAAAGCTGTTCAATTCAGCCTTAAAAACAGGGAAGCTTCAGTGAACAAACAAGGCCTCGCTGCCACATTATTTCAGATTCCAGCTGCAGATACAGATGAATTTTCTTCCATGTGAAAGATTTCCTGTATCTCTGGGTGAAGAACAGGCTAAAACTGCATATATATTTTTTTTTCACTTGGCCATTTTTTAAAATGTTGATCTGTGTGGAATATCCTGCCAGCTGTTCTGACCCAAACCTTGTTCCAAGGAAACAAACATGAAACAGAGGTAACAGCAAAACCTTTTAATAATTATTTACAAATTCCGTTCCTTCACGGTTAAAAGGCTGTTTCAAACTAATTGTCTCTGATAAGAACGAACCTTGCCAAGGTTGCACAAGGCTGCCAAGAACACTAGATAAAATTGCCAAGAAATATTTCAAACCCAAAGAGTCTCCAACCAAGATAGTCCGAACGTCCACAAGGCTTGAGTGCAAAAACTTCTTTGCTTCCTGCAAAGAACTCCGGTTTCTCAGCTGGCTTTTATCTCTTAAGGGAGGGGCTATCACCTTGCAGCCTTACTCCTGAGTCACCCATGCTGCTGCAGCTGCTCTTTCCTTCGAGCAGCCCTGCGCGCACATGCGCTGGGCACGGGCTCCTCAGGGGCCTCTTCATCACTCCTGCCAGCCTCCACAATCTCCGAAGGCAGCATTCCACTCCCTGATGGTCCTGGCCCCATCCCTGCATCACATGCAGACCCCTCATCTGAGTCCTCGCTCTCCGAGAACTCAGCCGTCCGCACCTGCTGCCGGCAAACCACAACACCAGCCTTCACCAACTGTCTGAAATACGATAGTAAAGAAAACACCTCTCTCTCTTGCTTCTGCCACCTTCTTCTCTATCAGCTGAGCCCCATGTTTAAGCTCCGTGGAGAGTCGGTCTCGTTCTTCATGCAGCATATGTAACTCAGCTTGTAGGTCTTCATACGATGGCTGAATCCTGGAAAGAAAGGGCGAGAAGAACTGTTGAATCCTACTTGGGGCTTTCTCTTTTTGCCTTGTCTGCGAACAACGTTTATATTGTGACTTAACTGCGCCGACGCTTAGAAGTTCTGGTTTTTAGCTCTACCTCCCAAATATAGGTAATCCTCGACTTACAACAGTTCATTTAGTGACTGTTCAGAGTTAGAACAGCACTGGAAAAAAGGGACTTTTGACTGTTTTTCACACTTACGACCGTTACAACATTCCCATGGTCATGATTTAAATGGGGGATAACTGCCGGAATCCTGACAGTTGGGCTATCTGCAATAAAGACTAGCACTTGGTTGGAACTCAAAACTCCATTTTAGCCATATATGTGCTGAATAGGAAGTAATTTATCAGCCTCAATATCCATACATAATACCTGAGTCACAATAATCTGTAATATGCAAAAGAGTGAAGAAAGTAATTGCTACTGCCCATTTAAATAAACATACAGAATTACCAAGAACTTAACCAACCTGCCTTTTACAGTAAGTTATTTCTGGAACCTGGAATCTTGAACTTACTCTTGGTCTGTCCCTGCAACATGTTTTTCTTCTCGCTGAAGTTTTGCCAGTGCTATTTTCCGACATACAAGCCCTAGAACGCAAAATAGAAACTGAACTGTAAAAATAAGCGGCTCGAACCGAGACGTACGTTAAGTGTATAACTGCAGCGTGGGAAGGAGTGTATTGTATGAAATAGAAAGGTTATTTGAATGAATGCAGAAATACCAAAGTTCAGGAAGCCATCTCATACACAACTACATTTAATTAAAACAAAATTATCCCTGACTCCTGAATACACAAAAGTCTGAAAGAGTTTTTACTTGAAGATGAAAAGAAACAATTAGTGATCGTTTCAACGACAATAAACTCAATCCGCCACAAAAGAAATACCCCAAATAAGGGGGCAACGTTTATTTATTTATTTAGCATATGACATATCATATATGGACTAATAATCTATGTTAACATTTCATCTAGATCAGGGGTGTCAAATTCGATTTCATTGGGGGCTGCATCAGGGTTGTGTTTGACCGTGTGGGACTGGGTGGGCATGGCTGCGGTAGGCGTAAGCAGGGTGGGGATCCAGGGCTCCGTTTTCAGCCTTAACGGCCCCCTGCAGCCCTCTGCCAGAGAAAACTGAGTTTGGGGGGGCCACGTGCAGCAAAGGCTCCGCGAGCCAATCCTTTGCTGTTTCCAGGGCAGCCCCACGGGCCAGATCTGAGCACCCTGCGGGCCGGATGTGACCCACGGGCCTTGAGTTTGACACCCCTGATCTAAATCAGTAGAACACAATAAAATATAAATGATAAAAAGATCTTTGTTCAAATGCCAGTGTCTAGGCCAGAGTTCCACAGAGTTTCTGGCTCTATCGACTGGTGGAGAGGGAGAAGGGGTGGTTGCACGCAAGCAGCTGGCAAGCGCATGCATGCGCACAGCTCCATTTGTGCAAGCGGCATGCTCGCACACCTGCCACTCACACAAATGAAGGGTGCGTGCACATACTCGCCCGCTGCTCACACAAGTGGAGATGCATGGGCACACGCTTTCCCGCCATTTCCGCAGACCACTTGCAAATAGCTCATAGCTCACTAGTGGGCCACGGCCAGGGGTGGGATTTTACCGACTCTGTCCGGCTCTGTAGAACCGGTAGCTCTGAAGAGCAGCAGACATAGGACTGGTTCTATGTCTGCTGCTGTTTTGGCCCGCCCGCCTGCCCGGGCTCTTACCTGACCTTTATTTCCTGGTTTTTCAACCTCAGCTGCTTTGCGAGGCATAGCTATGGTTGAAAAAGCAGGAAAAAATTGCTTTTTCAAATGCTGCGCACCTGCACGCAGCGCTGCTCAGCTGTCCAGGCAGCAAGCTGACGACGATTCACACACGCGCAAATCATAAATCACCGAACCGGTAGTTACACTGGTCGGATCCCACCCCTGGCCATGGCCAGAAGTTGGGGGCGTCCGGCCTAGGCCATCTAACCAGTGAGGTGAAAAAAACTCCAAAAGACAAGCTCTAAAATCATTATATCACTTCCCGTAATATATTAACTCGGGAATTCTGGGAGTTGATGTCCACCAGATATAAAAGGGCCATGGTTCCCCACCCTTGGTGTAAAGAGTTAATTAAATTGAGATGGGAGACTATAGAAATTGAATAAAGAAATGAGGAAAACATGCAAGATCAATAATGCCCAGATGGCTCCATAGCTTACCTTGGATGGTATCAACTCTCTTGGTTGCAAAACTGACCCTATTTCCCAGGCCCAGAAGCCGCAATAAAGCTGCCTTCCATCTCTCTTCCTGCCCCATCAGCTGCTGCTTTAGCCTAAAAAGCAATTGGTTTGTATTTCAAAACTTTTCAAGACGTTTGGGATCTCTAACTTGGAAAGTAGAAGGCTCATAATATACACCAAGGCTCTAAACCAGTACTATCTATACTTAAAATCAAATAACTCTCGCAAAGCACAGTGTCTAATCAACTGGGAATGTCTTGTAAAGTACAGTCTAATTACTGATTTCCTAACCAGTTGTCCTTCTTCAGCAGGCAACAGATGTGGATGTATGGTAATGAATTCTTTTTACACTTTCGTTGTATTCTAACATTGAGACTCTTCCCCAGGGTATATTCAGTGAGCGAATTATTTCAGTGTGCAGGAGACGTCACCTCGACGGTGACGAACATCCAGATGGGGAATTTGGGCCCTTCCGCACTTCAGCTTTTTACAATCTCCTAAAATTGAATGTGAATCTCCAGATTAGCTGGTAATTGACAGAACATATTGTAGATATTGGATCGATTCTGTCAGTAATTGAAAAAGGATACTGCAGAGTCGGAAAAGATACAAAAAAGGCAAGCAAAAAAAATATTGCTCGGAAGTACAGATTGTCCTCAACTTAATTTATAACAATTCTTTTGGTGACTGTTAGAATTTACAACCGCACTGAACGAAGTGACTTATGACCAGTTTTGACAAGGCCATTGCAGGATCTCCATCTCACATGTAATTATGACAGTTGCAGTGTCTCAGGGTCATGTGATCCCCTTCTGTGACCTTCTGACAAGCAAAGTCAATACACAAGCCAGATTTACTTAACAACTATGTTATTTTACAGACTAACAGAACTGGAAGGTACCTTTTAGGTCATCTAGTCCAACCCCCAGCCCAAGCAGGAGACCCTACACCAGGGATGTGAAACTCAAGGCCCGGGGGCCAGATCTGGCCTGTAAGGTGCTTAAATCTGGCCTGCAGGGCCACCCTGGAAATAGTGAAGGACTGGCCCGCTGTGCCTCTGCCAGCGAAAATGGAGGTCTCCCTGGTCTTGCCTTCCTCCACTGGAGACAATGGACCCCCCCAGCCCGCCTGGGGCACCACAGGTGCCCCCGACACAAGTGACATCAAGCTGGCCACACCCAACCTGACCACACCCACCTGGCCCCCGAGGTCAACCACAACCCTGATGTGACCCTCAGTGAAATTGAGTTTGACACCTCTGCTCTACACCATTTCTGACAGACAGCAGTCCAATCTCTTCTTGAAAGCCTCCAGCGATGAAGCTCCCACAATTTCTGAAGGCAAAACTTCCATTGGTTGATTGCTCTCACTGTCAGAAAACTTGTCCTCATTTCCAGGTTGAATCTCTCCTTGTTCAGTTTCCATCCTTTATTCCTTTTCTGGCCTACAGGCGCTTTGAAAAACAGTTTGACCTCTTCCTCTCTGTGGCAGCCCCTTAAATATTGGAACACTGCAGCAATTCACTCAACAACTGTGGCAAACAAGGTCATAAAATGTGGCAAAACTCATTTAACAACTCTCTTGTTTAGCCACAGTTTTGGGTTCAATTGCAGTTGTAAGTCGAGGACTATCGTACTCCAATGAAGAACTACAATGATTAGAGTTTTTTAACATGGAGTAAGGCAAGTATGGGATAAAGACATAAAATCATTCAAGGTACAGAATATGTAAGTTAGGAACATTTCCCTCTTGCA
Organism: Naja naja; assembly: GCA_009733165.1. Classification (NCBI taxonomy): domain Eukaryota; kingdom Metazoa; phylum Chordata; class Lepidosauria; order Squamata; family Elapidae; genus Naja; species Naja naja. The sequence goes on from CM019149.1 coordinate 31,448,916, forward strand.
ATACTAGGTTTTTTTAAATAATCCACTGAAACTAAATGCGGAGAGAGTCAGGATCCCACTAGATCAGAAGCACTTCTTTTCCCAACAGATAGTTAAATTGTAGAATCTGCTGCTGTCAACATGGATTATTTTACTAACATGGATCATTTCAAGAAGGCTGGACAAATTCATGAATGATTATGCTACCGATACCATCTCCAGAATTATAAGCATACTTTAAATATACTAGTTGCTACGATGCAACAAGAGAAAAGGGCTAGGCCCTCCTGTCTACCCTTGTAAATATTCCAGATCCACTTGGCTGATCAATATTGACACAGAAAAAAACTAGAGTAGATGAGTCAGCTTCAGTGATCCTAGATGGCTCTTCTTATGATTAAGAAGGGAGAAGACCAAAAAACAAGGGGAGTAAAGATCACAGTGGATCCCATACAGTTCATTGTTGTCCAATAAAATGTCTCACAAATGAAAGAGGCGCCAATGAAGACAGCTAATCTGTTATCAGATTTATATTGTGCCTTTCCTCTAGGACTGTGATGGCGAACCTATGGCATGCGTGAAACAGGTAGCACACAGAGCCATTTGTGGCGACACCTGAGCTGCAGGCAAACTTACCTCACTGCACATGTGTCCACCTCACAGCTGATTTTCGTCCAGTTTGAGACCATTTTTGGCCTCCCAAAGGCTTGAGGAAGGCTTCTGCAGGCTTCTACAAGCTTTGCAGGCCGAAAACTAGCCCCGTTTTGTCACTTCTGGTATTTTCAGAAAAACAGGAAGTGACGAAACGGGGCTAGTTTTTGGCCTGCAAAGATTGCAGAAGCCTGCAGAAGCCTTCCTCAAGCCTTTGGGAGGCCGAAAAAGGCCTCAAAGCGGCTGAAAATCAGCTGTGAGGTGCAATGAAGATGAGGCAGCGGGGGGGTAGGTGGGTGGATGGGTGGATTGCGCGCGCATGCGTAGGGGGGCGCGCATTGCCTTCTGGGTGCTGACACGTGAGCATGAGCGTGCAAGCACGTGCACAATTTTTGGCACAGGAGATGAAAAAGTTTTGCCACCACTGCTCTAGGATCTCAAGTAACTTATGCAAAGTCTGCTTTTTGTTATTTTGCAATAACAAAATAATCTTATAAGGATAAAGGTGAGAGAGAGAGTGCAAGGCACCCTACAGCATCAGGCAGAGACCAATGTAGCTGAGAAAACCAGCAAAAAGCTATAGCTCCTCCTTGGCTTACGACCACAACGGAGGCCAAAATTGATGTTGCTAAGTGAGACAGACATTTGTTTTAAGTGGATTTTGCCCCATTTTTATGACTTTTCTTGCCACAGTTGTTAAATGAATCACTGCAGCGGTTAAATTAGCGATGGGTTGTTAAGTGAATTAGGCTCCTCTGATCACTTCGCTTGTCAGAAGGTGGCCAACGGTGTCCACATGAACCCTGGGACACTGCAATGGTCATAAATATGAGTCAGTGGCCAAAGCGTCTGAATTTTGATCACGTGACTATGGGGATGCTCCAATGGTCTTAAATGGAAAAATGGTCGTAAGTCATTTTTTTTCAGTGCCACTGTAACGTTGAACGGTCACTAAATGAACTGTTGTCAGTCAAGGACTACCTGTAAAAACTGAATTGGTGTTTGATGAAAAGCCCAGGATCCATTCTCCCCATTACCTGCTGACAAAGTCGGCCAGTTCCCGAAGGGCTTTTTCACCAGCCTCTGCCCTCTGTTGAAAACCATGCATTTGTTCGTTGGAGCGCATCATCTCTGCTTGCAGAGTCTGTCAGAAAAGGAAGGTTCTTTGTTGAATAGGCCGGAACATGAATTCTTGTGATCTCTTCAGAATATACCAGTGGTGGCTAACCTTTTGGGGCTCCTGTGCCAAAAACTGTGTGCGCGCTTGCACACTTGCGCTCACATGCCAGCACCCAGAAGGCAATGCCTGCCCTCCCCCGCCCCCTACGCATGTGCGCACAATCCCCCCCGCCTCCTTACCTGCACTGCACTTCCGGTATTTTTGAAAAAACAGGAAGTGATGAAACAGGGCTAATTTTCAGCCTGCAAAGCCTGCAGAAGCCTTCCTCAAGCCTTTGGGAGGCCGAAAAAGGCCTCAAACCCACCGAAAATCAGCTGTGAGGCGCGCACATGCCCAGTGAGGTAAGTTTGCCTGCAGCTTGCATGCCGGCACAAATGGCTCTGCGTGCCACCTGTGGCACGTGTGCCATAGGTTCGCCATCACGGGAATATATCATACAAGGTAGAAACTCTTAATGCTACTGCAAGGCTCTATTTTAGAATTAAATAACTATAACTAATAATTAAATAAATAGCAATAGCACTTAGACTTATATACCATTTCATAGTGCTTTTACAGCCCTCTCTAAGGAGTTTACAGAGTCAGCATATTGTCCCCAACCATCTGGGTCCTCATTTTACCCTCAGAAGGCTGGAAGAGAGCTGAAGTGGTGCAGTGGTTAGAGTGCACTATTGCAGGCTAGTTCAGCTGACTGCTAGCTGCAGTTTGGCAGTTCAAAACACACCAGGCTCAAGGCTGACTCAGCCTTCTATCCTTCCGAGGTGGGTAAAATGAGAACCCAGATTGTTGGGGGCAAATATGCTGAATCTAAACCGCTTTGAGAGGGCTGTAAAGCACTATAAAGCGGTACATAAGTCTAAGTGCTATTGCTATTGCTGGAAGGCTGAGTCAACCTTGAGCCTGGTGAGATTTGAACTGCCCAATTGCTGTCAGACAGCAGTCAGCAGTAGCAGCTTGCAGTACTGCACTCAAACCACCGCGCCACCAAGGTTCTAAATAACTATCTTTCTCATTCTAAGTTCCAATTTTAAGCATGTTTCTGGGTGCGCCAGTGGAAACAGTGGCCTAACCACCTCAAGGTTGACTCTCCTTGATTTATTAGAGCCATGGTGGCTCAGTGGTTAGAATGCAGTATTGCAGGCTAACTCTTGTCACTGCCAGGAGTTTGATCCTGACCGCCTCAAGGTTGACTCAGGCTTCCATCCTTCCGAGGTTGGTAAAATGAGGACTCGGAATGTTGGGGGCAATTGGTTGACTCTGTAAACCGCTTAGAGAGGGGTGTAAAGCCCCATGAAGTGGCATGTAAGTCTAAGTGCAATTGCTTGATCAATTCTACTTTTTAAATTTTATTTACCTCCCATCTCCCACCGACCTGCGCTCCTTCCGCCATGATCTAAAGACCTGGCTGTTTTCACAGGCCGGCCTGGATTGAGCGGGGTTGGGGTTTTTAATTTTGGGATATTTTAATATTTTAGAATTATTTGGATTGGGCAAATTTTGGAATGAGTTTTATACTATGTATATGTTTTTCTGTAAGCCGCCCCGAGTCCCCCCGGAGATGGGGCGGCATATAAATCCAAATATAAATAAATATAAATAAATCTTTGGATGGCTACCAAGAATTCCTAACCGCTTTCCCCTAACAAATAGCAATAAAAAGTACACGGATTGCTCTTGGCACAACAATTTCTTTATTCAGGAGCAGGGACTGCTGTCATCTTATTTTGATTGGAAAGAACATTAGAGGTGAAATTCTGAGGGGAGAGAATGGTCACCTCTCACAGGAATGCAGGAAGCACCAAGGATCAGAATTGCACGTTCATTTAGAATCTCTTCCTTGTTTAAATGAAAGACCCAAAATGGTGCTGAGCCATCGATAATAGGAAAACATGACAACTGAACTGCTCCAACCTTATGCTGCCAAAAGAACCACTTCCTGATTTCCCTGTAAGTCTTCAACTGACAACAGTTTATTTAGTGACTGTTCAAAGTTGGATCAGCACTGAAAAAAGTGTTTTGTGACCATTTTTCACACTTACAATCGTTGTAGCATCCCTGTGGCCCTATGATCAAAATACAGATGTTTGGCAACTGGTTCATATTTATGATAATTGCAGTGTCCCGGGGTCTTGGGATCACCTTTTCAAATCACAAATGAAGTCAATGGGGAAGCCAGGTTCACTTATCAACCGGGTTACTAACTTTAACAACTTCAAATGATTCATTTAGCAACGGTGGCAAGAAAGGTGGTAAAATGGGGCAAAACTGACTTAACAAATTTGTTATTTAGCAACATAAATTTTGGGCTCAATTGTAGTCATTCATCGAGGACTATCAGTATTTTGAATTAACAGAGGAAGGCCCTGCCATTCTTCATCTATCATGCTTGAAATCTGCCCATCCACAGTGCACTGGGAGTCCCAAGTGATTCCTATAACTCACTCCAGACCCACAGAAGACACCTCCTTGTCTGCATACCTCCTTACATCCAAAGAATGAAAACAGTGGATGACTGTAACAGATTAATCCACCAAGGCCCGTCAGCGTGTTGCTCAAATAATAAATCAAAGAGAAAATAAATTATGTAGAACTTTGCAAAAAGCCCCAATTCTTAGAGCAAGGCAGAAGGTAACTAGGATAAGAGAGACCTTTCCCTCAATCTAATTGTTAGTTTGGCCACACTGCAGTGAATGGGAGGAACAACTCAGCTTTCAGAACACCCTCCTCAGTAGGAAAGTGAATAGTTCAATCAAGAATACAAAACACTATTATAAGGCACCAACTCTGGTTACCCAAATGGAATATTAGAGAATAAATAGACTGCACTTAAGCAAAATTAAAGCCACATCCCTTCTTTCCACTGAGAAAATATCTCCTAAAACACAGTTAATTCTCCTCCTTTTATTTTCTCCCACCAATTACCAATCGGTCACTCCGGGGACAACCATTTCCAAACAACACAGAGGGATCTGTAGTCACAAATCTTGCTGTTTCAAGAGTGAGAATAGATTACCTTGTTTCTTACTCTTTCCATATCCGCTTCAGCAGTTTTGTCCTCAAGACTGTGCAGCAACAGCACTGCTTTCTGTTCTCTAGAAGCCACATCTTCTTCCATCTCTTTTACCTGGGGATAGTGAATTGTCAGTACCTCAAGGTATTGAACGTACATAATACTCTTCCTTCCTCAATTTCCCCATGATAACCCTGTGAGGTGAGCTGAACTGAGAGGTGATTGGCACAAAGACATCCATTCAGCTTTCATGCCTAAGGTGGGGCTAGAACTCACGGTCTCCTGGTTTTTAGGCCAGCACCTTAACCACTATACTAAACTGGCTCTTATTTTTAGGGTTTCAAGGTTGCCCAACTCCAAAAAAAGACTCTGGAGGACTTGCAGTTTTTAAAAAGTCTAGACACAAGTTTTACTGAGTTTTATAATGTACTTCCAAGCATGTAAAGGCTTGGGTTGTCTGGATGCGGTACAGATCTGGATGGACAGGAACATGCTTTGGCTCAACCCGGCCAAGACTGAGTGGCTGTGCATACCGACATCTCGGTCCAGTCAAGAGGTTCCACCTTTGGTCATGGGGGGAGAGGTGTTGCCCCCCGTGGATAGGCACGGAACCTGGGGGTCCTCCTGGACTCGCGGCTCAGGTTGGAGGAACAGGTGGGAGCCGTGGCCAGGGGGGCCTTTGCCCAGGTCCGGCTGGTTCGCCAGTTACGCCCATACCTGGACCGAGATGCCCTGCGCACGGTCACTCATGCACTTGTTACCTCACGACTCGACTACTGCAATGCTCTCTATTTAGGACTGCCCTTGCATACCATCCGGAGGCTTCAGCTGGTGCAGAATGCGGCCACGTGGGTTGTGATGGGAGCCTCCCGGTACTCCCATGTTACACCTCTCCTGCGCGACTTGCATTGGCTACCAGTTGCCCTCCGGGTGAGATTCAAGTTTCTGGTGTTAACATTCAAAGTCCTACGAGACATGGGTCCGGGTTATTTACGGGAGTGTCTCCTGCTGGCATTGAATGCCAACTGCCCTGTACAAGCACACAGGCAGGGGCTCCTCGGGGTGCCGTCTGCGGGACAGTGCTGGCTAGCAGTGCCCCAGGGAAGGGCCTACTCTGTGGCAGTTCCCACCTTATGGAACCAGTTGCCCCCGGGGCTGTGTTTGGCCCCTGACCTTCGCACCTTCCGTCACAATTTGAAAACCTGGCTATTTGAGCAGGCCGGGCCGGGCTGACCTCTTGGGGGGGGGGTTAAATTTTTTAAATTTCTAAATTTTATAATAGTATTGGGATTTTATATTAATTGGGCTTGTAATGTTTAATACTGTTTTAAGTAATTAATTTATTGTTTGTTTTTAGTTGTGAGCCGCCCCGAGTCCTTACGGAGAGGGGGCAGCATACAAGTCCAATAAAATAAATAAATAAATAAATATATTTCACTCCTCACACATCTGCCACCAGACTTTACAAACAAAGATGGATAAAACAATAAAAGAGAAGAAACAATAAACCAAAATGTCAGATCAGCAATTTAAGGAGCATATTGTGAGCTCCACTTCAAATAACACAGGAGCCAGTGAAAGCCGAAGGCGCAGCTATGATCAAAACCTATCACATGAAAACAACTGTATAAATTTGATTAGCCCATATTAGTTTTTAATAACTTCCCCCTTCTGTAACATTGAAACATACAGTTCTCTGATAACTTTTCAGAATATTTTGGGAAGCTTTGGGAGTCAAGAGGTTGTACCCTCTTGATTTAAAAGTATTCTAATGCAGATAACGTAGGAGCTGAGGCTGAAGTTGGCTTGCCTAGTAAGTCATGGTTTGGCTTGCCTAGGAAATCATGGTTAAAGGCAAAATCTACACATTTCTTGATTCAAGTTTCAATCTCTTGGTTGCTAATCAGATTCATTCAACTCATGAATTTTTCATGTAACTTCATTAATAATAACTAGCAAGCTAAACAGCCTTTCCACATAGTGTTAAGTACTTTTACTGCCCTAGGCAACTATAATTTTTCGTATCCACCATTCACATCTCATCAGAAAATCTAGGTGTTCAGCATTCTCCCCCCATCCCACCCCCCCGCAATCTTTCTTGACAAACCTAGAAATCCTAGTTTACAGTGCTCAGGCTCCATTTGGGGTTTGCTAGAGAATGTACCCATTTCCCAATGAACACAATGGGAAGATCAGTATATTCATTTAAGCACTTGGGACGTATGTACTGCTTCCCAGTGCTTTACAGCCTTCTCTAAGCGGTTTACAGAGTCAGCATATTTCCCCCAACAATCTGGGCCCTCATTTTAACAACTTCAGAAAGATGGAAGGCTGAAGCAACCTTGAGCCCCATCAGGATCGAAGTTTTGGCAGTGGGCACTTAGCCTGCAGTACTGCATTCTAACCACTGCGGCATCACAAAGCCTGATAAGTTAAGGAGTTCCCATTTGCAAAATGCACAACCACTGGTATTTTGTGTGTGTACTCTAATCCGCTCAAGCCCCCAGTCCCTGTTCATGGATAGACCGTACCTTCTTCTCCAAATGTTTAGTGTCATCTCTATGGCTCAGCTCCTGAGACTTCAGCTGCACCAGGAGAGAAAATACTTTCTCCCGCCATCTGGTCAGTAGACCCTGAAGTTTTTGAGACGATTCAGACTGGAGAGGATCCTGGAGATGCACCTGAGAAGATAAAGCACAAAATCAGACATCCAACATCATCCCCTTCTATTTGGAATGATTGCAGATACCAGGAAGGACAAATGTACCATTGGTGACATATAGGAAAAAAAAAGCCAAAGTCTTGTTTCTCATAAATGCTAGACTTTTCAGATGCAAGATAAAGCTTCCACTCACAAAACTCAAAACCTATCAAGATATGAAAGCCTCTGGGAATCCATCAATTTTAGCAGGGCTACATCCCTTCCTCCAAACTTTTAATGTTTCGTGCCAGAAAGCTGCTCTTCCGGTTTCCGGAGCTCCTGTGTGTGTGAAGACTGGCTGCCCAGAGCCCAAGAGAGCAACAAGTGACGGCTGGTGTGCCTGAAGAGATGGCTCTGCGTGCCATTTCTGGCATGCATGGCATAGGTTCACTATCACAAGACTAGACAACTGACAGAGTCCCCTCTAGCTCTTACATTCTATGACAAGGTGTCAAACTCAAGGCTTGGGGCCCAGATCTGGACCGGCCCGCGATGCCACTGCCAGCAAAAACTGACCTCCGTTTCTTTCTGGCAGAGGGTTGCAGGAGGCCAATGCAGCTGAAAACGGAGCTCAGGAGCTCGTTTTTGCTGGCAGAGTGCTTGGGACACCACAGGCGCCCCCGACCCCTGACTGGGGTATCAAACTTAAGGCCTGCGAGGTGCTTAAATCTGGCCTGCAGTACCAGCCTGGAAATAACAAAGGACCGGCCCACGATGCCTCTGCCAGACAAAACAGAGCATGGGAGGGACTGCATGTGGCATAGGGGCTGCACTCCCCCCACCCCATTTTGGCTGGCAAGGTGCTGCAGGAGGTATCTACCCTGTTCCCCTCCCACCCAAGCTGGCCCATGGAAGAGTACTAACAATGCTGATCCGGCCCTCAAAGAAATCCAGTTTGACAACCCTGCAGTACAGTATCCAGATCTTACATTGTGTAGGCTTTTATATTCCATTACAAGTACCGGTGTTACCGCAATGCTGTATGGATCACTATATTCTAAACCCCACTTAGATTAGACATCGGAGTTTTCTAAAGTGATCAAATGAAACAACCTTTTTATCAAGCTCGGTCTCCTGTAGGGTCAAGATATCGCCTAACGAAGCCACACGAACTTGCAGAAGTTCAGCTGTCATTTTCAGAGCCCCCTTCTCATCCTCAAGTTGCTGAAACAAAAAAGGAAAATGGTGCCCAGGTAGTCCTCAACTCTACAATCCTCCGTTTAGGGACTGTTCAAAGTTACAATGACGCTGGAAAAAAAAAATTAGTTTTGGCCAATTTTCACATACAACCACCGGCATGGAATTCAAGGAATGTTATGACTCTTAGCTTTAACGGAAGTGAGACTGCCTTCGAAGTGGCAGGGTTTTAGTTAACACACCCATCGGAATCGAAACTCCAAAGCAGGCATCTTCCTCAAAGCATCGATTTATTAGGCATGTCATATTGGCACGTCTGGGGGAAACCCGACCCTAAACCCCGCTCTGGTTTCCCCCTAGTTAAAAGTAATTCTTTTCTTTCCCCTGCCCATGCAATCCATCACGTGGTCCAATCCGGTCACAGTCCAAGGGTCAGTCAGTCTCAGATCCCACCTCCTTGCACCTGGTGGGAATGTCCCTGGTTCTCAGAGGAAAGAATTTTATTTTGGCTACAATCCCCCCAGCTATCTTTACCTCCCTCCCCTCTCGTTCCCACAGCTCTACTCATCTCCGCTGTGGCAGCCCTGAAGGTGCCAGGGGAAAATGGCATCAGGGCTGACACGAAGGCCATCTGCTCCCGAGCGGAGCTAATCCTAAGGGGCTTCCTAGTGGAGCGGATCAAAAGAGCAGGCCGCTAGACCAGATGGGTCAGAGGACCAAACCAGCTGCCCTTATAGTCTCACCTGTATTCGATTTATCAGCCGGTCCTGTTCAAAACCAGGTTGATTTGACTTCTGCTCCCCCACGTAGGTCTTAAACTGCAGCACCAGAGCATTCTGGGAAGCCAGTTCTGCCTCAGTCACACTGGAAGAAAGAAACCAGGGACTACCTTGAATAAAATCCCTGTACCAGGGAAGGGAGAGGTGTGAAGACGGGCAGTGAAGAAAAATAAAGCAACCTGAGTTGGTTCTGGAGCGTATCTTTTTTCTCCCTTAACTGACTGGCTTCCTTACGCTGAGCTTCCAAATCCTGCTGGAATGTGCATATCTGACGCTTCAAGGAAGTCACCTCAGCTTCGTAGACTTCAGACAGCTTATCCAACTGTGGGAGGAAGATGAGATGCTGGTAGACTTAAGCTCACTTCTATTACTCTATTTGAAATTACAGGTAGTCCTCGAGTTACGGCCACCAATGGAGCCCAAAATTTCTGTTGCCAAGCGACACAGTTGTGAAGTGACTTTTGTCCCATTTTGTGACCCGTCTTAACCACAGTGGTTAAGTGAATCACTGCGGTTGTTAAGTTAGTAACAGGGCTGTTAAGTGAATCTGGCTTCCCCACTGACTTTTCTTGTCAGAAGGTCGCAAAAGGAGATCACATGACCCTGAGGCACTGCAACCATCATAAATAGGAGTCAGTTGCCAAGCGTCTGAATTTTGATCACGAGACCGTGAATTCTGATCACCGTTGATGCTGGAACGGTTAAGTACGGAAAAACGGCCTTAAGTCACCTTTTTTTCCAGTGCCACTGTAACTTTGAGCAGTCACTAAATGAACTGTTGTAAGCCGAGGACTATCTGTAACTGCTCTCCAATGCTTTCTTTTCCAGAGAGCCTTGCAACTTATTTTATTCTACGCCTTTTCTAAAAAAAAAAAAAAATCATTTCTCAACATGTTTTGTGGAGAGCCGTGGTTAGAATGCAGTATTGCAGGCTGACTCTGCCCACTGCCAGGAGTTCGATCCTGAAAGGGCTCAAGGTTGCCTCAGCTTTCCATCCTTCCGAGGTGGGTAAAATGAGGACCCAGATTGTTGGGGGCAACAGGCTGACTCTGTAAACAGCTTAGAGAGGGCTGGAAAGCACGGTGAAGCGGCCTATAAGTCTAAGTGCTGGTGCTAGATTTCATTCTGCAGTTACCTTTGTTTGGTACTCTTTCAGCACTGACTGTCGGCATTCTTGAACCATGGCCTCCTGCCTCCTCCGCTCCACCTCTCTCTCTTCCCTCATCTGCTGCAGCTCTCCCTGGGCCAGGGTGACTTCATGGTTGCTCCTTTCCTTGGTTGACTCCAGTTCCTCCCTCAGGAAATCTGTTTTCAACTGACTTTGCTTCCTGAGCTCTTCCAATTCATTCCTTAGGGCCTCTTTCTCTTGCTGACTGCTTTTCCTGACTTCCTCCAGTTGGGTCTTCAGGATAGCAACTTCAGTAAGGTTCTGGCTTTTAAGGAAGGTTAGTTCTCCTCGGAGATTGGACAGGGTACTTTCCCGAGCAGCTATGGTTGCCTCCTGTTGGGCAGAGGAAACTCGGAGGGCGCTAACTTCTGACTCCAACCGCTGGATCTCGTGGAGTTGATGGGCGATGATTTCAGCCTGTTGAGACATTGCCAGGGTCACACTTGAAGGCTCGGCCAACCTATCCAAGGACATTGAATAGAAGAGAGGAAGATGTCAGGACGTTCTCCTATCTCAAGAGAGAATGCTCTAGGCAAGGAGTGTCAAACTTGATTTCATTGAGAGCTGCATCAGGGTTGTGTTTGACTGGGGGGGGCGGGGGGGGCGTGGCCAGGGTGGGCATGGCCAGCTCGACATCACTTGTGTCAGGAGCACTTGTGGTGGCCAAGTGCTAAGTCAGGATTTCCCTCAGATCCTCCCTACCTCCCTCTCAGTATAATCTTCCTTCCTTCCTTCCTTCCTTCCTTCCTTCCTTCCTTCCTTCCTTCCTTCCTTCCTTCCTTCCTTCCCTCCCTCCCTCCCTCCCTTCAGCCTGTGGGATGGTCCTTTGCTTTTTCCAGGGAGGCCCTGTGGGCCAGATCTAAGCACGCCGTGGGCCACATCTGGCCCACGGGCGTTGAGTTTGACACGCCTGTTCTAGGCAGACTTCCCCATCCTGATTGCAACCTTCCAGATTTGTGAGCTTCAGTTCATAAAACTGTCCGGCATATAGCCGGCATAGCTATTGCTGTGAATCCAGGTATTGGATGCCCATACAATCTGAAGGGCATCTGTGAAAGTAACTGTGAGAGGGATCTTGGAGTCTTAGTGGACAGCCAGCTAAATATGAGCCAGCAGTGTACACAGCAGCCAAAAAAAGCTAATGCAATCCTAAGTTGCATTAACAGAGGGATACAGTCGAGATCAAGTGAGGTACTAATACCACTCTATAAAGCCTTAGTAAGACCACACCTAGAGTACTGCATCCAGTTTGGTCACCACATTATAAAAAAGATGTTGAGACTCTAGAAAAAGTGCAGAGAAGAGCAACCAGGATGATTAGGGGACTGGAGACTAGGGCATATGAAGAACAGTTACAGGAACTGGGCATGGCTAGTCTAGGGAAGAGAAGGACCAGAGGAGACATGATAACAGTGTTCCAATATTTGAGGGGCTGCCACAGAGAGGAAGGGGTCAAGCTATTTTCTAAAGCGCCTGTAGGCCAGACAAGGAATAATGGATGGAAACTGAACAAGGAGAGATTCAACCGGGAAATAAGGAAAAACTTTCTGACAGAACAATCAACCAATGGAACAGCTTTGCCCTCGGAAGTTGTGGGAGTGCCATCCCTTGAGACTTTCAAGAATAGATTGGACTGCCATTTGCAGAAATGGTGTAGGGTCTCCCGCTTGGGCGGGGGGTTGGACTAGGTGACCTACAAGGTCCCTTCCAACTCTGATTATCTGTTATCTACATTAGGAAGGGCAATTCTAGGAACTGCTCACTCAGTAACAGAAACAACGGAATGCATAATATTTCCCCGCTAAAAGCCACGAGTCAAAGAGAACATAAGTGGCTTGATCTTCTGTACAGGTAGTCCACAACTTATAAGCATTCCTTTAATGGCTGTCCAAAGTTACAATGGCACTGAAAAAAGTGACTTACAACCGTTCTTTTCATATTTACAACCATTGCCCACAGCCCCGTGTTCATGTGATCAAAACTCAAGATGCTCGGCAACTGGCATGTATTTATGACGGTTGCAGTGTCCTGGGGTCACGTGATCACCTTTTGTGTCCTTCTCACAAGCAAAGTCAACGGGGAAGCCAGATTCACTTAACAACCATATTACTCGCTTAACTGCAGCGATTCACTTAACAACTGTGACAAGAAAGATCGTAAAATGGGGCAAACCCCACTTAACAGCTGTCCTAGCAACAGAAACTTTGAGCTCTATTGTGGCAGTAAGTGGAGGACTACCTGTATAGCGTCCAAAGGAAAGAGAAAAATGAGAAAAATGAAGGTGCCACTCTCAATTGTTTAGCTAAGAAACAGTTCAAAGTAATGTGCTTCTAATAGTTCCCTCTCCCGGCTCAACACAGAATTAACAAAGTTCAGCGAAAATGAATAAAATACAGAATTGTTCACCTGGTTTTATCTTTTGGGTCTTCTGTCGCATCTACTTTTGTATTCCATCTTTGGAGTTCATCTTTCAAGCGCAAATTCTCTCGTCGGAGTTCAGCAGTCTCCTCCCAGTTAGGGTAAGCTGTGGCCCCCAAGAGCCCAGTAGTAGATACTGTTGGAGGTGGTGCTGATTGGCTCTGGAAATGTGAAGGTGGAATCAATTCTCTAAATCCTAAGAGGGGGAAAAACACAGAAAACACCTAAGACCATGATTTTCTATTTGGATATGTAATGCTAAGCCAGGCTCACACCAGACAGAAAACCATTAGTTGTTCATGAAAGTACAGAACGGGGATCTTAAGTTTTACACAGACAACTGTTGTGCTGGTTTAAGGAAAGAAAATTATTTGATGAAAGAAATCAGGGAAGACATGGAAAACACAAATATCTCTTTGCTCTTTTTTTTTAAAAATTATATTTATATGCCGCCCTTCTCCGGAGACTCAGGCTACTTACAATTTTGGGGATACAACCCAGTGTGCTCAGCAATAGCCTTCATTCCATTGTATATGCCTGCTTATTACTAAGCGGCATTTTTACGAAGTCAGCTAATTGCCCCCAACAATCTTGGCCACCTGATCAATTTCTCACACTGCAGCAGAAATCTTCGGAGGTCAGAGATAGGACTGTTTTCTTAAAGGGTATGGTGTGTGTGTCTGTGTATGCGCACAAACCCATCGTCAAGTCAATATTGATTTCTGGTGACTTCTTGAACATGTCCCGCAGTTTTCTTGGCAAGATTTCAAAAGTAGTTTGCTACTGACTGCTTCCTAGGGCTGAGAGGCAGTGCTTGGCTTAAGGTTACTTAGCTGGCTTTGGCCCTAAAGGAGGACTAGAATTCCCAGTCTCCTATTTTCTAGCCTGGTGCCTCATCAACTACACCAAATTGATTTTGTAAAGGTTTATAGGCAACATTTTAAACTTCAACCAGAAGTGGATTAGTCTCATAATTTAACAATTGGCAAATTATGCTCTTTGTGGATAATCTCAGGAAATAATCTAGAAAATTTACTTTGCTCTTAGTGGATTTCAGGTACATTTCTACAGAACGCACATAATCCATTAAATAGGCTAGCTTAGAAGTTGCAGCAGTAGCAATAACTTTATGGCTAGGTTATCTCTAAGAAAGAATTTGCTGATTCTTTACCAGTTGGCCTTGTAGTCTGGAACACAGCAGGGGGGTCCAGGTGCTTGTTTGACTCTTTCCTCTTATCCATGGTCTTACTTCAAGGTCCTTCAAAAATATACAAATACACCGAGCAATAATAACTTGAATTCTACTCATGACTATTTAAACGCATTATTAAAACAAAATTTCACTATCAAACGAACAAAATATTCATGCGAGAATTAATTAAATCTGTTACAATTGAAGGCCTTTTTGCAGGACTCCAAAGAAGCTACGACTCCTGATTAAGGAAAAATGCCCTATAACCCTAAAGGCAATGACTGAGAATAAGATCCTTCCGCCGCGACCTAAAAACTTGGCTGTTCCAACTAGCCTATCCGGACTGATGGAAAAGGGGGGAGGGTCTTTAGTGGTTGTCTATATACTTTAATTCGATCTATGAAATTGGCAACTTAATTAACTTTAATATTTACATTGTTTATTTTTTAGTATTGCAAGCTGCCCTGAGTCCTTCAGGAGATAGGGAGGCATACAAGTCTCATAAATAAATAAAATAAAATAAAATAAAATAAAATAAAATAAAATAAAATAAAATAAAATAAAATAAAATAAAATAAAATAAAATAAAAATAAATAAATAAGAAAGAGCTGGAAGGTACCTTGGAGGTCTTCTAGTCAAACCCTCTGCTTAAACAGGAGACCCTATACCAAATGACTCTTCGATGACAGAAGATGTATCACAAGTCACAATCTGGTGAGTTGATGGCACTCAGGAGTATCTTTCCAGGAAATTCCACTATCTGAGAAGGATTACATAAAGCAGTGTCTCTTAAGGGTGATCCAGGCATCCCAAGATCCTCTCAGTGGTCCATGAAATCAAAATTATTTGCCAGCCTATGTTGAAAGATAATACAATATTAAAATCCTATCAAACAATTGTGAGAAGCGGTAACAGCAATGAATGCATCAGTTTTAATCTCTCTCTCTATATATATATAAGTGAAATACCACTCATGCATCATCACAAAATCTCCAGAACCGTAAAGTCTACAAACTTGAAATTTGGCACATATGTTCCTCTTGGCTTCTAGGTGCTCAATAAGAAAAGATTTTTCGACATGACCATCAGAGCATTAGAATTTCGTATATTATCATTAACATGCTATGATGCTAAGGAGTTCTACTCCCCTTCCCCAGCTGAAAAGAAATCTCTTCCAAATGCAAAACACAAGCAGAGGAGTTTCAGTTTCCGTTTTACTTTCACAGCAGCAACCAGCTTTAGTACAGAACAGTTGAGCTAAGCCATGCCCAGGCTCCTTGCTGTCCCTTCTTGCTCACACAGCAAATACTGTTTCAGTTTCCAAACAACCCTCAAGTCTCTCACACACTGACAGGACACTAGCCAGATGAATACTGATGGATGCTGGTAGGCAGAGGCACAATTCCCCCCCCCTTATTTTCCTTCCCCCAAACTAAGCCCAATCACATAGTTTTGTAGTGAAGTACGGGTATAGACTTAGTTTTTTTTAATATAGTAAATATTAATAAATATAACCCATACAAATAAATGCTCTTTTGGGGTTCTCCATAATTTTAAAAATGGGAAAGAATCCTGAAAGAAAAAACATTTAAGAAACATTGACATAGAGAAATAGCTTACATTCCTGTTATTGCAATGAGCAGTGGAGATTATATATCTTTCTTCTAATTAATGATTAGATTAAATTAAATTAAATGATTAAATTAAATTATCTTTCTTCTCTTAGGTAAAATTAACCTAATTTAGGTATTTAAGATGACAGCCAATGCTTTATACAGTATTTTATCTGGAAATCTACAGGAAATCAGTGTAACCATTTAAGAACAGACAAATCACTTTTCCTAAATAACCCTATAAACAAATTTTTCTGCCACCTTGCTGAAAATTACATGCAGATATGTGTGTGTGTACATGTGTACGTGTGTACACACATACCATATAATTTTCAGTAAGGTGGCAGAAAATTTTGTTTATAGGATTATAAACAAATATCACATATACTTCACATATACCACATATTTCATATATAGCACACATTGCAACATTGCATTTTGCAGGAAACCTTATGATGCATCACTTATTTTCAAGAAAAAGACTGGAGCTACCAAATCAACTTCAGCTGATAAAAGCCTCAACTTGAAACACTGAGTTCACATTGGTTTTTTCCTTTGGAAAAGGAGCAGGCTTCCATCATCCAGATCATGCCTCCTTACAAAAAAATTATTCCAGTTGGCTTGAATTAATTCCAATTTATTTCTCATTGAGCCTATTATTGCTGGTAGACAAACATTGGTGAGATCATTCCATTATCGAAGGATAACAAACAGATTTGAGTGTCTTGACTGGGGAATTCTGGGAGTTGAAGTCCACCCATCTTAAAAATGGGAAAGCACTGGTTTAGACTCTAAGCCAGGGGTCTTCAAACTTGACAGCTTGAAGACTTGTGGACTTCAACTCCCAGAATTCCTCCTCCAGTCATGTTAGCTCCGGAATTCTGGGAGTTGAAGTCCACAAGTCTGAAACTTGCCAAGTTTGAAGACCCTTGCACTAACCAGAGCCTCACCAACCTTGCAATCTCAGATGCTTTAGTTAGGCTATGCAACCAACCTGGGACTCCACATGACTGGAAGCTGCAGTCTCCACATTGGGGAAGATGGTTTTACTTTTAGCCAAATGATTCTCAGTTATAGTTCCTATGTGGGAAATTCCAGGATGGTTTTTTTCCCCTTCATTTATTGGATTTTTTCTGAATCTTATGAATGTCAATTATTTAAAACAATCTGATGAAACATCATTCACTTCATTTCATGCAGTGCTTTGGGCTCATAGTTAATTTATATACTTCTGATCCTGGTTAGCAAATCCAGCATAAATCGTATCCTAAAGCCAAGAATTAATCAATCGATCTGAAAGGGACCTTGGAGGTCTTCTAGTCCAACCCCCCTGCTCAAGCAGGAGACCCTATACCATTTCAGACAAGTGTCTGTCCAGTCTCTTCTTAAAAACCTCCAGTGATGAAGATTCCCTTAACCAGTACTGACGATTCAGACAGCCCCAATGCCCCCATATTAAATTATAATGTACTTTGCTTAACTATATTGCTGTACATTTCATAGCTACCTGCGTATGAAGCCTCATTAGGTTCAATTCCAATTTTTGTCCCCCAGCTCTTAATGAGAGATACAGTAAACCCAAATAAGAAATAAAAACTGGCGATTCAGGGCAACTTCCGCTCTTTCAAAGCAGTCTCCCTTACACACCTTTCCCACGTTTCAACTCACCCAGCACGCGCGAGTGTTCTGATTGGCTGTGAGGTGCTGGAACCCCGGTTCCCCGGATCCTCCCGTCTTTTCATTGGTTAGTTCTTCGTCCCCGCCCCGCCCCTTTCGAATCTTCACCAACAGTCACTAACGTTCGGCCAACAAACGAGGATTTCAAACTGCTCATGCGCATAGTGCCGCGGGCCGGATTGGAACTTCAGTTGCCAAGAGAGGAAGCACTAGCTCCGCCTATCTGCGAGGAATGAAAACGGAGAAGAGCAATGTAAGCGACGAGGGCACTAAAATAGGCGGGGATGGGTTTCTGTAAAAGTAAAACGAATAGATCCCGTCCAGTAAGAGAACCTTACTATTCTGCTCCAAGTTTCTGCTTCTGCTTGCATACTTCTCGTTACAGACAGTTTAACTCAAGGGCCTTCAAACTTGGCAAGTTTAAGACTTGTGGACGTCAACCCCCAGAGTTCCTGAGCTAACATGGCATAAGTGACCAGGAAACACAAAAGGTTTCCAAATTGAAGACTGTAGTATCTACCTACTTGACAAAGAGGACATTTGTATAATAAAACTCTAATCTTGGAAGCACCTGCTAGAAAAATATTCATTCATGGATAACCTATCTGGAAGTTGTATTTCAACATGGCTGCAAAGCAAATAGGTGAGAAAAGCTATGCCAGCAGAATGCATACAAAATTTGTAGGTCATTTCAGTGTTTAGCTCCATATTGGCAACCTATAAGGAACTTGTAAATAGAATGAACACAGATAGTCCTTGAGTTATGACCAATCAGAGCCATGGGGACGTAGTAGTTAGAAGGCAGTATTGAAGGCTAACTCCGCCAACTGACAGCAGTTCAATCCTGACCGGCTCAAGGTTGACTCAGCCTTCCATCCTTCCGAGGTTGGTTAAATGAGGACCCAGATTGCTGGGGGCAATAGGCTGACTCTGTAAACCGCTTAGAGACAACTGTAAATCATTGTGAAGTGGTGTATAAGTCGTAAGTGCTATTACTATAATGGAACCTGCCCAATGGTTTACTCTGGGCCAGTTTTGTGAAAGTAAGTGCCGGTTTCTGGTAAAATCGCTGTAAAACATGTTCATGGGACCGCAGGATATTGCAAATGGCCATAAATGTGGACGGATTGCTGAGAGCTTAAAATGGAGTCATTTGACTGAGGGGAGGGGCAGCCATCAGAACTTCAAATCTGGGTCATAAGTAGTTTTTGAGGGGATCGGTCATGATTTTAGCTGTTAAGCAAGCGGTCGTAAGTTGAGGACCACCTGTACCCAGTCATGTTAATGAAAGCAGGAAGGAGGCCATGGAAACATTAATAATCTTGCAATGTGCTCTTTCCTACTCTGCTTTTCAGAGTCTTCACTGCTTTCTTTATTTCCAGAATGGAATCCTGGATTTTCTGATTCTCAAGGAATTCTTCCCCACCTTTCTCACCCATCACTTGTGCAATGTCTCCTAAGATGTCCACCAACAGCTCAGGGAAACAAGCATGGTGAGACATGATTGCGGCTACATGAACCTTGCCTGCCAGTGCGTCCAGCAGTGCAAGGCATTTTCTGATCCAGGATTGCTTAATTAGAACATCCCCTTGGAAAGCAAGCAGCTCATCACATTGGATTTGGGTCTGGATGATCTTCTGATTCATGGCGTTTGTCCCATCTTGTAATTCCTGTTCCTTTTGGGAGAAGTGTATGAATTTATCGTGGTAACCAACTGCTTCTGCTGTATATTCTTCTACTGCTTGTTGAGCTTCTGTGACTAGATTTTCAGCTGACTCCAGGGCTATTTGATAACCAATTAACACGCTAGCACCTAGAAGGAAAGATAACTTAGTGATATGGATTTTGACTCACAATTGTTTTCCAACTGCAAGAACAGCGATAAAAAAAATCCCTCCAAATTCAGCTACTGAACTAAGAAATGTTTGGAGGGAGTTTTGTCTGAAAGGACTGCAGGCATTGTATCAGTACCAAAACTGGTTAGTCACCAATTATCACATTAATAATCAATTGCTTGTTAAGGACTCTGTTTTATAGAGTGCTGTACAGCTTGTGTTGTGTCCAAGTCTGTATAGGTGGCCATGCTACTAGAGGAATCAAAAGGGTTTTTTAAAATTGTTCTGTATCCGCTGAAATAATTGTATTCTGAATCCAATAATCTGAATCAAAGTTTCATTCCCTCCTTTTCCCTTCATTCAGCTATGTTTTTTCTAAAAAAAAGATACATTCTTGATCTAAGCCTAAGGTAGGTACCAAAGGCATCCTCTTTCATTATTCTTCAAAGTATCTGCCATGAATCACAGTTATATATCCAAATCCCGTATGAATGTCAAAGTTTATCTCCAAAGTATGGCATTTTCCTCCACCTGCTGTAATTGGATCATCTATATATAACATAATAATTAGGTTTTTATCCAACTTTTATTGTATTACTTTATAAATAAGCAAATATACACAATACACTTTCTTCTTCCTCCTATTTTCCCCAAACAACAATCCTGACAGGGAATGACTGACTTAGAAATACTCAGCTGGCTTTCATACCTAAAGTGAGACTAGAATTCAGTCTCCTGGTTTCTAGGCCAGAACCTTCACCACTCTACCAAAGCCTGTTACTATATACTATACGTATGTATTATATACTATTATGTTTTATATCAATCTTTAATCATATGTACTAATTTTTGTATTGGATTTGTTAAGGTTGCCCGACTCCAAGAAGACTGGGTGGTATATACGTCCAATATATAGATTAAAAAAACATTTTTAAACAACACATAATTGCCCAGACTAAAACAACACTCCCCAATAAATGAAAATTCACCAGGCGCTCTGTAGCACTCTACCCCAGGCTTGGGAACAAAACCAGGTCTTAAGAAAATTCCAGAAACTATGATCTCCGGGGTACAGGCTATGAGTCAATCTACATTTAATTGATGGGATATAATAATGAATGATTAACAATATTTTTATCATCTAACTAATGTTGCCTTAAGCTAACAGTAATGAAGACAGGCTTTAAATTACCTCAATTCTACTTGAGGGGCCCCGCAAGTCTGTCATACTATGTTGACATGAAGTTATTTGCCATTCAGGAGTCTGACAGCCCACAGGTAGAAACTGTTCTTCAGCCTGTTGATGCGGCTGGCTATGCTTCTATGTCTCCTACCCAATGGTAGGAGAGTGAAGAAGTGCTGACCGGGATGTGAGTTGTCCCTGAGAATTTTCCTCACTCTTCTAAGCCAGCGAGCCCTAGCAACGTCATCTAGTGGTATCAGGGAACAGCCCATGATGTTTTGTGCTGTGCTTACCACCCTCTGTAATGTCTTTCTACCCGCGGCTCTCAAGCCAGCATACCACACCGTAATGCAGTATGTGAGGACACTTTCTATTGTGGACCGGTAAAAGTAGCTCATCAGTCGTTGTTCCACTTTATTCTTTCACAAGACCCTAAGGAAATGGAGTCTCTGTTGGGCCTTTCTGGCCGCCTGGGTTGTGTTTATTTTCCAGGTGAGATCTTTGCTGAGGTAGACTCCCAGGAATTTAAAGGAGGAAACTCTCTCCACACAGCCCCCCTCGATGTAAAGTGGGGCAGGTTCCTCTCTCTTCTTCCGGAAGAATAATGTTGGGTTCTCACCAGATCAGTGATTCTCAACCTTGCCAACTGTCAGATGTATAGACTTCAATACTTGACGAACAGGTAGTCCTTGATTTACAATCATTCATTTAGTGACTGTTCGAAGTTCCAGCAGCACTGAAATAAGTGACTTCTAGCTGTTTTTCACGCTTATGACCATTGCAGAATCCCTATGGTCACATGATCAAAATTCGGACACTTGGCAACTGGTTCATATTTATGAACAGCTGCAGTATCCCTGGGATCATGTAATCACCTTTTGTAACCTTCTGACAGGTAAAGTCAACGGGGAAGCCAGATTTCCTTAACAACCATGTTACTAACTTAACAACTGCAGTCATTCACTTAACAACAGTGGCAGGAAAGGTTGTAAAATGGGGCAAAACTCGCTTAACAACTGTCTTGCTTAGCAACATAAATTTTGAGCTCACTTGAGGTCAGATGTGCCTTCAGAAGTTGTGGGAATTTCTGTTAACTCTGTTAATCTGTTAAATTTGTAAATCAAGGACTATCTGCATTTTTTCATTTACTGGACTTAAGCAAACTGCTCTTCCCTATTTGGTCTCCTAAAATAAGATTTCCTGCACTTCTGTCATTCCTAGCCCAGCCAATCCTTCTAAGCCAGTGTTTCTCAACCTTGGGAACTTTAAGATGAATGGACTTCAACTCTTATGCTGTCTGGAGAATTCTGGGAGTTAATAGATAACAGATAATCAGAGTTGGAAGGGACCTTATAGGTCATCTGGTCCAACCCCCCACCCAAGCAGGAGACCCTACACCATTTCTGATAAATGGCAGTCCAATCTCTTCTTGAAAGTCTCAAGTGATGGCACTCCCACAACTTCCGAGGGCAAGCTGTTCCATTGGTTGATTGTTCTCACTGTCAGAAAATTCCTCCTTATTTCCAGGTTAAATCTCTCTTTGTTCAGTTTCCATCCATTGTTCCTTGCCTGGCCTTTGGGCGCTTTAGAAAATAGCTTGACCCCTTCCTCTCTGTGGCAGCCCCTCAAATATTGGAAGACTGCTGTCATGTCTCCCCTGGTTCTTCTCTTCACTAGACTAGCCAAGTCCCCACGTCTTCCCAAGGTGGAGAAACATTGTTCTAAGCCAAGGGTCTTCAAACTTGGCAAGTTTAAGACTTGTGGACTTCAACTCCCAAAATTCCTGAGCTAACATGACTGGAGGAGGAATTCTGGGAGTTGAAGTCCACAAGTCTTAAAGCTGTCAAGTTTGAAGACCCCTGTTCTAAGCTGAAAAGCCTAAACCTGCACTTCTGTCTGTTAGAGCTCCAACAAATTCACCCTCATTCAAATCATAAGCCTCTAGGCGCATCTCTCAGAGTAAAAAAAAAAAGATTTATTAGGAGTGGCCATGTTGGCGTTAGCTGGGTGCAGCCGACACTAAAATACACCATTTATTTCCCCCTTGACCCTGGTCTTCCCCTCACCCCCTGGGTGTATATTCTCCAATGGGACACATACATAGCCAAGAGTCATCAATCATGCTCTCCAGTAATATTCTTGGCAGGGGACAGCTTTGGGCTGCCAACGTGATTATCTAAGGCATTTAAGGTATGCACTGCTTTCCCCCATTTCCTTTCTGCTGGCAACTAAAAAAGACCAAAGGAGTTTTTTTTTAGTTGACATTCTCATTCCTAGCCCAGCCATTCATTCTAAGCCAGTGTTTTTCAACCTTGGGAACTTTAAGATGAATGGACTTCAATTCCTATGCTGGCTGGAGAATTCTTTCCACATCTTCCCAAGGTGGAGAAACATTGTTCTAAGCTGAAAAGCCTAAACCACTGTAGTGCTTCTTCAATGCTCCAACTTCGGATAGATTCAGATCCCATTTTTTTTGTTGCAGTGTTTCCAGTTCTGCACGGCTCCCTTTTCAAAGTGATGGCCAAGGTTATACGTACAAGAGCCCCAGTGATTTCTAAAAAGCTGGGAATGATAGAAGTTGAACTGTAACACATGAGAAGTCCTCAGCAATCTGTCAAACCTAGAAGCCTTGTTTCTGTTCCTATTCTTTGACAGGAGGGGAATTCCCTCCCCGAGGATCTGGAAGGAAGTACTGGTTTCTGAACAAGAATTTTCCCAGAGATCAGCATTTTTAAGATGAGTCAGCCCTCAGTCCCTGAGGCAGCCTTCGCATTCCTTTAACTTTAAGAGCTTTGTGGCAGAGGTTATCACCTAACAGATAAAAACTGTAACAACACTGATAAGGGACAACTTAAATCGGCTCTGGAAGGGCAAGAAAACAAATAGAAGAGGATATCTGAAACTCAGGGTTCAATTCTGGAGGTCTTGGTGCTCTCTGAGCTTCATGGTTTGCTTGCAGACCTTTGATCACCCCTCTAATATCAATGGGAGGGAGTGTGGGGTTTCATCCCTGTTTATGTTGTAGTTTATGTACAATATAGTAGCTTATCGTGCAATATCTAAGCTACTATATATAATAAATATATTAGTTTTCGTAGATTTTCACGGGTACAGGTATGCAGGTCTTGGCATGTTCGGGTCTTTTCCTGTGTAAGACTGAGAGTATCTTGGCAATGTTTCGATGAGGTCCCACTCGCCATCTTTTGGCTTTGTGCTTGTGCGAGCAAAGTGTGATCGGAGCTGCCGTCTCTCTATAAATACTGGTGGGGAGGTGTGGTGTGCTGGCTCTGTTGTAAGCGGGTTGGTTGGCTGTGTTATTACTTCTTGATTGGTTGATGGAGTTGATGTTTGCAGATTGGTTGGCTTTTTCGTAAGACCCTGTGTGGCTGAGGTACTGGCTGTGTGTCTCTCAGCCTGTTGTGTTGTAACAACCTGGGTAATGGGCTGTGTGATGACCTTCTGAGTTCTATTGTTGTGACATCCTGGGTCTTGTGCTGTAATCTCCTGGGTCGTTGGCTGTGTTGTAACATCCTGAGGTTTTGTGGTGTAACCTCCTGAGTTCCGTGATGTGATATCCTGAGCGGATGGCTGTAATGTAACGTTCCGGGCTTTGGTTTGGCTCCGAGTATGAGGTCTGGCTGTGTGTTCATGGCCAATAAATATATTAGTATATAGTAATATAGTAGCTTAAATAAGAGCCAACAGTGTGCAACGGCAGTCAAAAAAGCTAATGCAATCCTAAATTGCATTAACAGAGGGATTCAATCCAGGTCACGTGAAGTACTAATATCACTCTATAAAGCCTTAGTAAGACCACGCCTAGAGTACTGCATCCAGTTTTGGTCACCACACTATAAAAAGATGTTGAGACTCTAGAAAGAGTGCAGAGAAGAGCAACCAGGATGGTTAGGGGACTGGAGACTAAAACATATGAATAACTGGTGCAAGAAATGGGCATGGCTAGTCTAGTGAAGAGAAGGACTGGGGAGACATGAGAGGAGTCTTCCAATATTTGAGGGGCTATCACAGAGAGGAAGGGGTCAAGCTATTTTCTAAGGCGCCTGTAGGCCAGACAAGGAATAATGGATGGGAACTGAACAAGGAGAGATTCAACCTGGAAATAAGGAGAATTTTTCTGACAGTGAGAGCAATCAACTAATGGAACAGCTTTGCCCTTGGAGGTTGTGGGAGCATCATCACTTGAGACTTTCAAGAAGAGACTGGACTGCCATCTGTCAGAAATGTGTAGGGCTTCCTGCTTGGGGGGGGGGGTTGGACTAGATGACCTAAGATCCCTTCCAGTGGTGGGATTCAATTTTTTTCCTATCGGTTCTGTGGGCGTGGCTTGGTGGGCGTGGCAGGGAAAGGATACTGTAAAATCTCCAATCAGAGGTGGTATTTGCCAGTTCTTTGAACTACTCAACATTTCCGCTACCGGTTCTCCAGAACTGATCAAAACCTGCTGAATACCACCTCTGGTCCCTTCCAACTCTGTTATTCTGTTATCGTAGCTTAACCAAGTTCAGAGAGCCCCGAGGACTCCAGAAAAAAGTTTTATTTCAATATGAAGGTGAGAAACCTTCTCACCTTGTACGGGTAATCCTGTACAGTGTAGAACATTTAGTGACTGTTGAATGTTACAACTTCATTAAAAGAAGGGACTTATGATCATTTTTTACACTGACAACCATGGCAGCATCCCAATGGTCACATGGGCAAAATTCAGACTGTTAGAAACTGTCTCACCTTTATGATTGTTCCAGTGTCCCAGGATCAGGTGATCACCTTTTGGGACCTTCTGACCGGGAAAGTCAACAATTAAACCCGATTCACTTAACAACCGTGTTACTATCTTAAACAATTGCAATGATTCACTTAACAACTGCAGCAAGAAAAGGTCATAAAGTGGGGCAAAATTCACTTAACAAATGTCTTGGTTAGCAACATAAATTTTGGGCTCCACTGTGGTCGTAAATCAAGGACTACCTATACATTACAGATTAAATTAGAGGATTCTAGGGCATCCTCAAAGTCAATCTTAAAACTGGAAGGCCGTGGGACAATTTAAAATAAATTCAATTTATGTAAATTTGGATTATATTCCTCAGACTCAGTGTTCACACAAATGAAAAACACAAGTCTTGCAAACAGTTTTGCATTTCTTAAAGCTAACATGAAATATTGTGATTTTTAAACTTCAAAACTACTTTTCAGATTGGCAGAGATGAATCACCCCTTGCTCAGTCATTTCATTGCATCATACCCATTGCTGTGAATAAAAGACAGAATGGTGCATACATAGAAGTGCAATAACTCCACTAATATAAAGTGGACTATTATGATTCTGCAAGAGAATATTTTTGCTTTTCTTCAATCCATGGAAAAGCGGGTAGTATTGTTTTTTCAGCATTTAGGTAAGAGATGCAATACGTGATTTGACAGTATGACCATCTCAGGCATGCCTGTTTTCATGATTTGGGAAAAGACTTATCAAGATATATGAATAAGCAGTGGGCACATTCTATCATATGTGGTGGACTTGTGTAAAAGCAAAAAAATTGGACAAAAATACATAAGTGGATAGCAAAAAATGACAGGGAAACATAAAGATTTTAAACCTGAACTGTTTTATTAGGCATAATACCAGAAAAACTTGATAAGCAAAGTATATATTTAATATTACATGTCCTAACAGCAGCAAGGATTATATTCATACAATATTGGAAAAATGAAGAAACACTGTAAGATGAAGAGATAATTAAGAAAATACTAGACTGCAGAAATGGATAGACTTACATTAAACAGAAAGAAGGCACAGAATATTATCAAACATGGAACTTATTTTACCAGTGGTTAGAAGAAAGGGGTGGAGATTAAGAATGTAATCTGTATTGTTAAGTAAATTAAATTTCCAGACAACACGATGTTTAATAAGCACTAGCAGATGTAAACAATAGAAAATTAATGAAATTTAAAAATAATGGTCATATATATATATAAATGATATATGAACAAGCAGCTCTTGAAGCAAGTGCAAGATCTCTGATCCTGAATTAACAGTTGGTATTGTAGAAAAGAATCGTGAAGATTACCTGTGACTTGCAAGCATTTTATGACATTCAAACTGTCAGAACATATCGATTTGGTCTTCCATTATATATGGCAGAAAGGATGATTAAACAGTAAGAAACCAGGAATGGACTTGTGCTAAAATCAGAATGACCACCGTACTTTTCAGTGTGTTTCACACCTTCTCTATAGCCTAATACATGATTTCCAAATTAAGAAAAAAAAACCATTTACGGTATCTTTTTAATATATATTTCAAATATGAACATATTCTCTATCTCCATCCACTGTTTTCCCATCTGTCAGAACTTTCAATTCGCTGGTCATTCATGCCATAGAGAGATTTGTGGCACATTTACTCTGCTTTGAGAAGAACTATGAAAATTGCATAGGGAAACTTGATATCAAGTCAGATTTCTTGCTCATCAGTTGGTCGACCAGAACAGAAGCAAACATTTTCACATCCCCCACTATTTAGTCTCACTCAACTTTCTTTTTTTTTTTAATCAGAGAAACTTGCTACTTCCTGCACAAAAAGCTTGTATGGTGCCTAAGATACGATTCCTCCCCTGTTCATATGTATACCAAGTTGTTTCAACCAAGGCATATATCACCTAAAGCTTATTTTTAGTATCAGAAACAAAATGCAATCACCCACCTACCTCTTGGAATAGTACTGTAAAACTTACTCAGTTGAAAATCTTGAGTGCCTTTTTTCCCACCTTTTTTCCCTCAGGAATAAGGATAAAAATCAGTGATTGATGAGAGAACCAACCAATCAGATCTCCACAACTTGGCTATTTGTGCTGATTCCTTGGGTATGAAACTTTTCCCTCCCACCTCCCACCAGCCTTATGAATACTTTAAATCTCAGCTTGGG
This sequence comes from Naja naja, assembly GCA_009733165.1. Lineage (NCBI taxonomy): Eukaryota > Metazoa > Chordata > Lepidosauria > Squamata > Elapidae > Naja > Naja naja. Next base: position 31,476,389 of record CM019149.1, read on the forward strand.
AGGAACTAAAATGTATATTCCTGGTGCGGCCAGGTTATTTTGAAAGATTTCGGAAGCTTGTGTGTCTCTGCACATGCCCTGGTGCATATATAGACTTTTGCTCTGAGACCTGAGCGTATTTTATCATTATCTTTTGCTTCAACAAAAGGTGAGTGAATTCTGGGTAAGGTGGCGGGATACAAATCTATGATGTGTTGTCGGACTTATGTAAAAAGAAGAAAAAGTTGGCAAAATGGGAGGTGATGGGAGAATGCACTAAGGTTGCGAGAAGCTACGAATGAGGACCCCAAGACTAAAGGAGACTGAAGCAAAAAGACAAATGGTTTTGAAATATTTTAAAGAAAGAAAGGAAGGAAAGAGAAAGAAAGAAAGAAAGAGAAAGAAAGAAAGAAAGAAAGAAAGAAAGAAAGAAAGAAAGAAAGAAAGAACAGGGTGGAATTGAAAAAGGGAGGGAGATGTAATGGCATCCAATTATTTATTCGATTATTTTCCGAAGGAAACTACTTATTCTTCCATAAACTGCTTCTTTTGGGGGTGGGGAAAAGCGGGGTCTCGGGCTATCTTGAAATTGAGTTCTATCATAATTAATATGATTTTTCATAGAGAAAATCAGTTTCGGAGGAGAATATGTAACATTTCATGCATTTATATTATATGGGGTGGGGGGAAATGCTAAAAACTATACAGAGCATCTAAAGTTAAAACTATGGAGCCATGAAAAAGCTTCGGTCAACCATTAACATGTAATAAATTGTAAGCATTTTTGAAGCCTAAATTAGAGATTTCTTTGACAATTAACAGCTTAGTTGGAAAGGAGTGATATGGCACATAGGTGGGAACTTCTTCTTCTTCTTCTTCTTCTTCTTCTTCTTCTTCTTCTTCTTCTTCTTCTTCTTCTTCTTCTTCCTCCTCCTCCTCCTCCTCCTCCTCCTCCTCCTCCTCCTCCTCCTCCTCCTGTAACTTAGGGGTCCCCAAGCCCCCCCACCATCCATGGACTGGATCTGGGGGACAGCATGCCAGAAACTGAGCTGTGCAAACATGCACCGGATGCAGGCAGCACACATAATTATGCCCCTCCAGTCTGCAGAAAACCTCTCTCCATGGCACTGGTCCTTGGTTCATCTGCTGTAGATGACATGGATCTGCAAACCGGAGAATCTAATCCATACTGCTACATTTCGCTCAGGAAATCAACCTTAGCAAATTCAGCATTAGAGGAAAAAGCCTTAGCTTGCAGCTTGAATGGGCATTTAGTAGCTAAAGGGCCACTTCTCAATTTCCTCATAGCTACTTATTATGCTATAGGCATTTCTAAGAGGATTTTCTTCAGTTCATATAGACCCTCACAATATTTTAATCATTATTTCCTTACACCTAAAACTTTCAACAGTCAAAATCAGCTCTATGAATTGAGCCCACATCACAAATTAAAAGTGCACTTTAATCTTCAGAGTAATTTTATGGCCAGAAAATTATTCACATTGATTGCTATATTGTTTTCTTGTGGTGTTTGCTTATATTGTATATTTTTCATTCACTTGTACTGCCCTTAGTTGTAAGGGCACACTAAATAAAAATGGCTATTCCAACATGTGAACAGTGAAGCAATCATGTTTTAGGAAAGTGTCTCAAAACTCAAGAGTGCTGGGTTGCACGTAGGTACTAAGATAAGACAAGACAAGTTGGACGTAGGCAATGGAGTGAAACAAGGGAGGAAGTTCGCATAACAAAGATAACAATGAACATCCTATTTTTTTCAACAATGTATGCTTTCACACTATTAGGTAGTAAATGATGTATTAGATAGAGATTGGTTGAGACCTAGTTTAGATTGTAAGCCAAGCCCTCGTACGAGGGGGCGGCAGATTAGGGCTATAAAAACTTTGCAAAGACAAAGGAGGGGGTTCCTTCAACGCCTGGAGGAACCCTCTTTCGTGAATGCGTAATAAACTTTGTTTCTTTGGATCAACGAACCGAGTTCGAGCCTTGCTTAGAAAGTCTATCTCACAAACACAATATGAATTTTCTGAGAAACAAGACCTTAACCCAGCCAATGCTTCTGTACCACTGTTATGATTGAATTTAAAGCCACTTAACTACGGACAAATCACCCATGTCTCAATGTCGGCTTGTATGTGTGGTCCTTAACTGATTACATTCCCTTCTTATGACCATCCCTGTCAGCATAAAACATTTTAATAGCCAGGAAACAGGGAGCAGCCCTCTTTTGCTTAGCTTTTATGACAGCATATTAAGCAAGAACCCATCCCGATGGGAAGAGTTAATGATTGGCCTCTTTCCAATCTGCTGCCCTAATGCATCTCAGGGAAGGATGACTAATAACCCCTGCATTGCTGCAATCCACAGGACTGTCAATCTTTGATCCAGAGTAAACTTGTCCTGGCAATAAAACTAAAAAAGAAAAAAAAATCAGATGGCAAATGATGAGGTAATAATGGCCCTAGGGCTGTTTGTTCCCTTCCATTCATTAATCACGTTGTAGATAGGCTTAACAACCAAAGAGAACAGTGAATCAGTTTACGACAGACACCTCCAAACATGGCAACCTTAAGACTTGTAGACTTCAACTCCCAGAATTCCTCAGGCAGCATAGAGACCCAGGCTTTAGGAACTAACATAATAGAGAACTTGTTTTAAAAAGATCACTTGTTTTTAAGAATCACCCATAGGTTGCTCTCATTTCACAAAACTTATTCAAAAGCAATTCTGGTTCTAAAGCTCCTTTATTGATTAAGCGGATTGAGCTGCTCAGTTGAAAATTAAGGATTTGTCCTTCCATGTTTGCTGGCCAGATAATCTAAAAGCATTTTTTGGAGATCATCACTTAGAAACTTCCAAACCTGCCAATTGTCAGGCTTTCCACTCTTCCTCTACTATAAACTGTAAATATAGCTTTAAATTCTACCCTTGTTCCATTCATCAAGAGAAATCAGGATTTGGTAATTGCACCCTTTAGATTATATTGTAATAGTATGTGGTGTTTTTTTTTGGCAGAATCTAGTTTCTCTCACCATATTCAAATCTTTTCTAATGGGTTCTAGACCTCCCTAGATGACCTACAAGGCCCCTTCCAACTCTGATGATCTGTATCTGTATCCCTCCATCTACCTGTTTCCATGTTTGCCTATCCACCCACAAGGAATGTGAACTTCTGCAAGTTGTGTATTGGAAGGTGTTGCAAGGGACTAGAATACATGCAATCCACCTGAATTTGGAAAGTGGGGAGAGAGCTGGTGAGAAGAGAATAAATTATTTCTTCTAACTGCTAAGAGTGATGTCCATTTTTCTTTGCAGACTATCCACTATGGCATCAGCAGGAGAGTCACATGCGGTGGTCAAAACCATAGAGACCCTTAGCAGAGGGCAAGATGTAGGGAGAGAGACGGAGCTTCTCATGAAGCCTTATGCCAACTGGGAGGAGTTTCTCATGCCAGCGCCCATCTCCATTGCTATCCTAGGGGAGCTGATCTTCATCTCAACAGGACAGGGGGATTTCTCCATCAACATGTTGCCTCCCGAGGAAGGCTTCCAGCACCTCAAATATCCGGAATCCTTCAAGGCCTCCTTGTGCCAAGTCAGCAATCAAGGCTGGGCCGCCTTCAATGAAGCCCACGTCAACATGGATCAGATTAGGCTGCTAGCCAGCAGCATCCCGGAACAGATGAATACAATTGTACGGACTCTCATCCAGGAAATGGAGGTTGTCACGGCTTTGCTTCCCAATCAGCTCAAAAACCTCCAGGCAGTGACAGAGAAATGCGGCGGGCTGGCCAAAGCGGTCAGGGCGAAATTCACAGACGTGATCCACCTCATCCAAGAACTCCTGGAGGCCTGTCTCAATGCCAAGCGGGGCTATGAGAAGGAGCTGAAAGAAGTGCAGATCGCTCTGGAGCAAGCCAAGATCCAAGAAAAGTCCGCCAAGGAAGCCAAGGAGATGGCCGAATGGTACCATCATCAGATGAAGGAGCAAGTGGAAGAGTCTTTTCAACAGTATAAAGAAGCCATGGACTCCATCCCTGAAGGATGGGATGCAGTCGGAATGGAGCTGGTCACGACTCTCACCCAGGCTCTGGGGACTTTTTCGGTTGAGTTTAGCCAGATGCTAGCAGGGAAGCTGAAGATACTCGAAGAAGTAGCCGAGGTGGGCGGAGGCGAAGGACTGACGAGGGTGATTCCTTTCATCTCAGCCAGCGTCATATGTTCAAAGTCAGCCGAGCTTTTGACTTTTGCTACTAGCTTGAGGAACCTCTTGGATGACCATGGAGGCCTTAAGACCTCCTTGATTCTCGATGAAAAGAGCGGGGAGATCAAAACAGAGTGGGTGAAGAAGAATTTCCAAAGGCTGAGAGACTCTATTGCAAAAGAGGACGAGTGTGACCCCAAAGCCAAGGCCCAGGAGATTTGCCAAGCTGCCCTGGATATTTGTCAACAGCTGGAGCAAATAGCCGTATCCGTGGGTAGCATCGGGAAAGTGGAGAAGAGTTTGCTGGATAGAATACACCAGCTTCATAAGAAGGCTTCCGAATTCGACTCCTACAGCAAAATATACACTCGGTCTCCGGCTTTTTCGCCCCAACCCCCCAATGTGTCCAAGATGGGGGACGTGAGAAACCCAGGAGTGGAAAATACCCCCCTTAAAGTCCAGCAGAGCCGAGAGGCCTTGAGGGCCACCAGAGAGGAGTATCAAAGAAGCTTTGAAAATTTCAAGAAGCAGAATGAAGAACTGACCGAGATCCTCTGTGCTATGAGAGGGTACCAGGTTAAGGAAGCGGATTTTGACACGGCCAGGAAAATGCTCATAAAGGGCCTAGAGGCCCTCAGCCGGGTAAAAGAGCAGTGGGAAAAGATGGTGAGGTTTTTCCAAATGATCTCCAACTTAATCGAGACCTGCCTGGTGTGGAGCGTGAAAGAATTTGACGACACTGTGGATGGGGCCCAAAAGGTCTCCAGCTACTCGTCCAAAGCTTTCATGGCTGACCTGGTTTACGGACATATTTTCAATGCCTCCAGTGTGGCTCAGCTGGTGGCCATGATTTCGGAGACTTATACCCTGGTGTCGGAGAAGTACCTGATGGAGCGGGTGAGCAACTTAGGGCACCTGCTGGCCATGGAAGCCGAGGAGCCAAGTTTAGCTGCCAAAAGAGCCGCCTTGGCTGAAGGCTGCGACACAGCGTGGAACGCCGTGAAGGAGCTGGTCTTGCAGAAGAAAGCTGAGTTTGAGAGAAGTTTGGAAGCCAGGGCTGAGGCCATTGAAAAGGAGATGAGAGCCATTCTGCCTGCAAACAGGGAAGCTGCTGCTGACCCTCACCTGAGAACGGTCAGCCCAGAAAAAGAAAGCAAGTTCATATGAATCCAGTATCTTGGAGGGAGGAACAGGGCAGCCCTGGCAATTAGAACCCCACCCCCCAAAATTCGATCACTGTAATTATATTTGGCTATTATCCTCAATTTATGATCACAATTGAGCCTGTGGTGGGATTCAAATTTTTTTACAACCGGTTCTGGGGGCGTGGCTTGGTGGGCATGGAAGGGGAAGGTTACTGCAAAATCTCGTTCCTTCCCCATACCCCTAACCTGCTTTCCAGCTCTGTTCTCCTGTGCAGGGCAACAAAAGAAGACCCAGCCAATCAGCTGGGACTCAGGAGGCGGAGAATAGATGGGGGCGGGGCCAGTCAGAAGTGGTATTTGCCGGTTCTCTGAACTACTCAAAATTTCCGCTACCGATTCTCCAGAACTGGTCAGAACCTGCTGAATATCGCGTCTGAACTGAGCCCCAAATTTATGCTGCTAAGTGAGAAATTTCCGAAGTCGGTTTTGCCCCATTCTACGACCTTTCTTGCCACATTTGTTAAAGTGAAATCCCTGCAGTTGTTAAAATAGTTCACATGTCGTTATAAGTGAATCTGGTGTCCTCATTGTCTCTGCACAAGATTCCCGGACACTGGAAGCATCCTAAATATCAGTCAGTTGTCGGGCATCTGAATGTAAATCACATGACCCTGGGGATGCAGCAATGGTCATAAGTGTGAAAAATGGTCATGTCACTTTTTTCAGTGCTGTTGTAACTTCAAATGGTCACTAAATGAACTGTTGTAACTGGAGGACTACTTGTCTGTTTTCCGGTTTTTTAAAAAGTGACTTATGACCGCTTGTCATGCTTACAACCATTTCAACATCCTTTTGGTCATGTGATCAAAATTTGGATGCTTTGCAACTGGTTCATATTTGCGACGGTTGCATTGTCCTGGGGGGGGGGGCGTAATGGGATCAGCTTTTGCTACCTTCTGACAAGCAAAGTCAATGGGGAAGCCAGATTCACTTAACAATGGTGTTACTAATTTATCAGCTGCAGTGATTCACTTAACAACTGTGACAAGAAAGGTCATAAAGTGGGGCAAAACTTGCTTAACGGATGTTTCACTTAGCAAGATAAATTTTGGGCTGAATTGTGCTCGTAAATCGAGCACTACCTGTATATGTTTATGTGTAATGAAATAGGGAAAAAAACCCATTGTAGTCTGATTTGATAGATGTTCTCACTTGCTTATTTAGTTTGAAGAAATGAATAGTTTAATCGTTTCATCACAGTTGGGCTATTGCATCTTTTAATAAGACCAGTTATTGGAGTTGGGTGACATACAAATGGAATAAAAAGGTTTCTTTTTAAGCAAATTAAAGACCTGGTTATTCGACCAACCTGGGCTGTGACCCCTCCCTAGGGGAGGGAGGGTTTTAATGTTCACTGTTTTTATGTCTTATATTTGGGCTTGTTCTTTGTTTAATGATTTTTTAAATATTCATTGTTTGTGTTCTTAGCTGTGAGCCGCCCCGAGTCTCCGGAGATGGGGCAGCATACAAGTTCAAGTATAAATAAATAAATAAATCAGTCAATCTGGGTGTTTACGTTGACCCTAAGTTACCTGAAAACCAACAGTGTCAAGAAGAGGACCACTAGCAGGAAAACGACAGGTGCAAATTAGTATTTCTCAATCTTGACAACTCTTTGAAATTAAACATGCTGACTGAGGAATTCTGGGAATTGCACGCTTTTTAGAGTTGCTAATGAGAAACACTGCACTAATAATAGTGATCTAGGTCCTCTTCGTGTGTGTGTGTGTGTGTGTGTGTGTGTACACACACTGAAAAGCAGATCCAGGCAGGATTAGGATTTTGCTAACAGTTTACATTGAGCAATAAATGGATTTGATATTGATAATAACTAAAACTGAAAGTTGAGTGCTCATTGTTCCAGCACATATCCACCATCAATTAAGACAGCAATAGCAATAGCACTTAATATACTTCACAGCCGCCCCGAAGAAGTTTAGAGTCAGCATATTGCCCCCAACTATTTTTACCAACCTCCAAAGGATAGAAGGCTGAGTCAACCTTGAGCTGGTCAGAATTAAACTGCTGGCAGTCAACAAAGTTAGCCTGCAACTATATTCTAACCACTGCACCACCAGTTATTCCAGATTTAGGAGCCCAACCAATTCTCCAATCCCCTGTAGAGCTATTGTTTATGGGTGCTGAAAGGTGTCCTTTGAGCATTGGTATGGTAGATGTGAAGAAATGCATGAAATAGGAATGCAGTGACTTTTCCAGTTAAAGCAATATTCTAAATATGATGGCTGAGGATAGGAAAGAGATTGGTGAATCTTAATTTTCCCGAGTGACATTAGGAAGCTTGGCAGAAGACTACTGGAGCATGCATCACAGACCACGGCATTTATTGGCTTAAACCAAAATATTTCCAAGATGAGTGAGAATGGCAAGGGAGATCAGGCTAGATAATTCAACTGCAAGACTGGAGTAGGGATTTTGAAGTCCCACTGCCACTTTTTGTCAGGATGATATTCCAATAAAAGCAAAGTGGAATTGGAAGGAGGAAATAGTAATAGCAGTAGCACTTCATAGTGCTTTACATCATTCCCTAAGCAGTTTAGAGTCAGCATATTGCCCCCCAACAATCTGGGTCATTTTACCTTGGAAGGATGGAAGGCCGAGTCAATCTTGAACGGGTCAGAATCAAACTCCAGACTGTGAGCAGTGTTAGCCTGCAATGCTGCATTCTAACCACTGTACCCTCACAGCTCCTATACAGAATACACTGGTAAAGCAAAATATACCTCTATCCCAAATGGACTATACAAGATCGAGAATTAATTCAGACAAAAGGGGACTTCACAATTTCTTGGCATGTGGTATACACATTTTTTTAATGTTCCTTTCCATTCTGGTCTCTGATCCAACCATTTGCTGCTGTCATTATGTGACATCAAATTGGTGTCAACTCTCAGCACCCATATAAATAGATCTTTCTCAGATTGATCTGGTCCTTCAGGTATTCCAATGATATTTCCTGTCAGCTTTGGAAACCATATTCCACGCTGCCACATAACCTGAGAAGTTGGGAGGGGGGTGATTTCAACTGAGTAGTTCTAGGTAGACAAAATAAAATTCTTTTTAGTTCAAGGTTAAGTGTGGCGCAGCAGAGAACAAGGATCTTACACTGAGACAGCTCGTGATTGGTCCATGTGATGTGATGATGGGAGAAAAGGGGATGGATTGTAGTTTGGGACATTGTGTGAAGTCCAGGAAATTTTAGTTTCGAGATTTCAGATGTGCCAGGTGCTATTCTAATAACTTTTGAGATTATCCTTGTCTCGGCATTACTGGTTGGAATGGAGGTTTGATGGAATGCTGACATCTCCATTGTCACTGTAATCAGGTCCATCCATTTTGCAGCTGGATTTTTTCTCTTCCACCTTTGAAAGGACTATGGACTCTCAAGCAATATGGGTCTTTGCATAATGTGTCCAAATTATAATGTAATCCAAGCCTGGTCACTGTTTTGAGTGAGAACACTGGATTGATTTGTTTGATGATCTATATCTTTGTATGGACAGGACTCTCCAAGTTCAAAAGAGTCAATATGCTTTCTATCCTGGTTCCTTAAAAGTCTTTATTAAGCATTGTTTATTAAGAATGGAATGGAATTCTTTATTGACACAAGGAATTTGCCTCCGTTGCATAAGCTCTCAATGTATGTGCAAGCAGTAAGTGATAAATCATGATTATAATCATGAAATACAATCATCATAAATCATAACATACAACACTGAGTTGATCGTCATAGCATACAAAATAAGCAATCAACACAAATCGTAACAGAATACTAAATAAAGGCAATCAATATAAACCATGAGATACAAACAACAAAGTTATAGTCATGCTAAAGAAATAGGTAATAGGAAAGACGAGAAAGATAGGGCAGGAAGTACGGCTTGCCTTCATTGTTTTTGCCTGCAGTGGAACGCATTGAAAGCAGGTAAAATCTTGCACCACAGGTGGACATAGCCAACCTCTATCCTCACTACAGTCAATGGGTGAAGGAAATTAAACATGTGGGAAATAGAAGGTCAACTTGAAAGCTACACTTATAGGACTCTCTGCACCTAGAACCACCATCATGGGCCACAATAGTCCGACCAGACCAGTTTCGAATCTTCGAGCAATTGCTTGCAAAGAGAGAATAGAATGGACTTTCTCTTAAAAACAGCCATCCTAACGCACCTCAACATTTTCAACTTTCACCAGGCTGTTCTTTGCAATGACTTTCACCAGGCTGTTCTTTGCAATGCTACACCCTGAGCTAAGATCTCAAAGCTGCAGACCACACACCGAGAGGGGGTAGCTGCATTGAGTGCTGAGGAAGGGCAGCAAGGAAGCATGCTTGGAAAGGGCAGCATTGAAGCATGCTTGGAAGGTGTAGAGGTGGGACATGTTGCTGCTGTTGTAAAAAGAGAGCTGCCCCCCTTCAAAGTCCAGGTAGACCCCCACTTTTTCCATCCTCCCGCAGACCGAGAGGGGCGTACGGGGATCACTCAGAGCTTGGTACTCTCCCGCCTTCAGCTCAATAGCCCACACCCCTTCCTTGGGCAGAAAATTCAGCCTCTTTATACGCTTCACAGACTTTTTGGCCATCCCCACTATCCAACCGGGGCTGTCCCGACTTGGATCTCCCAGTAGAAGCGCCCAGTGGTAATGCCCTTCTCTCCCACCACATACGGGGTAGAGATGTAGCTGTCCAAACTTTGTTGCCAGTGGGGTTGGTGGGGGCTGAACTTGACCTCGGTGTCGTCTTCCGTGAGGACCAAGCTGGGATGAGCTGAGTTGCAATCCAGTGATGGCTGCAGGGGCTGGAGAGGAAAGATGGAAAGAATTCAGAACGAACAAAAGCAGACGTGTGCAGCAGGCGATCGCAGGAGTATAAATTGGTCCAGAAAAAAACCCCAGACACAAATGAATGTAATTATTAGCCAGCTGTTAATAAAGCTTCTGCCCTCCTCAATGTGTCTGAAGCTTCCTTTCTCTCTTTTAGCCCAAACTACATTAAGGTGTAATTATAGATAATAGAGTCATTAGAGCAGTTAAGCAATCATATTTGGAAGAGTTAGTGGTAAATGGAAACCAGGCCATCAAAGAACATGGTGGCTCGACACCATCAAAGCTGACACCAGTCAGAGCATGGAAGAACTCAGAGAAGTAGGGCAAGACTGGAAGATGTGGAGAGACATGGCCCATAGAATCGCCAAGAGTCAGACAGGACTGAATGGATAACACCATCATCATCATCACATTACAGGGTTATTGCTGTGGACTACATAGCCTTGAACTTCCTCAAAAATAGGATATAAGGATAATAAAGCAATAACCAATACATTTGGTCTAAAAACCTCAACTCACCTGGATGTACCGCACCCAGGAGCTCCTTCCAGGCGTAGAATTGCAGAGGTCCTTTAAACTCGCCCAGGTTCAAGTCTACAGCCACCACTCCATCTTCATCCTCTTCCTTCTCCTCTTCTTCCTCCTCTGCTATCTCTTGTTCTTCTTCTTCCTCCTCCTCCTCCTCTTCCTCCTCTTCTTCTTCCTCCTCCTCTTCTTCTTCTTCCTCCACTTCCTCCTCATCAACGTCTTCATCAATTTCATTCTCACACTCATCTATGTCTGCCCCCTGCCCATCTTCTCCTACCAGTTCAGCATATAGCTCGAGTTCGTCCGGAGCTCCTTGTTCCTTACAGAGCCTGTAGGAGAAGAGCATCCCAAGATCAGCCATTTTAGGATAAGCTGCCCCAATTCTATCAAACCTAGAGGAATCACATCTATAGATATCCTTCTACAAAAAGATATCTGAGCACTTCTGATCAAAAAAAGAATGCTGCATTATTATTATTCACAAAAAATGACGGTGCACACAGCAAACGAGATAATTATGCTGGGTTTTGTATCACAAATCACTAGTCGAACACTTCCCAAGCGTTTAGGACTGCTTGATGTATCGGTGGATTACGCGAGCAGATCCCAGTAAGGGGGCCTTCTGCAGCTGACCAATGGTGATTTTATTTATTTAGTTATTTATTTATTTGATTTCTAAGCCGCCCCATCTCCCTGAGGACTCACAACCATAAAAACAGTACAAAATATACAATTAAAAAGAAATTAAATAAGAAACCCAATTTACAATCAAAACACTAAAAACAATCATTAAAACTCCCCCCCCCCAGTCCAGGTCAGCGAGTTGGAACCACCACTTTTTAGGCCCCGACGGAAAGAGCAGAGGCCAGGGGCCAACTGAAGCTCCAGGTTGGTTCCATAGGTTGGTTCCATTTTTATTATTATTATTATTATTATTATTATTATTATTATTATTATTATTTACTACTACTACTACTATTATTGCCTCTTTAATAGATTTTATGCACTAAGGGGAAAAAGCATGGAAAATACTGGGGAGAAGTGGGAAGATTTAGAATTGGAAGACAGTTACATCTGGGACTGTCTCCTGCTCCATAAATCAGGTTTCATTAGAAGCACCCATGCATTTGTTTAATAATCACAGCAGAGAACAGCACAAGGCCAACAGAGGATGACTTCCAAAACAGTTAAGTAGGTTCAGATCTGATTAATACTTCCCAGGGAAGCTGCAAAACCCAGGAGAAGGTGGCGGCCATAACTGTTGCCAAGAAAATGCCCACGTCATCATCAGAAATGAAGACTCGCTCAAGAAAAACTCCACTTTTTTCTTTTTGTAGTTTTATAGTGATTTTAGAAGTGATATGGGTAGGAGCCAAGCCAGAAGAACATTTTCCCTCCCAATTAAACTCTTTTTCGTGGCCAAATCAACCTTGCTTTGCCTCTATTCCCAAGAAGGAAGAGGAGCCAATTTTATAACTGTAGCAGAGTTTTCTAATGGAAGTAACCGCCTTCATTTCCATATACTGTATGGAGGTCCTTCACCTTTTGTCCTTTTGGCAAATCCAGCAGCTTCTGAAAGGTGGGAGAAGTCATGCCTACAGTTAGGGAGGCAAACTAATATACCCTGTAGGGTCAGCCCTCCCTGTGGGTTCATACGTTTCTTCCTGTCATATATTTATTATATAAGTCTTGGACAACAACCATTCATTGAGAGACCAAAGGCACAACAAGGCTGAAAAGAGTGATTTACAACCGGTCCTCACATTTACAACCGCTTCGTGATCAGGATACAGTTGCTTGACAAGCAGCCTGCATTTATCATAGTTGCTGTGTTTGGGGGGGTCACATGACGGCCATTTGCGACTTTCCAAGCTGGCTTGGAGCAAGCAAAGTCAATAGGGGAAGCTGCAGTGATTCGCTTAACAACGGTGACAAAAAAAGGTTGGGGGTGACATTTAACAACCACTTTGCTTATCAAAGGAAATGTTGCTCCTAACTTTGGCTGTAATTTGATGTATAAGAAAAGAGAAACACTACTTACCTCTCTAGCAACTCTTTTGCCTCCTGTGGGAGGGAAGGAGGGAAGGAAGGAAGGAAGGAAGGAAGGAAGGAAGGAAGGAAGGAAGGAAGGAAGGAAGGAAGGAAGGAAGGAAGGAAGGAAGGAAAAAAATGAGATAACAGTCAAAAAATAATTCTTTCCGTGGGTTATCACCCACTTTCCTGCCAAAACGTTCTGCATTTTGATGGTGCACAATAGATTCTGCCCTCAGTAGATCACGTCCTAGTTTATTATCAGGAAAAAAAAATCCCAGTGAAATACTATGACAACATATATAGAAGAAAGAAAAATTGAGGACTGTAGAGTCAGAGTGCTTGAGATGCCACTGAAAACCCAAGGCGATGAAGGCGGAACTACTGATCAATCTCTCTATTATAGGAACAAACATTATGGAATCTAGCAATTGTTACAGGAAATCAGCCCTACTTCTCTTATTTGTTTAAGAAAATTGATTTGGCCACCCAACTGACTCTCAGGGATTCCAGGTGGCTTACAAAGATTTAAAAGAAACGCAAAGATTTTGTCAGTCATGACAAACCCTAATTGAACAAATCATGGGGTGAGAAGTTTTATATCCAAATATATTTTATTCTTTATACTGTTTCCATCTTCCCTTAAAATATTAACAGAATCCACAATGGTCTGAGAATCAGTGTCTCCAATTTAATCAAATTAGCAAACTTCCTCAAACCCCGAAATAAGTTACCCAGGCCTAATCCACATATCAAAGAATAAGGTCTGCAAACAGAAAGAGTTAATTAAATTAAGTCTCCCAGCAGAACTATATTTTCACAAACACACACACCTCAGCATGTAAATGTTTCCACATCCCAGACAAGCTCCCTCTACGCTGTTTCTCTGTAGCCTGCTCTTAAAAGCAAACTGTTTTGCTTTTAGGAATAAATATTTCTTCTTTCCTCATTTTTATTTATTCTTGTGCAACCCTGGCTCAAGTTGGAACCCCAAATTATTCTTCTGACAATGGTTTGGTGCAATCTATGCACCCAGCCATTTTCTTCTTCCCAAGAAAACCCCACACAGCCCCTGGCCCTCCTTACCTTAAGGAAACTAATGGTGTCTTTGCATTCAAGGCTGGCCTGTATACGACACAGAGTTTCTGAATGTGAGGCCATCTTGCACTCCAGTTCCTTTAACTTGGTTTCCATCTGTGCCAAGTTCTTTTCTCTCTGGTCTTCTAAGGCCTGCTTTATACTCAGCTCTCTGTCGTTCAGCAGCTGGTGCATCTTCACAAACTCTCCAGAGATATGATCAGACAAGGATTTGGAGCAGGTCTGGGAAAACATAGATGGGGCACAGCAAAAGATTGCCGTTCAGTCAAACGGAAATGATCACAATGGGGTTGCTTTTGGGGTAGACTCCTGAGAGTACCTTGGATAGTCATGGGGAAAAAATCCAATGGACCATTAAACAAATCAACTCATTTGATTATCTTATTTGAAGCACTAATGATTCAAAACATCCTACTTTGCGCATGTAATGCAAAGACCTAACCTTCTGAAGGAGACTCTAATATTAGGAAAGATGGAAAGAAAGAGAAGATAAGGAAGAATAAAAGTAAAGATAGTGGACAGTTACAATGGCAATGGGGGCGCCATTAGAAGATCTGAAAAGCAGGTTAGGGATAAATCATCATGGAGAAACTCCATTTTGCTAGGAGTTGAAAACTACTTGATAGCATATAATTTATTTTATATATTTATTAAACTTATATGCCACCCATTTCACTGTCAGGTAACTCATAATTGATCAATCAATCAATGCCACTATAATGATTACCAAAGCAACCCCAGCAATTTAAATCTTTCGCCTTTTTTTATAATGTAGTGACAGCACACATGTACACACAGATGTACATATAGACACACAAAGTTCCATTTATTTACACACACACAGAATTCTATGGGGTCCCTGCTGTTCTCTGAGCTTGTTTTTCTTTAGACATTTCATTACCAAACTAGGTATTATCATCAGTGCTAGAACAGAGTGCAAACTCCACTCCCTTCCAGAATGGATGAACTTACCTAATTGAGTAGGGAAACATCTGCAACAACCAAGTTCAGAAAGCACCGACCCCATCATACAACCCGGAGCTACAAATATTCCCTTCTATCGGTACTCAAAGTTACAGTCCACTTCATGTATCGAAAGGCTAAATTCTTCCATGTTTTGAAAATTGTTTGCATGTCCCAAAGTGTTGTGGTGCGCTGGCAGCTGGTGCAGACAGCAGAGGTATCGGACAGTGAAGATGAAAGGGAACCAGTCAGGGAGTCTGGCGAGGACTTGGATGAGGGTCCTGCATCCGATGCAGGGATGGAGCCAAGACCACCTGAGAGTGGGGTGCTGCCTTTGGAGTCTGGTAGCAGCGAAGCAGAGGACCCCAGGGAGCCTGTTCCCAATGCGCGTGTGCACAGAGCTGCTAGAAGGCGAGAGCAGCTGAAGCAAAAGGGGCGAGTAAGGCTGGGAGGTGATTGCCCCTCCCATTAGGGATGAAAGTCAGTCCTCAATGATGAAAAGCTTTGCAGGAAGCAAAGCAGTTCAGTAATCTCCAAGTCCTTTGTGAAGCTCAGTACCCTGGTTGTTTTTTTCTGGTTTTTGGGTTGGTTTATGTTAAGCCTTAATTGGACTTCTGTTTCTTGGCAGCATCCGACACCACTGAAAAGTGTGCTCTTTTCTGGAGGAACTGTGTCTAATTAGTTTTGGCTGGGAATGCAAGTAATTCCCAGCATCACATTAAAAAAGGTTTTACTTTTAAATTCAGTTTGTGGTTTATTAAGTTTGACGAAGCCGGGGTCAGAACACAAAGTTGCATTAGAGAACAAACTGAGAGAATACATTTTCTACAACCTGGACGGAAAGTCAATGCTTCTCTATGCAGTTTTAAAAATAATTCAGTTTGGAGATTATTGCGCTGAATCCAGTCTATCCTGAATCCAGTCTATCCAAGCTCGGCTTGGCTCCCGATCTCCGCACCTTCCGCCATGATTTGAAAACCTGGCTCTTTTTACAATCTGGGCTGTGCTGATCCTCCTGGGCTGGGGTCAGCTGGGGTTTTAAATTTTAATTCGGCTTAATTGTTTAATTCTTTTTTAAAATTAATTTATTTATTGTTGTATTTTAATTGTAAGTGCCCGAGTCCTGAGAGGGGCGCATATAAGTCGAATAAATAAATAAATAAATAAATAAATAAATAAATAAATATCCCTTTCCTTTATGTTTCTTGGTGCTCCTCCTTTTAAACTCAGGGGCGCAGGTGGCTCAAAGAGGTATTTGGTGTCTTTTGTGGTAGCTTCTAAATGTTTAAAACTACATGGAGAATCTCAGGGAAAGAGAGAACAGAATGGAACATCCTGAAAAATGCATGGTTGACAACTCTGGCGACTTGAATGCCACACTACAATGTATTTATTTATTTATTGTTGATCTGAATGCGAATCAAACAAGAAGGTAGCTTTTATTTTCCTTAGGCTGAATTGCAGGAGCCTGGATTAAATGCTGACTACGAAACACCTGATATCAACTGAATGAGCCACAAATAGTAGCAAGGGAAGCAATAGTTGCTGGGATGGAGAGAGAGAAGATACACTCAGTTTAGCATTAAACAGGAAGTCCCCCCCCTCACTGCTCCCCAGCTGCACCTTTAATTCGATAATGTTCTCCTGCTGGTGGCACTGGCTCCTTTTCAACCGCCCGAGACCTTCCTCAAGAGGCTCCAGAGAGGCCTTCAGCTGGTCCTAAAAGGAAGAGAAAGTTCAGATCTCACTTAAGATGGACGCCAGCATTTGACTGATCCCAGGACAATTGTATACCTCCAGCCAAAGGTTCTGCTCAGCAACGCTTAAAATCCATCAGACCTTCATCCCACAACCAGCCCTAATTAGCATTTAATTTGGTAGTTAAGAGTCTATTATACTGTGATAGCTTTAGTTAGCAATATATTAATTTTTATGTTCCCCTGCATTTATTTAATATTTTTCTTTTTCCTTATGGAATTTTTGTAGAGTCTCTGTCTCTCTTTCTCTCTCTCTCCCTCTCTGTCTCTCTCTCCCCTATAGGTGGTCCAATTTATGACCACAATTGAGTCCAAAATTTCTATTACTAAATGAGAAATTTGTTACATAAATTTTGTCCCATTTTACGACCTTTCTTGCTACAGCTGTTAAGTGAATCACTGCAGTTGTTAAATTAGTAACTTAACACGGTTGTTAAGTGAATCTGGCTTCCCCATTGACTTTGCTTGTCAGAAGATCACAAAAGTAGATCACATGACTCCTGGGACACTGCAACCGTCATAAGGATGAAACACTTACCAAGCATGCGAATGTAAATCACATGACCACAGGGATGCTGCAATGGTCATAACTGTGAAAAATGGTCATAAGTCACTTTTTTCAGTGCCGTTGTAACTTAGAAGAGTCACTAAGCAAACTGCTGTAAGTGTGTATGTGCCTGTATGTATGTATGTGTATATATATCATTTCTCCCACCCACAATCTTTTTTTTTTGACTTCAAGGGACACCAGAATACAGGTAGCCCTCAATTTATGACAACTGAGCCCAACATTTTTGTTGCTAAGCAAGAGAGTTGTTAAGTGAACTTTGCTCCATTTTATGACCTTTCTTTAGTGGTGGGATTCAAATTTTCATGTGACTGGGTGGGCATGTGGCCATGTGGTCATGTGATGGGTCAAAAGACAGAAACTCACTTTCTGGAGCAGGGGGTTGGACTAGATGACCTCCAGGTAACTTCCAGCCCTGGACTGCTGTGCTATAAGACTTGTGGACTTGTTAGCTCAGGAATTCTGGGAGTTGAAGTCCACAAGTCTTAAACTTGGCAAACTTGGCCTAATGGCAAGGTTTGTGGCCCTTCCTTCCTCTCCTTTTTCCCTCCCTCTTTCTCTTTCTTTCTCCCGTACCTCCGTTTCTGTTTTTCTTTTGCAGCAACCCCCACCACCACTCCCAGGAGGCTTCCCTGAGGCCCACTAGGCCAAAAATGGAGTGCGGGGGTGGAGTAAGTCAGATCGAACTGGTTCTCTGACAGCTGATCTTCGGAGCCACTGGTAGCCTGAACCGGTCGAATCCCACCCCTGCCTTTCTTGCTACACTGCAGTTGTCCAGTTAGTAACCTGGTTAAGAGAATCTGTTTTCCCCATTGACTTTGCTTGTCAGAAGGTCGCAAAAGGGGATCACAAGACCCCTGGGACACTGCAACTGTCATACAGTGGTGGCCAAAATTGAGGAAACCTTTTGGGAAAAGTGCATTTTTATGCCATCACTACCGATCAGGGAGATCTTGGTCTCATCACAAAAAGACAACACCTGATTGGCTCTCTAAACACTCATGCTCATTGGCTACAATCAGATGAAGGAAACCTACCTAGTTCAACCAAAATAAGACACTGTCTTATATTTTTTGGCCCAAAAACACACTAGGTCTTATTTTGGTAGGTCTTATATATATATATAATATATATTTAATGAAAAAAAAACACTTACCATATTCATGAAGAACAATGTACATTTATTCAAATGAAACCACTTAACAAATAGCATATCGTGTTTCCCAAAATAAGACACTGTCTTGTATATTTTTGGCTCCCAAAAACACACTAGTCTTATTTTCAGGGTAGGTCTTATTTTCGGGAGGTCTTATTTTTGGGGTAGGTCTTATTTTGGGGAAGGTCTTATTTTGGGAAACACGGTAGTATCAACCTAAGCAAATTGTGCTTCCTTTTTCTGGTTATTTGGCTATACCTTTTTATAGAATACAGATAAGTTAACAAACTGTGTTGCATTACATTCTTGATTAAATTATCTTTCCATTGATATATAATTTTATGGTACTACTCCAAAAAAAAGTGGTGTTATTAGCCATCAAACCTCAAAAATACACTTTTCCCAAAAGGTTTCCACAATTTTGACCATTACTGTATACACAATTCATCTTCCACTTCCTGAAGATTCACTATTTGATTTATTAACCACTAAGTGGCTGCAAAGGGCAAGAGTTTTTATATCTGCTGCTGGCATCTTCTGGCATCTGGATTTGTTTCGCTGTTGGATGACTTCTATTGGAGGAAGGTTTAGTTCTGGGAATTGTTTGGGAGTGATACATTAGCTTAAGGACATTATATGAGGACCAGCATCATTGGGAAAGGAATTTTCCCTTCAAGCAGGCTGCAGGCTTACAAAGAAAAACATACTTTTCAATTACACTTCCGGTTGCATTAGCTAAGCCATTATGGACTGGTCAGTTTAAGGCACTGTTTAGATCAGTGTTTCTCAATCTTAGCAACTTTAAGATGTGTGAACTTCAACTCCTGGAATTTCTCAGTCAGCAAGATTAAAGTTGGTAAAGTTGAGAAACACCGCTCTAGGTTGATCAATTGGTTGATTATGCGCCATTCAAATTATTTTCAGCCCTGTTGGTCACCTTTTGGGAAAAGTGATGAGACCAAGATCTCCCTGTTTGGTAATGATGGTATAAAAATACACTTTTCCCAAAGGGTTTCCCCAATTCTGGCCCCTACTGTATGTGAGATACAGATTCAGCATAATATTAGTGTTTTTCCATGCGTGTCAAGAGTGGAAATCCAGCTTATATTTACTGGTAAATATTTGGGAGGCTTCAGAAACTTGGTTTCAGTGTCCCTGTTTATTATGATACTTATAATGATTCATATATGATATGAATCCCAGTTGTATTTTATCTTGGCTTGCAAAATAAGCTGCCTCGAGTAGCCCCACGGTGAGATAAGTGGCAAATAAATCTCACAAATCAAGAGAGAGGAGAGAAAAAGTGAGAGAGGAGAGAAAGAGAGAGAGAGAAAGAGAGGGAGGGAAAGCCTGTTGTTCAACCAGAGGCCGCCTTCTTACTCCTCCCAGGTCCAGTTCTCACCTGATAGGTCTGAACCGCATTTTTGACGGGCAGGAAGTCGTGTCCCCGGTGCTGCGGCAAGTCCCGGCAGATGACGCAAATGGACTCCTCATCTTGGCTGCAGAAGAGCTTGAGAGGCTCCTCGTGTTCCTCACAGAAGTACCAGCCTCCGGTGCTACTCTCCTGAGCCCTTTCATCCAGCTTCAGAAGCCGGGCCTTCTTGGCCAAGCTGCAGAGGGCTCGGTTCATGTGGTGCAAAGTGAAGGGGTGCCGGCACTCGGGGCAGAGGCCTTGACTCTCCCCTGTGGGGATGCAGGGCTCCAGGCAGGGAGCGCAGAAGCTGTGGCCGCACTCCAATATGTGGGGCTCCCGAAAGAGGGAGAGGCAAATGGGGCACAGCAGGTCTTCGGTGAAACTGGACACTTCTTGTACTAAAGCCATGTTGGTCGATTCCAAGAGAGCCTGAACAGGTTTCCCAGGTTAGAACTGCTTCTATTTCTGCCTGTTAAATGAACATAGAATAGGGTTGGAAGGAACCTTGGAGGTCTTCTAGTCCAACCCCCTGCCCAAGCAGAAGACCTATACCATCCCAGACAAATGGCTTCTTCCTTAAAACCTCTAGTGATGGAGCGCCCACAACCTTTGGGAGAGGCAAGCGTTTCCCTTGGTTAGTTGTTCTCACTGTCAGGAATTTTCTCCTTAATTCTAGATTGGATCTTTCCTTGACAAGGTCCCACCCGTTACTTTTTGTCCTGCTCTGGAGAATAAGTCAACCCTTCCTTCTCTGTGATACCCCCTCAAGTACTGGAAGACTGAGGAAAGGGGTGTCTGCCATCCCAGATAGATCAGACTTGGACACCAAAGTCACCTATACTAAAACTACTTTTCTTACAGGGTTACAGAAACAGTCTGCCTTTATCCTGCCTTTATCCTAAAGTGAACCAGGAAGGATAAACCCTGAGACATTTTCTCGAATTGTATTCCTATATTGGACGCAGACATTTCTTATCTCACTGTTGCCTGGGCTGCAGTCGCTTCCTCCTCTTCCTCGAAGTGATTCTCACAGCCCGTTGCAGGGGGCAGGAAACCCCTCAATGTGTCACCTGCCGCCACTTAAACCTCTAAATAAAAAACACCCTCGGCTCCATCTGTTGAGAAAGGCCTGGTTTTATTAGAAGTGCAATGCAGAACTCAGCATTGCATGCCAAAAGCCCTAAGTTTAACCTTCCCCTCCCTTAGCTTCCTCCCATCACCCACCCCATGCAACCAATCAAGTTCAGGCAGGATGTTTTTTGTAATGGCCAGTTGCGTACAGCTGGTACGCCCAGGTGACCTTGAAACAGCAACTCCAAAGATATGCAGAACATAACTTTCGTTTTCCTGCTTTCCTCCCTGCTGCTGAAACTTAACTTTCATTTCCCTCCCCTTGTCTTCCTCCCTTCACCCTTCCCACAATTCACGGCAGTCTGTCCCAGAAGTACAAGCAAGCATAAGGTGGCAGCTGACAACCTTTTTCTCTGGCTCTTGAGGAAAGGTTTTTTTATTATTATTATTATTATTATTATTATTATTATTATTATTATTATTATTATTTCAGCCTTCATTATTTGAAGAATATTTCAATGGCCGTGAACCCTTTTTAAAAAAAAAAGAAATATTTTTTTACTTTGAAATAAGAAAGGAATAATTCTGAATTAAACAGTTCAAATTATTGTGCATCCCCAATTCTTTTCTAACCAACTACAGAACTCAGGTTTCTGGTCTGGTATGGATCTCTTGCAAGAAGCAGATGAATGAAATAATTGGAAGAATAATTCAACAGTCCTAATATTATTTCCTCATAATATTTGAGGAAAACCAACTCTTGGACATCTTAGCAAGATAGAAGCAAGGAAGGAATTTATGTTTTGAGGCCTTGCTTCTCAATATGCTTATCAAAACTTCTATGACAACTGATATGTTTCTTTTTATTATTAAGAAAGACAATAACTCCTTCTTGAGTAAGAATGGGTGGATGGGAAAGTAGTTTGAGGTTTGCTAATTGTGAATATTCATGTGTACATTATCTATTACCCATGTATATATAATTATCATTTTCCCCTTCTTTCCTGAAATGGATACAGGTGGTCCTCAACTTATGACAACTGAGACCAAAGTTTCTGTTGCTAAGCGAGACATTTTTAAAGTGAGTTTTGCTCCATTTTAGGATTTTTCTTGCCACAATAATTAAATGAATCACTGCAGGTATTAAGTTAATAACAAGTGTAGGCAGAAAAATCTGGTCTGGTTCCAATCCAGGAAAGTGGTGCTAAAAATAAAATGGAGGCTGATTGGAAAGGAGGACTTTATTGATTTTTATTGATGAGCAAAACCAACAGTTCTGGGACAGCTGACAAACTGGCTGAATGACTGGATGGATCTTTAAAGGTTTCTGTGACTTAAAAGTTTTGTTTTTGGGCTTGTGTGTCTTTTGCTATTTCAGTGGTGGTGGGTTAATCCTATTATGTCCTAAAAGATCATGTCCTGTCCTTAAGTGGTGGAATGCAAATTCTTAATCCCATCAACTGGAGTTGAAGGTGTTTTGTTTGTGAATAGATTGGCCCAATCTTTCTGAATGGGCACAAAATATCCATCTCTAAAGAATTCTGGCATCTGCTGGGGGTTGTTTTACTATGCAAGAAACTGGGGCTGCTTACTGCCTTTAAAAGCATGTTTCTCCATTTCTCCTTTGGGGAAATATAATATTCTACCTCTTTTGATATTTCCCAAAATATTTCATTATCTGGGGGGACATGCATAATTACTTCTTACAGAAGATAGGGGGTCTTTGAGCAGTTGGCAGCATCCCAAGCTGCAACCCCATCTCCCACTAAGCTGAGCCTTCTAAAATGCTCCAGAACCTTCCCTTTTTCAAATTCCAACTTTATTTTTCTGGTTTCACTCCCCCTTTTATTTTGATTTTCAGAGCATTAAGAGTTGTGGTGGCCCAGTGGTTAAAATGCAGTATTGCAGGCCAACTCAGCTCACTATCAGTAGTTTGACCTTGACCACCTCAAGGTTAATTCAGCCTTCCATTCTTCCAAAGTCAAGAAACAAGGACCCAGATTGTAGGAGGCAACGCTCGATAAACTCCTTAGAGAGGGGTGTAAGGCACTGTGAAACAGCATAGAAGTGCTATTGCAATATCCTGAAAGATAGATGAAGTCTGGGACATTATGCAGAATTGCTTTCCAAAATTCTGTGGGGTCAGGAAGTATGTTAAAAGAGAAGTCAAGATAGCAAATTGGGCACAAAAGCAAAGGAATGTATTATTAAAGCTCCTGCTGGAAATAAGGATAAATGTTTGAAAAGGCATCTTTAGGAAAAGCAAAAAAATTGGTGCCTTGCTGCCATCTCATGTTATCTGGGTTTTTGTGGCCCAGATATTACAAGGCTACCTCTGGCTACATGAGGATAGCCAATTCAGGAGATTTGCAATAATCATGGTGGTGATGATGAACACGATCCACTATGCCAGGGGTCCCCAAACTTGACAAGTTTGTGGACTTCAACTCCCAGAATTCCTCAGCCAGCATAGCATAGCATAGCTGGCTGAGGAATTCTGGGAGTTGAAGTCCACAAATGTCTTAAAGTTGTCAGGTTTGGAGACCTCTGCCCTGTGCTATGCAGGTATGCCAAGGGAACAACCAGCACCTTGAATTGGACCAGAAGAGGGTTGCCCCAAAACCCACCCTCCTCTACGACTCATGAAAGCAGGGCAGAAGTAGTTTAGGTGAGCTGGGGGAGGGGAGGGGGGGAATGCATGGCGTTCTCATCTATGAGCATTTTTGAACAAATCAAAATGCAGGTGTCCTCTGAAAATCACACTTCTTTGAATTTTGCCATGCAGTGTGCCTCTTGGAAGAAAAATGGCTGTTAGAAAGAAGGCTATGTGTGGAGGAAATGGCCCTTAGCTAAACTCCTTTAGTGTCCTGGGGCTTCTTTTTAGTTTTTTTCAGCACCAACTTGCAGGCTGCGTGAGGGAGAAAGGCTGGGTTGTGAAAGGGAGAACCAGGAGCTATAGGAAAGGACGGTTAGGAAGCGGGAGGAGAGAGGAGGTAGAATTTGTGGCTCTGTATTTATAATTTCCATTGATCAAAACTGACCTTCGGGTACCTTCAAGTACAGGTGAAACTCGAAAAATTAGAATATCGTGCAAAAGTTCATTTATTTCAGTAATGCAACTTAAAAGGTAAAACTAATATATCAGATAGACTCATTACATGCAAAGCAAGATAGTTCAAGCCATGATTGGAGGCCCACTGGAAGCTGGAAACAGGACCGTTTTGCAACTTTTTCCAGGAGGACCATTTTTCACCTTTGCAAGGGTATGGAGGTCTCTCTGGGCGGTTGAAAATGGCCTCCCCTGGGCTCTGGAGGCCCACTGGAAACCGGAAACAGGCCTGTTTCCTGACTTCTGGTAGGCCACACCCACCCAGCAACCGGGCAGCAAACTGGTTGCTGGGATTTTTGAATCCCACCCCTGGGCTTGTGTTCATGGCAATTTGATGTTCCAGAGCAAGGGTCTTCAAACTTGGAAAGTTTCAGACTTGTGGACTTCAACTCCCAGAATTCCTGAGCTAACATGATTGGAGGAGAAATTTTAGGAGTTGAAGTCTACAAGACTTAAAGCTGTCAAGTTTGAAAACCCCTGTTCCAGAGCAATGCTATTCCAGTCTTGGAACAGTTCAAATGATCAGGGATCCACTCCCTGATACCAATGAAACTCCACCAAAATCCCTCCAGGCTCTGTCATTGGAAGGCTGTCAGTTCATCTTTGCCCTTCCTCAACTGCCAATACCTCGCACCTGAAATTCAGTGCAATGTAGACCTTCTCAAAATCCATCCAAGCTTCCTAAAGCAAAAATAAACCTCCTATAAATGCCAAGGGCCCAGTAACAATTGACTCTCCCTCCCTTTGCTATCATGACAAAAAAAATGGATTGCTGCTTGACTTGCTGAATGCAGGATCCAGTGTGGAAGGAAAAGTTTTGGCTGACAGCGGGCTATCAAACATTTGAGCATGCAAGAAGGGGCAGGAAAGGAGAAAGGGAAAGAGGAAAGACAAGGAAAAATAAGGGAAGAGGGGAAGGAAAAAGAAATTAGAATGAAGAGGGAAGGAAAAAGAAGAAAAGGAAAGAAGGAAAGATGATAATGAGAGTGAGGGTCTCAGGGAATTTGGCCACCACAGATGCCCCCCCCAAAACACAAGTCCCATGTCATACCCACCATGGCTACACCCACCCTCCTCCCACCCCCTCCAAGGTCAAACCCTGATGCAGCCCTCAATGAAATAGTTTGAAACACCTGTTCTAACATCTGGAGAGAAACATGGATTTTTAAAATCACAATATTCATTAAGTGTTGTTTAAACAATGCCAGCAATAAAAACTGAATATTACACTGCTATATTTCAGTCTAAATAACTGAAAAAAATCTATAGGGTTGAAGAAAAGGAAACTAAACAGTAAGGTTAAAAGAAAATAAACATTCTGGTGATTTTAAGTTTCTAGAAGGACTTTGCCAACTCCAGGACATCACAGTGATAACTTTTTTTTTGTACTGAAACCAATTTTCTTTTCTCAATTTACAGTTCATTTAGTATCTGTTCAAAGTTCCAAAGGCACAGAAAAAAGTGAATTGTGACAATTTTTCTTGCTGCTCCCTGTAATCATCTGATCAAAATTCAGATACTTGGCAACTGGCCTGTATTTATGACGGTCCAGTATCCCACTGTCATAAGCCAGGTTCACTCAACAACCATATTATTAACTTAACTGCAATGATTCACTTAACAACTGTGGCAGACGTTGCAAAATGGGGCAAAGCTCATTTAACACCTGCTTTGCTGTACAGGTCCTCGACTTGCAACCACAAGGGAGGTCAAAGTTTCTGTTGCTAAGCAAGGCAGCTGTTAAGTGAGTTTTGTCCCATTTTACAACCATTCTTGTCAGTTGTTAAGCAAATCACTGAAGTTGTTAAGCTAGTAACACAGTTGTTAAGTGAAACTGGCTTCTCAATTTGACTTTGCTTGTCAGAAGGTCAGTAAAGGGGATCACCTGACCCCCGGGACACTGCAACCGTCATAAATATGAGTCAGTTGGCAAGCACCTGCAGTTTGATCATGTAATTATGGTGCAATAAAGTGCGGAAAAACGATAGTAAGTCCCTAACGGTCACTAAACAAAGTGTAGTAAGTAGAGGACTACCTGTATTAACGGAGGAGGGGGGGAGGCTGAGTCCGCCCACCCACCCTCTGGTTTTGCAAAGGGGTCCTTTTGAAACGAGCTGGAAAGTGGGCGACAAACAGGAGGCGCTGGGCCTGGTGGTGAAGCGAGAGGGGAGGTGGACGGCTAACCCGGTTCAGTCCACTACGATGCATTTTGTAGCATAAATTTATATCAGCCATGATAGTTTTGATACATCGCCCCAAAACTTCACGCCCTTAAAAAAGCCCCAAATAGGAAAACAACAACAACAACAACCCGCAAAGCTAACGAGTCCCCAACTCTCCCTCTCCCTCCCTCCCGCGCGCCATCCTTGCCTTTTCCACTTCGCGAGGGAGGGCCACACACACAACCCTCCGGAGGCTCAGCCGCTTTTGGCAAGGAACGACGACCAGCGGCACAAAACACCCCGCCACCGAAGGAGACGCTCGCGTCGGCGGGTTGCCTGCTTTGAAAATTCAGACGGCGCGGGAAGCCAAAACTTCGCCCGGGCCGGTGCGTTTTGATTGCTTTTGCTAAGCTCAAGCGGACGGACTCGCGTCCTTCCTAAGAGGCAGCCTTTTTTTTTAAGTTTCGGTTTCGGCTTTCCAAGCGATTCCTGCAAATCACATGCTTTCCCCGGATCAGACCGAGTTGATCGGCCACTTTTTTACCGAAAGCTCTTCTAGGGAGATTGACTGTCTTGGCTCTCTCAGGGAGCTCCTGAGGGCACCTATGGAAATATCTATGGAAATACGAGTCAAAAAGAGGGCTGTGAAAGTATCTACAGACCCCTCGCATCCTGGACGTAAACTGTTTCAACTCCTACCCTCAAAACTATGCTATAGACCAGTGGTTCTTAACTTGGGCGATACTGCCCCCCAAGGGGCGATTTTGTTTTTCAGGGGGGCGATGAAACGAAAAGGGGCAACGTGGGGGTGAAGGGATGGAAGGGGGCGATATGGGGGCGATGGAGGGATATATATTGGGAGAGAGAGAGAGATCTATATTGGTAGATAGGTAGGTAGGTAGATAGACAAAAAGACAGACAGGTAGGTAGATAGGCAGAGGGGTGCTAAGAGGCGACGGGGGCGTTCGAGGTGCCGGTTCACCCATTGACTAGCACTGCTCCAGAGCCGGCGCCTCCAATGCGGAATAAGTGGCACGTTAGGTGCGGCCACGGCCGTGTTAGCGCCCCTCTGCTGGCCCCCTTGAGGACGCTGAGTCAGCAGGAGGCGGTTATGTTGGGGGAGAGGGGCCATGACAACTTCCTCAATGGCTCAAGGGGGCGATTCTTTCAAAAAGGTTAAGAACCACTGCTATAGAGCACTGCACACCACAACTAGACACAAGGAGAGTTTTTCCCCGAACGCCATCACTCTGCTAAATAAATAATTCCCTCAACACCGTCCAACTATTTAGTAAGATTGTACTACTATTATTCTTCTCATCCTTCCTAGTACCTATCTCTTCCCACTTATGACTATCCTATCCTATCCCATCCCAAATCAAAGCAGCTTTTGGTTTTATAAATGAGCCCCCGGATCTCTGGATAGGGAGACCTTTTAGGATTTCAGTGGTTCTCTCTTACCAATTCTTGGAAGCAATGTCCATCTGGATCCAAGTGGGGGAAAAGACACCGGAAACACGGAGGCTGTTTGCAAAGATGGTTTAATGGTGGATAGAATTACCTGCCGTAGAGCTCCTGAGCGGAAAAGGGAAGGAAAGTGCTCAGAGTCCCTGAATTTTATGCTCTCTGTTGGGATTTCAATTTGAGCTTGTATTTGTGATTGGTTGTCAGACTCCCAGGGGGCCATGCAGGGGCAACTTGATAGGTTGTTTGTAGAAGCTCCAGGCTTGGTTGAGCCTTGCTGGATGATGATGATGTAATGAAAGGGCTGGACAAGAAGGACGAGAAGCAATGAGTGGAAACTTAAGAATAACAGAGTTAGAAGGGACCTTGGAGGTCTTCTAGTCCAACCCCCTGCCTAGGCAGGAAACCCTACACCACTTCAGACAAATGGTTATCCAACATCTTTTAAAAATCTTCCAGTGTTGGAGCTGTTGGGAGAATTATCCTTCTGGGTTCAGTTCCAAGTGGGGAAAAAGACACTGGAAACATGGAGGCTGTTTGGAAAGATGGTTTAATGGTGGACAGGACCACATGGCTTGGAGCTCCAAAGTGAAAAGGACGATCACATGCTTCAGGATGTTGGGTAAAGAAAAGAAGGAAAGGGCTGATATGCTGAGAGTCCCTCTGTTGGGATTTGAATTTGACCTTATATTGTGATTGGTTGTCAGACTCCCATGGGGCCATGCAGGGGCAACTCGGTAGGCTGTCCTGAGTCCCAGGCTTGGTTGAACCTTGCTGGATGATGATGTAATGCAAGGGCTTTGGGCAATTCC
This sequence comes from Naja naja, assembly GCA_009733165.1. Classification (NCBI taxonomy): domain Eukaryota; kingdom Metazoa; phylum Chordata; class Lepidosauria; order Squamata; family Elapidae; genus Naja; species Naja naja. The sequence goes on from CM019149.1 coordinate 31,504,773, forward strand.
TATTATGACTACCTGGAGTAGATCTTTGTTATGTAAAATAGACTGGCCTGGGCCAGAGTAGTGGTCCATTAGCAAAGGTGGAGGTGAGTTTCTGCTTCTCAGTTTCTACTCTTTTTAGGGGAAATATTCTGCCCTTTTAATATTTCCTAGGATATTTCATTTTTCTAGGAGAGGGATGGGTGCTAACTTCCTACAGAGCATTCACAACTTCTGGAGGCAAGTTGTTCCACTGATTAATTGTTCTGTCAGGAAATTTCTCCTTAGTTCTAAGTTGCTTCTCTCCTTAATTACTTTCCACCTATTGTTTCTTGTCCAGCCCTCAAGTGCTTTGGAGAATAGGTTGACCCCCGCCTCCTCTTTATGGTAGCCCCTTAGATATCAGAACACTGCTAACATATCTCCTCTAGTCCTGCTTTTCATTAAACTACTAGAAATACCCAGTTCCTGTAACCGTTCTTCATATGTTTTAGTCTCCAGTCCCCTAATCATCTTTGTTGCTCTTCTCTGCAATCTTTCTAGAGTCTCAACATCTTTTTCACATCGTGGCGACCAAAACTGAATGCAGTATTCCAAGTGTGGCCTTACCAAGGCATTATAAGGTGGTATAATTAACACTTCACGTGATCTTGATTCTATCCCTCTGTTTATGCAGCCTAGAACTGTGTTGGCTTTTTTGGCAGCTGCTGCACACTGCTGGCTCATATTTAAATGGTTGTCCACTAGGACTCCAAGATCCCTCTCACAGTTACTACTATTGAGCAAAGTACCACATATACTGTACCTGTGCACTTTATTTTTCTTGCCTAAATGTAGAACCTTACTTTTTTCATCATTGTATTTCATTTTGTTAGATAGCACCCAATGTTCAAGTCTGTCAAGATCCTTCTGTATCTTAAGCCTATCTTCTGGAGTGTTGGCTATTCCTGCCAGCTTGGTATCTGCAAATTCCCCATCTATCCCCTTGTCCAAGTCATTGATGAAGATGTTGAAGAGTACTGGGCCTAAAACAGAGCCTTAGGGTATCCTACTGCATACTTTCCTCCAGTTCCATTGAGGACTACACGTTGAGTGCGGTTGTCAGCCAGTCATGAATCCATTTGGTGGTGATGCTGTGTAACCCACATTTTTCTACTTTATCTAGTAGTAGGTTATGGTCTACTTTATCCAAGTAAATTATATCGACAGCATTCCTCTGGCCCACTAATTTTGTCACTTTATCAAAGAATGCAATGAGATTAGCCTGGCATGATCTGTTTTTAACAAACCCATGTTGCCTTTTGGTTATAACTTGGTTTGCTTCTAGGTGTTCGCTGATTCGTTGCTTATCTTTTCCAGAATCTTCCCTGGTATTGAGGTCAGGCTGATAGGTCTCTAGTTTCCTGGATTGATTCCCCCCCCCCTTTTTTTTGACGATAGGAACTACATCAGCTCTTTTCCAGTCCTCTGGCAGTTCCCCGGTGCACCAGGATCTTTGAAAGATATAGTTCAGTGGTTCTGAAACTAATCAAGGAGAGAAGCAACCTAGAACTAAAGATAAATTTCCTGACAGAACAATTAATCAGCGGAACAACTTGCCTGCAGAAATTGGGAATGCTCCAACACTGGAAGTTTTTAAGAAGAGATTGGATAACCATTTATCTGAAGTGGTGTAGGGTGTCAGGATTCCGGCAGTTACTCCAATTAAATCATGAGCCTTGAACCACACTCCCAAAGCTCTAAAGGATTTATTAGAAGTTAACATGCCGGCATTTGCCTGGGCGTAGCCGACTCAGATACGTAATTCACTGTCACCTTTGACCCTGCTTTCCCCCCCACCCCTCTGGGTGTATCATCCAACAGAAACACGTCCATAGCCAAGAGTCGTCAATCATGCTCTCCAATTAGATTTTTTCGCAGCAGAAGCTTCAGTCATCTAATCAGTCTCTGAAGAAAATATGAATGGAATGTACTTTTGATTCCACCCTGCTACCTGCTCTTTGAAATCACCCCCTTCTTTCTGTTGACAACTATAAAACGTGTATACAAAATGTTTTATGAGTTATCATAGAGTTTCCTGCCTAGGCAGGGGGTTGGACTAGAAGACCTCCAAGGTCCCTCCCAACTCTGTTATTCTATTCTAGAATAACTATTCTAGTTACAACAATTAATCAGTGGAACAACTTGCCTCAGAAGTTGTGAATGTTCCATCACTGGAAACTTTTAAGAAGACATTGGACAATCATTTGGTCTGAAATGGTACAGGGCACTGGTGTCAAACTCACGTTGTCACGGCGGTGTGACGTGATGTATTTAATTAATTTAATTATGAGATTTATATGCCGCCCTATCTCCCTAAGGACTCAGGGCGGCTTGCAATACTAAAAAACATTTAATACAAATGCTAAAAATAAATTAAACCCAGGGAAATCTCATAATCATAAAAAACATTAACCCATTTAAAAACCCTCCCCCGAATCAGTCCAGGTAGGCCAGTTGAAATAGCCAAGTTTTTAGGCCACAGCGGAATGCTCAGAGGTGCGGGGCCACCCAGAGCTCCAGGGGCAGCTGATTCCAGAGGGCGAGCGCCCCCACAGAGAAGGCCCTATTCCTGGGGGCCGCCAGCCGACACTGTCTAGCTGACGGCACCACCAGGAAGCCCTGCCTGTGGGAGCGTACTGGGCGTCGGGAAGTCGTTATCCACAGCAAGGTTTCCTGCAAGTATCCTTACTTTCCCCCTCTTTGCTAAACCAGGCATGGTGTGGCCGGTTCATGACGTAGCTGGCCCAGAGGCCGAGAGTTTGACAGCTCTGGTATAGAGTTTCCTGCCTAAGCAGGGGGTTGGACTAGAAGACCTCCAAAGGTCCCTCCCAACTCCGTTATTCTGTTATTTCTGGCAGGAACCAAGTCAGTTTCCTGCACCTTTTTCACCTCCAGTGGTTGGAACTGTTTTCTCATCAAATCAAAAAGAGGGGTTGAGCAGCATGCCACAAGACTCAATCAAGTCCTCTGGCTTTTATTTTATTTTGTTTTTTTTTAATAATGACTTGGAAAAAATGGAGTGCTGGGCTTCTCTTCTTTCCGAGGGTGTTGAAAGATGTTAGCCTCTTCTTCCCTTTCTCTCACATATCTCAGTGCCCCCTAGGCCTAGAATGGAAATATTTCTCTCACGTTCACAGTTTCTCTTGGAGAGGGAAAAGGGGGAGGAGGCCTTGTCTTCTTTGTAGCAGCAGAACTGAAGTCACACTCTTTCTCCAAAATGGCGGCATTTAGCACTGCTAGAAGGGGGAACCTCGGTGAAAAGTTTGATGACATTTGATGAAAGGTTTGATTGCGTGCAGCCATAATTGGTTGGTTGGGGAAATCTCTGTGTGCAAATGCGATTGTACAAAAGGATGGAGTTTATGCGGTTGGGAAGTTGACTAATTTCCTATTGTTTCCTGAGCGTTACCACGCCAGTAGAAAATTGAAAACAAAGACATGTCATGATTCAAATAGATGGGCACCTGCTACATAACAGCCCAGACTTAAGAATTGTCTCTAAGAAAGACCAAAAAAAGTCTGGATAGTGGACATGGCAGTACCTGGAAACGGCAGAAGAGAAGGAACTGGAGAAGATAACAAAATAAAAAGACCTGCAAATGGAAATAGAACGACTGTGGCAAAAGAAAGCAAAGATAGCACCAGTAGTAATAGGGCCTTAGGTGCAATCCCCCAAAATTGGAGCACCAGATAACAAATAGATAACAGATAATCAGAGTTGGAAGGGACCTTATAGGTCATCTAGTCCAATCCCCCAACCACTTGAACACCATTGGCATTAACAAAATCAACATCCCAGTTGTGGTTGTAAGGTGTACAAATGCTGAACGTGAAGACTCATCTCCCTTATCTGTGTTTCACTATTAGCCCTTGGGGTCAAATAGCTGCAAAGATATGATGCAATCTCCAGCATTCAGGCTGCTTAGAACCCAGGTTTAGCACTGTTTCCGAAGAGCCATGTTAAAAATAAGAGCTCAACTGCCAGCTGATATTGCTTGACAGGCTCCCTTTGCATGCACCTGCATACAACACTTGGCTAAAATCAGAGCAAACTCACAGCTGGCCGGTCTCGCCAACTGTCAAAACTCATCTTCCCCAACAGCTCATACAGAGAGGAGGGGGACCAACCTGACTACTTTTTACAGAGACACAATTGAGAGCATTTTAACAAACTGCATCGCTGTTTGGTATGGTGGCAACAGTGCCTCCGATAGAAAGTCCATACAGAGAGTGGTAAGGACAGCTGAGAAGATTATAGGAAGCTCACTTCCCGTTATTCAGTTTACTGCTTATAAGTGCTATGTGCTTAGAGCTCGAAGCATTGTTAGAGACCCCACACACCAACTTCATGGTCTGTTTCTGTTGCTCCCCTCTGGGAGGAGGTTTGAAAGTATTTCTAGCAGGACTATCAGATTCTGCTGCGGGGGATCTCGACAGAGTTGTCCCCATGCGTCCCCTTACCTGTCGCAGATCCTGTGTGGCTCCCTGGTATACCGAGGAACTCCGGGAGATGAAGTGATGGAGAAGGGGTCTAGAGAGCAGGTGGAGGTTAACCCGCTCCGATTCTGACCGAGCCCACTGGAGAGCCTATATCAGGACCTATCTGGTAGCTGTGAGAGCGGCGAGAAGGGTCTATTTCTCCGCTCTCATAGCATCCACAGGAAACCGCCCAGCCACCCTGTTTGGGGTCGCCCGCTCCCTCCTCCATCCGGGGGTTGCAGTGGATCCCTTGTGGGGTCGAGCTGAGGAATTTGGTCAGTTCCTGCAGGATAAGATCGCTCGGATTCGGGGGGGCTTGAACTCCAATTTGCCGTGGTCTGATGCCGAGGGTGCAAGTGGTCTAGCTAATGTAATCTGGACTGAGTTCGATTCTGTTTCTGAGGATGAAGTGGACAGGATTATGCAACGACTGAGTTCCACCACATGTTTGTTGGACCCATGCCCTTCCTGGTTGGTCTATGCCTCCAGGGAGGTGACATGGCTGGCTCCGGCAGTGGTCAACGCTTCTCTGGGGAGGGTACCTTTCCGCTGCCTTGAAGGAGGCAGTGGTGAGGCCTCTCCTGAAGAAGCCTGCCCTGACCCAGCCGAATTGAACAACTTTGTCCGGTCTCCAACCCTTCCTAGCAAGGTTGTCGAGAGTGTGGTGCCTCAGCAATTTCCGCTTTTCCTGGAGGAAACGGACTACCTGGATCCGCACCAATCGGGCTTTCAACCTGGGTATAGCACGGAGACGGCATTGGTCGCACTGATGGATGATCTCCTGAGGGCTCGACAGGGTTTTTCCTCTGTCCTGGTCCTGTTAGATCTCTCAGCGGCTTTCGATACCATCGACCATGGTATCTTATTGTGGAGTCTCGGGGGGTTGGGAGTGGGAGGCACTGTGTTGCAGTGGTTCGCCTCCTTCCTCTTGGGACGCTCACAATCGGTGTTGGCAGGGGGGCAGAGGTCGACTCCAAGGACTCTCACTTGTGGGGTCCCTCAGGGGTCTGTCCTCTCGCCCCCTCCTGTTCAACATCTATATGAAACTGCTGGGTGAGATCATCCATGGCTTTGGGGTGAAGTATCATCAGTACGCTGATGAAACGCAGTTATATATCTCCACCCCAGGCCACATCAGTGATGCCCTCTCCGTGATGTCCCGCTGTTTGGATGCGGTGCAGATCTGGATGGACAGTAACATGCTTCGGCTCAATCCAGCTAAGACAGAGTGGCTGTGCATACAGACATCTCGACCCAGTCAGGAGATTCCATCTTTGGTCATGGGGGGGAGAGGTGTTGCCCACCCGTGGACAGGGCATGGAATCTGGGGGTCCTCCTGGACTCACGGCTCAGGTTGGAGGAGCAGGTGGGAGCCATGGCCAGGGGGGCCTTTGCCCAGGTCCGGCTGGTTCGCCAGTTATGCCCATATCTGGACCGAGATACCCTGTGCACGGTCACTCAGGCACTTGTCACCTCGCGGCTTGACTACTGCTACGCTCTCTATCTAGGACTGCCCTTGCATACCATCCGGAGGCTTCAGCTGGTGCAAAATGCTGCCGCACGGGTTGTGATGGGAGCTTCCCGGTTCTCCCATGTTACGCCTGGCCTGCATGGTTATGCCTGCGTGGCCTGCATTGGTTACCGGTTGCCCTCCAAATGAAATTCAAGGTTTTGGTATTGACATTCAAAGTCCTACGAGACATGGGTCCGGGCTATCTACGGGAATGTCTACTGCCGGCATTGAATACCAACCGCCCTGTATGAGCGCACAGGCAGGGACTCCTCGGCGTGCCATCTGCGACCCAATGTCGCTTGGCGGTGACACGGGGGAGGGCCTACTCTGTGGCGGCTCCCACCCTATGGAATCAACTACCTCTGGGACTCCGCCTGGCCCCTGACCTCCGCACCTTCCGCCACGACCTGAAAACTTGGCTATTTGAGCAGGCTGCGCTGTGCTGACTCCTCTTGGGAGGAGGGGGTTTGTTTTATAATTTGTTTCAGTAATTTGGCTTGTTGGATTAATTCTATTTTAGGTAATTATTTATTGTATTGGTTTTAACTGTGAGCCGCCCCGAGTCTGTTCAGGAGAGGGGTGGCATACAAGTCAAATAAATAAATAAATAAATAAATAAATAAATAAATAAATAAATAAATAATTCTGTAACAGCCTTGTTCCCTATGCCATCCGTCTGGTAAACTGACAAGATTCGTTTCTCTCACCATGTACATGTATACATCCGAACGAGACTGTGTTAACTTGACTCTGTGTCATATATGTGGCTATGTACATAATTTTTATGTATTTATTTATTAATCTTGTGTTTACATAGTACATATTAGAGGTGGAGAACCTTTGAGAGCTGCATGCAACGAAATTTCATATTAATGTATGCCAATTAGTGTGCATTCAAAGTGAAAATAAAGTTATTCTCTCTCTCTATTTTCCAAAACACCTGAAGGCCAGACAAGGAATAATGGATGGAAACTGAACAAGGATTCAACCTGGAAATAAGGAGAAATTTTCTGATAGTGAGAACAATCAGCCAGTGGAATAGCTTTGCCTTCAGAAATTGTGTGAGCTTCATCACTGGAAGCTTTCAAGAAGAGACTGGACTGCCATCTGTCAAAAATGGTGTAGGATCTCCTGCTTGCGCAGGGGGCAGGGTTGGACTAGATGACCTGCAAGGTCCCTTCCAACTCTGTTATTCTGAGGATATTCTGAGGGTAGTGCTCGACTTCCAACCATTCATTTAGTAACCATTCAAAGTTCAAGGGCACTGAAAAAAGTGACTTACCTCCGTTTTTCACACTTATGACCACTGCAGCATCTCTAAGGTCATGAGATCCAAATTTGGAAGCTTGGCAACTGGCATGTATTTATGACGGATGCAGTATCCTGAGGTCACGTGACTATCTTTTGCGAACTTCTGACAGGCAAAGTGAATGGGGAAGCCAGATTCGCTTAACGACTCTGTTACTAACTTAACAACTGCAGCGATTCACTTAACGATCGTGGCAAGAAAGCTCATAAAATGGAGCAAAACTCATTTAGCTGTCTCCCTTAGCAACGTAAACTTTGGCCTCATTTGTGGTTGTAAGTTGACCTGTATCAAAGAGAGAAAATTGGGGAGGTATTCCTACCTGCTGCTGATGTTTCCTAGAGGATGAGAAAACAAAGCCAGGGAAATAGCTTTGGTGGCTCAGGCTGTTAATTGCCTGCTCTTAAGATCCAGCTGTCTACAACTACTGTAGGTTCGAATCCCACCAGGCTCAAGGTTGACTCAGCCTTCCATCCTCTCGGGGTAGGTAAATTGAGGACCCAAGATTGTTGGGGGCAATTAGCTGACCTTGTAAAAATGCCGCTTAGTAATAAGCAGGCATATACAATGGAATGAAGGCTATTGCTGAGCGCATCGGGTTGTGCTCCAAAAATTGTAAGCCGCCCTGAGTCTTCGGAGAAGGGCGGCATATAAATGTAATTAAAAAAAAAAGCCATTTGTGTCCTCAGAAGTGCCTTGTTGTACATGTAAGTTGGAGAGCAGCCCTGTTTGATGACATAATTCCTACTTCGTGTTAGCAGAGGTTCAGGGGCAGGCTGCTACTTGTTCATCCCGGTTCAGGTGAACCGGTAGCTAATTTTATTATTTTTTTGCAAATCCCACCTCTGGCTGGCCCTGTCCACCCTTCCCCTCCCCTCCCAGGAGTCTCCACGTGGCCTGTTTTGAATCCCAAATAAATACAGGTCCTGCGTGGAGGCTTGGGACAGGCGAAAATCAGGCTTCCAGAGAGGCTCTGGAGCCAAGGGAGGCCATTTTTGCCCTCCTGGAGGCTTAAAGCCTCCAGAGCCTGGGGAAGGTGAAAAATGGGCCTCACGGAAGGCCATAAATGGGCCCATTTCTGGCCTCCAGAGAGCCTCCGGAGCCTGGGGAAGCTGTTTTCACCCTCCCGGAGGCTTAAGGAAAGCCTCCAGAGCCCAAGGAGGGCGAAACCCCCCTCCGCCATGTTGCAGGGGGCCGACTAGGCCACACCCACCCTGGCCACGCTCACCCAGCAACCTGGCAGAGTTACGGTTGCTAAAACTTTTGAAGCCCATCCCTGCTGAGGCTTGCTAGTGGGGCAGGGAGATTTATGTACAGGTAGTCCTCGGCTTAAAGCAGTTTGTTTAGTGACCGATGGCACTGAAAAAAGTGACTTATGACCATTTTTCACAGTTACAACTTTTCTAGCATCCCCATGATCATGTGATCAAAATTCAGATGGTTGGCAACTGGTTTATATTTATGACTGTTGCTGTGCCCCAAGTTCATGTGATCCCCTTTTGTAACCTTCTGGCAATCACATTCAATGGGGGAGCCAGATTTACTTACCAACGGGGTTACTAACTTATCAACTGCAGTGATTCATTTAACAGCTGAGGCAAGAAAGGTCGTAAAATGGGGCAAAACTCAACTAACAAATGTCTCACTGAACAACAGAAATGTTGGCCTCAATTGTGGTTGTACGTCAAAGACTAACTACCTGTATTTATTTGCATTTTTTGGCCTCCTGATGCCAGTTGGACTTCTTATTAACCCAATGTAGTTTTCCATTGCTTCAAAGATCAGTGAACAGCATGTAAGCTGAAGACAAAGAGCTTCTGGTGTTGTTGTTCTAAGCATCAACCCTGGAAAAGGCATGCAGAAAGAAAGCAGAAAGGTTATTTTCCAGCAACTGCTCAAGCTTTGAGAAGTGATGCCAGAGCAGTGAAGGAAAATGAAGTAAATCTCCAAGGTCACTTGGGTTTCAATAATGAGGCTTTGCAATGCAGCTCTGAGAGAGGCCTTGGCTGGCTCAGACAGATTTCAAGCAAAGCAAAACATCCTTCCTTTCCTGGTTTTAATAATAAACCTCCATCTGTTGTTCACTTGAAAAGCAGAAGAGGGTGCTAGTGCTTAGAAGAGCGGGAGCTTTGAAAGTCCTCCCATATATGATTTAGAAACAGAAACTAAATAATTTATTTTCGTTTTTTTTTTTTTCATTTGGTAGCAGACTCCGGCAAGGTAAGGATATTTTCCTCTCAATCTCTTGCAGGCTTATAAAATGAGCACAAAATGTTTGCTTTTGGGGTAGTTTGTTTTTATTTTCTTGATAGTTTTAGCCGAACTGACTTTTGTTTTCTTAAAAATCAGTGGGTTCTAATTAAGACATTCCTCTGAGTTAATTAAGGCATGAGGCTAGAAACTGGGAGGCTGTGGGTTTTAGTTATATCTTAAGTTATGCAAAGCCAACTAGATGATATTGGGACAGTCCCTCTCCCTCAGTCCTAGAAAGAAAAGGCTGGCAAGGGCAAACCGCTTCCAAAATCTTGCCAAGAAATCTACAGAGATTTGTCCAGGCAGTTGCCAGGAGTCGGTGGTGACTGGAGGGCAACAGAATCTATTTATCCCAACTAAATACAGTTCTTTGTCACTGAAGAATCCCTGTGACCAAGGAAGGAGAGGCTTAATTATTTCTCTGGTAAGGAGGGGAAATTGTAGGTGCGAAAATCCTCCTGCACACAGCTTTTTAAGATACTCAAATCAATCAATCAGAGTAGAGGTGGAAGGGACCTTGGAGGTCTTCCAGTCCAACCCCCTGCTCAAGCAGGACACCCCATACAATTTAAGACAAGTGGCTATTCAGTATCTTCTTCCGTCCGGTCTCCAACCTTCGCTTCTTGGCGAAGGCTGTTGAGAGTGTGGTGGCACAGCAGTTTCCGCTTTTCCTGGAGGAAGCGGACTACCTGGATCTGTACCAATCGGGCTTCCAGCCCGGGTACAGCACGGAGACGGCATTGGTCGCACTGATGGATGATCTCTCTAGGGCGCGGGACAGGGGTTTGTCTTCTGTCCTGGTCCTGTTAGACCTCTCAGCGGCTTTCGATACCATCGACCATGGTATCTTATTGCGGCGTCTTGGGGGGCTGGGAGTGGGAGGCACTGTGTTGCAGTGGTTCACCTCCTTCCTCTCGGGACGCTCACAATCGGTGTTGGCAGGGGGGCAGAGGTCGACTCCGAGGCCTCTCACTTGTGGGGTACCTCGGGTCGGTCCTCTCACCCCTCTTGTTCAACATATATATGAAGCCGCTGGGTGAGATCATCCGTGGCTTTGGGGTAAAGTATCATCAGTACCCTGATGATACACAGTTATACATCTCCACCCCAGGCCACATCAGTGATGCCTTCTCCGTGATGACCCACTGTCTGGATGCGGTACGGATCTGGATGGACAGGAACATGCTCCGGCTCAATCCGGCCAATACAGAGTGGTTGTGCATACCGACATCTTGGACCAGTCATGAGGTTCTATCTTTGGTCATGGGGAGAGAGGTGTTGCCCCCCCGTGGATAGGGCATGGAACCTGGGGGTCCTTCTGGATTCATGGCTCAAGTTAGAGGAGCAGGTGGGAGCTGTGGCCAGGGGGGCCTTTGCCCAGGTCCGGCTGGTTCGCCAGTTACGCCCATATCTAGACCGAGATGCCCTGCGCATGATCACTCAGGCACTTGTCATCTCTCGACTCGACTACTGTAATGCTCTCTATTTTGGACTGCCCTTGCATACCACCCGGAGGCTTCAGCTGGTTCAGAATGTGGCCATGCGGGTTGTGATGGGAGCTTTTAACTGATCCTAACTTACACCCAAATCCACCTTCTCAAAGCTTCCTTTTTAGGGTGTCCGTGGATAGAGATTGATACTGTGAACTGGGCTTTTCAACAAGCTCTTGAAAAAGTTCCTCCTGTAAGTCTCTTAGCAGTCATGGGGTAAGAGGACTTTTTATGTGGTGAAATCAGAAAGCAAGAAATAGGATTTAAAAGGGAGGGAGAGGGTTCTTGGGAAAGGAATTTAGAAGTTGCTGCTTTTAAATTGTTCATAAATTACTTTGGCTTGAAAGCATTGAACATTTCTGGAATGATAGCAACCTTTTCAGGGAATCAGTAACCAAAAGTGATTCTGAACCAGAAAGATCTTTCCAGAAAGATCTCTTGAACCCAGTGAAAGGTCAGCAGAAGGGCAAAAGCCATTTGTAAGTAAGGAGCCACCTAGGACAGATGTTTTGGCTATCCCACCAAACAGCTGCCATTAGCCTCCTCTTTGTCTATAGATAATTTTGTCTGACACTGGGGCCTTTTGTAGCACAGCTGTCACGTAAGCTTATTGTTTTGTATCTTGTATAAAAGTGAAGCAGGACCATTCAGCTTCTGTAGAGCAGGCCTAGTTGTGAGCCATGGCTGCCCCAGTGAGCCATGATTCACTTAACATCTGTGTTATTAATTTTACACCTGCTGTGATTCATTTAACAACTGTGGCAGAAGAGATCATAAAATGCGGCAAAACTCACTAAATGTCTCACTTAACAACATAAATTTTGGGCTCAATTGTCATAGGTCAAGTACTACTTGCATTAATTCTTGCTGCTTTGACTCTTGGCAATTACCCTGATAAGTCCTGTATCATTTATTGGCATCACTTTTTTTTCTGTATAGCTTGACATTGCCTTCTCATTCCTAGGGTGAGAGACACCTAAGATCATTCAGCTGGTTTTATGCCTAAGGTAGGGCTAGAACTCAAGATCTTCTAATTTCTAGTCTGGTGCTTTTAACCAGTATACCTAACTTGTGCTCATATAGTAGTACCAGAGGCCACAAGAAAGTTCAGTATTGATATCTTCCATCCAGGAGCTGGTGGCCTGGCAGTTAAGACGCTAGGCTGTCGACTGGAAGATCGGCAGTTCTAGACCCAAGTAGTAACGTGTGATGGGGTGAGCTTCCATTCTTGTCCCAGCTCTGCCAACCTACCAGTTTGAAAACATGTAAATGCAAGTAGATAAATAGGTACCACTTCAGTGGGAAGATAACAGCATGAGCCTTGGTGGCACAGTGGTTAAAATCCAGTACTGCAGCCTACTTCTGCTAACTTCTGCGAACTACCTGCAATTTGGCCGTTCGAATCCCACCAGGCTGAAGGTTGACTCAGCCTTCTGTCCTTCTGAGGTTGGTAAAATGAGGACCCAGATTGTTGGGGGCAAATAGGCTGACTCTGTAAACCGCTTAGAGAGGGCTGGAAAGCACTGTGAAGTGGTATATAAGTCTAAGTGCTATTGCTATTGCTATTCTGCATACATCAGTGTATAATCATGCTGGCCACCTGACTATGGAAGTGTTTTTAGACAAAGCTGGCTCCTTTGGCTAGGAAATGGGGATGAGCACCATTTCCTGGAGTCAGACCTGACTGGACAGGGTAAATCTTTACCGATCTTCTGTCTTTTGGAGCCTAAGGCACACCCATTAGTTATATCTTGAATCAGATCTCACCTTTAAAAAAATCCCTCTTTTCTCTCTCTCTGCAAACCAGGCTCTGCTGTGATTCAGTGAAAGTATGGCCCTTGTACGAACACGTGCCCATGACAATGCATTTGAAAAAAAAGTCAGATACCATTTCAACCAAGGACTATGTGAGTTAACCTCTGTGGTCAATTGTCTGTACCAGGCAAAAGAAGATGTTGACTTTTACATAGATCTAAAGGAGCATATCGAGAAGGCTACAGAGGAATTGGGCAAGACAGAAGAATTGGTTCTATGGGACCTGAAGAATGTGGATGCAGTGACTTCTGAGATTATGGTCTCAAAGAAAAAACTCGTGGATGAACAGAAAGCCAAAGAGAATGAGCTTGTCAATTTTCAGAACCTGCAGAAGAATTTGCAAAGACTCGGTGAGTTGCAAAGAGAAAACTATCAACACCAAAAAGCTATGAAGGAAAAGGCAAAAAGGGATAGAGAAGCTGCAGAGGAAGAAATTATAGAACAAGAAATGCGGAAAGAAAAGGCGTTTCGGTTGATGTGGATACCAGTTGTGGGAACTATTATTGGTGAGTATTAATAATGACACCCTAAATATGTCAAAAACATGTGTTGGAAGAAATACCTTGGGGTGCTCAGGAGCACAAGAGACTGATCTCTCATTAAAGCAACCACATCTCTTTTAGGCTTCCGTGGAGTTGACTCAAATGAATCACACTGACACCACATGTCAGGGTTCCAAGTAATACACCCATAACAAGCAGAACTCTGAGGCAGACAGTGTCCTCAAAGAACAAGTTTATTGGATGTATCATATTGGCACAGGCTGGTGAAAACCGACTCTAAAGGTTCCCGCAGTTTTCACCTAATTAAAAGTTTTCCCCCTTTCCCCAAAAAATCAGTCACATGGTCCAATTAAAGTGCTGTCTGGTTGCTTGGGAACTTCACTCTTCTTGGCTTTCTGCTTATGATTTCAGAGAGAGCATTGGGCATTCATTTAGATTGTGTTTCTTATAGATCTTTTTATCCCCCCTTTGTTATTTTTTTAAGTAACATTTAAGGCAGCGAACACACCTAACATTCCTCCCTCCTCCTATTTCACCCACGGCAACTCTGTGAGTTGGATTGGGCTGAGAGAATGTCTAGTTTAAAGTCACCCAGCAAGATTTTATGCCCAAAGCACGACTAGAACTCATAGCCTCTGGTTGCTGAGCCACCACCTTAACCACTGCATCAAACTGGGTTTCTAGTTTTCTACCGCCTTCTTCTGGTTTCTCTATTTTTCATTGCTACTGAAGCAATGAAATCAGTAAGATTCCTGCAACTCTCCACCTTCAAATTCACACAGGCCGACTTTGTTCAGCTTCCAAAGCTACGGGTGGGACAACTCACCACAGCCACCTCGCTGTGCAGTGGTGGAATTCAAACATGTTTTATTACCGGTTCTGTGGGCGTGCTTTGGTGGGTGTGGTGTAGCTTGGTAGGCGTGGCTTGATGGGCATGGCTTAGTGGGTGTGGCAGGGGATGGATACTGCAAAATCCCCATTCCCTCCCCACCCCACTAACCTGCTTTCCAGCTCTGTTCTCCTGTGTAGGGCAACCAAAGAAGACCCAGCCAATCAGCTGGGACTCGGGAGGCAGAGAATAGATGGGGGCGGGGCCAGTCAGAGGTGGTATTTGCCGGTTCTCCAAACTACTCAAAATTTCCGCTACCGGTTCTCCAGAACTGGTCAGAACCTGCTGAATACCACCTCTGTCTCTGCGGGCAACTCGCCATGGCCAACTTGCCATGGGACAACTCAACAGGACAATTCAACGAATACAAAAGTTAAATTAATTTCAACAGAACTGAGGCCAGCAATTACAAAATAAAGAAAGTCAATCCAGGAATACAAGAATTACAACAATTTCAACCAGAACGTAGTCACCAGTAATACAAGTAACTGAATGAAACGATTAATACAGTGTTGAATTGTCCCACAATGAATTGTCCCATGGTGAGTTGGCCCGTGGCAAGTTAGCTGCAATGAGTTGGCTGTGGTGAGGTGTCTTAGGTCCCCAAGCTGAGACATGGTAGTTCAGCTGCTGTCACAGTGAAAGAGCAAGGAATCATCATCATACAGACTAGAACACTGGGCCATATCTAACAAAATGAAATTCAATGTAGAGAAAAGTAAAGTGCTACACTTAGGCAAGAAAAACCAAAAGTACACATATAGACTGGGTGAAACCAGGCTCAATAGCAGTAACTGTGAGAGGGATCTTGGAGTCTTAGTGGACAACCAGCTAAATAGGAGCCAGCAGTGTGCAGCAGCAGCCAAAAAAGCTAATGCAATCCTAAATTGCATTAACAGAGGGATACAATCGAGATCAAGGGAAGTACTAATACCACTCTATAAAGCCTTAGTAAGACCACACCTAGAGTACTGCATCCAGCTTGGTCACCACACTATAAAAAAGATGTTGAGACTCTAGAAAAAGTACAGAGAAGAGCAACCAGAATGATTAGGGGACTGGAGACTAAAACATACGAAGAACAGTTACAGGAACTGGGCCTGGCTAGTCTAGTGAAGAGAAGGACCAGGGGAGACATGATAGCAGAGTTCCAATATTTGAGGGGCTGCCACAGAGAGGAAGGGGGTCCAGCTCTTTTCCAAAGCACCTGAAGGCCAGACAAGGAATAATGGATGGAAACTGAACAAGCAGAGATTCAACCTAGAAATAAGGAGAAATTTTTTGACAGTGAGAACAATCAACCAATGGAACAACTTTGCCCTCGGAAGTTGTGGGAGTGCCATCACTTGAGACTTTCCAGAAGAGATTGGACTGCCATTTGTCAAAAATGGTGTAGAGTCTCCTGCTTGGGTGAGGGGTTGGACTAGATGTCCCTTCCAATTCTGTTTATCTGTTATCTGTTATCTAAATGTACGTGGAATGATCTTGGTTGGAAAAACCTGTTGGCTACATGTTACATCCCCTGATTTTGTCTTTGTCTCATGATCAGGGGGTATTCAGGCTATCGACGCTCACATGTCTCAGAAGGCGGCTGAGGAAAAGGCCGACGCAGCACAAGAAATGGTAGATGATTACCATGCCAAGGAACAGAAGGCTCTGGACCAAGTTGCCAAATGTGAGAAGCAGTTGAAAAATCAAGAGAGTAAAATTAAGACGACCCAGAAGAATCTTGAAAAGATGGAAGAGCGAAAAAAGCAGCTAGCCGACTTCCACAAGGATGTTCTGAATCTGCAGGAGGCCCTCAGGGGCTGCTCTAACCTGGTGGGGACTCTGCATTCGGAGGCAAATGCGGTTCGGGTGACAAGCCAGTATGTCTTCATTTACGATGCCTTGAAGCCTCAAATCGATAGTATCACTCATCACATGCGTCCGTTCCTGGATGCAAAAAACCCTGAGCACCGGCTGCTGGACTGCCCCAAGATCAGGCGAAGTGTCAAGAAATTGCAATTCTTCTCTGAGACCCCGAGTACATTGGCCAGAAATATTTACACTCTTAAGGAAATGCTAGATGACAAGACTGTCCAGGGGTACTTTGTCATTGGTTTTTTCATCGTGGCCTTGCTCTGGGCAACTGGTTTTTTGTACAAAACCCTTCTGGTTATTTTAATTGGTTGTATCGTTTTTTGTTGCCTAGCTTAGTAGCTCTCTATTTAAGGAGCACCTCCCATTCTGTGTGATGACCCGGGGCTTGGCAGAAAAGCAACAAAGTCACAGAAGTAGGTAAAGTCCCTTTAATACCTCCAACTTGGCCCCCAATGTCCAGTTATCATTTGCTGGAGAAAAAACTCTTCCAAGAACAGTCTTTAAAGGGAAGAAATTCAGTCGAATCCAAAGTATATATAAATTATGAATAAAAACCAACACAAACCACAGCTGCAGCAATTAACGAGACAGGGCAGGATAAGGAATTGCAGACTTCAAAAGATAATGAAACACACACAGTTGGGAGGATGCCAGAACCCAGATAAGACTTGACAAACAAAGATAATTCACGCTTTGCTTCCAGCAAGGTGCTGTGCGCGAACGCCCTTTTTAAATCCTGTTTTCCCAGCTGCAGCTAATGAAGGGAATCAGGGCCCTTTTCTCCCCTGTTACCCCTGTAACTCACGTTGCTCCCTTCTCCGTTCCTCCCTGCGCGCCCTAGGATGAAGAGTGGGTGGCCCTGGGTCTTCCTCTGAATGCCGGCCGGACTGTGCCCTTCCCCGCTTTCTTCCACAGCCACCGGAGCCACACTCCCACTCCAAGTCAGCTGTTCAACCTCCCCGTGAGAATCAGATTCCAACAGGGGCATGACATTCTGAGAATCTGCTCCAATGCAGGTAGTCCTCGACTTACGACCACAATTGAGCCCAAAACGTATGTTGCTAAGTGAGAAATTCCTTTTCTTGCCACATTTGTTAAAGCGAATCGCTGCAGTTGTGAAATTAGTCACTGTATTAGTACAGCATCAGACGTGATGTGTCTCTTGATATTGTTAAATGCAGCTTGTTCCTTCCCCAGACCCAAGCAGATTTCTTGTCTAGCAACCTATGTAGGGGTTCTGCAATGGTTGCCTTCTGAGGTAGAAACATATGATAGAAGTTAATGAGTCCAAGGAAGGCTTGCAAATCTGTTTTGCATTTGGGCATAGGGGCTTCTTTGATTGCCTGAACCTTGGCATCTCTAGGGTGGATGCCATGCTTGTCAATCATATAGCCCAAGAACTCAACCTTGTCAGTTCTAAGAGTGCATTTTTCTTCCTTGACTTTTAATCACGCTTTCTTGAATCTGGTAAGGACTTCTCTGAGTCTCTCTTGTAACTGAGTGTCATTTTCAGCAGAGATTAACACATCATCAAAGTAAGGTACTACCCCTGGCAGTCCTTGGAGCATCCTTTCCATAAGGCTTTGGAAGATGCCTGGTGCCACGCTTACTCCAAACTGTAACCTTTTACATTTGAAGGCACCTCTATGAGTCACAATGGTTTGGGCTTCTGCAGTGGCATCATCAACTGTTAGTTGTTGATATGCCTGAGCCAAATCCAATTTGGCAAAGACTGTACCCCTGCCAAGTGAATGTAGTAAATGGTGCACTACTGGAACTGAATATGCGCTCTGTTGAAGCGCATGGTTCAATGTCCCCTTGTAGTCTCCACAGATTCTTACTGACCCATCAGTCTTGACTGGTGTGACTATGCCATAGTTGCCAGCCAATCAGAGTGCAGGGTTTTCCCGCACTTTTTAAACCAATCCTATTTGACATTTTACAAGTAGGCATTGATTTGGGGCTCATGAAGGCTGGGTCATCACAGTGATTGCTGGAACCCAGGAGAGAGAATACCATTCTTATCTCTAGGCGATGCTGTTCCAAAGGACAAGGACTGGGATAGAGAAGCACAATTCATTGGTCTCATAAGACATTAAAATTCAAACCAGTGGATAGAATTCAAAATTTCAATGTATTGGATTAAGACCAGGCTCTCCTTAAGACCATGCCTCACTTAGTAAACCAAATATTTGTTCAGACAAAAGCCATATCTACATTCATTCTGAATTAATGCTGAACTGGTAAATGTCAGAGTGTTTACAGCGTGACTACTATTGTGATACAACCCGGAGCAAAACAGGACACAGAGACTTTTAACAGTTGTTTATATCCAAGACTAATATCAAACCAGATCAGTGATGCTCTCTCTGTGATGTCCCGGTGCCTGGAGGCGGTACAGGTCTGGATGGGGAGTAACAGGCTCCGCCTCAACCCAGCCAAGACTGAGTGGCTGTTCTTACTGGCATCTCGGTTTTCATTGGACGTACCATCTTTGGTCATGGGGGGAGAGGCGTTGCCCCCCATGGATAGGGTGAGTAATCTGGGTGTCCTCCTGGATTCACAGCTCAGTTTGGAGGAGCCGGTGGGAGCTGTGGCCAGGGGGGCTTTTGCCCAGGTTCGACTGGTTCGCCAGCTCCGCCCTTACCTGAGCCGAGATGCCCTTCTAACAGTCACTCATGCGCTTGTCACCTCCAGAATCGACTACTGCAACGCTCTCTACATGGGGCTGCCCTTGCGGACCACCCGGAGGTTGCAGCCGGTACAGAATGCGGCCGCGCAGGCTGTGATGGTGTCCCGATACTCCCATGTTACACCCCTCCTGCGCGACTTGCGCTGGTTTCCGGTTGCCTTCCAGGTCAGCTTCAAGGTGTTGGTGACAACCTATAAAGCCCTAAATGGCTTGGGTCCAGAGTACTTGCGGGAGCGCCTCCTGCCAGCATCACACTCCAATCGCCCCGTGCGCTCCCATAGGAGGGGTCTCCTTGGGGTACCGTCGGTTAGGCATTGTCGGCTGGCGGCCCCCAGGGCTAGGGCCTTTTCTGTGGGAGCGCCCGCCCTATGGAATCAGCTCCCCGTGGATCTTCATTTGGCCCCAGATCTCTGCTCCTTCTGCCGAGACCTGAAGACCTGGCTGTTTCAACAGGCCGGTCTGGATTGACTCGGGGCGGGGGGGTTATTTTAATTCATTTTAATTTTTAATGGTTCGTTAGACATGTATGTGTTTAATTTATTTTTATTGTAATTGTTTTTATTGTTCGCCGCCCTGAGTCCTTAGGGAGAAGGGTGGCAGACAAGTCTAATAAATTATTATTATTATTATTATTACTATATACATGCATATATACACGGGTTAGGCAAATACCAGGCAAGCAATCAACCTTCAACTCTACATGGAGAACTGCAATGGAGATAGAACACGAGGAGAGAGAGATGCCCTCACATGGCCTCCTTTATATAGACAGCTTCTTAAAGCGGAAGTATGCTGCTGACTCATCCTCTGTTCATCATCCTGGCTTAGCCTTACAACAGTTGGTCAGCTATTAAATCTTGACCTTTGACAGGAGTGACACTCCATGGGTGCAACGTTTGTCAGCCTTGAAGCAAATCTGGCTGAGGACATCTTTGTGGCTCCAGGGTTGCCACAAGACACGGAAGGGGACAAATAGCTAGCTGGGGTCAAAATGAAAAGCTTTCCTGTGGGAACCAAGGACATTTCAACAGGTGGCTGGGAAGAGGAGGAGTGGAGTAACCAAGCAACCAGCCAGCACCCCTATTGGACAATGTGACTCAGGAGTTGGGAGACATGGGAAACGTTCATTTTTTAATTAGGTGAAAACCGCGGGAACTTTCAGAGTCAGTTTTCACCAGTTGTGCTAATATGATGTATCCAATAAAATTGTTCTTTGAGAAATCTACCTGCCTTGGAGTTCTGCTTTCAATGGGTGCGTTACTTGCAATGTTGACAACATGGCCTATATACCATTGATTTTGCTTCTTGAAGCCACTCATGAAGCACACAAATGTCAATAAGGTGACTGCAAGGACACTGCAACAGTCTTAAGTGCAAGGACCAGCCATAAAATTACGTTATTTTTGCCACATAGCTATGAATGCTCACTAAACAGGGAAGTCAGTAAGCGAGGACTTTCTATGGTAAATTTCCAACAGCAGGGTCACAAAGCTGCATCAATCTAGCCACAACTGGGTCACCATCATTTGTGGTTATTTGGGGGGGATGTTGTGAAGAGGCCAATTTCCAAGTAAGCCCCTGTACAGTACATAGTCCTACCCATCTCAAAGTCAGTGGCCTAAAGCTCTATACTATTACATAACAAATAAACATAAAAATAAAATGTATATGTTTCTAATCAACTAAGATGGTGTGATCTTTTATTGAAAACAATTTTACTAATATTCAGTTCCTGTTTTTGGTAAACGCTCTTAATCTAACCACTTCATTTTTCAAATTATCTTTTAATTCCCTGGTTTATTATCTTTAATCCACTTATACCATTTTTCCCAAGCTGTACTATGTCTTGAGTCTTCTTTATCCCTAAGTTTTTGTGTAAGTAGGTCCATTTCAGCACAGTCAAGAACTTTCTGAATAATCAAATTATTTATCAGCATTTGGTCACCCTTCCAGCATTGTGCCAACGCAATTCTTGCTGCCGTAATTATATGGAGAATTAAATATTTTGTTTCTTTTGCCTAGTCCCCTTTTAACATGCTCAACAAAAATATTTTGGCCTTAAGTTCTAGTTGGATATTTGTAATTTCTTTTACCCAAATTCTAATTTTTTCCAGTATTTTTTACTTTTTGGGCAAAGCCATCAAGTGTGGAAGAAGGTACCTCTTGCTTGCTTACATTTCCAGCAAGTCGGACTTAAGTTTGGGTACATATTCGCTAATCTTGAGGGTGCCAGGTACCACCGGTAACACATTTTATATTGATTTTCTTTATAGACAGCCGATTTTGTTACTTTGTAATTTTGTTTCCAAACTTTTTCCCAGTCTTCCAGATTAATGTTGTGCCCTACATTCCTTGTCCATGCAATCATTGGGCCTTTAACTAATTCTTCTGCCATTTCAAATTCTAATAGATAATTATACATTTTAGAAATTAAATTTTCATCCATTCCCTCTAATATTTTATCTAATTGGTTCGGTTTTCTATCAATTCCAAATTCTTCTATGTCTTTTTTATACCTCGTCTTAAGTTGTATATAAGGCCACCACTCTATTTTCATCCCTTGCTCTCTAAGTTCTTGGTTTGTCTTTAATCCTCCTTGAGAATTTAAGACATCGTAATATCTAATCTTTCTTGCCCAGTATTATGTGAATCACTTCAGTTGTTAAGTTAGTAACACAGTTGTTGAGTGAATCTGGCTTCCCCATTGACTTTGCTTGTTAGAAGTTCACAAAAGGGGATCACATGACCCCAGGACATTGCAACCATCATAAATATGAGCTGCCAAGCATCCATAGAGCCTCAGTGGTGTAGTGCAGTGGTTCTTAACCTGGGTGATATCGCCCCCCAAGGGGCAATTTTGTTTTTCATGGGGGTGATGGAACGAAAAGGGGCAACATGGGGGCAAAGGAATGAAAGGGGGGCGATATGGGGGCGATAGAGCGAGATATATTGGGAGAGAGAGCTAGAGAGAGATAACTATATTTGTAGATAGGTAGGTAGGTAGGTAGACAAAAAGACAGACAGATAGGTAGATAGGCAGGAAGGCAGGCAGGCAAACAGACAGACCTTTTGGATGGATGGATGGATAGATGGATGGATGGATGGATGGACAGACAGACAGAAAGAATGCGAGAACGGCAGCACTTTGGGAAAGCGGTGGCGGCGGTTTTTCCCAACATGCTGCCGCATTTGAGGCACCGGTTCAGGTGTGGTACAACAGTCAATGGGGTGAGCCTGCAGGGCCAGCATCTTAAATGCCCCCCTGCCGCCTCTTAGCATCCCCAAGGGGGCCGGCAGAGGGGTGCTAAGAGGCGATGGGGGTGTTCGAGGTGCCGGCCGGCCCTGCAGCTTCACCCATTGACTAGCAATGCTCCGGAGCCGGCGCCTCCAATGCAGAAGCAGTGGCACGTTACATGCCGCCACGTTCGACACGCTGCCCCCCTGCCGCCTCTTAGCACCCCTCTGCTGGCCCCCTTGGGGACACTAAGAGGCAGGCTCACCCATTGACTGTAGCACTGCTCCGGAGCCAGCGCCAAAATAGGTGAAACTGCAGGGCCGGCTGGTGCCTCGAACGCCCCCCTGCCACCTCTTAGCACCCCTCTGCTGGTCCCCTTGGCCTTGGGGATGCTAAGAGGTGGCAGGGGGGCAGTGCGTCGAATGTGGCCGCGGTGGCATATAATGCGCCACCATTTCCACAATTGGAGGTGCCAGCTCCGGAGCGTTACTACAGTCAGTGGGTGAACCTGCAAGGCCGGCGCCTCGAATGCCCCCCTGCCGCCTCATAGCACCCCTCTGCTGGCCCCCTTGGGGACGCTAAGAGGTGGCAGGGGGGCGGTTATGTTGGGGAGGGGGGCGATGACAACTTCCTCAATGGCTCAAGGGGGCGATTCTTTCAAAAAGGTTAAGAACCACTGGTGTAGTGGTTAGAGTGTAGTACTGCAGGCTACTTCTGCTGACTGCTGGCTGCCTGCAATTTGGCAGATCAAATCCCATCAGGCTCAGGGTTGACTCAGCCTTCCATCCTTCTGAGGTGGGTAAAATGAGGACCCTGATTGTTAGGGGCAATAGGCTGACTCTGTAAAACACTTAGAGAGGGCTATAAAGCACTGTAAAGTGAGATATATAGTGGTGGTATTCAGCCGGTTCGCACTAGTTCGGGCGAACCGGTAGCAATGATTTGGCATGGGTCACTGAACCAATAGTAACTTCTGGCTGGCCACGCCCCCAATCTTGTCACTGGTCACTCCCTTGCCCCGCCCACCTGATGCTTGCTCACCACGCCTGCCAGACATTCACCCCACCCAGTCAAAAATGCTCCCTCCTAGGAGGCTTGCCTGAGGCCCAGAAGGCCCAAAAAACGGGAGAGGGGTGCTGCAAAAAAACAAAAGCAATGCCCACCCAGTCACATGGCCATGCCCACCTAGCCACGCCCACCTAGCCATGCCCACAGAAATTGTAGTGAAAAATTTTGAATCCCACCACTGGGTATATAAGTTTACGTGCTATTGCTGTTGCTATCCGAATTTTGATCACGTGACCATAGGGATGCTCAATAGTGGAATATGTGAAAGCCTGCTGTCACTTCAAACGGTCACTAAATGAACTATGGCAAGTCAACTTATAACAGTAAGCCAAGGATGTCATATACAGTATCTAATACTCCTGGCCTCCTATTTTCCCCACAACAACCCTGTGGTGTAGGTTCACTTGAGAGAGAGTGATTGGCCCAAAGTCACTCAGTCGGCTGTCAAGTATTACTCCTTCTTTTCATTTTATCTGCCTTGTGTAACGTCTTGTGGCCTTACTGAATTTCGATCATAATAATAGGTACATTGGATTGTGTTATGTATGTAGGTTTGAATGTCATTGGTTAAGTTTGAACTGTTCTTGTAAAATGTCAGAAATGATTGGTTGAAAAAGTGCGGGAAAACCCTGCACTCTGATTGGCTGGCAACTGCGGCTGCTGGCTATAAGTAGCAGCCGCAGCCCAGCCAATTCGGGTTCATTCTAAGCTGTAGTCACTAATAAACTCTTCACTGAAGCTCTTCGCGTCTGACTCTTCATGCAAACTTAACAGATTGATTGATCCTTTTCAAGCAAGAGGAAGATTGGAATTCAATGGGGGGTGGGGGGAAATGTTCAGAGAAATATAGAAATTAGCCGCTTCCTGAGCAAATAGATGCCTTCTTCTCATACATTCATGTTTGCGTACAGAGTACGCCCAGAAATATCTCCACATAAGGTTGCCTACAAGGTCCAGCCCATTGAACTTTTCACGAGGTTTCTAGCAATGCTGCCACTTCCAAGAAAGGGTGTGATTTCAGTTCTGCTACAAAGAAAGAGCTTTCTCCTCAGTTGAATATTTGCAGCTTTTCTGTCTCCAAGCAGAACCTGAAGAGAAGCAACATTTCGAAAGGAAGGAAGAGACTGTCATCTTCCAGTATTCTTAGCAAAACGAGAAGCTTAGCTTCAGACAGTATCAACCAAGCACGAAAAAAACACACACCCTCTCTCTTCCGCTGATGTTCACAGCACTTGTGAACAAAAAAACAGGGCTGGCTTTGAAGAAATGGTATTTTCTGATCAATAGCTAGGATCCATTTAAGCCGGAGGTCTCCAAACTTGGCAACTTTAAGACTGGTGGATTTCAACTCCCAGAATTCCTCATCCAGCTTTCTGGTTGAGTAATTCTGGGAGTTGAAGTCCACCAGTCTTAAAGTTGCCAAGTTTGAGGACCCCTGATTTAAGCCATGCTCACAGGGCCAGCTCCAGATGTGGTATTCAGCAGGTTCTGACCAGTTCTGGAGAACCGGTAGTAGAAATTTTGAGTAGCTTGGAGAACCGGCAAATACCACCTCTGACTGGCCCCGCCCACATCTATTCCCTGCCTCCCATTGAGTCCCAGCTGAGTCTTCCTTTTGTTGCCCTGCACAGGAGAACGGAGCTGGGTTAGTGGGGTGGGGAGGGAATGGGATTTTACAGTATCCTTCCCCTGCCACGCAGACCAAGCCACACCCACAGAACCGGTAGTAAAAAAAATTGAATCCCACTACTGGCTAGTTCTCTCCTTTTTTCTCAGAGGGCCAAAAACCCACTCCCCCATCTTGTACCCTCCTCAGATAACAAAGTATGGAAGAAAACCAAAGCAGGGAAATATTTCATTTTTATCTAAGGGAGTTGACCCAAAAAGTAGTCCTCAACTTACAATCACAACTGAGCCAAAATTTCTACATTGCTATACAAGGCAGTTGCTAAGAAGATAGGCTCAAGATCCAGATGGATCTTGACAGACTAGAACACTGGGCCCTATCTAACAAAATGAAATTCAATGTAGAGAAAAGTAAAGTCCTACACTTAGGCAAGAAAAACCAAAAGGACACATATAGACTGGGTGAAACCAGGCTCAACAGCAGTAACTGTGAGAGGAATCTTGGAGTCTTAGTGGACAACCAGGGGGGTTGGACTAGATGACCTAGAAGGTCCCTTCCAACTCTGATTGTCTGTTATGTGTTAAGTGAGTTTTGCCTCATTTTATGACCTTTTTTTGCCACAGTTGTTCAATGAATCACTGCGGTTGTTCAGCAAATCATGTAGTTGGTAAGCAAATCTGGCTTCCTCTGTTGACCTTGCTTTTCAAAAGCCAGCTGGGATTTCAAATGCCACAAATTGGGATCTCATCACTCCGGGATACTGCAACTGTCACAAATACATGCTGGTTGCCAAGCACCCAATTTTTGATCACATGATCATGTGGATGCTACAATATGAGTACCAGAGGTGGTATTCAGCAGGTTCTGACCAGTTCTGGAGAACCGGTAGCGGAAATTTTGAGTAGTTTGGAGAACCGGCAAATACCACCTCTGACTGGCCCCGCCCCCATCTATTCTCTGCCTCCCGAGTCCCAGCTGATTGGCTGGGTCTTCTTTGGTTGCCCTACACAGGAGAACAGAGCTGGAAAGCAGGTTAGTGGGGTGGGGAGGGAATGGGGATTTTGCAGCATCCTTCCCCTGCCACGCCCACCAAGCCACGCCCACAGAACCAGTAGTAAAAAAAGTTTGAATCCCACCATTGATACTGTGTAGTCCTCGACTTACGACCACAATTGAGCCTCAGATTTCTCTTGTGATGTGAGACAGTTGTTAAGTGAATCTTGCCCCATTTTACTACCTTTCTTGCCATAGTTGTTAAGCGAATCACTGCAGCATTAGTATCGCTTTATGAAGCCTCAGTAAGAGCACACCTGGAATCCTGCATCCAGTTTTGGTCACCACATTACAAAAAACACGTTGAGACTTTGGGAAAAGGGCAAAGAAGAGCAACTAGGATGATCAAAGGCCTGGAGACTAAAACTTATGAAGAACGGTTGCAGGATTTGGGTTTGGCTAGTCTAGAGAAGAGAAGGACCGGGGCATGATAGCGGTGTTCCAGTGTTTAAGGGGCTGCCACAAAGAGGAAGGGGTTAATCTCTTCTCCAAAGTACCTGAAAGCCAGATAAGAAACAATGGATGGAAACTAATCAAGGAGAGAAGCAACTTGTAATTAAGAAATTTCCTAACGGTGAGGACAATTAACCAGTGGAACAGCTTTGCCTTCAGAAGTTGTGAATGCTCCAATACTGGAAGTCTTTAAGAAGAGACTGGACAGAGTCTGAAATGGAATCGGGTCTCCTGCTTGAATAGGGCGCTGGACTAGAAGACCTCCAAGGTCCCTTCCAGTTCTATTCTGATTCTGATTTTCCCCTATGGGTCCACAAGCGAATGCAACTCCTTAACGAATTTCTCACTCAACAAGATAAATTTGGGGCTCCATTGTGGTTGCAAGTGGAGGAGTACTACCTATATTATGTAAGAGTAAAAAGTTGAGGTTTCCTGTTATTATTTTATTCCAGTGCACCAAAGGAAGTCGGAAGTCAACGCCTTTTTTTCCTTTTTCCCCTTTCCCCCCACATTTTCCCTTCTCCCTCCCCTATATTTCCTACTATTTCCTTTTGTATTTCTTTATCTTGGAGTATTAATACATAATAAATAAATTAAAAACTTTGGTTAAAAACAAGTAATGTGCAGTTGATCTAGGGAGGCTGCTGAAGGAAACTGCAAACAAAGCTTAAGCAATTTCTCTATGCATAAACACACACACACACACACACACACACACACACACAGGCCATGGCATCAATTACACTAACAGTTTAAAAAAAGCAATTTGTGTTAATATATAGCTGTGCGAGGAGCCAATTCTGAGACAAGAATAAAGCTTTCTCTTTCTGTCTCTTTTCTGCAGGCACAGAACTGAAGTCACACCGTTTCCAAGAAATGCAGACATTCAGAGTTGTCAGAGCATGTTTAAGAAAATATTAATATAAAATATTTTTACCTGGTGTATACTAATCACACCTTTAGCAATATATCATTGGTTTTATTGTGCATGTGTTGATGGAAACCACTGCATTAATTTTTTTGGTACCTCTCTGCCTTCACTAGCCACATGAATAGCATAGCATAGCATAGCATAGCATAGCATAGCATAGCATAGCATAGAATAACAGAGTTGAAAGGGACCTTTGAGGTCCTCTAGTCCAACCCCCTGCTCAGGCAGGACACTCTATACCATTTCAGACAAGTGGCTGTCCAGTCTCTTCTTAAAAACTTCCAGTGTTGGAGCATTCACAATTTCTGGAGGCAAATAGCTCCACAGGTTAATTGTTCTGTCAGGAAATTTCTCCTTAATTCTTGGCTGCTTCTCTCCTTGATTAGCTTCCACCCATTGCTTCTGCCTTCAGGGCTTTGGGAATGGCTTGACTCCCTCTTCTTTGTGGCAGCCCCTGGGATATTGGAAGTGTTCTGACCCAAGCCTCGTTCAAAGCAAACAAGCACCAAACAGAGATAAAAGCAAAACCTTTTTAATGTTTCTCTGTGAATTCCGTTCATTCACAGTAAAACGCTATTAAAAACTGATTGTCCCAGATAAGAACAAGCCTTGCCAAGGTTGTGCAAGGCTGCCAAGAACACTAGATTAAATTGCAAGGAAATAATTTTTAATTTTTTTTAAAATTTAAAAAAATTGCAAGGAAATAATCAAAACTAAAAATCTCCAAACACAAACCAGGATAGTCTGAACTTCCACAAGACTTGAAGTGCAAGAACTTCTTTGCTTCCTGCAAAGAATCCCACCTCTGAGGGCTGGCTTTTATCCCTTAAGGGAAGGGCAGCCTTACTCCTGAGTCGCCATGCTGCTGCAGCTGCTCTTTCCTTCGAGCAGCCCTGCATGCACACGCACTGGGCACAGGCTCCTCGGGTCCTCTGCATCACTGCTGCCAGCCTCCACAAGCTTCAAAGGCAGCACTCTACACTCTGATAGTCCTGGCCCCATCCCTGCATCACACGCAGACCCCTCATCCGAGTCTTCGTTCACCGAGACCGCAGCCTTCCGCACCTGCTGCCAGCAAACCACAACAGGAAGACTGCTGTCATGTCTTCCCCAGTTCTTCTTTTCATTAAACTAGACCTACCCAGTTCCTGCAACCGTTTGTTATATGTTTTAGCCTCCAGTCTCCTGATCATCTTGGTTGTTCTTCTCTGCACTCTTTCTAGAGTCTCAACATCTTTTTTACATCGTGGCATCCACAACTGGATGCAGGATTCCAAGTGTGGCCTTACCAAGGCATTATAAATTGATATTAACACTTCACATGATTTTGACTCTATGATCCCCTTTGGTGACCTTCTGACAGGTAAAGTCAATGGGGAAGCCAAACAACCAGGTTACTAACTTAACAACTGCAGTGATTCACTTAACAATTGCTGTAAGAAAGATAGTAAAAAGAGACAAACGTTACTTAACTGTCTCATTTAGCAACAGGAACTTTGGGCTCAATTGTGGTCTTAAATCAAGGACTACCTGTGCTTATATTCAGCATGTACTCATATTCATTTCCTAAGTGAAAATTTTGCATTTCTCTCTAAGAGATTTTCTTTCTTTCTTTCTTTCTTTCTTTCTTTCTTTTCCTTCCTTCCTTCCTTCCTTCCTTCCTTCCTTCCTTCCTTCCTTCCTTCCTTCCTGGGAAGGTAGGAAGGAAGGAAGGAAAACTCTCCATTTGGAGGTCCAGAGATGTATTTATAAAACCAGAAACTGTTTTGATTTGAAAGAAAGAAAGGAAGGAAAGAGAGAGAGAGAAAGGAAAGGAAATCCTGAAATGACTCCTCATTTGGAGGTCTTTGAAGCATCCGGGGTTAGGATAGGTTTCTGGGTGAAAAAGCTGTCTTCGACTACCCGGACTGATCTCTGAAAACGTTTGATTTACAGGAATCGCTGCAAAACGGAAACTGAAACGAACAAGGGTGCCTAAAAAGGACTCGCGGCTGCTGGAGCTTCATAATCCTCGCAAACACTCGCAAGAGCGAATAGCCAGTTTTGACTCCTGTCCAGTGTGAACTTCAAAAGCAAACTTGTCGACGTGAGTCTCTTTTCGTGTGTGTGTGTGTGTGTTTTATGGGGTTCTCACGGCTTCTTTTACGAACAGATGAGCGTCCAAAGGGTTGTGTCCTTAAGGGAGCATAAAATTTCTGCTCAGGGGGGTGGAAAATGCAGAGTATCAGAGATGGGCTGGTTTTCTGGTTATGGACGGCGCACTAAGGGAAAGCCCCGTGAGGGGATGGAAACAGATTGTGTAGTGGAGGATGGTGGGGGTGGGCGTCCTCACATGAAACGGGGGAGAGAGCCAGGAAGCCAGGATTCAGCCGAAAGCTGAAAATTACACGTCACGGTGTTCCACGAGGTGATGTCAATATTCATATTTTCAGCAGCAGTTCAAAACTAACTGAAAAGAGTCATACGGAGCTCAGAGCAAGGAAGCTGCGAAAACAGTTGCATGTGTTCAGTTAGGGTTTGAAGTCAGATTGTGGCGAGAATGTAAGTTAAGCTTGTTTCTCTTCACCATCCCTGAGTTCACAGAACAAGGAGGCTCTAAGGGGCTTTCACACACCCTCTTTAAATCCCACCTTTGGGATGAAATCTTTTTTTTTATTTTGTCAAGCGATTATAAGATAACAGGTATAAGTTTAAACATAGTGATGAATCCATGAAATGGATACATATAAGAAAAATAAAAAGAAACAATAGGACAGGGACGGTAGGCACATTGGTGCGCTTATGCACGCCCCCTATATCTAATCTAGCTTTAACTCTTAACAAATTCCTGGGTGTCAAAGGGATCTCTTGAATCAACATCAGAAAGGCAGGGCCCCCTGAGAGGATTATTAAGTGCTGGAACAAGACTAATATGGGCCCCCTCACCTACACATTAAGTCAGAGGTCTCCAAAGTTGGCAACTTCAACTCCCAGAATTCCTGAGCTAACATGACTGGAGGAGGAATTCTGGGAGTTGAAGTCCACAAGTCTTGAAGTTGCCAAGATTGGGGACCCCTGCATTAAGCTAACATCTCCCCTCCCCACCACCCTGTGGATTTCACATTACTCCCTGCAGACATCATGTAATTCCAAGAGGCTCATTTTAAAAGGGCGGGGGCTGCCAGGACAGGAAAGCAGATGGGGCTGAGGACGAAGTACTGAGAAGCGGCGTTGGAGTCCAAGCAGCCCACAAGTAGATGGTTTTTTTTTTCCGACTGGGAGAAGAATTGTTCCCTCTAGTCTATACGAATGAAAGAAACGTGACGCGCTTCCGTCGCCCGTCCCCTCTCTCCTCCTCCGGTTTATCCTCCTGCGTTTTAAAGCCACCTCTCTTACTGGCTGGTGCAGCACAAATCCTTCCGAAGTTCGTTCTTCAAGAAGGGGGGAAAGAGAGGAGGAGTAGTTTGGTTTTGGCATACTAGGCAAGTAGAAAATATTACTTGCATATTGTTCTGCATTTGTTCCTTTTTAGTTCCTCTCTCTCTTTCTTTTAGCTTTACTGTTTAGTTTTTTTAGTCATATAGCAGTTTTCAGTTATTTAGATTGAAGTATAGAAATGTAGTATTCATTCAGATACCGGTAAAACAACATGTTGTAATAAGCAACATTTAATTAATATTTATTAAATAAATAATTGATTAAAAATTTCTCTCCAGATGTGTTGGATGTTAATTCTGTACATTTCTATTGAATGTGGCCATTGGGTTGACTCTGGAGCTGTAATCCAACATTTCTGAGAGAAGCAAACATGTGAAACAAAGGTTCAGAAGTGAATTTCTAAATCTAATTCATGAAAATGCAGCAAGTCAGGCCAATTTTGCATTGTAGGAGACCAGGCTGACCTTAAGGGAGGGGCCAAGCATGTCATCAGCCTCAAGTCCGGTAGTGCCCACAAGAGATCTGAGTCCAGCCATCCTTGAATTCCATTGATCCCAGGGCCCTTAAGAGTTTCTAGAAGAGGAGGATATCCAGGGTAACAGAGTCATAACTTTTTTACTGGCACCAATTTCCTTTTTAGACATATATGCATGTCAAGCACAGGAAATCAGGAGATGAGGTGGTTCAAATGAATACAACTTTACTGTGTGCTAACACTGTCCACAAGAATCTGAATTACCAATGGTTAAGGCAAATTGGTGGTAGATATCCTGGATATCCTCCTCTTCTAGAAACTCTTAAGGGCCCTGGGATCTTTTCCAATCCGGGAATGAATGAATGAATGAATGAATGAATGAATGAATGAATTCTTTATTGGCCAAGTATGATTGCACACACAAGGAATTGTCTTCGGTGCAAATGCTCTCAGTGTACATAAAAGGAAAGGATACATTCATCAAGAATCATAAGGTACAACAATTAATGATAGCCATAGGGTACAAATAAGCAATCAAATCATACTACGAAACAGTCAAAATAAATCGTAAGTATTCCAGAGACTACAATTTTGAACATTCAACCTTTCCTCTTTTCTTGTTTTCTGTTTTATCCAGGCTGAAATGGCTGTCCAGCCCAAAAGTGCACTTGCTACACAAGCTGTAATGAACATCAGCAAAGCAGAAGAAGTCCGAAAAGAGACAGAAATGATGATGAAGCCCCATGCGAACTGGGAGGAGTATCTGATGCCCGGTCCCATCTCCATCGCCATCTTAGGGGAGCTGGCTTGCATTGCTGCAGGACAAGGAGACTTTGCCATCAATCTTGCCCCACCCCAGGGAGGCTACAAATATATGAAGTATCCGGACTCCTTCCAGGCTTCCCT
Source organism: Naja naja (assembly GCA_009733165.1). Lineage (NCBI taxonomy): Eukaryota > Metazoa > Chordata > Lepidosauria > Squamata > Elapidae > Naja > Naja naja. Next base: position 31,536,759 of record CM019149.1, read on the forward strand.
GATGCAGGTCAGCAACAGTGGCTGGCATGCCTTCAGCATTGCCCACAAGAATATGGATGGCATCCGCCTGCTTTCTATGAGCATCCCTGAGCAAATCAAGATGATCATCAAGACCTTATTCCAGGATGACCTTACCTTGATAGATGCCTTGCTCCCTGGACAACTATGCAGCCTGAAATCGATTGCAAACGAATGTTCCTCTTTAGCCAAGGCAGTGGACAATAAGTTCAATGATGTCATCTGTCTGATTGGGGAACTCTTGGAAGTGTGTATAAGTTCCAAATCGCAGTACGAACAAGGATTGACAGAAACCAAACGGGCCTTGGAAGATCTGAAACTAAGAAAGGCAGCAGCTGAAGACGCCCAGGCGAAAGCAGAGGAATATTACAAGGAAATAAAGAACAGAGTGACCGAAACGTTTGACGATTATAGAAATGCAGTCGATAGCATTCCTACCGGCTGGAATGCTGTATTTCTGGAATTCACTTCGAGTATACGAGAAACCTTGACGTTGCCAATTGCCAGTCTGGCATCCTGGCTCAGCTATAAGGAATATAAGTGGCCTATCCCAACCTACGCCGGAAGTGAGGAAGACAGTGAAAGTGAGGATGACTTTATAGCCATGAACAACATCTGTGCCCTGTCAGCTCAAATGTTGGCATTGGTGGATGCTCTTCGAACCATGGTGGATGATGAAGGGAATATTAACATGGATGTCCTCTACAATAAAAAAACCAATGAAATCAAAGCCGTATGGACCCAAAAGAAATCTCAGCAACTGTTAGCAAAAATAAAAAAAGAAAGGAAGTGCAGCATGAAAAAGTTGGCAGTGAAAATATGTAATTATATAGTAGACATTTCCAATATATTAACTGAGGAAGTAGAGTCAGGGGACATAAACAAGAAAAAACTGTTGAAGAAAATGCGCGTTGTCTCAGAGGATATTATTATTTTCGATAGCAGAAGCAAATCCTATAATCGCACATCCCCCTTTGGTCCCATGGTGCCAAATATGGCCAAATCCCAGAAAAATGTTCAAGGAGAGCCGACGTCAGCGGTGAAAAACAACGTTTTGAAAATAGAACAAACCAAAGAAATCTTGAAGATGAGCCAAGAAGAATACCAGAAAACTTTTGACAACTTAAAGCAGCAGAATAAGGATTTGTTGGATGTGCTGAGTGAAATGAGGAAATGTGAAATAAAGGAGATCGATTTTGAAAACGCCAAACAGATGCTGATCAAAGGCCTGGATGCCATGGGAAGAGTGAAGGAACAGTGGGAGAAAATGGTGCGTTTCTTCCAGATGATCTCCAACCTCATTGACTCCTGTCTCAATAAACGCCTGACAGAATTTGTGAACTCAGCTGAAGAACTTCCCAAAATTCCCAATTACTCCCACCAAGACTTTGTCATAGATATGATTTATAAACAGGCCTTCAATGCATCCAACATAGCTCACTTGGTGCACATGATATCCGAGACCTACACCGAGGTGTCTTCAAAATACCTGATGGATAAAGTGGGCAGCCTGAATAGGCTTATTTCCATGGACCCTTCCGACCCCCAGTTCCGAATGGAGCGTATCAAACTAGCAAATGGCTGCGATGATGCCCGACAAGCCATAGAGGACCTGGTCATTAAGCAAAAGAAAGAATTTGAAAATAGTATCCATGCCAGAGTGGCAAAAATCAATTCTGAGCTGAAGGCTGTCTTGCCGGAAGTGCCCGAAGCAGAGAGAAAAGCTATTGAATATAATGTGCAAAAAAGGGATGAGGGAAGTCACCCAGGATGAAGCCGATCAATTCATGTAGACTTGTCTTTCCACCCGTGAGGGAAATGGAGGCTGCCTGGGCTCTTCTGTATTATTGTATTTCTCTCAGAGTAATAGAACGTCAATTGGGCCGTTCGGTCATCTTGTATTTGGTAAAACTAGAAAACCAAGAAACAACTAGAGATGTTGCTGTTCAGGAACCTTTCAAAAATCATCTTGGCCAACCATTTCTGAGGTGGAGGCTCATGTTAGCTTCTACTAAATACTTCTATTTTCATTTCTTCTTTATGTACTAGTTACCTCTTCTCTCATCTTCTCTCAATTTTTGTGGACCGATACCCCTCCCTCTGCCTTCTGATTTGCTAGCTAGTTTGTCTTCCCTACCATTCCTCTCTTTTGGGCCATTTCTAGTGGAGGAAAGGCTGAAGTGTCTCATGTGCTTTTTACCATAATTTGTGTGTCTATGACAGAGAAAAGGGTAGTAAGTAGCTTGAGATCTATATTAAAAACTTGCTATTCAATTTCATTCATTGCTATTAATTCTGTTGCCATTGCAGATTTCCCTCATTTTTGGATGGTACAATCAAGTATGAATCTCTCCCTCCCTCCCTCTCCCTCCCTCCCTCCCTCCTTCCCTCTCTCTTTCTCTAATATATCTATCTATCCATGTGCAGACATTAATGGGGGAATAAATAGAATGTCCACAATTTTTCCGGGGTTGCCACTTTTAGGCCTGTATTTCTTTGGAGATGCTTATCAATTAACAGAATAACAGAGGGACCTTGGAGGTCTTCTAGTCCAACCCCCTGTTGGGTCCAACAGCCTGATCTATCATCTCTTAGACTCAGAGAGATGGGTGCTTAGATTACTATGCCCACTGAAATATAAGTGAAAAATCCTCAATCTTTCTGGCTTCTTGAGTCCTTCTAACATCTTTTCATGTTACTATCCGTACAGCTTGTGAATGGTTAGATTCTAACAAGCCATCCTAATTTACTTTCTGCAAATAAACTTTAAGATAGCAAATATTAAGAACAAAGGGGTTTGTTTTCCATTTGACTTTTTAGAGAAGGGATCCATTTTCCTCAAAACCAAATGGTAGAAATGTACCTAATGAGGAAAAGAGTGCCGGCTCAGAGAGAGATTCTTCAAGTACTTTTAGATGATAAGTTTCCAGGAAATCAAGAGAAAGAGGTTGACCAATTGGCCAGGATGAACAGAGTCATTAAATACTGAGTTTTGGGCTAAACAGTCCCAAATAAGAATTTCTTTTATTTGGTTAATCATACAATTAGTAACTGCTAATACACTATGGTTTTATATATATTGTTGTAATCTTAAATCAGCCAAGTAAGATTTTTTTACTCTTTTTGACTTTCAGTTGTAACTTTTACATTTTAATGTGTGTCTCTTTTATTTTATTGATTCATTAGAGTTTTTCTACCATGTATAAGAACCATGTTAATCATCTGAAGTTCCTAAACATTATGCTACACGGCTATCCTATATTACTTGCTTTTATGCTAGAAATAGTCAGTAAATGTCTATTCTCTAAAATTGGCCTGGGTTTAATATCTTCTTGACCTAACATACCATAACATTAGAGATCACAACATAGCAGAGTTTCTAAATGTCTATGGAGATTCTCAGTTATCCGGGTCATGGTTGTCCCTCAGGTGCTTTTTCAAGGGGCAACTGGACTTTCTTGTTTTTCTTTGAAGATGTTTCGTTGAAGAAACTTTCTCCTTGATTAGTTTCCATCCATTGCATCTTCTCCTGCCTTCAGGTGCTTTGGAGAATAGATTGACCCCTTCTTCTATATTAAACCTCTGGATTCTGGCCAGATTAACAGAGTTGGAAGAGACCTTGTAGGTCATCTAGTCAATGCCCCTCCCGCCCAAGCAGGATACCCTACACCATTTTTGACAGATGGAAGCCCAGTCTCTTCTTGAAAGCCTCCAGTGATGAAGCTCCCACAACTTTCAAAGGCAAAACTGTTCCATTGGTTGATTGCTCTCACTGTCAGAAAATTTCTCCTTATTTCCAGGTTGAATCTCTCCTTGTTCAGTTTTCATCTACTATTCCTTGTCTGGACTTCAGGTGCTTTAGAAAATAGATTGACCCCTTCCTCTCTGTGGCAGCCCCTCAAATATTGGAAGACTGCTATCATGTCTCCCCTGGTCCTTCTCTTCACTAGACTAGCCAGGCCCAGTTCCTGTAACTGTTCTTCGTATGTTTTAGCCTCCAGTCCCCTAATCATTTTGGTTGCTCTTCTCTGTACTTTTTCTAGAGTCTCAACATCTTTTTTATAGTGTGGTGACCAAACTGGATGCAGTACTCTAGGTGTGGTCTTACTAAGGCTTTATAGAGTGGTATTAGTACTTCCCTTGATCTCGATTGTATCCCTCTGTTAATGCAACTTCCTCTCTGTGGCAGCCCCTCAAATATTGGAACAGTGCTCTCCTGTCTCCCCTGGTCCTTCTCTTCACTAGTCTAGCCATGCCTAGTTCCTGTTACGTTCCTCCAGTCCCCTAATCATTTTGGTTGCTCTTCTCTGCACTTTTTCTAGAGCTTCTTGGATGAGAAGTGAAACGTCTTCAAAAAAAATAAAGAAAATCCAGTTGCCCTTTGAAAAAGTACCTTTGAAACAACAGGGTTTCCAGTTGGATGGTGTGAATATTAGGGTGTATAATACAATGTATATTTAAAAAGGACTTGACATAGCCAGTACACTGTCGTTGCAAAACCGGAAATGTGATATATAATAAAGGGAAATGTACAAGAAAAATATATATAAAATTTAAAAAAAAAAAAGAACACACCAGAGGAATTCTGGGAAATGAAGTCCACAACATCTTAAAGTGGTCAGGTTTGAGAAACACGGATCCAGCAGGTGGAAAAATCAGAGTCCTGGTTGCCTTTCTCTGCAGGAATTGCACAGATACTGTTGCTTGACCAAGCATACTTTTTAGATGGTCCTCCTTGACTGATGGCCGATAATATTTCCTTCCCCATTCCTAGGGGAAAACACTACTTTAACACTGGTATAGCTCAGGGTGTATTAGGGCTGCCCAGGGATGTCTTGGGCTTTAGAGGAAAACAGAGTCCTAAGAATGCAGCAGCAGAAAGAGAATGCTAAAGAGTTCCTGCCAATGAAATGCAAAGTAAAAAAGACTCAGAGAGTTGGAGGGCTAGAGAGGCCCCTAACTCACTGGCTGGATTGGTTCAGGAGTATATTTCAACCTTCCCCAATAGATGGCAGTCTTGCTCTTAGCACGTACAGTGATAGGGAACCATGGCTGTCAAGTTTGAAGACCCTGGTTTAGAGTCTAAACCAGTGCTTTTCCATTTTATCCAACTGTGTTCTGACCTAGGCTTCCCAAAAGCACAAAGCTGACTTCTTGTCCCGATAAAACCTCTTTTATTTAGTTTAAAGTGGATTCCTCTGCAGCAAAGTCCGGGTCATCCGTCTTTCAAGAGATTTCACAACTACAGACCTTTATCAGGCTTGGAGAGCTGTCAGGCCAGTATCTTCAAAACGCCACCCTGTAACAGACAATACTTGGCAAGAAGTCAGGAACAGATATTCACCCTAAGGAGTTGAACTAATTGTCTCCTGCAGTCACCACTCCCCTTTCGCTACTCTTGATTCCCTATGGGAGGGGCTATTCACCATCCACCTGTGGCTTTACTCCTGAGTCAACCCTTGCTCCGTAGCTGTTCCCTTCTCCTGGCAGCTCAGCATATGGATTCACCTAAGCAGGGTGGGTAAAAGCCAGGAATCTTGTTTAAAAGATCCCCTCAGAGAGGTAGTTAAGAAGGACCCAAGTCACTAAGGAAGCAAAGGAAAAATTCACCTCAGCCAGAGAAAAAGAAGTTGGGCTTGAGCATATGGGAAACCTCTCCTGAGATCCCATCAACAGGCAAGAACAGCTGCCAGTCTTGAGAATCTACAAAGCAAAACAAGCAAGGACTTTAAAGGATAGAAAAGGTCTTGAAGAAGAATGAGTCTTCTTCAAGACCCAGTCTTCTTTGGACCCAGGCCTGGCAGCTTCTGTCCCTCTGGCTAATGCCTGACAGCCTAGTTGAGAAGGACATGGCTAAGCTTGGATGAGTGTCCATATGTGTAGTTTTATAGTGTAGTTTTGCTGTTGCTTGAAATCACAGGTGTTATTCAGCCGGTTCTGACAGTTTCTGAAGAACCGGTAGCGAACATTTGGAGTAGTTCAGAGAACCGGCAAATACCACTTCTGACTGGTCCCACCCCCATCTATCCTCTGCCTCCTGAGTCCCAGCTGATTGGCTGGGTCTACTTTTGTTGCCCTGCACAGGAGAATGGAGCTGGAAAGCAGGTCAGTGGGATGGGGAGGGAATGGGGATTTTGCAGTACCCTTCCCCTGCCACGCCCACCAAGCCACGCCCACCGTGCCATGCCACACCCATCAAGCCATGCCCAAAGAACCGGTAGTAAAAATTTTTGAGTACCACCACTGTTTTAAATTGACTGGTTTTTGTGTATTCCAGTTATGCATCGGACCAGGATTGTGATGGTGTAAGTGATGATAACAGTGGTGGGATTAAAAAAATTTTTTACTACCGGTTCTGTGGGAATGACTTGGTGGGTGTGGCATACTGCAAAATCTCCAGTCAGAGGTGGTATTTGCCAGTTCTCTGAATTCTGCTACCGGTTCTCCAGAACTAGTCAGAACCTGCTGAATACCACCTCTGGACTATAAGGCAAACTTGGGAGTGCACGTAACACTACCAGCTGGAGATATCTTCCAATATTTATTTAAAGCCTTTCCAAGTCTTCCAATATCTGAGGGCTGTCACAAAGAGGAGAAGGTCAACGATTCTCCAAAGCACCTTAAAGCAAGACAAAATGTAATGGATAGAAGCTTATCAAAGAGATAGCCAACCCAGAATTAGGGAGAGATATATTGTTGGTGAGAACAATGAATCAGTGGAACGACTTGCCTTCAGAAATTGTGGGTGCTCCATCACTCAAGGTTTTTAAGAAGAGATTGGAGAGCCGTTTGTGTGAAGTGGAATAGCTAAATATTGAGCTACATGGGTGGACGGGGGTGTCCAAAGTGTCAATGTGCTACTATTATGCATAGTAGTTATCAGGGTCACAAGTAACACAACCCCAAACGAAAGAACTCTGAGGCACAAGGTCTCCTCAAAGAACATCTTATTAGGGCATGTCAAATTGGCACGATGCTGGTGAAAACCGGATCTGAGTTCCCACCGGTTTCCCTCCCACCCCAGTTAAAAACAAAAGTTTGTCACTTCCCCAAGCAGTGTCAGTTACATGGTCCAATCAGCACACAGTCCAGATGAGGGATTGGCCTCAGTCTCCACCTCCCAACCACCTGCACACACGACCTTGGTTCCCAGGGGAAAGAATGTTGTTTGGGTTATAATGTCCCAGCTATCTCTACACCCCCCTCCTCCCCATCCCTCATCTCCATTCTGTGTCAGCACTGAAGCTTTGAAGAAAAGAAAACTCCTGCAGAACAGGAAAATGGCCACCGTCTAGCCAGCTTCAGGGTTGACAGTAGTATTAATTAAAGAAGGTAGTCTTTGACCTACAACTTCAATTTCCATTCTTAAGTAAGGCAATTGTTATTTGAGCTGCACCCAATCTTTTTTGCCACAATTGTTAAGTGAATCATTGCCTTTGTTAAGTGAATCATGTAGGTGTTGAGTAAATCTACAGACCCTTGGTGGTGCAGGTTGTTAAATGCCTAGCACTTAAGTTCCAGCTGCCTGCAATTAGTGCAGGCTCAAATCCCACCAGGCTCAAGGTTGACTCAGCCTTCCATCCTCTCGGGGTAGGTAAATTGAGGACCCAAGATTGTTGGGGGCAATAAGCTGACTTTGTAAAATGCCTTAGTAATAAGCAGGCATATACAATGGAATGAAGGCTATTGCTGAGCACATTGGGTTGCTCCAAAATTGTAAGCCACCCTGAGTCTCCGGAGAAAGGCAGCATATAAATATGAATTTTAAAAAAATCTGGCCTTCCCCATTGACTTTGCTTGTTGGAAGCCAGCTGGGGAGGTCACAAATGCCAATCACATGGCTCTGGGACCCTGCAACCCTTGTAAATACTTGTTGGTTGCCAAGAGCCAAGTGTTGATCAGATGACTGAGGATGCTGCAACTGTTGTAAGTGTGAGGTCTGGTTGTAAGTCATAGTGACTTACAACCGGACCTCACACCTCAGTGCTGTGGTAACTCTGTCACCAACAAATGGTTGTAAGTCAAAGGCAACCTGTATTTTCCTTGAATCAATGCTTGGAGGTCAGTGAACAATTGGAAACAGGCTCTGAAAGCTTAACCCAACCTCTAGACCAGGGATGTCCAACTTTGCAACTTTAAGACCTACAGGCATCAACTCCCAGAATTCTTCAGCCAGCCATGGAGGAGGCAAGGAGCTGAAGAGTTTGGAGATACTTGATCTAGATCAGAGATGTCCAACCTTGGCACCTTTAAGACTTGTGGACTTCAACTTCCAAAATTCCCCTGCCAGCATGGCTGGCTGAAGAATTCTGGGAGTTGATGTCTGTAGGTCTTAAAGTTGCACAGTTGGACACCCCTGTCTAGAGGTTGGGATAAGCTTTCAGAGGCTGTCTCAGGGGTACTTTCTGAAGAGGCAACTGGAATGTCTGGTTTTTCTTTGAAGTCCTTTCATTGTCCTGTCTCAGAATATAGTGAAGTGTTAGAATTAACAGGATCTGAAAGTCTATGGAGATTCTCAGTCATCCAGGTGATGGTTGTCCCAAAGGTGCTTTTTCAGGAGGCAACTGGACTTTCTGGTTTTTCTTTGAAGACTTTTCGCTTCTCATCCAAGAAGCTTCTTCAGCTCTGACTGGATGATAAGGAATGGAAGGATTCATACTCCATCCAGTCAGAGCTGAAGAAGCAGAAAGTCTTGGTCCACTGAAAAGTTCATGGATGACTGAGAAAATGCATAGACTGTCGGAGTCTGTTAACTTCTAACACTTCACTATATTCTGAGACAGGACAACGAAAGGGCTTTCAAAAGAGTACCATCAGGATTGTACACATAAGAATGATTTGTGTTCCCATGACACACTAAATTCACTTAACTTCACTGCACACAACAACTAGACACAAGGACAGTTTTTTCCTGAACGCCATCACACTGCTAAACAAATAATTTCCTCAACACTGTCCAACTATTTACAAAGTCTGCACTACTATTACTTTTAATCTTCTCATCACTCCTTATCACCCATCCCCTCCCACTTGTGACTGTACGACTGTAACTTTGTCGCTTGTATCCTTACGATTTATATGGACTGTTTCCTAGTATGATTTGATTGTTTATTGTACCCTATGACAATCATTAAGTGTTGTATCTGATGATTCTTGACTCTTGATGAATGTATCTTTTCTTTTATGTACTGAGACATTTGCACCAAGACAAATTCCTTGTGTGTCCAATCATACTTGGCCAATAAAGAATTCTATTCTATTCTATTCTATTCTATTCTATTCTATTCTATTCCATTCCATTCCACTGTCTATTCTATTCCACTCTCTCACTCTCTACTCTCCATTCCATTCCATTCTATTCCATTCCATTCCATTCCATTCCATTCTATTTCCAGTCCAGTCTATACTCTATACTCTCTCTACTCTACTCTATTCTATTCTATTCTATTCTATTCTATTAACTTGGGAATTCTCCTAGCATGTTCTGCTTCCGAAGCACTCATTCCATTTGCAGGCAGTGTGAGAAGTTTGAAACAGATTTAACACCATACAGCCATCTTAAATTCACATTGTCCTTCACGAGAGGTGGGCGGGGGGAAACACCACCTTTCTGTGATACAGCTGGAGGCGTGTAAGATGGCCTTGCCAGTGAAGAATCCCCCTGAGGGCACAGTGGGAGGAGACCTTCTTGGCCAAAAGGAAGTTAGTAGGGGGAAGATCTTTTCTTCTTCTCATTCTTTCCCTCCCCAGAGGAGCCATGGCTACTGCTGATGCTGCTGGAGCTGCTGCTAGCTTACTGCCCTCGACTGTCTGTGAGGTCCACAACAAACCTCTGGAGTTCTTTTGCCAAAATGAGTTGGCTTTGATCTGCACCCAGTGTGCCAAAAGCAAGAAGCATCACACTCACACTGTTCTCCCCATACAAGAAGCAGCCCAAAAAAACAAGGTGAGTGAGCGTTTGGCTTTTCTAGACAACGCTGGGATCTCCTTGGCATCTCATTCCAGGTACGTTCTGAAAAGAGGCGAGATTCTTCACTTCAAGAATTTCAAGCTTGGAATTCTGGCTGGGAAGTTCAGAAGACGAAGTCACCTGTCCAGCAGGCAGCAAATCGAGAAAAGTAACTCTTTGTAAAGCATCCTGAACAAATTTTTGAGTATCCTAACTTGACTGTAGATCGTAGCAATTACTCCAGGGTTTATTTAGAAAAGGAGGCAGGAGGTACAGGGTATATACAATATAAACCTTTGAATGTGCTGCTAAACTTTGGCAAAAGTTTAGGGAAACAGAACAAATGAAATATTTTGCTTTGAATCCATTTATCCTACTTGGTCTGGTAATAAGTCTAAGAGCTAGAAGAATCTCTTTTTGGTATCTCCAAGTAAAGCTATAAATTTACTCTTCCAGAATTTCTTAACATGTTATCAGCCTAGTTCTACTATGGATTATAAAAGTCAGAAACTATTACTACCCAGTACCAGGGTTAGAAAATCAACCAGGAATCACCCAAGAACACATTCTCTCCCTCTCCCTCTCCCTCCGTCTCTCTCTCTGAATTTTTAAAATAAAATGTTATACATATATAATTAAAAATTAGTACAAAGTGATATAGAATAATAAAAAGAGAAAAAAAGCTGGGAAGGAAGGGAGGGAGGGAGGAGGGGAAGGGACAGATGAAGGAAAAGAGACAGAGAAAGAAGAAAGAAAGAGAAAGAAGGAAGGAAGGAAAGAAAGAAAAAGATACAATATTTATAGCATTTATTAGTACAATTATAAATTTACCTCTTGCACTATGCTGACCATCAAAACTGCAAATTGCAAGCTCATTTTTTTTTCTGTTTCACACAAAAAGGGTTTCCAGTCAGCACATCTATCATTTTCCAAAGAGTATTGATAGGTATTAATTTTCCTATTAAGAGGAAGAAGAAAACTGCAGCTGCTAAACAAATAACAACAGCTCGCCCTTGAGGGCCTGGGATAGAATTCTACCACCTCTCCTCCTCTTCCTCAGTCTTTCCCCCCATTCAGATGAGATTCTTGCAAGGAAGGTGGGGTTGAGTCTCAGCTTCCAGCAAACCTTCCTTACTTCAACCTGAGCAAGAGGCATCCACCAGCATCAGAACAAAAGAAACTCTGAGGTTTCCCCTTTCTTTGTTATTCTGTTGGGCTGCAGGGGTGCGAGAGAATTACGGGAGCAAAACATTCCACCTCCCCTTCCCATAAGGTCCCATTGACATAAAAACAGCTGCTCTGCCGAGATCCGGACCTGCATGGGGGGAGGGAATCACTCCTTAGATTAGTGGAGTCGAGTAAAACAAGTTGATATATAGAAATATAAAGCCAAAGTTTGTTATCTTTTTAGAACAATCCCATAGATTTGCAGTGTGGAATGTTTTTCTTTTTCCATGTCCAGCATTCCCAAACTGTCCTCCTCCTCTTGATTTATGGTAGATGTTGTCCTTCCTGTTGTATTGTTTTATTTATCCCTTCTAATGCTTTGTCCCTTCTTTTTGGTTTCGGAAAGACAACAGGCACAGGAAATCACCTGAGCTCTCTTACGAATAGAATAGAATAGAATAGAATAGAATAGAATAGAATAGAATAGAATAGAATACTTTATTGGCCAAGTGTGATTGGACACACAAGGAATTTGTCTTGGTGTAAATACTCTCAGTATACATAAAAGAAAAGATACATTCGTTAAGAATCAAGAATCATAATGTACAACACTTAATGATAGTCATAGGGTACAATCAGCAATCAAATCATACTAGGAAACAGTCGATATAAATCGTAAGGATACAAGCGACAAAGTTACAGTCCTACAATCACAAGTGGGAGGGGATGGGTGATAAGGAGTGATGAGAAGGTTAATAGTAACATTAGTGCAGACTTAGTAATAGTTGGACAGTGTTGAGGGAATTATTTGTTTAGCAGAGTGATGGCATTCGGGGAAAAACTGTCCTTGTGTCTAGTTGTTCTGGTGTGCAGTGCTCTATAGCATCGTTTAGAGGGAAGGAGTTGAAACAGTTTATGTCTGGGATGTGAGGGGTCTGTAAATATTTTCACAGCCCTCTTTTTGACTCGGGCAGTATACAGGTCCTTGAGTGAAGGCAGGTGGGTAGCCATTGTTTTTCTGCAGTCCTAATTATCCTCTGATAATTCTGTGTCTGTCCTGTTGGGTTGCAGAACCAAACCAGACAGTTATAGAGGTGCAGATGACAGACTCAATAATTCCTCTGTAGTAACTTGAAATCCTTTACTTATGAACAAGTATGCTTCCATCATCTGTTGTTTATGCATTAGTCTCTCCTGCCTTTCTAAGACTTTTCTTTGTTCCTGCCTTTATTATTGTTACAAATAACTCAAAGCTTACAGAAGGTATTACATACACCTTCCTCTTCCTATTGTTCCCAGAACAGCAACCCTGTGAGGTAGGTTGGACTGAGAGTGTGTGACTGGCCCAAAGCGTCAGCTGCCTCCTTATGCTTGTTTGTGCCTCATTGCTAGACGGTGACACGGCCATGAACTGTGGGAAGGGTGGGAGACTTGCGGGGAAACGAAAGTAAGGGCTGTATCTCCTCCAGAAGCTGCCTCAAGGTCACCCAGCTAGAAGAAGGAGGGGCCTCGCATACCAAACTATGCTTGGACTGGCTGTTAGGAAAACATCTTGCCTGAACCGTATTGGTTACACTGGGGTGGGCAGTGAGAGGCAGGCAAGGGTGGGGAAAGTAGAACTGGACTGACCTCTTGGGAGGGGTTTTTAAATTAATTTTAATTAATTTTAGTGATTGGGCTTGCTTAGTTTAATTCTTTTTTAAATATTTATTGTTGTATCTTAATTGTGAGCCGCCCCAAGTCCTTTTGGAGAGGGGGCGGCATACAAGCCCAATAATAAATAAATAAATAAATAAATAAATAAATAAATAAATAAACAAACAAACAAACAAACAAACAAATAAACTTAGGGATTTTGGAGTGCAATGTTCAGTTCTGGATTTGCAATACTGTAATTACCTTGACTTCTAATAAAACTATATACCTTTCTCAACAAATGGAGCCAAGGATCGTTTAAAGTCATGGCAGGTCTGACATAAAGTCACCCAGCTGGTCTTCATGGCTAAGATGGGACCTGAACTCATGGTCTCTAGCTCTAGTCTGGTGTCTTAACCACTAGGCCAAACTGGCTATGAATTTATTTATTTATTTATTTATTTCTGATGCAAGAGACCATCACTCAATATTTTTTGGAGGGATTCCCACTAGTGCATGCTGTCTAATAAAAACAGGCAATCCTTGACTTACAGCAGTTTATTTAGTGACTGTTCAAAGTTACAACAGCACTGAAAAAAAGTGACTTATGACCGTTTTTCACCCCTACGACCATTGCAGCCTCCCTGTGGTCACATGAAACAAAATTCGGATGCTTGGCAACTGGGATCATATTTATGATAGTTGCAATGCCTTGGGATCAAGTGATCAGCTTTTGTGACCTTCTGACAAGCAAAGCCAGATTCACTTAACAACCAGGTTACTCAGTTAACAAATGCCATGATTCCCTTAAGAACCATGGCAAGAAAAGTGATTATAATGGAGGAAACTCACTTAACTAATGTGTTGTCCCCAATTCGGGTCTGAGCCTGGTGCCGAAGCCAATGATGAACGCTAGACACGAGGTGCAGGTTTCCTGATTGCTTTTTATTGGAGTACTCCAAGGAAAAGGGCTCCTGGTCAAAATGTCAAGAGCCGAGAACAAAGGATTGAGCAAGTTTTATACATTTTCACTAAAGGAGAAGGTGGGACAAAGTGAGGTAATAAGAATAATTCTACAATTTGTTCTATTGGTCTCTAACTGTCCCCATTCCTAGGTCTTGGCTAAAGAAATCCCTAGGAGTTATCTAATACACATTTGGTTTGCTGCTGGTCATTCTCTATTTCTTTTAGTTGAGGTCTGCGAGTTGTCTAACTCGTGTTACTTTTATCAGTTTTCCAATTAGCCAGGATTGTTGCAAGATTTACATGCATATCTCCTGTGGATAAGCATTATTTGTTCTTGCCAGACAGACTCCACAATTACAGGCTTCCTGATTTACTTTGAAGTGTGTGCCATGACCTGGCTTTATTTTAGCAGATGGCCCATCAAATGTTTCACTTAGCAACCTAAATTTTGGGCTCAATTTGTGGCCGTCACTCGAGGACTGCCTGTACCACATTATGCCTTGATTGTTTGCTTTGGGTCCTGGGTTTGATTCCACAGTGGGAGGTATTTTCCGACAATCTTACTTGGTCGGTCCACACTATGGCCACTGCAAAGAAGGCCCAACAGCACCTGCACTTTCTGAGGCTGCTGAAAAAGAGTGGTCTGGGTGAGAAATGGCTGGTTACTTTTTACCAGTCTACCTTCGAGAACATTTTGCCATACTGTGTAACGGTGTGGTATGTTGGATGTTCTGCAGTGGATAAGAAGATGCTCCGGAGAGTTATAAACACAGCACAAAAAATCATTGGTTGTTCTCTTTCCTCTTTGGAAGACCAGACTCCTCTCTAGGGCGCTAAAAATCTCCACAGACCGTTCTCATCCTGCTCATTCATATTTCGAACTGTTACCATCAGGGAGACATTATAGGTGTCTTAAAATGAGGACTAATAGACTGAGAAACAGTTTCTTTTCCAAGGCAATAATTGTCTTGAATCAAACAGTGCATTTGTGATTTAGTCCTATGTATATAGTGGCATTTTTAAACTATTAACTTACTAATGTTTTAGATAAGTTTCAGACTAGGTTTTTAATTATTATTATTATTTTAATTATTTTAATTTTTAAATATTCTGTAGTGTGATTGTGATTTGGTGTTTGGGGCACTGTGCTGGAGTAGCTTTCAAATTTCATTGTATTAGTGGAATGCAATGACAATAAAGGTATTCTATTCTATTTAAGCAGCATAGGAGTTAGGAGTTAATTAGGATGACACGTGCAGCTTCTTCCAGTTTTGCAGTCCCCATCCATCAAAATGGCAGTGTGGGCTTCAGCCAGATTGTGGTTATGCAGCTCCACAAAATGGGGCTGATTAATAACCTATGATGAAGTTCATAGCTAGGTTTGTACAATTGTAAACCAGAATCAGGGTTTTACTGTCCACAAAGGCCAGTTAAGTAATAGTAAGCTCATTCTGCCTTACTGTTTTGTGTCTATCCTGCTGCTATCAGATTAAGCCCTAAGGTTGTTGCTCGGTTTATGGCATGACTATAATCATTATGGTTTATTGGCATGTTTTAACACATACAATCTATTGCAAAGTCAACATTCTGACCTTTGAGAAATAATAGATAGAGAGGAATTTATTGTCTTAAAATCTGGTGAAGCTTATTGAAAAAGAAAGGAAGGCTTCAAACGTTAACGTATTTTATCCTCTAGTATTTTATTATTACACACACAGACAATATTAGTAATCACAATAAACTAGGGAAATGGCTGCATGGAACCCTTTTACATCTCCTTCCAAAGGTGGTATTCAGCAGGTTCTGACCAGTTCTGGAGAACTGGTAGCGGAAATTTTGGGTAGTTTGGAGAACCGGCAAATACCACCTCTGACTGGCCCCGCCCCATCTATTCTCTGCCTCCTGACTCCCAGCTGATTGGCTGGGTCTTCTTTTGTTGCCCTGCACAGGAGAACGGAGCTGGAAAGCTGGTTAGTGGGGTGGGGAGGGAATGGAGATTTTACAGTATCCTTCCCCTGCCATGCCCACCAAGCCACACCACAGAACCGGTAGTAAAAAAAATTGACACACACACACACACACACACACACACACATGGGATTAGTAAACACAATAAACTAGCAAAATGGCTGCATGGAACCCTTTCACATCTCCTTCCCATTGCAAGAGATGTGATTTGGTTGTTGATGTTACTTCGGCACGCATAGGCCGAAAGCCGGGTGAACCATAGAGACCTGTGAGGGGAAGATGGGCAGACAGGCTTGGCAAATGCTATATATAAGTTTAGTTGCAGAAGTGGGAGGACTGGGAATTGGGAACTCTGGAGATCATCCAGTCTTTGTTATGCATACCTTATCATGCAGGACCCCATAATCAATAATCAATCATCTGGTCCAGTGGTGGGATTCAAAAATTTTTTACTACCGGTTCTGTGGGCATGGCTTGGTGACTGTGGTGTGGCTTGGCGGGCGTGGCTTGGTGGGCATGGCAGGGGAAGGTTACTGCAAAATCCCCATTCCCTCCCCACCCCACTAACCTGCTTACCAGCTCCGTTCTCCTGTGCAGGGCAACAAAAGAAGACCCAGACAATCAGCTGGGACTCAATGGGAGGCAGAGAATAGATGGGGTGGGGCCAGTCAGAGATGGTATTTGCCGGTTCTCCGAACTACTCCAAATTTCCACTACTGGTTCTCCAGAATTGGTCAGAACCTGCCAAATACCACCTCTGATCTGGTCAACTGCTTCTGTGGTGCACAGGGAAGAGAAAGACACACGGTCAAAGAAGCTACAATGCTCTTTTGTATCCCTGGAGTTTCTTCTAGACCCTCAAATCTAATCTTCTTCTCCTCTTCCTCCCTGCGACATTTTAATAGGCTGAAATCCAGAGTCACGTGAAAAAGGGAAGACAAGTTGCCAGGATGTATGAGAAGCATGTTGAAATGAGCACTCAGAATCTGTGGGTAGGTATCTCTGGTTTTATTCAGTTTCATTGGTTATTTCTATGCTCGCTTTGCTAGTGAAGAGAGCTATAACAAAAAGTCCAGGGAAGTGGCAGGCCCCATTTCACTGGGTAAAGATAGTCCTCGACATACGTCCATAATTGAGTCCAAAATTTCCGTTGCTAAGCAAGGCACTTGTTAAATGAGTTGTATCCCCTTTTAGGACCCTTTGCCACAGTTGTTTTGTATTTATTCATAAAATTTATAGGCCGCCCATCATACCTCAAGGTGACTCTAATTCTTATTAAGCAAATCGCTGCAGTTGTTAAGTGAATCATGCAGTCGCTAAGCGAATCCAACTTCCTCCATTGACATTGCTTGTCAGAAGCCAGCTGGGAAGGTCCCAAATGGTGGTCGTGTGAACCCGGGACAGTGCAGGTATCATAAATACATGAGCGTCTAAATTTTGGTCATGTGACCATGGGAAGCTGCAAAGGGGGTGAGTGTGAAAACCAATCCTAAGTCACTTTTTTCAGTGCTGTTGTAACTTTGAACAATCACAAAATAATAACAGATAACAGATAATCAGAGTTGGAAGGGACCTTGTAGGTCATCTAGTCCAACCCCCCGCCCAAGCAGGAGACCCTGCACCATTTCTGACAAATGGCAGTCCAATCTCTTCTTGAAAGTCTCAAGTGATGGCGCTCCCACAACTTCCGAGGGCAAACTGTTCCATTGGTTGAATGTTCTCACTGTCAGAAAGTTCCTCCTTATTTCCAAGTTAAATCTCTCCTTGTTCAGTTTCCATCCATTATTCCTTGTCTGGCCTTCGAGTGCTTTAGAAATAGCTTGACCTCCTTCCTTTCTGTGGCAAGTATTGGAAGACTGCTATCATGTCTCCCCTGGTCCTTCTCTTCACTAGACTAGCCATGCCCAGCTCCTGTAACTGACTGTAAGTCAAGGACTACCTGTATATGAAGAAACTGTTGGAGAATTATCAGTTGGAGGATATCTTGACACTACAGTTTTGCTCCACAGATGTTCTTACCATAGGGAGCAAAAGGCAACTGTTGCTTAAGCAATAAGCATCCAGGCAGACAAGGGCTTCTCTTCCTAAAAGTTAAAGGGAAGAGGGGAGGATTTTCTAATTGTCTAGATGTTTTGCAGGAGGCACTACCTGACCGAGACAATTCTACAGATGGGGACTTCAGAGGACTCCTTTGAAGTGGCATAGTTCCCATTCCTCCCAGGTTCTTGTGAGAATTCAGAAGTGGA
This sequence comes from Naja naja, assembly GCA_009733165.1. NCBI lineage: Eukaryota > Metazoa > Chordata > Lepidosauria > Squamata > Elapidae > Naja > Naja naja. Next base: position 31,554,708 of record CM019149.1, read on the forward strand.
AGAAGACATGGAAGGGGGAGGAAGCTGCTGTGGAAACGGGGGCGGGGTGTGTGTAATGATGTTGGGAAATTGCCAGCTAGGCCTGAAAGTGGGGTCAAGTCGGGGCTTAGCTTAGAGTCCTTGCACAGCTGGCAAGAGGCATGAGCTTGACCTCTCCACAAGATCCATGAAGCCTTATCTGCTTGTTCCCAGTGGAAGGCAAACGGCCCGGGAAGATTCCTGTAACTTAGGCAGAGAATAATAAAGTTTCTTAATGTCTATGGAGATTCTCAATCATCCAGGTCGGGATTGTCCCAAAAGGCAACTGCACTTTCTTGGGTTTTTTTTCCTTTGAAAACCTTTTACTTCTCATCCAAGAAGCGTCTTCAGTTCTTCAGAAGGATTGAAGAAGCTTTTTGGATGAGAAGCACAAGGTTTTCAAAGCAAAAAATAAAATAAAATGAAAAACCAAGGAAGTCCAGTTGCCTTTTGCAAAAGAAGCTTTGGGACAACAAAGTGGCTTACTTTAGCTATGAGTAGAGCTAGAGTAAGCCTCCTTGTCCAGGACTGCGTCCTTGTAAAGGACTGAGCTGCCATTCACCTTCACTTTTTATTTTATTTTATTTTTATTCATATTTATATCCCGCCCTTCTCCGGAGACTCAGGGCAGCTTACAGTTTTTTGGGGGGGGGATACAACCCAATGCTCAGCAATAGCCTTCCTTCCATTGTATATGCCTGCTTATTACTAAGCGGCATTTTTACAAAGTCAGCTTATTGCCCCCAACAATCTTGGGTCCTCACTTTACCTACCCCGAGAGGATGGAAGGCTGAGTCAACCTTGAGCCTGGTGGGATTCGAGCCTGCAATAATTACAGGCAGCTGGAGCCAAGTGCTAGGCTATTAACAGCCTAACTTTTATCTAACAGTTCTTGAATTCCCTTGCCAACATTATTCCTGCCTTCCTCGGCAGCATTTGGTTGTCCTTCCTTCAAACCCTTGGGGTGCTACCATGTTCCCTCCCAATCCTGATCTTCTCAGAGCTAAACTGTCTCATTTCCTTTCGTAGGAGATCAGTTTTCCATCTGCTTGATGATTTTCTTGCTCCTGTCTGAACCTTTTCCATGTTGTTGTTATGCGCCCAGACTTAGATACGAGGGGTGGTCTGACCAACACAGAGTACAAGTATTATTTCCAAAATGTGAACTCTGTGCTTTCATTTGTTCCTTCACTTTGATGCTTTACGTCAGCGGTCCCCAACCTTTTGGGCACAACGGACCGGTTTTGCAGAAAACAATTTTTCTGTGGGAAACTAGAAGGGCGTGTTTTCACGCGCTGCTTAGATCCCACACATGCGCAGGTGAAGTTTTACTCACATCTGCGGACCGGTTCTTAATAGACCAGTGGTGGCAAACCTATAGCATGCATGCTGGAGGTGGCATGCAGAAATTTCCCTGCAAACGATGAAACAGACGGTCACAAACGAAAAATATCTCACCTCTTTCAGAGCTGCCGGTGTTGGGATGCCCCACCTCCCACCAACCAGCCGGTCTTCTGCCACGCATGCACGTACCCCACCCCAGCCAGCTGCTCTTCGGGTCTCTGTTGCGCATGGGTGCACGTGCCTTGCAGTTTGGGCACTCGGTGCCTAAAAGGTTCGCCATCACTGTAATAGACCACCAACCAGTACCTGACTGCAGGCTCAGGATTGGGGACCCCTGCTTTATGTCTTATTTTTTTTGGATTGAAATAGTTATTTTTGGTTTTGGATTTTTTTTTACAAGTTCACACAGGCCGTCCTTGAGTTACAACCATTCATTCAGTGACTGTTTAAAGTTATGATGGTGCTGAATGAAGGGACTTAACATCCAGTTCCCAAAGTTATGGCCATTGCAATGTCCTCATGTTCGTACTTATGAATGGTTGCTAAACACTATGGCTTGGGTCCGGGGTACTTGCAAGAACGTCTCCTTCCGCTGACAAAAACCAATCGCCCTGTGCGCTCCCACAGACAGGGCCTCCTGGGGATACCGTCAGCTAAACAGTGTAGGCTGGTGGCCCCTAGGGGTAGGGCCTTCTCTGTGGGGGCGCCCACCCTCTGGAACCAACTACCCCTTGAGTTGCGCTTAGCCCCTGATCTCTGCTCCTTCTGCCACGACCTCAAAACATGGCTCTTTTTGCAATCTGGCCTGGACTGATGGGGGATCGGGGGTTTTAATCTGATTGTTTATTTGGCATAATTTAATATCTTTTTAATTTCTTTTCACTTTTGTACTTTCTGTCTTTTATGTATGCCGCCCTGAGTCCTCCGGGAGAGAGGGCAGCTTATAAGTCCAAATAAGTCCAAATAAACTAAACTAAACCCAGCAATCACAGGATTGCCATTTGCAACCTTCCTACTGGCTTCCCACAAAGCAGAGTCAGTGGGGAGGGTTGCAAGCCTCTCCAGTAGGTCTCCTCCACCCTATCAGGGTTCCAAGTAACAGATCCATTGCAAGCAAAAACTCCGAGGCAGGTGGATTCCTCAAAGAATAGCTTTATTTGGAAATATCATATTGGCACAGATCTGGTGAAAACCGACTCTGAAGGGCCCCCTCAGTTTTCACCTCATGAAAAGTAAAAGATTCCCACCTAATCTCAAACAATCAGTCACATGGCCCAATCAGGGCAGCCTCCGCTGGTCTGGTGACATCATTCCTCCTTCCTCTGGCCAGGTGTGAGAACGTCCTTGGTTCCCAAGAGAAAGTATTTTGTTTTGACTGCACAACCCCAGCTATCTCCAATCCCTCCCTCCCTATCTCTTGCTCCAGTGTGGTAGCATTGAAGCCTCAAAATGGCTTTGGCCAGATCAGGTTCAGGGTTGACACACCCACTCTGGCCTTTCTTCATTCATCCGCACCACATCCTTTCACCCTCATTCGCACAACCACATCCACAGCACCTTCCTTCATTCCCTTCGGTCTCACGCATATATCCAGCAGTACCTTCCTTTTCGCCTTTGTTCCCACATATGCCTCCACTAACACCTTCCTTTCCCACATGCATGTACCCACCAGCACCCTGCTTCCCCCCTCTTTGTTTGTTTGCTTGCTCATATATGCTGCATCTTCCTTCTCAATTTGGTTGCTCGCTTACACCACCTATCCCCCAACTTGTGTGCAGCCTGCACTGGACCTCCCAAGGAGAATGGGACAACTTGCCACGGCCAGCTCACCACTGCCCATTCGCCATGGGACAATTCAACCATTTTATTTAATTATTTAAAATAATTTAAAAATATTTTAATTTTTGTCATTCACATTTCATTTGGTTCCTCCTTTCTTTAATGATTCTATTCCACAATTTCTTTGAGATGATGCAACTTTTGCTCCGGGACAAGTTGTTCTGCAGCGATTTGGCTGGCAATTGTCCCATCATGAGCCTCGGTGGCGCAGTGGTTAGAGTGCAGTACTGCAGGCTACTTCTGCTGACTGCCGGCTGCCTGCAATTTGGCAGTTCGATTCTCACCAGCTCAAGGTTGACTCAGCCTTCCATCCTTCCAAGGTCGGTAAAATGAGGACTCAGATTGTTGGGGGCAATAGGCTGACTCTGTAAAGCACTGTGAAGCAGTATATAAGTCTAAGTGCTATTGCTATTACTGTCATGAGTTGGCCATGGTGAGTTGGCAGCAGCAAGTTGGATGTGGTGAGTTGTCCTAGACCAGGGGTGTCAAACTCACATTGTCAGTTTGTCACGTCATCGTCACGTGATGTATCGTGATTTTTTTCCCCGTTCGCTAAACTGCAGGTGGGCATGGCCAATGCATGACACATCCGGTCCGCGGTCCATGAGTTTCATACCCCTGTCCTAGACCCTTCCCAAGGCCTCCCCCTACCCTCACATCAGAGGTGGTATTCAGCAGGTTCTGACCAGTTCTGGAGAACCGGTAACGGAAAATTTTAGTAGTTCAGAGAACCGGGAAATACCACCTCTGACTGGAGATTTTACAGTATCCTTCCCCTGCCACGCCCACCAAGCCACACCCACAGAACCAGTAGTAAAAAAATTTGAATCCCATCACTGCCTCACATAGTATTTACTTGGGAACTCTGCTTCCAGCTTAATGTCTGCTTTGTCTTGGAGTTGCAATAACAACTGGGACTGCCTGGATTGCTGTCCTAAGCAATGGGATTATGTCAAACTATGCTGCATGATCACATTGCTTAGCAACCACTATCCTGTTCCCAACCACCATTGTAATTTGAGGACTATGTTGTGCTATGGGTTATTTTCAGTGGTGGCTAATTGTGGACATATTACTACGATTGATATTTTTTGCTTATTTTGGACGTTTGCTGTATTTTATGTTGCCGTGAGCGGCTGTCAAATCTGATGATTCAGCAACATATAATCCCAATCATGATATATCTGCAGAAAAAGCCAGGAGAAGAACGTCGCAAGTTGGTGCATGAATTTGAACAGTTCCACCAGGTTGCGAAGGATCAAATGCAGTTCCTACTTTCCCACCTGGAAGAACTGAAAATCAACATCTTGGACTACCAGAAAAAAAACCACGCCAGGCACACTGCCAACACAATCGAACTGAACACCTTGATTGGAGACATAGAGAGAAAGTGTGATCAGCCAGAGGCTGAATTCTTGAAGCAAATGACTCAGGTCAACAGCTTGGTCAGTAACTTAGAGAAGCTGCATAAGCAGCTCCCTGCAGAATGTCTGAAGGTGAGGACTTTCATAAAATGCTCTTGATTATAGATTTGTGTGTTTGTGTGTGTGTGTAATAAGCATTACAACATGCTTATTCCTCTATGGCAGGGGTGTCAAACTCAATTTCATTGAAGGCTGCATCAGGGTTGTGTTTGACTTTCGGGTGGGCTGGGGGGTCATGGCCAAGATAGGTGTGGCCAGCATGATGTCACTTGTGTTTGAGGGGTGCCTATGGTGGTTTGAGAGCTCTGCCAGCGAAAACGGGCTCCCGAGCTCTGTTTTCAGCTCGGATGGCATCCTGCAATTCCTTGTCAGCAAAAACGGAGTTTGGGGGGTTGCGCATGGTTCTCGCAAGCTCCATTTTCACTGGCAGTGGCACCGCGGGCCAGTCCTTCGCTATTTTCTAGGGCAACCCCACAGGCCAGATCTAAGCACCCACGGGCCTTGAGTTTGACACCCCTGCTCTATGGCATGACTTGTTCAGACTGAAAGTTTAGTTGAAAGTTTGCTTAGAGGATTGAAATTGTTGTATATAAATAATGAAGTCAGAAGGGAATCTTAAAGGTGCTATTAGTGAATTATAGCTAAGACTTTACTAAGTTCACAAATACTCCATGTTTTAAGGAATAAGGTAAACGTTTGCATTAATGCTGATAATTACACGAATGCTAATGCTAACCCTAACCCTTGCCAAAATGAGAATTTTCTCTGCTTCCTCCTAGGAATTTAAAATTATTTCAAACGGGTACGTGCCTCTTCCTTACGCATTTTCCTTCTGCCTGGTGATGAAGTTTGGGATACACTTTCCCTGAGAGGCCCCTGCATTTGAGCTTCTGAAAATGTTGCTGTCGTTCTTTGCTCCTCTGTAACAAGAGTGCTAGAAATCTTCCTTTGAAAAAGAATGCAGATATGTGGCTGTCTTAAATAATTGTAGCCAAAGCAATGCCTACAAACTGTTTTGGTCTTTGGAAATTTGACCAGTGTATTGTAACATAATCTCTTTAACCCATGCATTTCATTAGGTACAGGAGTCTATGTGTCTATCATCTACCTATCATCTGTCTATCTATCTATCTATCTATCTATCTATCTATCTATCTATCTATCTATCTATCTATCTACCTATCTATCATCTATCATCTATCAATCTTTCTATCATGTTTATTTATTTTATTTTATTTGTTTATTTGTCAAGCAAGTATTAGATAACAGGTATAAGTATAAGCATCGTTATGAATACATGAAATGGATACATATAAGAAAAATAAAAAGAAACAATAGGACAGGGACGGGAGGCACATTGGTGCACTTATGCACGCCCCCTACAGACCTCTTAGGAAAGGGGTGAGGTCAATAGTAGACAGTCTAAGGTTAAAGTTTTTGGGGTTTGGGGAAGAGACCACAGAGTCAGGTAGAGTATTCCAGACATTGACCACCTTACTATCTATTTATATTTATCTTACTGTATATAGCAATAGCACTTAGACTTACATACCACTTCACAGTGCTTTTACAGCCCTCTCTAAGCGGTTTATAGAGTTGCCCCCCAACAATCTGGGTCCTCATTTGACCCACCTCAGAAGGATGGAAGGCTGAGTCAACCTTGAGCCTGGTGGGATTCAACTTGCCAAATTGCAGGCAGCTGGCAGTCAGTAGAAGTAGCCTGCAGTACTGCGCTCTAACCACTGTGCCACCGTGGCTCATGCCACATATCTCTATCATCTGTCTATCTGTCTATCCATCTGTCTATTTATCTCTATCATCTATCATTTATCTTTCTGTATCTATATCTACCTGTCTATTCATCCACCTATCCATCCATCTATCCATTCGTCCATATCTCTCTATCTCCATCATCATCTAATTTAGGTACCACCCACCTCACTCTCACCCTACCCTCTTCCAACGTGTGTGATCATCATCCGTGCTCGCATGATATCTTTTGCTACTTTGTGGATGTACGTGTTTTCACAGAGGTAACTATATCATTTTGTTTCCAAGCACCTAAATAGCCCAGTTTTGTTTTGTTTTGTTTTTCTTTTTTCCCTTCAGCTTGGGTGAAGAAAAGTACATAGAAAACAATCTTGGTGACCTGGAACAGAGGTTGGAAAAAATCACCGAACAAAATGAGGTTCTGAAGGAGACACTGAAGGCATTGAAAGGTATCGGGACGTAGAGTAGGGGGGAAATGAGAGGTGATAGAAAACAGCTTTAGGGATTTCTTTCTGTGATGGTTCCATGTTTTATCACCTTCTTGTGCCCATTGTCCTCAATAGTTTTCTCTTCCAGAAAAGCTGTCTCTCCTTTGCTTCTCTCACAAGCTTCCATGTATTTTCTCCCTCATGTGAGTGAAAAAAACCTTATTCTTTCACATGTATGCTTTATATGGGCCTATACATTCACAGAAAAAGCAGTAAATCCAAAAGCACAATTAGTTTCTTTGCTTATCACAAAAGACTAATTTAGATCGACTAGATTAAAAAGGGAATTTCTGAATGTGAAACAGTCCATTATATGAGAATACTAAAAATGATGCTTGAAAAAAAATGGAAATGAAGGACACCGGAGTGAGAACAGAACGTAATTCCAGGTGAAAATTGAAGGCTGGAAGAAGGAAGTCAGAGATTTATTTTGACTGGGAATTTTAAGGAGCTACTTTGAAGAGTGGAATTTAAATAAATACTGTAAATTAGCATCCCAGGAAAATGTTGATGAAATGGATGCTATCAATGCTTCAAGAATGTTGACGAAGGCATAGATGGTTAGGGAACACCCAATCGGTCACTGGGAATACTGCATCCAGCTTTGGTTGCCACGATGTAAAAAAGATGTTGAGACTCTTGAAAGAGTGCAGAGAAGAGCAACAAAGATTATTAGGGGAGGCTAATATATATAAAGAACGGTTGCTAGAACTGGATATGTATAGTTTAGTGAAAAGAAGGACTGGGGGAGACATGATAGCAGTCTTCCAATATCTCAGGGGCTGCCACAAAGAAGAGGGAGTCAAGCTATTCTCCAAAGCACCTGAAGGCAGGACAAGAAGCAATGGGTGGAAACTTATCCAGGAGAGAAGCAACTTAGAACTAAGGCGAATGCCTGGGAAGGTGGATGGCAAAACTCTGATTGAAAAAGGGTCAATGAGCAAAAATTGAAAAGTTCATTGTAGCTTTATTTCAGCAGGGAATGAATCCTAGAGTCATGGAATCATAGGGCTGAAGGACATTGGAGATCTTCTATGGTAGTTCAACCCCTTGCTAAAGGCAGGAGTTCTTACACCATTCCAGATAAATGGGTGTCCGATCTTTTTTTTTTGAAAAGCATCAACAACTCCAGGAGGCAAACTGCTCCATTGAATAATCATTTGCACTGTCAGGAAATTCCTCCTTGATTCCTTTGTGCAGACCATTTTTTTGAGAAATGCACGAGGGAAAAAAGCTTAGGGTATATTAGAGACAGAGTACAATAATGTAAATAGACTTTAATCATGGCATCTTTGCATGACTATGGTTAGTTGCTGAATAAAGCACTTAAACTATGCCAACTATTATTTATTTTCCTTTATTCTGCCTTTACCTTCTAGCTAACATACAAATCGAAGTAATAAAAATCATGGATAACTGCCTGAAATCTTACGAGAAAGGTAAATTTACCAAGCCAACCTAGGAAAAGGATCCACATCAGGAAAGTCGGGAAGAATGTATTGTTTAAGGTTGCCTTTCCTGTGTGACATTAGCCAGTGAGATTTATGAACAATCATTGTGTGTTAGTGTGTCATACAAAACCAGCCAATGGTGTATGTTTTATAAATTGTGAATAAGCCATCTATTTTCAGTGTTCATTTTTTGATATGTTATTTAATAGATGTTGTAAAAACTTTTCACTTCACTGATTCATTGCTAAGCTATTTAAACATGATTTAGTGGAAAGGCAACACATAAATGTTATAAATAGGCTGTGGCTGTTCTTCATTTTGTCAGCAGAAAAGTTGTTTTTGTTTTTTTAAATTTGGGATACTTTTGTGTGCTTCATCTTAAACGATTCCCATAAATCAGTGCTTCCCAATTTTTTTCTTCATTATTTATTTATTTATTTGCTTATTCATTTGTTTACTCACATATTTATTAAATTTCTTGTTCGCCCATTTTTACCTTCATGTTCCAAAGCCACTTATCAGAAAGTCTTATCAAGCTTCAAAGACCCATCATAAGTCTTTTCCTCCAACGCTGTTGTAACTTCATTGTATGAGGGGTTGTAACTTGTGAACTAACTGTATTGTTAAAGCAATATCATTCATGAAGTTTG
>CM019149.1:31564691-31580267 GCA_009733165.1 Naja naja
CTAAATTGGGAATTTATTATCAAGCTGCAAGCCTGATGTGGGTACAAAGAATGGATAAACATTGAGAAACACTTGTTAACTTTAGAGGGTCATGATCTATTACTAGGATGGCATGCTTCTTATGGTATAAGGGAACTAAAAAAACAAGGATATTTTAGAAGACTATATGTCAGAAGCTTTGTTTTTTAAATTGGGAAAAAACCAGAAAACAACATTATATACAAATTCCATTATGGGTATCTACTATTGAAGCTTTTTCATATGCAATAATATACAAGAAGGAACAAACAGTTAGATATGAAGAGATTTTAAAATGAAAAGGGTGAACTCAAATCGATGCAAACACTACAAGAACAAGGTATAAAAATGAATTGGTTTTCATATTTGCAAAGTACAATCTAGATATGATGAGGATGTTAAGAATGAAGGATTTATAAAAAAAAGCAAACTGAATTAGATAAAAATTTGATGGCAACGAACGAAAAAATGATTAAAACTTTATGGTTATTTATTAGAAGTTAGAATGGAAGAGGAGCAGGTTAAGGAAACAATGATTGCTTGGGGAAAATTTTGGTTATGGGATAGATTTAGAGAGATGGCAAACACTGTGGGATCAGAATTATAAAATGACAATGTCAACTGCATATAAAGAAAATTTGTATAAGATGTTTTACAGGTGGCACCTATCCCCGAGAAGGATTGCAAGAATGTTCAAGGATAAATCGGATAAGTGTTGGAAATGTCACCAGATACCTGGCTCCTACTACCACATGTGGTGGACTTGCGTTGATGCTAAAAGATACTGGACTAAAATCCACATGTGGCTTGGAAAAAATGATACAACAACATATAGACTTGAAACCTGAGATATTCCTGTTGGGAATTGTACAGAGACATTTAACAAAGATTTGAAATATCTGATTGTTAATGTACTGACAGCCAGAATTGTATTTGCTAAAAACTGGAGAAATGATAAGACACCCACGCAGGAGGAAGTGATTAAGAAGATTTTGGATTGTGCCGAAATGAGTAGATTAACATTTGAAATTAGGGATCAAGAAGAAAAGCAGTTTTATAAGATATGGAATATGTTTATCAATGGTTAGACAAAAGTTTGGTAATGTATTTTTGGGAATATAAAGATAGATAGAACTGTTGAAACAATATAGAGATTATAATATGATAAAGGATTAATAATAAGGATTATAGCTTTTCTTTGTAATATTGAGTATGAATAATGATAGGCACTGTGATTTTTGACCGACCGACATACTTGAAATTGATATGGATTTATGTGTTGTATGTTTGTTTGTTATGTTTGTGTTTTTGAAAAATAAAACTTTTATAAAAAAAAAAAAAAAAAAGAAAAGAAAAGCTGACTATTGATGACCCCAGGACACTGCAAACCGTCATAAATAGAACCAGTTGCCAGATGTCCACATTTATTTTGATCACGACTACGGGAAGTCTGCAGTGGTCATAAGTAGGAAAAACAGTCATAAGTCACTTTGTTCAGTGCCAGTTGTACCTTTGAAGGTCACTAAACCAATAGTTGTAAGTCAAGGACTACCTATATCTTGCCTAGGTAGAATCTAACAATTTCATTTTGAAGTTTAGTTGATTGCTAATTTCTCTGCCAAGAAAATCTGGACAGAAAGATTGAAAGGAGAACTTCTCATATCCCTTCTCACAGAGGGATACAATCAAGATCCAGTGAGGTACTAATACCACTCTATAAAGCCTTAGTAAGACCACACCTAGAGTACTACATCCAGTTTTGGTTACCACACTATAAAAAGATGTTGAGACTCTAAAAAAAGTACAGAGAAGAGCAACCAGGATGATTAGGGGACTGGAGACTAAAACATATGAAGAACAGTTACAGGAACTGGGCTTGGCTAGTCTAGTGAAGAGAAGGACCAGAGAGACATGATAGCAGACTTCCAATATTTGAGGGGCTGCCACAGAGAGGAAGGGGTCAAGCTATTTTCTAAAGCACCCAAAGGCCAGACAAGGAATAATGGATGGAAACTGAACAAGGAGAGATTTAACCTGGAAATAAGGAGAAACTTTCTGACAGTGAGAAAAATCAACCAATGGAACAGCTTTGCCTTCAGAAATTGTGGGAGCGCCATCACTTGAGACTTTCAAGAAGAGGTTGGACTGCCATCTGTCAGAAATGGTGTAGGGTCTCTGCTTGGGTGGGTTGGACTAGATGACCTACAAGGTCCCTTCCAACTCTGATTATCTGTTATCTGTTATCATTCTTAGAGATTCAACAGGAAGGTCAATTTTGGGGGTTACTACTACTAAGGTGGATGGATGTTCTTCTGTCATCATGACTCTCTAGGAAGAAGAATCTTATTTACCAACATCTGAAGGTTTGAGAGAGTGAAACTGTGTGTGTAATAAGTTCTCAGGAAGGCAGAAAGCAAAAACATATGGCCAGTGCATGACTAAGAAAGTCTCCACTTTTTAAAACACATGCCTGGTTATTTGGATAGGAAAAAGAATTTTAAAATCATTTCACCCCATTCTATTCCCATTTTCTTTCACATCTCCAAGTGTTGCATTCATTGTCTCTGTAAGGCCCCTGGTGGTCTTTAAGTTTGATTGCTTTCTTGCAGACACATTAAAAAAAACGTAACATCATCAGTGGTAGTCTCTGTAACTAAGTTCTAACCCTTTGGATGTTAATATTTATTGTTTTAAAATCTTCTATTGTCACTTTTATCATATTGTGAGCCATCCAGAGTTGCTTGATAAGTGATGAAAGGTTTCCTTTATCATCGGAACATTATATGATTTGATAGCTGGTATGTACTCAGGTTAAAAAAAAAAGAATTCCAAGTGCTATCAGTTTAGCTTTCCATCGAAATTATCTAGTATGCTAAGATTTTTTTCCTCTAATTTAGGATTCTATTTGATTTTCTTTAAAACGAATGGAAAACACAATGTCTGTAATATATCATATTACAGACATTATATAATTCTCTTGTTTTATGTCTCTTTCACAACCAGCTACATCTCAAGATTAGCACATGCTGCCACCTGGTGGCAAAATGTACATATGACAGCTTCACTCTGCTCTTTCGCACTGCAATAAATTCTCAATTTGACAGATTTGATATTTTGGCTCCTGCAAACTCAGTAGCTGCCTTGCTGAGCTTCCTGAACCGCAAATGAATTTGGAGACCTTCATCTCACCCACCCATTTTTGGACTGGGCAGAGTAGAAAGAGGACTTGCTTTAGCATCTGCCTCCTACCTAAAATATCACCACGGCCTTCTAAATGGCAGGTTTGCCTGTTTCAATACACATTATCCACAGGGTGAACAAACAGGTCTGAGAGACACCCAAATGTGGCAAGTACTAATCATTGTCATGACCTTGGCTGAGGTCTCTGTGATTTGGGAAGCCTCAACAAGAGATACAGAGAAGTCTCAAGGCTATGCTATCTTCATGACAACGGTGGGTTTAGAGGCGGCCTTCAGATACAGGTGGTTTGTAGCTTAGAATAAACCACATTCAGCCAAAACATGCCCTGATTTTTCCACCATGGATTATTCCACCAAAGGCCAAAAAAAGAAACAAAAAACAGCAGCCAGTGCAATCCTAGGTTGCATTAACAGAGGGATAAAATCAAGATCATGAGAAGTAATGGTACTGCTTTATAAAGCCTTAGTAAGATGACACCTGAAATAGTGCATCCAATTATTGGTCACCACATTATAAAAAAGAGTGCAGAGAACAACAAAAAGACAATTAGGGGAGGCTAAAATTGTTCAGAGCATGGTGGCTAGTCAGCTTCCGGGGTTCCTGGAGGAAGCTGATTATCTAGATCCGTATCAATAGGGTTTCAGGTCCGGGTACAGCATGGAGACGGCATTGGTCACACTGGTGGATGATCTCTGGAGGGCTCGGGACAGGGGTTATTCCTCTGTCCTGGTCCTGTTAGATCTCTCAGCGGCTTTTGATACCATCGACCATGGTATCCTACTGCATTGCCTCAGGGGTTGGGAGTGGGAGGCACCGTTTTGCAGTAGTTCTCCTCCTGCCTCTCAGGTCGTTCGCAGTCGGTGCTGGCAGGAAGACAGAGGTCAACCTTGAGGCCCCTCTCATGTGGGGTCCCTCAGGGTTGGTCCTCTCTCCCCTCCTGTTCAACATCTATATGAAGCCGCTGTGTGAGATCATCCGCAGTTTTGGGTGAGGTATCACCAGTATGCTGATGATACCCAGCTTTTTATCTCCACCCCAGACCAAATCAGTGATGTCCTCAATGTGATGTCCCAGTGCCTGGAAATGGTGCGGATCTGGATGGGAAGGAACAGGCTTCGACTCAACCCGGCCAAGACCGAGTGGCTGTACGTCCCGGCATCTCAGGTTTGCCAGGATGTTCCACCATTAGTTATGGGGAGGGGAGGTGTTGCCCCCCGTAGATAGGTTGCGCAACTTGGGTGTCCTCCCGGATTCACGGCTCAGTTTGGAGGATCAGGTGGGAGCCGTGACCAGGGGGTCATTTGCCCAGGTTCGCCTGGTGCACCAGCTGCATCCTTTCTGGACCAAGATGCCTTACGTAAGGTCACTCATGCACTCGTTACCTCCTGTGTTGACTACTGCAATGCTCTTTACATGGGGCTGCCCTTGCGGACCACTCGAAGGCTTCAACTGGTGCAGAATGCAGCCGTGCGGGTTATGATGGGAGTGTCCCAATACTCCCATGTTACACCCCTCCTGCATGAACTGCATTAGTTGCCGGTTGCCCTCCAGGTGAGATTCAAGGTGCTGGTACTTACCTATAAAGCCCTACATGGCTTAGGTCCAGGGTATTTGCGGGAGCATCTCCTGCCAGCAACATCTGCCCATCGCCCTGTGTGCTCCCACAGACAGGGCCTCCTTGGGGTGCCGTCGGTTAGACAGTGTCGGCTGGTGACCCCCAGGGGTAGGGCCTTCTCTGTGGGAGCGCCCACCCTGTGGAATCAGTTACCTCTGGAGCTTCAGTTGGCCCCTGACCTTCGTTCCTTCCGCCACGACCTGAAGACATGTTTTTTTCAATAGGCCAGCCTGGATTGAGGGGTGGGTTTTTTATGGGTTTTTTTTCTGTAGTTCGTTGAGGTTTTAGATATTTGTTTGGGTTCTCTATTTAATATCTTTTAATAATTTTTAAATTTTGTATTCTGTGTTTTTATCGTTGTGAGCCGCCCTGAGTCCTTCGGGAGATAGGGCAGCATACAAATCCAAACAAACAAACAAATAAATAAATAAATAAAATATACGAAGAACAGTTCCAGGAATTGGGTATGGCTAGTCTAGTGAAAAGAAGGACCAGGGCAGTGGTGGTATTCTACTGGTAGCGCCAATGAGCAGTGGAGACCGAACCGGTTCTCTCCAATGCTCTGCTGTTGGGCTGACCCACCCACCTGGGCTCCTGTACTAACCTTTATGTCCTGCTTTTGAAGTGCAGTTGCTTTGCGTGACACAGCAGATTGCTGCGCGGCAGCTGCTGAAGTGACAAGGAGAGTGCAGGATTGCAGGAGGTGAGTCAAAACACCTCTGCGCCTGCGTAAAGTGTGTGTTTGGTGCACACATGCATGCAAAGCATGCGTGTGCGTGCAAAATGTGCCCACCAAGCCACACCACTGAATCGGTGGTAATTTTTTTTTGAAATGAACCACTGCACCAGGGGTGACATGATAGCAGTCTTCCAATATTTGAGGGGCTGCCACAAAGAAGACGGAGTCAAGCTATTCTCCAAAGCACCAGAAGGCAAGACATGGAACCATGGATGGAAACTGATCAAGGAGTGAAGCAACCTAGAACTAAGGAGAAATTTCCTGGCAGTGAGAGCAATACACCAGTGGAATGGCTTGCCTTCAGAAGTTGTGGGTGCTCCATCACTGGAGGCTTTTAAGAAGAGACTGGACAGCCACTTGTGTGGAATGATATAAAGTCTCCTGCTTGAGCAGGGGGCTGGACTAGAAGATCACCGAGGTCCCTTCCAACTCTGTTATTCTGTTCTGTTCTGCTAGTGAAAGTCTCTATTTGCTTCTTCTGTAGCTTAACAGGCATTACATATTTAGCCGTTGTCATGTATAAGCCCATGATGGCGAACCTATGGTACGCGTGCCACAGGTGGCACGCAGAGCCATTTGTTCTGGCACGTGAGCCACAGGCAAACTTACCTCACTGCACATGTGCGCGCCTCACTGCTGATTTTTCGGCTGGTTTGAAGCCTTTTTCAGCCTCCCAGAGGCTTGAAAAAAGTCTCTGCAAGCTTTGCAGGACGAATAATAGGCCCATTTCATCACTTCCTGTAATACTGGAAGTGATAAAATGGGCCTATTATTCAGTCTGCAAAGCCTGCAGAAGCCTTCCTCAAGCTTTTGGGAGCCCGAAAATGACCTCAAACCGGCTGAAAATCAGCTGTGAGGCGCAGTGCAGGTAAGGGGCAGCGGGGGGGATGCACAGGGGGTGGAGGGGCGTGCACATTGCCTTCTGGGTGCTGGCAGACTGGCACATGAGCACACAATTTTTGGCACAGGAGCCCAAAAAGGTTAGCCACCACTGGTATAAGCCATGGTTTTTGTGTTAATATATGTGAAGCCCTCAATAAATTACACAGTTCCACAATCTGTAGCTTAGCATGTGTAAACGACCCCTCTCATGTCAATGGCTGGGTTCATACATTAATCCTGGCTTAACATTTTGTAAGCTCAGGTACTTGTGGCCTTATTAAACAGAATATTACTAAACCAGAGGTGGTATTCAGCAGGTTCTGACTAGTTCTGGAGAACCGGTAGCGGAAATTTTGAGTAGTTCAGAGAACCGGCAAGTACTACCTCTGACTGGCCCCACCCCATCTATTCTCTGCCTCCCGAGTCCCAGCTGATTGGCTGGGTCTTTTTCAGATGTCCTGCACAGGAGAACGGAGCTGGAAAGCAGGTTAGTGGGGTGGGGAGGGAATGGAGATTTTGCAGTAACCTCCCCGGAGTGGGCTGGGAATGGAGATTTTGCAGTCTCCCTAACCCTAACCCTGCCATGCCGACCAAGCCATGCCACGCCTACCAAGCCCACAGAACCGGTAGTAAAAAAAAATTGAATCCCACCACTGTACTAAACTGATTAAAACGCACTTAGCTGGCTTTCCAGGGTAGGTCATGAATCATGGTTTATAGAGCAAAATGGCTGGATTCAGAAACCCCACTAAGCCCAAATCAACCGAACTGTTGAGTAATCATACCTGGGCTGCAAAATCCATTATGTGATGCTTCTGAGTATTTGCAGTCAGGTGAAGGTAAAGGTGCAAATCTAATTCATCAAACAGTTCATCTAGGCTTCTACAACTGTGGCATAAGCCAAAGCATTCTAAAGATTTTCTAAAAGTTTCAGCCTGTTTGGATGGCAGCCATTTCAAGATACCCGCTCTAAAAAGTCACAACTTTTTTTAACCAGGGGAGAGGGTTGTTGTTGTTGTTTTTGAGTGACCAAAAGGTGTCCCGTCTCCTACATTACAAAAAAATTAGCCCTAGCATGAACAATAACTGCTCCCCTTTAGCAGTTCCAAAAAAACAAAATCCCATACATTTGTTTATTCTTTGTTGAATAGAGGTAATCCTCAAATTATGGCCACAATTGAGCTCAAAATTTCCGTTGCTAAAGGAGACAGTTGTTAAGTGAGTTTTGCTCCATTTTCCGATCTTTCTTGCCACAGCTGTTAAGTGAATCACTCCATTGGCTTTGCTTGTCAGAAGGTCATAAAAGTTGATCACATGACCCCAGGACACTGACACCGTCATAAATATGAACCGGTTGCCAAGTCCCCAAATTTTGGTCATATGGCATGGGGATGCTGCATGGCCATTAAGTGTGAAAAACAGTCATAAGTCACTTTTTTTGACTGCCCTTGTTAACTTGAAACAATACCTAAATGAATGGTTATAAGTTGAGGACTGCCTAAAGATGTGGTATTATGTCTTTATCTTTTTAAAACCTAAAAAAAACACAACCCAAACCCTTTATGCATTTAGCTAGCTTCTTTCCAAATCTTTCATAATGAGTTTGGGTCATGGTTTTTCTACCAGGGATCGTTTTCCCCTCAGAGGCAATCTGGTATCCGTGTTTGTGTGTGTGTGTGTGTGTGTGTGTGCATCAGTGTGTAATCTGTGGGCCTGAAGCAAAGGGGAGAAAAAGGTCAGAGCCAAATATAAGTAGGATACACTTATCCTAGGGGGAATTCTGGGAGTTGAAGTCCACACACCTTCAAGTCCTTGGTGGTGCAGGCTGTTAAACACCTAGCACTTAGTTCCAGCTACCTGCAATTAGTGCAGGCTCGAATCCCACCAGGCTCAAGGTGGACTCAGCCTTCCATCCTCTCGGGGTAGGTAAATTGAGGACCCAAGATTGTTGGGGGCAATAAGCTGACTTTGTAAAAATGCCGCTTGGGGGAAGCCAAAAGCCCTAGTAATAAGCAGGCATATACAATGGAATGAAGGCTATTGCTGAGCACATTGGGTTGTGCTCCCAAGATTGTGCCTGAGTCTCCGGAGAAGGGCAGCATATAAATGTGAATTAAGAAAAAAAAAGTCATCGAAGTTGAGTAATACCAGGTTAGACCAACATATCCGAAGGTGATCCATCTTCCCTTCTGCCTTGGTTTAACTCTCTTTCTCTTTTGTGAGCTACAAGATCAGATGCACTCGCCTTGACATCAGGGGTGGGCTTCAAAAAATTTAGCAAAGGGTTCTCTGTCCGGTTGCTGGGTGGGAATAGCTATGGTGGGTGTGGCCTGGTCAGCCTCCTGCACCAAGACCGGTGAGGGGGCATTTTTGCCCTCCCCAGGCTCCAGAGGCTCTCTGGAAGCCAGAAATGGGCCCGTTTCTGGCCTTCCCAAACTTCCGGGAGGCCCGTGCGCCCTGCACTTACCTGCATCCAAAACGGGCCATGTGGGGATTCCTAGGAGGGGAGGGGAGGGGTCAATGGGGCCAGCCAGAAGTGGGATTTGGAGGTTCTCTGAACTGTGCAGAATCTTAGCTAGGGGCTGTCCCGAACCCCTGCTAATCCCCAGGAGCCCACCCCTGCCTGACATCCACACTCTGTCCGTGCCACATATTTTCCTATTCAATAAGGCCCACAGGCCATCCTAAATTACATGGCTTGGATCCGGGGTACTTGCGGGAACGTCTCCTGCCGGCATCACACTCTGATCGCCCTGTACGCTCCCACAGGCAGGCCCTCCTTGGGGTACTGTCGGCCAGACATTGTCGGCTGGCGGTGCCCAGGGGTAGGGCCTTCTCTGTGGGAGCACCCACCCTGTGGAACCAGCTCCCCTTGGGCCTTCGTTTGGCCCCTGATCTCCGCTCCTTCCGCCAGGACCTGAAGACCTGGCTGTTTCAGCAGGCCGGCCTGGACTGAACCAAAAGGGGGGGGGGTTCTTTTTAAAGTAATTTTAATTAGTTTTAGTGTATTATTGGGCTTGTATTGTTTAATTATTTTTTAAGTAAATTATTGTATTGCGTTTTTTATATTGTGAGCCGCCCTGAGTCCTTAGGGAGAGAGGGTGGCATACAAGTCTAATAAATTATTATTATTAATATTATTATTAAATCTGGAATTGCTCCTTCCTGCTTAATGGGCAACCCCGTCAGGCATAAATGCACACCTGCACGCCGAAGAAAGACTGAGGCAGGCACTTGGCAGAGCTGCAGTGATCAGCTCTCTTCTCCTTGGCAGCGTTTGCATGTTGAACCATCTTATTGGGCATCCGTGCTTGCCAGAGTAACCGATACCCTCCGTACTGCAACTATGCACTCAATGCCTGAATATGAGACAGGAACACCATCTGCCAGACTGGCTTAAGCTTCTAGGAAATGTTCCCCCTGCTAGACTCAAAGGTTACAGACTGAGAACACCTGTCTGGTGCTCCGTTACCAGTTGTCCGACATTGCGAAACTGTTGTTTGCTTCTGCTGCTGCATTCTTGCCATAGATCACATTGATTTCCCGTGCCCAAGGGATATCGGTGTCTAAGTAATGGGTTGGCAGGAAGGATAAAGAGTGTCAGTTTCTATGGTCTGAACATAGAACAAGTTTCTGTCTTCAGAACAAGAAGCGATGGATGGAAAGTTTCGGTCACGCCGATGTAAAAAAGAGGTTGAGGCTCTAGAAATGGTGCAGGGAAGAGCAACAAAAAGGTTCAGGGGACTGGAGGCTAAAACACATGAAGAACGGTTGCTGGAATTGGGTGTGTCTAGTTTGATTAAAGGAAGGACTAAGGGGATGACATGATAGCAGTGTTCCAATATCTCAAGGGCTGCCTCAAGGAAGAGGAAGTCAGGTCCATCTCCAAAGCCACCTGAGGGCAGGACAAGAAGCAATGGGTGGAAACTAATCAAGGAGAGAAGCAACCTAGAACTACGGAGAAATTTCTTGACAGTTAGAATAATTGATCAGTGGGATGATTTGCCTCCAGAAGTTGTGGGTACTCCGTCACTGGAGGTTTTAAAACAGGCTGGGCAACCATTTGTCTGAAACGGTATAGTGTTTCCTGCCTGAGCAGGAAGTTGGATTAGAAAACCTCCAAGGTCCCTTCCAACTCTATTATTCTATGTTTGATGCTCCTTTACGGAAAAGGGCAGAAGTCTTCTCCCTGCATGGAGAAGCTGGACTTGCTCCCATGATGTATTAGTGACAACATATAAAGTCCTACATGGCTTGGGTCCAGGGTACTTGTGGGAACGTCTCTGCCGGCATCACACCGACGCCTGCACGCCCCACAGGCAGGGCCTCCTTGGGGTACCGTCAGCCAGACATTGTCGGCTGGCGGTGCCCAGGGGTAGGGCCTTCTCTGTGGGAGCACCCACCCTGTGGAATCAGCTCCCCTTGGGCCTTCGTTTGGCCCCTGATCTCCGCTCCTTCCGCCGGGACCTGAAGACCTGGCTGTTTCAGCAGGCCAGTCTGGACTGAACCAAAGGGGGGGGGGTTCTTTCTTTTTTAAAGTAATTTTAATTGTTTTTAGTATTATTGGGCTTGTACTGTTTAATTATTTTTAAGTAAATTATTGTATTGTGTTTTATACTGTGAGCAGCCCTGAGTCCTTAGGGAGAGAGGGCGGCATACAAGTCTAATAAATTATTATTATTATTAATTATGATTTACAATTCTCTGTTGCTGAAACATGAGGTTACTTCTGACGTTTGGGCTCCAAGTCTGAAGCATCAGGACAATGAGATTTTACAATTAAGGGATTGCTTTGGTAGATTTAAAGATTTTGAGCCTCTTGGTGGGGTCATCCAATGTATTACATGCCATACAAACATACAATACTGGAGCTTGATAATCTAGTTCACACCGCATGCAAAACTAACAGCTGCGTGTCCTACAACACACTGAATTACCATCTACTCTGACCCGTTTTAGCCTAGTCTGGCCACACAATTACTCAAAATGGACTAGTGTTTTAAGGTATTTCTTCTCCAAATCTGCATCGTTTTTAACTAAAGAGGAAAAAAAGTGAGGTAGCAGAGCACTCTCAATCCAGCTAGAGAGCATATGTACCAAAACACACAGCATGAGTATAATCTTAAAATAGACTTCTAATTTACCTGGGAGTAAAATCCCTCTAAATTCAAGGGGTGTCCAAAACCCTATTTAGGATGGCAAGGCAACCCATATGTGGGGTGGGGACCAAATGTGTTAAGATCTTGTCTTATATCACTTTGATTTGTTTTTTTCCACTCTAGTCAGTTTTTGCAGTTTTATATCCTGTGTAAAGTAACGTTTATCTCCTGCATGGATGAAAAAGGCCACCCACAGAAATTTATGGTGCTGCATGCACGCCCACACACACAGTGAAGGGCTCTGACTCCCTTTTTTTTTCTCCAGAAGGAATTCTTTAGAGGTCATGTTGCCCTGCAGAGTTTGTGGTTCATTAACCCTTTCAGGCTGCACAGTCCTTTCTTCCAGACGGCACAATCGGCGCTGCTCACCGCTCTGTTCTTCAAGTAAGCACAGCCTCCGTCTCCTCCACTTCAAGCTGCAAAGCAATATAGAAAGTTCCTGGCATTTGTAATTTTCTGCAAAGGGTTTCCCTAAAGTTTCATTTCTTATCCAAAGGGCCTCAGAGAGGCAGGGGTAGATAGACTTCAGACAGTTTGCGCCGGTTCAGGCAAACTGGATGTTAATTTTACATCTGGTTCGGTAAACAAGTAGTTCCGATGACCGGCTGGCCCCGCCCCACACTGCCCCTCCCCTCCCAGGAGTCACCACATGGCCCATTTTGGATCCCAGGTAAGTGCAGGGGGCGCATGGAGCCTGGGGAAGCTCCAAGCCTCCCAGAGGCTTGTGGAAGGCGAAAATGGGCCTATTTGCGGCCTCCAGAGAGCCTCCAGAGCCCAGGGAGGTTGAAAACAGGCCCTCTACAGCCTGTTTTTGCTCGAGGATGGTGCAGGAGGCTGAGTAGGCCACATACACCATGGCCACGCCCACCCAGCAACTGGGCAGAGAACCTGTTGTTAAATTATTTGAAGCCCACCACTGAGCGGGCATCAAGAAACACTGGGAGAAGAATGCACTAACAAGAGCTGGTATTCTCCGAGTACAGGTAGCCCTTGACTTAAATCCATAATTGAGCCCAACGTTCCCGCCGTTTAAACACTGCTAAGTAAATTTGCCCGTTTTACAACCTATCTTCCCACCGTTGTTAAGGGAATCACTGCAGTTGTTAAGTGAATCACACAGTTGTTAAGTTCTGGTTTCCCATTGACTTTGATTATAAGGTGGCAAAAGTTTATTTATTTATTTATTTATTTATTTATTTATTTATTTATTTATGAGACTTATATGCCACCCTATCTCCCTAAGGACTCAGGGTGGCTTACAAATAAAAACAATAATACAAATATACAAATATTAAAAACTATTAAACCCAAGGTCTCATAAACTTTACAATTTAAAACTACACTAAAAGTTGATCATGGGACTCCAGGATACTGCAACCATCATCATAAGTACGAGAGTCAGTTGCCAAGCATCTGAATTTTGAACTTCAGAACAGTTCTTCAGAACTGAAGAAGCTTCTTGAGAAGCAAAATGTTTTCAAGGGCAAAAAAAAAACCCAAGAAAATCCAATTGCCTTTTGGAAAAGCACTGGGGACAGCCGTGACCTGGATGATTGAGAATCCCCATAGAGATGGAGTCAATGAATAAATGGAGGGATTAACAGATAATCAGAGTTGGAAGGGACCTTGTAGGTCATCTAGTCCAACCCCAGCGGGGGAGACCCTACAGCATGTCTGACAAATGGCAGTCAATCTCTTCTTGAAAAGATGGATGGATGGATGGATGGGTGGGTTGGATGGATGGATGGATGAGGCAAACACAGTTGGAACCAATCTAAATTTCCTTTTGTACCTTGGAAACTATTTCATTTTCTCCCTCCCTCCAGTTTATATGCCATTCCAGTCCAGAACCTCTGAGCTCTTTGTGATAGACCAGAGGCAGGTCTTTTATAACATCTAACCTCAC
The DNA here is from genome assembly GCA_009733165.1 of Naja naja. Lineage (NCBI taxonomy): Eukaryota > Metazoa > Chordata > Lepidosauria > Squamata > Elapidae > Naja > Naja naja. The sequence goes on from CM019149.1 coordinate 31,578,212, forward strand.
ATGTTTATGCTTGCTGGTTACTATGATCTTTCTTCTCACCCACCAAACATCTGCCTAAAGAGCCATATTGTAATGATTTTTGGGGGAGACTTCGTGGGTCTTGAGTATCCAATGGTAGGAAGAACTTACTTGTTTTGAATGGAGTCCCATCTGGCCATTTCCATCTGTCTTCAGAACTTCTGTGGAGGCCAATCCAGTGGTTAAAGGGCTCTCTGACATTCATGGCACCAATCTGTTTGTTTTTTAATAAAAACAAAAGAAAAAAAAAACCTATGAGTTTCAGACCATTTTGGAAATTGAGTTCTGCACTCCGCAGAAGGACATAGGTGCCTCTTCCATCATCACTCTTCATACATATGCATGTATGTACACATAACAGAACGACAGAGTTGGAAGGGACCTTGTAGGTCATCTAGTCCAACCCCCCACCCAAGCAGGAGACCCAATACCATTTCTGACAAATGGCAGTCCAATCTCTTCTTGAGTGATGATGCTCCCACAACTTCCAAAGACAAAGCTGTTCCATTGGTTGATTGTTCTCACTGTCAGAAAGTTTCTCCTTATTTCCAGGTTGAATATCTCCTTGTTCAGTTTCCATCCATTATTCCTTGTCTGGTCTTCAGGTGCTTTAGAAAATAGCTTGACCCTTCCTCTCTGTGGCAGCCCCCAAATATTGGAAGACTGCTCTCATGTCTCCCCTGGTCCTTCTCTTCACTAGACTAGCCAGGCCCAGGTTCCTGCAACCGTTCTTCATATGTTTTAGCCTCCAGTCCCCCAATAATCTGGACTGCTTGAATTACACAATCTGCTTCTGGGGTACAGAGAATAAAGGCACATCTTCTCAACACTGGAAAGAGATTTAAATCCCTCAAGCATTCTGGAGATAATGGCAAGTTCTTATTTCATAAAATGGTGAAAGAGTAGCCACTAGGAAGGCCTGCTTGAGCAAAACTGCAGATATCGATTTTGACAGATTCTTCTCTTACCAGTTTCTGTAGATCCCCAAAAACAGCCAAGGTGGCCCCAAGGGAGAGACAATGGTTCTGACTAGCATTCCAGCCCTCCTGGGTTTCCAAGACATGATAGCAGTTCCCTTGATACATGTGCCAGCCCGTTGGGCAACAGGAAGTGGTGGCAGCAGCAGAAGGCAACTGAGGTTTCGCTTCTGAAAATACAAATTCACGTGATTTAATAGATTATTATCCCCTCAGCCCTTTATTTAGGAACAGAGGTGGGGAACTATGGCCTTTTTATGTCTTGTGGGCTTCATCTCCCAGAATTCCTGAGCCAGCATGGAACTCAACTCCCAGAATTCCTCAGCATGGCTGGCTCAGGGATTCTGGGAGTTGAAGTCCACAAGACATAAAAAGGCCATAGTTCCCCACCTCTGATTTAATGTTTCTCAACTTTGTGAGTGTCTAGGTGTATGAACTTCAGCTCCCAGAATTCCACATTCAACATAGCCACTGAGGAGAATTCTGGGACATACCTGGTTGCTAAGCCTTTAACGAAGTAGCTAAATTTAGAAACGGGAGGAGACAAAGGAGATGGTAGAAAAAGCTGCTGTTGTTTTGATGCTCTCCTTCACCTCTCCCCTAGGATGTTGAGTTCAATTTTATTCTGATTTATTATCCTCCAAATGTACTGGAGCATAATTCCTAATCATGATTGGTGCTACAAGACATAGGATCTTCCTGGGAATTATAAAAAGTCCAGACATCTGGAGAAAGATAATGCAATTGAAAATAAGTATGTGTTAATGGATTTTGAAGTTGCCCTGATAACCATTAATATGCAACAAGGTAGAAAGATGTCCTATCCTACGACATCAAAGGATGCATTGTGATTGGTTGAAGTGATCTTCTCCATTTGTTGTCTCAGCTGTCATTTAGCTTGTCTCCCCACCCATTTCAGACCATTTCTACCAGTGAGCATTCCATCTAGCCCAAGGGTCTTCAAACTTGGCAAGTTTAAGACTTGTGGACTTCAACTCCCAGAATTCCCGAACTAACATGACTGGAGGAGGAATTCTGGGAGTTGAAGTACAAGTCTTAAA
>CM019149.1:31581267-31706168 GCA_009733165.1 Naja naja
ACCAGGGACTAGTTCTGTGGAGAGAGGTTTTTCCACGGACTGAAGGGAGTGTAGTTTTGTGTTTTGCCTGTATCCCATGTATGGGGCTTCACTTGTTTGCATGGCCCCGTTTCTGGCATGCCATGGTCCGGTGCTGGGATCCTTGTGGTACCTCTATTTGCCCTTATTGTATATGTTCTAGTTCCATGTGGTCACACCTGGGTGCTAACAGAAGCTCTTCAAGAAGTTCTTTATACCTAATATATTCTTCCTTGCTTGCTTGTCATTCAAGGAACTTGTATAGCTTGAAAGGATCTCCAGGAACTAATCTAGGCCAAATCAGAAGTGTAAACAGGTGTGGCACTGTGTCCTTTCAGTGGCTTCACATCATTTGCATTCAGATGACTCTGAGGATACAGATAAACCCCCAAGTGGCCTCAATGACTCTCAGAGAGCTAAGAGCCAGATGACTGCAAAGAATATAAATCCTTCCATTTCCCACCAGTCAATTAGAACTGAAGAAGCTTCTGGGATGGGAAGTGAAATGTTTTCAAACAAAAAAAAAAAACCCCAAGGAAGTCCAGTTGCTTTTTAGCAAAAGCATCTTTGGGGCAACCATGACCTGGATGCTTGAGAACCTCCAAAGACACATAATATTTTATGAGCACAGCATGTGTCACATTGAGTGGTGCAGTGAGCTAGAAGTGGAACTCTCGCCTCACAATCAGAAGGCTGTGCATTTAATCTCTCTTTGGGCACAATGAGAATAGATCTACTGAACAAAGCTCCAGATTGGCGACAGGAAAGGCATCCGGCCATTAAACACTCAGCTCCATTCAGTTGCCCAGACTCCACCCCGCAAGGAATTATGGGGTCGTTAAAAGATGATGATGATGATGATGATGATGATGATGACGACGACGACAGGGTGTGTCACATCTCTGAGGTGACTGGGGCACCTTTTACAAGCAGGTTCCACATTGCCTTCCAGATGATGGTCACCGTTACCACTGGGCAGCCACAGATAGCTGGGCCCTGGCGAGACATGCTGAGAGACTTACTTTAGCCACATCTGGAGCACAGCAAGCTCCCCAGTGATTCAGAAGCTTCTGTTTACTTACCTGCCTCTTTGAAGTTATAGTTTGTGGTCTGGACTTCAAGGACGAGCTACTGAAATAATGAGTAGAGATACAATTCCAAAGCTCATCTTGAAGAACGTATTCATTAAACCAACTCAGCTTGGATTAATCAAGCAGGACACAAATGTTTGAGCTGTTGAGAACTGTTTATTCAACAGGATGTTAAATACAGTTGAGAGAAAGGGAGGAGATGCAAGAAAAAAACTGCCACCCTTTCTGATCACACCTATGTTTAATTGCAATAATGGGTGCTTTGAGAGGGCATGAAACTGGGTGTTATCAGTTGCCAAGGTAGTACAGGACCCACTGAACCATTTCTAAGCTTTCTGGGAAGGAAGGTCTTTTTAGAAATGCAATAAAAATAAATTATAATGACATATGATCTTTTCTTTGTAGGCACCCCACCCAACGTAAGGGTCAAAAACTCAATTACCTGGATTATCCTCATACTATTTGTCATTCAGATTGCGGGCTTGGTAACCACCATCTTCGTTTTTACAAGTGAGTGACACACTCTTATTCCATATCAATCGATCCAAGTTTCATCCTTTTTTAGAATAACTCAATAGAGCTGTCAGTGTTCCAGCAAACCTCCACTCCAACCAATAACTCCGAGACAGACATTGCTCAAAAGTTCTTGTTTATTTGGATAGTAACTGGCACAACTGAGGGAATCCCGAATCTGAAAATTCGGGCTTCCTTGCAATAATCAAAAACTACAAATCCAACCCCTAGGAACTCTGGTGACCTCAGCTTACAATCATGGGAGCATCTGGTTTCAATATGGCTTCCAAAGCTGACAACAGCTGGTCCTCAACTTACAATCATTTAGTGATCGTAAGTCAAGGACCTTTGAGAAAGAAAATATCCCAGTCCTGGATCCCCCACCTTAACAAAAGGATCCAGGATGAGTGTGAGAAGAAGGCCCAGTGTTCAAGGCAGCCATGTCTTGAGTTCAGACCCTATGGACTCCACAGTGGCACTGGAAAAAGTGGCTTATGGCCGTTTTTCACACATACGACCATTTCAGCATTCCCCACAGCCATTTTTGTGATCCAAATCCAGTTACTTGGCAATTGACTCATATTTATGACAATTGCAGCATCTCGGGGTCATGCGATCCGCTTTTGTGACCATCTGACAATGGGGGAGCTAGATTCACTTACCAAACATATTACCAACTTATCAACTGCAGTGATTCATTTAAAAAACTGTTGTGAGAAAGGTTGTAAAACGGGGCAAATCTCACTTAATTGTCTCGCTTAAGTGACAAAAATTTTGGTCTCCGTTAAGTCAGGAACTACCTGTACCTTAGCCATGTATACATTGATTACAGTTTTGCTTCCCAAAATGTTTAGAATAACTTCCCACATAACAGGCATGCTGGTTTACTTTGCAGTGCACACATTGGTGAGGTTAATTTATGAAAATGTTGGTTATTCCTTTGTTTCTCTTTCTTACTCCGGAGAACATCCCTCATAATCAGTGGTGGAATTCAAACATTTTTTACTACCAGTTCTGTGGGTGTGGCTTGGTAGGTATGGTGTGGCTTGGTGGGTGTGGTGTGGCTTGGTGGGCATGGCAGGAGAAGGATATTGTAAAATCCCCATTCCCTCCCCACCTCTCTAGCTTGCTTTCCAGCTCTGTTTTCCTGTGCAGGCCAACCAAAGAAGATCCAGCTGATCAGCTGGGACTCAGGAGGCAGAGAATAGATGGGGGTGGGGCCAGTCAGAGGTGGTATTTGCCAGTTCTCTGAACTACTCAAAATTTCTCCTGAACTGGTCAGAACCTGCTGAATGCCACCTCTGGCTTCCACTCAATAGTGATACTACATATTTGATTTCTTTTGCCACATTGTTGTTATTATTACAGAATTAAGGAAATATTTTTGCAGGTAGTCCTCTTATGACTTACGACCACAATTGAGCCCAACATTTATGTTGTTAAGTGAAACATTTGTCAAGTGAATTTTGCCCTATATTACGACCTTTTTTGCCACCGTTGTTAAGTGAATCACTGTGGTTGATAAGTTAGTAAGCCGGTTGTTAAATGAATCTGGCTTCCCCATTGACCTTGCTTGTCAGAAGGTCCCAAAAGGGGATCACATGGCATTCCAACCGTCGTAAGTATGAACCAGTTTGCCAAGCATCTGAATTTCGATCACATGATCATGGGGATACTACAAAGGTTGCAACTATGGAAAACAGTCATGAGTCACTTTTTTTCAGTGCCATTGTAACTTTGGACGGTCACTAAATGAACTGTTGTAGGTCAAGGACTACCTGTATTTGAACACTAACATCGCCATATATTTTGGAAGCATGCAGCTATCCTTCCCCAAAAATGATCTCATTATAGAGGGGGTAAAAAGTATACACTGTCAGAGCAAAAGACAAATAACCTCTTGTATCAACTAAATAAATAAATAATTAAATAACTTACTGTGTCAAATTAAGATCCTGGGAAGCTAGGAATAATAATTAAAAACAGGTATTTGGGGCTTAATTTTACAAAATAAAATAAAAATAAAAATCAATTGCTCCAAATTTTCATACTGGTAGCATGATTAAAGTGGATTTTAAGGCTTCCTCCTTAGTAGTGTAATTCTGGGCAGCTTTATTTTGAGACAGAAAGTGTCTTAGCCTCCCTTTCTTGAACCTTAGTTTGACACAGATGTCTGATAAGGAGGCAGGCCAGATAAACAGCTGCTGGAGTCCACCCATCTTCCTGGACCGGAATCATTAAAGTCGTCCCACATTCTTTCCTTCCCAGTTACAAAAATATTTATTTCAACGAGGATTTGCCTCACTTTGATATTCTCCAAACTCTGTGCAAAGTTCATGGATTCCAAAATAAAATGATTGCTTGGACTCTAACCATGGTTTGTTGGGCTTTCTTGGTGAGATTGCAGGAAAAGCAATGAACTAAGCCACTGTCTGCTTGCATTATGAGCCAGAGGTGGTGTTCAGCAGGTTCTGACTGGTTCTGGAGAACCAGTAGCAGAAATTTTGAGTAGTTCAGAGAACCAGCAAATACCACCTCTGACTGGCCCCGCCCCCACCTATTCTCTGCCTCCTGAGTCCCAGCTGATTCTCCAGTAACTTTCCCCTGCCACGCCCACCAAGCCACGCCCACAGAACCGGTAGCAAAAAAAAATTTGAATCCCACCACTGGTGGAAGCCCAAACAACTCTTGAATATCATCAGCACTGACAACATCTCCACAGCTTCACTTGGAACAGTGAGAGAATATCTGTAATATCTTCAGATGCCTTCAAACCACATCTGCCTATCTCATGTCCTTGGGAAGGACTCAATAGGCATCATATCCAGTCTAAACATCTGGCTGACCTTGCAATGAGCTATGATAATTATTTCCCCCTCTTCATTCTTACTGCTTGGTGGTTGTCCTTGCTTACAGCCAAATGTAAATCAAACCCTATGTTAGGTCTGTTCAACCAATTAATTTTTAAAAAAACCTTTCATTTAGTGCAAGGGTCTTCAAACTTGGCAAGTTTAAGACTTGTGGACTTCAACTCCCAGAATTCCTGAGCTAACATGACTGGAGGAGGAATCCTGGGAGTTGAAGTCCACAAGTCTTAAAGCCGTCAAGTTTGAAGACCCCTGGTTTAGTGTAATGGGTAGTCAGCCTGACGACCGATGGAAGTATATGACTTACGACCACAATTGAGCCCAACATTTCTGTTGTTAAGTGAGATATTTGTTAAGTGAGTTTTGCCCCATTTTACAGGCTTTCTTGCCACGATGTTAAGTGAATCACTGAGGTTGTTAAGTGAGTAATACGGCTATTAAGTGAATCTGGCTGCCTCCTTGACTTTGCTTATCAGAAGGTTGCAAAAGGGAATCGCATAGGACACAGCAACCATCATAAGTATGAACCCGTTGCCAAGTGTCTGAATTTTGATCACATGGCCATGGGGATGCTGCAAAGGGTTGTAAGTGTGAGAAATGGTCATGTCACTTTTTAAGTGCCGCTCTAACTTTGAGCAGTTGCTAATTGAACTTGTAAGTTGAGGACTGCCTGTATTTTGCCGAGAAGGCCAGGTGAGGAAACTTGTAGTCTCTCTCTGTTTGCAAACTATTAAAACTTCACTTAAAATGAATATAAAGATTTACAATGTAAAGATGTATATAGGTGTGTGTGTGTATATATATGTATGGTATTCAGCTTTGTTCGGGTATTTTCCCACGTCATTATAGTTGTGCTTTTAAAGTTGTAGCAACGTTTCGGCTATCCAAAACAAATACAACCCCCCTAAGCACATCCTAGATCTGACCAACCATTGCCTTTCCAACACGTACTTCATCCACAATGGACAAAGATATAAACAGATAGAAGGAGCACCTATGGGATCACCCCTCTCACCTGTCATCGCTAACCTATACATGGAACATTTTGAAACCAATGCTCTAGACAAATCCGAATACAAACCCAAACTCTGCTTAGAATGACACTTTCGTAATTTGGCCACACGGGAAAGAAAAAACTGGACAACTTCCTCACACATCTCAACAGCCTACACCAAAATACAATTTACCATGGAAACAGAAACCAACAACCAACTTCCGTTCCTGGGCGTCCTAATTTACAAAAAAACCCAATGGCTCCCTAGGACACCATCCTACCAGAAAAAGACACACACTAACCGCTACTTAAATGCACAATCCCATCACCACCCTGCAGATCAACTCATAGCCAAGACCCTCATCTCCAGAACCAAGCCTGCTGACAAAGACCACTTGAGAACAGAATTACACACCCTCACTAACACATTTAATTACTAATTAAAGTAGTAAATGCTTTCTAGCTGCTATAGGCTACATCAGGGGTCTTCAAACTTGACGGCTTTAAGACTTGTGGACTTCAACTCCCAGAATTCCTCCTCCAGTCATGTTAGTTCGGGAATTCTGGGAGTTGAAATCCAAAGTTAAACACCAAGTTTGAAGACCCTTGGGCTAGATGGAATGCTCACTGGTGGAAATGGTCTGAAATGGGTGGGGAGACAAGCTAAATGACAGCTGAGACAACAAATGGAGAAGATCACTTCAACCAATCACAATGCATCCTTTGATGTCCTAGGATAGGACATCTTTCTACCTTGTTGCATATTAATGGTTATCAGGGCAACTTCAAAATCCATTAACACATACTTATTTTCAATTGCATTATCTTCCTCCAGATGTCTGGACTTTTTATAATTCCCAGGAAGATCCTATGTCTTGTAGCACCAATCGTGATTAGGAATTATGCTCCAGTACATTTGGAGGATAATAAATCAGAATAAAATTGAACTCAACATCCTAGGGGAGAGGTGAAGGAGAGCATCAAAACAACAGCAGCTTTTTCTACTATCTCCTTTGTCTCCTCCCGTTTCTAAATTTAGCTACTTCGTTAAAGGCTTAGCAACCAGGTATGTCCCAGAATTCTCCTCAGTGGCTATGTTGAATGTGGAATTCTGGGAGCTGAAGTTCATACACCTAGACACTCACAAAGTTGAGAAACATTAAATCAGAGGTGGGGAACTATGGCCTTTTTATGTCTTGTGGACTTCAACTCCCAGAATCCCTGAGCCAGCCATGCTGAGGAATTCTGGGAGTTGAGTTCCATACTGGCTCAGGAATTCTGGGAGATGAAGCCCACAAGACATAAAAAGGCCATAGTTTCCCACCTCTGTTCCTAAATAAAGGGCCGAGGGGATAAATCATGTGAATTTGTATTTTCAGAAGCGAAACCTCAGTTGCCTTCTGCTGCTGCCACCACTTCCTGTTGCCCAACGGGCTGGCACATGTATCAAGGGAACTGCTATCATGTCTTGGAAACCCAGGAGGGCTGGAATGCTAGTCAGAACCGTTGTCTCTCCCTTGGGGCCACCTTGGCTGTTTTTGGGGATCTAGAGAAACTGGTAAGAGAAGAATCTGTCAAAATCGATATCTGCAGTTTTGCTCAAGCAGGCCTTCCTAGTGGCTACTCTTTCACCATTTTATGAAATAAGAACTTGCCATTACATCTCCAGAATGCTTGAGGGATTTAAATCTCTTTCCAGTGTTGAGAAGATGTGCCTTTATTCTCTGTACCCCAGAAGCAGATTGTGTAATTCAAGCAGTCCAGATTATTGGGGGACTGGAGGCTAAAACATATGAAGAACGGTTGCAGGAACCTGGGCCTGGCTAGTCTAGTGAAGAGAAGGACCAGGGGAGACATGAGAGCAGTCTTCCAATATTTGAGGGGCTGCCACAGAGAGGAAGGGGTCAAGCTATTTTCTAAAGCACCTGAAGACCAGACAAGGAATAATGGATGGAAACTGAACAAGGAGATATTCAACCTGGAAATAAGGAGAAACTTTCTGACAGTGAGAACAATCAACCAATGGAACAGCTTTGTCTTTGGAAGTTGTGGGAGCATCATCACTCAAGAAGAGATTGGACTGCCATTTGTCAGAAATGGTATTGGGTCTCCTGCTTGGGTGGGGGGTTGGACTAGATGACCTACAAGGTCCCTTCCAACTCTGTCGTTCTGTTATGTGTACATACATGCATATGTATGAAGAGTGATGATGGAAGAGGCACCTATGTCCTTCTGCGGAGTGCAGAACTCAATTTCCAAAATGGTCTGAAACCCATAGGTTTTTTTTCTTTTTGTTTTTAATTAAAAAAACAAACAGATTGGTGCCATGAATGTCAGAGAGCCCTTTAACCACTGGATTGGCCTCCACAGAAGTTCTGAAGACAGATGGAAATGGCCAGATGGGACTCCATTCAAAAACAAGTAAGTTCTTCCTACCATTGGATACTCAAAACCCATCACCTCAATGAAGTCTCCCCAAAAATCATTACAATATGGCTCTTTAGGCAGATGTTTGGTGGGTGAGAAGAAAGATCATAGTAACCAGCAAGCATAAACATGTGAGGTTAGATGTTATAAAAGACCTGCCTCTGGTCTATCACAAAGAGTTCAGAGGTTCTGGACTGGAATGGCATATAAACTGGAGGGAGGGAGAAAATGAAATAGTTTCCAAGGTACAAAAGGAAATTTAGATTGGTTCCAACTGTGTTTGCCTCATCCATCCATCCATCCAACCCACCCATCCATCCATCCATCCATCTTTTCAAGAAGAGATTGGACTGCCATTTGTCAGACATGCTGTAGGGTCTCCCGCTTGGGCGGGGGTTGGACTAGATGACCTACAAGGTCCCTTCCAACTCTGATTATCTGTTAATCCCTCCATTTATTCATTGACTCCATCTCTATGGGGATTCTCAATCATCCAGGTCACGGCTGTCCCCAGTGCGCTTTTCCAAAAGGCAATTGGATTTTCTTGGGGTTTTTTTTTTTGCCCCTTGAAAACATTTTGCTTCTCATCCAAGAAGCTTCTTCAGTTCTGAAGAACTGTTCTGAAGTTCAAAGTTCAGATGCTTGGCAACTGACTCGTACTTATGATGGTTGCAGTATCCTGGAGTCCCATGATCAACTTTTAGTGTAGTTTTAAATTGTAAAGTTTATGAGACCTTGGGTTTACTAGTTTTTTTATATTTGTATATTTGTATTATTGTTTTTATCTTTGTAAGCCACCCTGAGTCCTTAGGGAGATAGGGTGGCATATAAGTCTCATAAATAAATAAATAAATAAATAAATAAATAAATAAATAAATAAACTTTTGCCACCTTATAATCAAAGTCAATGGGGAAACCAGATTCACTTAACAACTGTGTGATTCACTTAACAACTGCAGTGATTCCCTTAACAACGGTGGGAAGATAGGTTGTAAAATGGGGCAAATTTACTTAACGAGTGTTTCGCTTAACGGCGGGAACGTTGGGCTCAATTATGGATTTAAGTCAAGGGCTACCTGTACTCGGAGAATACCAGCTCTTGTTAGTGCATTCTTCTCCCAGTGTTTCTTGATGCCCGCTCAGTGGTGGGCTTCAAATAATTTAACAACAGGTTCTCTGCCCAGTTGCTGGGTGGGCGTGGCCATGGTGTATGTGGCCTACTCAGCCTCCTGCACCATCCTCGAGCAAAAACAGGCTGTAGAGGGCCTGTTTTCAACCTCCCTGGGCTCTGGAGGCTCTCTGGAGGCCGCAAATAGGCCCATTTTCGCCTTCCACAAGCCTCTGGGAGGCCCGTTTTCCACTTCCCCAGGCTCCATGCGCCCCCTGCACTTACCTGGGATCCAAAATGGGCCACGTGGTGACTCCTGGGAGGGGAGGGGCAGTGTGGGGCGGGGCCAGCCGGTCATCGGAACTACTTGTTTACCGAACCAGATGTAAAATTAACATCCAGTTTGCCTGAACCGGCGCAAACCGTCTGAAGTCTATCTACCCCTGCCTCTCTGAGGCCCTTTGGATAAGAAATGAAACTTTAGGGAAACCCTTTGCAGAAAATTACAAATGCCAGGAACTTTCTATATTGCTTTGCAGCTTCGAAGTGGAGGGAGACGGAGGCTGTGCTTACTTGAAGAACAGAGCGGTGAGCAGCGCCGATTGTGCCGTCTGGAAGAAAGGACTGTGCAGCCTGAAAGGGTTAATGAACCACAAACTCTGCAGGGCAACATGACCTCTAAAGAATTCCTTCTGGAGAAAAAAAAGTCAGAGCCCTTCACTGTGTGTGTGGGCGTGCATGCAGCACCATAAATTTCTGTGGGTGGCCTTTTTCATCCATGCAGGAGATAAACGTTACTTTACACAGGATATAAAACTGCAAAAACTGACTAGAGTGGAAAAAAACAAATCAAAGTGATATAAGACAAGATCTTAACACATTTTGGTCCCCCACCCCACATATGGGTTGGCTTGCCATCCTAAATAGGATTTTGGACACCCCTTGAATTTAGAGGGATTTTACTCCCAGGTAAATTAGAAGTCTATTTTAAGATTATACTCATGCTGTGTGTTTTGGTACATATGCTCTCTAGCTGGATTGAGAGTGCTCTGCTACCTCACTTATTTTTCCTCTTTAGTTAAAAACGATGCAGATTTGGAGAAGAAATACCTTAAAACACTAGTCCATTTTGAGTAATTGTGTGGCCAGACTAGGCTAAAACGGGTCAGAGTAGATGGTAATTCAGTGTGTTGTAGGACACGCAGCTGTTAGTTTTGCATGCGGTGTGAACTAGATTATCAAGCTCCAGTATTGTATGTTTGTATGGCATGTAATACATTGGATGACCCCACCAAGAGGCTCAAAATCTTTAAATCTACCAAAGCAATCCCTTAATTGTAAAATCTCATTGTCCTGATGCTTCAGACTTGGAGCCCAAACGTCAGAAGTAACCTCATGTTTCAGCAACAGAGAACTGTAAATCATAATTAATAATTAATAATAATAATAATTTATTAGACTTGTATGCCGCCCTCTCTCCCTAAGGACTCAGGGCTGCTCACAGTATAAAACACAATACAATAATTTACTTTAAAAATAATTAAACAGTACAAGCCCAATAATACTAAAACAATTAAAATTACTTTAAAAAGAAGAACCCCTCCCCTTTGGTTCAGTCCAGACTGGCCTGCTGAAACAGCCAGGTTTTCAGGTCCCGGCGGAAGGAGCGGAGATCAGGGGCCAAACGAAGGCCCAAGGGGAGCTGATTCCACAGGGTGGGTGCTCCCACAGAGAAGGCCCTACCCCTGGGCACCGCCAGCCGACAATGTCTGGCGACGGTACCCCAAGGAGGCCCTGCCTGTGGGAGCGTACAGGGCGATCGGTGTGTGATGCCGGCAGGAGACGTTCCCGCAAGTACCCTGGACCCAAGCCATGTAGGACTTTATATGTTGTCACTAATACATCATGGGAGCAAGTCCAGCTTCTCCATGCAGGGAGAAGACTTCTGCCCTTTTCCATAAAGGGGCATCAAACATAGAATAATAGAGTTGGAAGGGACCTTGGAGGTTTTCTAATCCAACTTCCTGCTCAGGCAGGAAACACTATACCATTTCAGACAAATGGTTGCCCAGCCTGTTTTTAAAACCTCCAGTGACGGAGTACCCACAACTTCTGGAGGCAAATCATCCCACTGATCAATTATTCTAACTGTCAGGAAATTTCTATGTAGTTCTAGGTTGCTTCTCTCCTTGATTAGTTTCCACCCATTGCTTCTTGTCCTGCCCTCAGGTGGCTTTGGAGATGGACCTGACTTCCTCTTCCTTGAGGCAGCCCCTGAGATATTGGAACACTGCTATCATGTCATCCCCTTAGTCCTTCCTTTAATCAAACTAGACATACCCAATTCCAGCAACTGTTCTTCATGTGTTTTAGCCTCCAGTCCCCTGAACCTTTTTGTTGCTCTTCCCTGCACCATTTCTAGAGCCTCAACCTCTTTTTTACATCGGTGACGAAACTTTCCATCCATCGCTTCTTGTTCTGAAGACAGAAACTTGTTCTATGTTCAGACCATAGAAACTGACACTCTTTATCCTTCCTGCCAACCCATTACTTAGACACCGATATCCCTTGGGCACGGGAAATCAATGTGATCTATGGCAAGAATGCAGCAGCAGAAGCAAACAACAGTTTCGCAATGTCGGACAACTGGTAACGGAGCACCAGACAGGTGTTCTCAGTCTGTAACCTTTGAGTCTAGCAGGGGGAACATTTCCTAGAAGCTTAAGCCAGTCTGGCAGATGGTGTTCCTGTCTCATATTCAGGCATTGAGTTCATAGTTGCAGTACGGAGGGTATCGGTTACTCTGGCAAGCACGGATGCCCAATAAGATGGTTCAACATGCAAACACTGCCAAGGAGAAGAGAGCTGATCACTGCAGCTCTGCCAAGTGCCTGCCTCAGTCTTTCTTGGGCGTGTAGGTGTGCATTTATGCCTGACGGGGTTGCCCATTAAGCAGGAAGGAGCAATTCCAGATTTAATAATAATATTAATAATAATAATAATTTATTAGACTTGTATGCCACCCTCTCTCCCTGAGGACTCAGGCTGCTCACAATATAAAAACGCAATACAATAATTTACTTAAAAAATAATTAAACAATACAAGCCCAATAATACACTAAAACTAATTAAAATTACTTTAAAAAGAACCCCCCCCCTTTTGGTTCAGTCCAGGCCGGCCTGCTGAAACAGCCAGGTCTTCAGGTCCGGCGGGAGTGGAGATCAGGGGCCAGCGAAGGCCCAAGGGGAGCTGGTTCCACAGGGTGGGTGCTCCCACAGAGAAGGCCCTACCCCTGGTTTGCATGCATGTGTGCACCAAACACACACTTTACGCAGGCGCAGAGGTGTTTTGACTCACCTCCTGCAATCCTGCACTCTCCCTGTCACTTCAGCAGCTGCCGCGCAGCAATCTGCTGTGTCACGCAAAGCAACTGCACTTCAAAAGCAGGACATAAAGGTTAGTACAGGAGCCCAGGTGGGTGGGTCAGCCCAACAGCAGAGCGTTGGAGAGAACCGGTTCAGTCTCCACTGCTCATCGGCGCTACCAGTAGAATACCACCACTGCCCTGGTCCTTCTTTTCACTAGACTAGCCATACCCAATTCCTGGAACTGTTCTTCGTATATTTTATTTATTTATTTATTTGTTTGTTTGGATTTGTATGCTGCCCTATCTCCCGAAGGACTCAGGGCGGCTCACAACAATAAAAACACAGAATACAAAATTTAAAAATTATTAAAAGATATTAAATAGAGAACCCAAACAAATATCTAAAACCTCAACGAACTACAGAAAAACCCCATAAAAACCCACCCCTCAATCCAGGCTGGCCTATTGAAAAAAACATGTCTTCAGGTTGTGGCGGAAGGAACGAAGGTCAGGGGCCAACTGAAGCTCCAGAGGTAACTGATTCCACAGGGTGGGCGCTCCCACAGAGAAGGCCCTACCCCTGGGGGTCGCCAGCCGACACTGTCTAACTGACGGCACCCCAAGGAGGCCCTGTCTGTGGGAGCGCACAGGCGATGGGCAGATGTTGCTGGCAGGAGATGCTCCCAAAATACCCGGACCTAAGCCATGTAGGGC
Organism: Naja naja; assembly: GCA_009733165.1. Classification (NCBI taxonomy): domain Eukaryota; kingdom Metazoa; phylum Chordata; class Lepidosauria; order Squamata; family Elapidae; genus Naja; species Naja naja. The sequence continues at coordinate 31,594,368 of CM019149.1, forward strand.
TTTATAGGTAAGTACCAGCACCTTGAATCTCACCTGGAGGGCAACCGCAACTAATGCAGTTCATGCAGGAGGGGTGTAACATGGGAGTATTGGGACACTCCCATCATAACCCACGGCTACATTCTGCACCAGTTGAAGCCTCGAGTGGTCCGCAAGGGCAGCCCCATGTAAAGAGCATTGCAGTAGTCAACACAGGAGGTAACGAGTGCATGAGTGACCCTACGTAAGGCATCTTGGTCCAGAAAGGATGCAGCTGGTGCACCAGGCGAACCTGGGCAAATGACCCCTGGTCACGGCTCCCACCTGATCCTCCAAACTGAGCCGTGAATCCAGGAGGACACCCAAGTTGCACACCCTATCTACGGGGGGCAACACCTCCCCCCGCATAACTAATGGTGGAACATCCTGGCAAACCTGAGATGCCGGTACGTACAGCCACTCGGTCTTGGCGGGTTGGTTGAGCCTGTTCCTTCCCATCCAGATCTGCACCATTTCCAGGCACTGGGACATCACGTCGAGGACATCACTGATTTGGTCTGGGGTGGAGATAAAAAGCTGGGTATCATCAGCATACTGGTGATACCTCACCCCAAAACTGCGGATGATCTCACCCAGCGGCTTCATATAGATGTTGAACAGGAGGGGAGAGAGGACCAACCCCTGAGGGACCCCACATGAGAGGGGCCTCAAGGTTGACCTCTGTCTTCCTGCCAACACCGACTGCGAACGACCTGAGAGGTAGGAGGAGAACTACCGCAAAACGGTGCCTCCCACTCCCAACCCCCTGAGGCAATGCAGTAGGATACCATGGTCGATGGTATCAAAAGCCGCTGAGAGATCTAACAGGACCAGGACAGAGGAATAACCCCTGTCCCGAGCCCTCCAGAGATCATCCACCAGTGTGACCAATGCCGTCTCCGTGCTGTACCCGGACCTGAAACCCTATTGATACGGATCTAGATAATCAGCTTCCTCCAGGAACCCCAGAAGCTGACTAGCCACCATGCTCTCAACAATTTTAGCCTCCCCTAATTGTCTATTTGTTGTTCTCTGCACTCTTTTTTATAATGTGGTGACCAATAATTGGATGCAATATTTCAGGTGTCATCTTACTAAGGCTTTATAAAGCAGTACCATTACTTCTCATGATCTTGATTTTATCCCTCTGTTAATGCAACCTAGGATTGCACTGGCTGCTGTTTTTTGTTTCTTTTTTTGGCCTTTGGTGGAATAATCCATGGTGGAAAAATCAGGGCATGCTTTGGCTGAATGTGGTTTATTCTAAGCTACAAACCACCTGTATCTGAAGGCCGCCTCTAAACCCGTCGTTGTCATGAAAATAGCATAGCCTTGAGACTTCTCTGTATCTCTTGTTGAGGCTTCCCAAATCACAGAGACTTGTTATGCCTCAGCCAAGGTCATGACAATGATTAGTACTTGCCACATTTGGGTGTCTCTCAGACCTGTTTGTTCACCCTGTGGATAATGTGTATTGAAACAGGCAAACCTGCCATTTAGAAGGCCGTGGTGATATTTTAGGTAGGAGGCAGATGCTAAAGCAAGTCCTCTTTCTACTCTGTCCAGTCCAAAAATGGGTGGGTGAGATGAAGGTCTCCAAATTCATTTGCGGTCCAGGAAACTCAGCAAGGCAGCTACTGAGTTTGCAGGAGCCAAAATATCAAATCTGTCAAATTGAGAATTTATTGCAGTGCGAAAGAGCAGAGTGAAGCTGTCATATGTACATTTTGCCACCAGGTGGCAGCATGTGCTAATCTTGAGATGTAGCTGGTTGTGAAAGAGACATAAAACAAGAGAATTATATAATTCGGTATAATATGATATACTACAGACATTGTCTTTTCCATTCGTTTTAAAGAAAATCAAATAGAATCCTAAATTAGAGAAAAAAAATCTTAGCATACTAGATAATTTCGATGGAAAGCTAAACTGATAGCACTTGGAATTCTTTTTTTTTTAACCTGAGTACATACCAGCTATCAAATCATATAATGTTCCGATGATAAAGGAAACCTTTCATCACTTATCAAGCAACTCTGGATGGCTTGCAATATGATAAAAGTGACAATAGAAGATTTTAAAACAATAAATATTAACATCCAAAGGGTTAGAACTTAGTTACAGAGACTACCACTGATGATGTTACGTTTTTTGGTAATGAAACGTCTGCAAGAAAGCAATCAAACTTAAAGACCACCAAGGGCCTTACAGAGACAATGAATGCAACACTTGGAGATGTGAAAGAAAATGGGAATAGAATGGGGTGAAATGATTTTAAAATTCCTTTTTTCCTATCCAAATAACCAGGCATGTGTTTTAAAAAGTGGAGACTTTCTTAGTCATGCACTGGCCATATGTTTTTGCTTTCTGCCTTCCTGAGAACTTATTACACACACAGTTTCACTCCCTCAAACCTTCAGATGTTGGTAAATAAGATTCTTCTTCCTAGAGAGTCATGATGACAGAAGAACATCCATCCACCTTGGTAGTAGTAACCCCCCAAAATTGACCTTCCTGTTGAATCTCTAAGAATGATAACAGATAACAGATAATCAGAGTTGGAAGGGACCTTGTAGGTCATCTAGTCCAACCGCCCACCCAAGCAAGAGACCCTACACCATTTCTGACAGATGGCAGTCCAACCTCTTCTTGAAAGTCTCAAGTGATGGCGCTCCCACAACTTCTGAAGGCAAAGCTGTTCCATTGGTTGATTTTTCTCACTGTCAGAAAGTTTCTCCTTATTTCCAGGTTAAATCTCTCCTTGTTCAGTTTCCATCCATTATTCCTTGTCTGGCCTTTGGGTGCTTTAGAAAATAGCTTGACCCCTTCCTCTCTGTGGCAGCCCCTCAAATATTGGAAGACTGCTATCATGTCTCCCCTGGTCCTTCTCTTCACTAGACTAGCCATGCCCAGTTCCTGTAACCGTTCTTCATATGTTTTAGTCTCCAGTCCCCTAATCATCCTGGTTGCTCTCTCTGCACTTTTTCTAGAGTCTCAACATCTTTTTTATAATGTGGTAACCAACACTGGATGCAGTACTCTAGGTGTGGTCTTACTAAGGCTTTATAGAGTGGTATTAGTACCTCACTGGATCTTGATTGTATCCCTCTGTGAGAAGCTGATATGAAGTTCTCCTTTCAATCTTTCTGTCCAGATTTTCTTGGCAGAGAAATTAGCAATCAACTAAACTTCAAAATGAAATTGTTAGATTCTACCTAGGCAAGATATAGGTAGTCCTTGACTTACAACTATTGGTTTAGTGACCTTCAAAGGTACAACTGGCACTGAACAAAGTGACTTATGACTGTTTTTCCTACTTATGACCACTGCAGTCTTCCCATGGTCACGTGATCAAAATAAATGTGGACATCTGGCAACTGGTTCCTATTTATGACGGTTGCAGTGTCCTGGGGTCATGTGATCAGCTTTTTCTTTTTCTTTTTTTTAACAATATTTTTTTACTATTTTTTAACAAAAATACAAACATAGTATACAGTGTGCCGGTAGATTGTGGCTCATCTTCTCCAACTTCATTAAATACAAAATATTCCATATTTGTAAATTAATTTTTCTTACTACATTTCGCATTGTCATACCAGAACCATTCCCGGCCCACTATACCAGAACCATTCCCGGCCCAATATACAGCATAAACAGACCATTATTACATCAATACAAACAAACAAAAACATAGAAATTCTTTTTTTGAGAACAGTGTGTGTCTGAACCTTCCCTCTTCCGTACAGATATAATTTCAATTTTTTACACACTTCTTGTATTCTATCCCATTTATCATAACAATTTATGCTATTTTCCTTTGTTCTCCCCCATATTTTCCATTCAATTATTAATACACTTTTATCTATCATGTTTACAATCCTATATTTCTTATAAAACATATTTTACCCTGTAATTGTTACTTCAGAGGATAATACCCTGTCTTTTTTAACCCATCATTATTTAACATTTATTTTCTCCTTTAACATTATTATTTCTATTACACCTCTATTTTAATAAAATCTCTGTTATCAATCAATTTCTGCTTGGTACATTCATTTTATTTATTACGCTTTTTAACAATATAAAATAAAAGGATTATAAATGTATATAAGAATTGTAAGCAAGCTAGTTATTCCCATTCCAGTTCAATTCAACCATTAATTACCTTATCTGTCTTATTTATTCATTCCCATAAAATATTTTCATTTTAGTACCATTAAAGAAGAAAAGGAAATACATATATTAATCCTCTAAAACTTCTAGCTTCTATCTATTTCTAATATAATTGTATATCTCATGTACCTTTGCAGATTCCTTTAATTTAATTAATTTATTTAGCCATTATCTCGGTGCCCAAAAAAATGAACAAATTCTCTGAACCTGGTGTACTTCTCTTGTTTCTGTATGTCTTGTTTCCATTTACGGCTTCCTCCTTTTTTTTTCCTGCCCCCCCTTTTCCTCCCTTACTTCGCTATTCACTTTTCTAACTAATTCTCCCTTCTGAAATCCTATCTTTTGGTTTTTCCTTGTAGTATTGTAATTGTACTTTTTAAAAATTATTACTTCAAATCTTAAATTTTTGACTCTCTTCCCTCTTTTCCCTCTTTTCCCCTTTCGCTTTTTGACAGTTATTTGATTCTTTAAAATGGCTTCCTCTTCTTTGTTCCGCCCTTCTTGTTCCACTGATATTTCCTGTTGTTGCATATATTTCAAAACCTCCATTTTTATCAGTTGTAGCTCTTCTTTAAGTTGTTTAAGTAACATTCTTGATTCTTCCATCGGTATTAACATTTTAAGAGGGGTTTCCCCCCCCTTTTTTGAAAAAGTCCCCAATTAGCTTTAGTCTGCTTAGTATCCTCTGTCCAGAAAACCGAAAGTCCTCCAAGTATCCAAAGTTATTTCTTGCTTCTTTAACACACTTTCCCTTTTCAGAGGTTTAGGCTTGCAACAAAGTTCCAAGTGGAATGTATTTTAAAATGTATCTTTCCCTGTTACCAATCCACTCTCAATTCTTTTATGTCCGGGTAGTATCCTCAGTCTCCAGACACACCCTCCTTTCACTTTTTCCTCTCTTCCTCTATTGCTTCCTTTCTCTTCCTTTATAGAGAAGAAATATTAGAGTCTCTCAAAAAGTCTTTAACACTTGGCACATTATTTTCAGCTATAGAGAAAAGCCTATTAGTGTCCAAGTGTGCTTATATCCATCCATCGTCTCAATATTTCTTATCATTCAGGACCATTAACATCAAAGAAGAAGAGAGAAAAAAAGCGACAAACTGACTTTTCACTTTCTCACGCCGTTTTCTTTCTTTTTTTAAAAAAAAATTATTACTGTTTCCCACTGTTCAAAATTGGGTACCTTAGTAGATGTTTCAATGTCAGCCCGGACCACCACACTTTCTCTTAATAACTTCCTCCTACACAAACTTGTCTGCTTGAGGTCTTCTTTGAGGTGGCCATTTCTGACCACTGCTGCATTGCCTTCGGGAAAGGGAAAGATCGGCTGGAGAGGAGAGATGTGACTCCTCAGCCCTGCCGTCAGCTCCCCCATCTTCACCACCTCTACGGGGTGGTTTTAACCCCTGAGCCGAGTGGCTCGGGGTCTCCAGCAGTGAGCACGGACCAAAACCGCGCACGATCATGGATTTCGCGTCCGTCGCCGAAGAGACTCAAACCGGATATGTGATCAGCTTTTTCGACCTTCTGACAAGCAGAGTCTGTGGGGAAGCCAGATTCACTTAACAACCGGGTTACTAACATAACAACTGCAGTGATTCACTTAATAACTGTGGCAAGAAAGGTCATAAAATGGGGCAAAACTCACCTAACAGCTGTCTTTGTTTAACAATGGAAGGTTTGGGTTCAATTGTGGTCCTAAATCAATGAGACATATGCAGTTATACTCCACTAGGGGGCACTGATGTACAAATATGAAGTTAAATTGGGATTCATCTTTAGAAACGAATTACAAGGCTGCTAAAAAAAGCTGGGGATCGTGGGCTTTGCAGCCTAATGGCTCTGGAGGTACCAAATTAGAGAAGGCTGACCAAAGAAATCACATTTCTCTTTTACACCCAGTTAAAAGAAAAAGAAATGTCTTTGTTTTGGTTTGTCACACAATCTATACATTAGCATCCACGTAAGCTTATGAAACTTTTAAACCATGGTTTGTTCACAGCTGCTTGCCTGAAGAAGCAACAAACTGGATGGCTTTGCACAATAGACTAAGCCACAAACCATCATGAAGTGCACTTCAACAGCATGTTCAGCCAAAAAAAATGACCCACTGTGTTATACCAAAGGTGCTTTTTCAAAGAGGCAGCTGGAGTTTCTGGTTTTTCTTTGAAGACGTTTCGCTTCTCATCCAAGAAGCTTCTTCAGCTCTGACAGGATGGTGGGGAATGGAAGGATTTATACTCCTTGCAGACAGCTGGTCATTTGGATCCTTTTAGCTGGTGAGTTGTTAAGGTCACCTGGAGGTTTGTCTGTGTCCTCAGGGTCACCTGAGTGGTGCAACTGGGTGTGGAGCCTTCTTGGAACTGTTGAAAGGACTGTGTTGTAGACTGGAGATAGATGATGTCATATTCCTCCCCTTCTGTTGAGAAAGGGTTGCTCAATTTTGACATAGATGGACTCAGCGGTGGTATTCAAAAAATTTTACTACTGGTTCTGTGGGCGTGGCTTGGTGGGCATGGCAGGGGAAGGATAGTGCAGAATCCCCATTCCCTCCCCACCCCATTAACCTGCTTTCCAGCTCCGAAAACCTGCTTTCCAGCCCTCATGTGTAGGGCAACCAAAGAAGAGCCAGCCAACCAGCTGGGACTCGGGAGGCAGAGAATAGATGGGGGTGGGGCCAGTCAGAGGTGGTATTTGCCAGTTCTCCAAACTACTCAAAATTTCCGCTACCGGTTCTCCAGAGCTGGTCAGAACCTGCTGAGTAACACCTCTGGATGGACTCCTCTTTCAAACCAGTGTCCAAAATGTAGACTTCGCTGTCTTCCAAACAGTGGCCTTTGTCTTTTAAATGCAGATGGACTGCTGAATCCAGTCCTGATATGTTTGTTCTCCTGTGTTGTGCCATGTGTTTATGAAGTGGCTGTTTTGCTTCCCCAATGTACAGGTCTGCACATGGCGCACTGCATTAAAGAGGCCATCCATGTCAACATTGAATAGCTTGTCAGGAGGTCACAAAAGGGGAATCACATGACCTGGGGCAACCATTGTAAATATGAACCAGCTGCCCAGCATCTGAATTTTGATCATGTGACGATGGGGATGCTCCAACCATCTTAAGTGCGATTGTCATAAATACATGCTAATTGCCAAGCATCCACATTTTTATCATGGGACTTTGGGAATGCTGCAACAGCTGTTAAAAATGGTCATAAATCTTTTTTTTTTTTCCAGTGCCGTTGCAACTTTGAATGGTGACTAAATGAGATGGTTTGAATGGTCACAAGGATCACAAGAAGAGATTGGACTGCCATTTGTCAGAAATGGTGTAGGGTCTCCCGCTTGGGCGGGGGGTTGGACTAGATGATCTATAAGGTCCCTTCCAACTCTGATTATCTGTTATCTGTTACCTATACAAAGTTGGTTGGAGAAAGAAGTGTAACTGGAAAATTTATTCTTTGTATTTGGTGTTTAGGACTGAGTTGCTCTTTCAGCACAAAACGAGGAAAATATAACAATAATAATAACAGTATTTGCCCTGGAGCCTCAGTCAAGAAAAACAATGTGTTTCTGGCTATAACGGCAAATGAAATGAACCCTAAGGTATTCTAAGCTTTCTCTTGAGTTTTGTTTCCAGGATCTATCCCACCCTCCAGTGGAAAAGGTTATTAGAGCCCAGAAATAGTTAATAAGTAACTTAGTTCAAAAATTTCCTTGAGGATTAATGAGGCGTGACTGACTCATAATGGGATATGACAGAGGCAAATAGCTGAGAGGGAAGAACTGATGAATAATGGGGCGATGTCTTAAAGTCTCCTTAGGTAGCCCCTTAATATTGGGGTTCAAATAACAGATAACAGATTACCAGAGTTGGAAGGGACCTTGTAGATCATCTAGTCCAACCCCCCGCCCAAGCGGGAGACCCTACACCATTTCTGACAGATGGGAATCCAATCTCTTCTTGAAAGTCTCAAGTGATGGCGCTCCCACAACTTCCGAAGGCAAAGCTGTTCCATTGGTTGATTGTTCTCACTGTCAGAAAGTTTCTCCTTATTTCCCGGTTGAATCTCCCCTTGTTCAGTTTCCATCCATTATTCCTTGTCTGGCCTTCGGGTGCTTTGGAAAATAGCTTGACCCCCTTCCTATCTGTGGCAGCCCTTCAAATATTGGAAGACTGCTATCATGTCTCCCCTGGTCCTTCTCTTCACTAGACTAGCCATGCCTAGTTCCTGCAACCATTCATCGTATGTTTTAGTCTCCAGTCTCCTACAGTTCATTTATATATTCGCAAAACTACAAATTTTATGAAGACAGAGGGTTTAAAAACTGGTTGAAAGCTTTCTGTGAAACCTTCTCAGCCATTGGCTGAACTGCTGTGATGTCACAGAAGCACCCACCGATCAGTGTTTCTCATTCCTTGGCACCTGGCTGAGGAATTCTGGGAGTTGAAGTCCACATATTTCAAAAATGACAAGGTTGAGAAACACGGCCCCAGATTCTGACTGTTGAGAATTAAAGTTATACAGTAGAAGACGCAGTCATGGCAAAAAAGGAAAAAAAGGGAAATTTATTTAAAAGCAGCCAATTTTTTTAAGGTTCAATTAATCTTGCCAATGGATGTTGGGGGGGAGGCTTTGATGTATCATCCAAAATATGGTATGAAAAACAGATAAGCTGACCAAGCTTTTACACTGTGGAAACTTGGTTGTTTCTAACAATCAAGATGCTAGAGCTGGCCTTGTTCATAGAGACTGGCTTAAAACTCTGGAAATCCTAAATCCAGAGTCAATATCTATTTACTTCCATGCTTGTATTAATAGGAGAGATGTACATACTTTGCTAGGAGTGAGGTTTCTTTGGCCATGATTTGCTATGTAAGCCAAAGTGATGTTCTTCCTACCCAAAATTGCCAGCCACTGTCTACAAACAGTAGTGCAGGGTTTATCCATTTGTTTATCATCTGCTTTTCCAATACAGGGCACTCCAAAAAAAATCAAAAATAAAATAGAAGCAATGAGAAGCAAAGGAAAACAACATGCTAGACCAGGGCCCCTCAAACTTGGCAACTTTAAGACTTGTGGACTTCCAACTCCCAGAATTTTCCAGCCAGCTGGTGCCAAGTTTGGAGACCTAGGCGCTAGGCCATCATAGCCTATTTAAAGGTGTGAAATGTATCATAGCATATTTGTGTTGTCCAGCCAGTTTAGAGTTAATGGGATTTGGGATAGGTAGTTAGGAATTGAGAGCTATCCCCTTAAGGGAATGCATCATGGTAAATTAGTTAAGGTATCCTGGGAAATGTTGTCCATGTCATGTGGTCACATCTGTAATCCTGATTGGTCACTAAATTGACCCTTGTTGGGTTGGGGGAGGCTCCCTCACTCTAGCCTGAATCCTATACCATGCAGTCGCTACAGTCCTCATCATGGTCATCATCATGGGGATGAGAGTTTAATATCTTTCTACACCACAATTCAGATATGCAGAGGATTGGACATTAAGAAGAACCTCATCATAAATGCGAGTTGACAGGATGCCTGATGAACCAATAAAAAAGACTTTGTATAGATGCTTTGTGGAGTTGCTCTGTCTGCTTTATAACCAGAGCAGGTAAGAACAATATTGATTGATTGTCATTCAAGTAAGAACCCAGAATGACCAAATATGAAACTTGGTGGACTAATTAATACATTAGAAAAAAGGGGTAATGCAGAGACTGAAATGTTGATTGAAATGTGGATGCTGTGGAGAAGGAGGAGGGAGGGAAGGAGAAAGATGGAGGGAGGGAGTGTGGAGGAGGAGGAGGTGTAGGAGGAGAAGCAAAGGGAGAAAGGAGAGGGAGGGAGCAGGAGGCAATGGGGAGGGGAGAAAGAGGAGGTAGGAAGCAGGGAGGGAGGAGAGGGAAGAGCAAGGGAGGGAAGTGAGAAGGGACAAAAGGAAGAAGGAAAGGAAGGAGAGCAGAGAAAAAAGAAAACAAGGAAGTGACTTCAAAAAAGCATGTTGAAGGTAAGTAGCTTACTACTTCTGAGGTTAAAAATAGCTTCTTATGCAACTTTGCATTTTTGCAAATGATTCATACCCACTAAATGATGTAATTTGGATCTGGTGACTGCATTAGAGATCATTATGGGCTATGAGGAAATTGCAGGTTTTCCAATCGTATTTCTGAAGCCCCCTCTACCCATCCTCTTCCTGCCGAGGGCTCTGTCTTGAGTGTCAAGTGGTGGGGAGGAAGGATGGGCTCATCCCAGCAGACTCCGGACGTCTGGAATTTCTGGCTGGTTTTACTTGCTGGCAGGGACCGGTGGGAGGAGCCCAGTTTGAAGATTAAAAGAGCTGACGCATAATGAAAATCACAGAGGTTTTACTGTCACAAAGCTTTTTTAAAAATATATAATTCTATCATTTAAAAAAATTAGAAAGAAGGCGGAAGACTAATAGAAACTCATGTAAAGTTTTAAAAAAGAGGAAGATCAAAGAAAGAACAAAACAAAGGAAAAAATAGAAGGAAGTAGCTTTCCAATTTTCTTTACAGCAGTTATAAGTAACCATTATAACTTTACTTCTTGTTCTACGGTTACATTTTTGCTTTTTTCCTAGAATTTATTCTTTGTAGTTTCAAAACCATAAATCATAAGTTCCTTTTTTTTCCTGTTTCACACAAAAAGTCCACAAGTTTTCAGTCAGCAATAAATGTAGATTTCGTCTTTTCTCTGATCAAGGATGTCAATTTGGCCATTTCAGCATCTTCTATTGGGAGCATTTTTTAAAATTTTTATGTATTTATTTGTATCCCACCGTTATTATTTTTACAAAAACTCAAGGTGATAGACATATTCAACATACCTTCCTCCAATTTTCTCCACAACAACAATCCTGGGAGGTGAGCTGGACTGAGAGAACAACTGGCCCAAAGACACACACAGCTGGTTTTCATGGCTAAGGTGGGACTTGAACTTATGCTCTTCCGCTTTCTAGCTTAGTGTCTTAACCACTAGACCAACCTGGCTTCTTAATACTGAGGCTTTCCATCTTTGTACAAATAAAAATCTCACTGCAGTTATCAGTTTACAGGTGGCTGTTATGTATAAGTTGGGTTGACAAAATCAGAAATGAGGAGGTGATAAGCCACCTGGGAAAGCCAAGAGAAATAATCAAAATCATAAAAAAGCAAAAGTTAGAATATTTCGGATATGTGATGTGACACCTGGAAAAATATGGCATTCTTCACTTAATCTTTCAAGGAAAGATTGAAAGGACCAAGCAGAAGAAGAACATCATGGCTTCAAAATCTAAGGGACTGGTTTGGACAAAACAGCACTTTTTTGTGCGGCTGTTGATAAAAATAGAATTGTCAAAATGATCGCCAGTGTCCAATGATGATGGATATGGCACAAGAAGTAGAAGTTATCAGCTATAGAAACAAAGCTCCTTTTTTCCCCAAACCATTAGTCCCCACAGAAAAGCCTCCAATTTCAGTTGCAAGTTCGCCTTAAAATCCTCTGCATTCTCACACGTATTTGAATCCAGAACTTTTCTAACTTTTTTACATATTCACCAAACATGATACAGTTAAAACGGCCCTTCTTGTGGGTCACATAGGTTTTATTACAGCATCACTTTTGAGGTGGCGCAAAACATTTCCTTCCCCCTGATTGGAAAATCTCTCTATGTGTTCTCTTGAGTCACCTCCATAGACCTCCGTGGGTTCTCCTGAGTCATTGCCATCTTAGGTGGTTAGCCTAGCAGTCAGAGAAAGGTGGAAGGGAACTGGCTCTGTCCACATTTTTGCATTCTTGTGATGCTCACCCTATATGGCTACTTCTTCACCCTGTACACCATGATTCATCCTTCCATCATTGGATGACCGACCATCCAGAAACCTTGCATTGAAGAGCATAATAAGAAAGAAAGGCTCTTTTTAGGCATATTCTTCCACAGGACAGAAATCCCATGCATGTGAGACTTCCGGTTTGTTCCTTGTCGGAGTCGAAGTGGAATCTGCGATCGTGTGCGGTTTCGCCCGAGCTCACTTGCTGGAGGGTCCCGATTGGGACCAGAACCACCCTGGTGGGGTGGCGAAGAAGGGGGATTGCCTGGAGGGTTGAGGGGAGTCACAACTCCCCTCTCTGACAGGAAAATCCCTCCCAAAAGCAAGCTGCAAAGGTGGTCCTAAAATGGCTACCATGAAGACAAAGAACACTCCAGGAAAATAAGTTTTGTGCTGGAGCAGAGAAGTAGTGAGCAGAGTGTGAACCAGGCAAAGAAGATCGCTTTTGAGGTACCCCAGTATTAAAATAAAGGGCTATCTTGGAGGGAAGTGTGTGGAAGCGGCGACCAGAGAAAGTGAGAAAGAAATTGGATCTTATAAAACTTGGATTGGATTAATTTGGAGGAGAAAATTTAAAGGAAAATACTTTAACACAACAAAGGTTTAGAAATTAAACTGGATAACTATTGAATTATGGGCACTTAAAGGGAATAATTAAATGCTGAAATTGAGTGTGTTGAAAAGAAAAGAAATAATAGCTAATGATTGAAATTAGCGAACTTAATAAAAGTATTATATTCAATAAAGAAAGTTAAAAAGACTCAAGAGCGCCACCTGATGGTACAGGAAAACTTCAGTATGTTTTTAAAAGTGTCTGGTCTTCTCAAGAGTTTGGATTTTGGAACTTAAAAGAAAATCAAAGAAACTTTATTATTGTTATAGAACCATCTGAACAGACTCAAGAGTATAGATTGTTGAAAATAAATTCAAAAGATATTGGCTGAAATAATATATTGGATTCTGGGACTGAATATATTAAAGAAGAGGATTTTAACTATTAAGGAAGAGGAAAGAAAAGGAAAAAAGGAGAAGATATAATGGAGAAACTATTTGTTGATATAAGATTAGACTTACAAGAGTCAAGATTGGATTTGCAAGATATAAGGGACATGATAAAAATTAAACTTGAAATGTGCAATTATGTACTACAGAAATTAGAAATGGTGACTCAGCATACACAAGAACAAAATATACCAGAGCGGGAGGAGTTCTATAAAGAAGAAGCCAACACTGAAGGACAAAATGAACAATTATTTAAGTATGGGGGGAAGGAATTAAAATTAAAAATGTGTGGTCTGATGGGATGATAAAAGGGAGAGTGGTTCGGAAAATGGATGGAGAGGGAAAAAGCAGAAAAAGGAAGGGCAAAAGAAAAATCAAAAGAGGGAGAGAGAAAAATTTAATAACTGGAATGAGAAATGGAGGGGAATAAGGAATATGTTCAAAGAGTGAGAGATAATGGGTGGGAAAAAAAAGGAGATTCCACAAGGTAATATGTAAAATAAGACACTGTCTTATATTTTTTGGCTCCAAAAACACACTAGGTCTTATTTTGGGGTAGGTCTTATATATTTATGGTGCCAAATAGTGGGTGTGAGTGTGTAGGGGGTGTTTCTGGTGCACGGTTGCTCCCTGAAAAGTCTTCCTGGAACTGGAGATTTACACTAGGTCTTATTTTCGGGGTAGGTCTTATATTAGGGCAGGTTTAGAAAATAGTGCTAGGTCTTACTTTCGGGGTAGGTCTTATTTTCGGGGAAACACGGTATGTTGTGATGTATAAGAATATGTTGAAAATAGTATTTTCTAATGTATAGATGATTCATAAGATGTTTGAGAAAATATAATGCGGAATCTGAGAAAAATATATATATTTGTGTAATATACGAGACAGGGAGATTGATATTAAGGTAGAATGAAGGTGGTTAGCTCGAATTATTAACCAGAGGGGACAATTATATGTACAGATAAGGATTGATAAAATGACAAATGTTACAGAAAAAAGTAATATGAGAAATGACAACAGAAATGAGATGAGAATTTTAGATAACATTGTAAAATAAGATATGAGAATGTGTTAATATAACATGAATTGGAATTGGATAAGCTTAATATTTAACAATAATAAGGATGATGCAATATGAAACTAAACAAATATAATGAACAGGTAGCTATGGTCATGTTTGTATTGAGATGTGAAACCTGGAACCACACTGCTTGCCAAATCAGAATTTTTTATTTTAAAAAATAAAATAAAAGCAGGGAGAAAATTGAATAATGGAATTACTAGGTATGTTTAACTGATATGGTGGTAGGGATTTGGAGAGAGTTTTGAAAGGTTGAAAATAAGCATTGAAGGATTATGAATTAATGTGAAATATATGCATTGAGAGATATGATTGGTATTATTAATTTTGCCTATACTAAAATGCATGATATATTGATGCCACACTGTTAATGTATTGTTGTGCATATGCAGATTGAAATTTTAAAAAATTGGGGAAAAAAAGAAATTCCATGCATATATGCATCAGAAGAATGAAGAGCTGGCTGACTGGGGGATTCTGGGAATTGAAGTCTACACATCTTCAGGTTGCCAAGGTTAAGACACCCTGTTTTCTACCGGTTTGGACTGGTTCGGGCGAACCGGATGTTAAATATGCATCTGGTTCACCAAACTGGTATTTGAACCAATCGGCTGGCCCCGCCCTGCCCACCTTGTCCCTCCCAGGAGTCTACAGGTGGCCCATTTTCAATGCAGAAGTGCAGGGTCCACGCAGAGGCTCTGGGAGGGGGAAAAATGGGCCTTCTGGAAGTATCGGAAGTCTGGAAACATGCCTGTTTCTGGTTCCGGAGGGCCTCCAGAGCCCGGGGGAAGCCATTTTCGCCCTCCCAGAGGCCCAAGGGAAGCCTCCGGACCCTTGGGAAAGTGAAAAACGGCCCTCCTGGAAGTTCCCATAGGCCACACCCACCATGGCCATGCCCACCCAGCAACTGGGCAGCAAACCAGTTGCTGGGATTTTTGACTCACACCCCTGCCTGTTTTAGACATACTTTCACTAAGTGACAGCAGCTGGCTACGTCTTAGCTGGGCTTGAAGTCCTAAACTGGCTTAGGGTGAGATTGGATATACTTGGAAAGGAGACCACCAGGAGATCACAAGGTTGCTGACTATCAATTGGGAATTCAAAAGCATCTCCTGAAAAAAAGGTGATGGCAAACAACGCCTGTATTACAGGTAGCCCTCCACTTACGACTACAGTGGAGCCCAAAATATCTGTCGTTAAGTGAGACTTGTTGTGATTTTTGCCCCATTTTACAACCTTTCTTGCCACAATTGTTAAGTGAATCATTGCAGTTGTTAAGTTAGCGACACAGCTTTGAAGTGAATCAAGCTTCCTCATTGATTTTGCTTGTCAGTGGTTCACAAAATGGGATCCCATGATCCCTAGACACTGCAAGCATCATAAATAAGTTGCCAAGCACCTAATTTTTGATCATGTGACCATGGGGATACTCCAATGGTCATAAATCTGGAAAACAGCCCTAAGTCACTTTTTTTAGTGTTGTAACTTTGAAAGGTCACTAAGCTGTTGTAAGTTGAGGACTACCTGCATTATTACCAGGAAAACCATATAGATACATTCATATAATTACTGAGAATTAGATGCAACTTTATCTCATTTTTTACCCCGGCAAAAGGTACATACAATATTAACCAAGACTCCAAAAGTGTAGGGAGAAAGGTTTAAAAGGAGGCAGGGCCTGACCTTCTCATATCTCAAGAGCTGGAGCAAAATATTGAGAGGATATGCAAATAATTTATTTGGCTCCCTTTGAGCAATTATAAACCACTGGTGGGTTATAAATACTTCAAGGAATAAAAGAAAAGAAAAGAAATTTCCCCAGATTTCACAATCATAAAAACAATAACTAAGGAATTAAGACACCGCAGGTGCTGGACAAGCATCTGTTGAACAATAGGACATCAAGGTAGCCGTCTAGTGAGGAGTAACTATAGATAAATTTTACTGCCAAACAAGGATGATGAATTTCAGTTGTTGATGTGGCAACAGATAAGCCGCTAGGGAGGGAAGTGAGCCTTTGCCTACCTGAATGCATTCCTAACAGTTGAGTCAGTTGACGGAATAACCCAAGTTCTGACTATCCAGGTTATACTCGGCCACGAGGAAATGAGAAGGGAAATACCTCCAGAAGAGAGAGGGGTGCTGAACCAGGGTTATCTGTTCAACAAGGAAGCTGAAAGAACAGCCTTCCAAAGAAGTTGTTCCAAAGGTGTTTTTCCAAAAGGCAACCAGACTTTCTTCGTTTTTTTTCCTTGAAAAATGTTTTCATGTCTCATCCAAGAAGCTTCTTCAGTTCAGTTCGGAAATGAAGAAGTTTCTACCACCAGCGAGATTAGCAAAGGTGTTTAAAAACATGTCCGCCAAGTGTTGGAAATGTAATCAGGCACATATTACCATATGTGGTGGACATGTGCAAAAGCAAAAAAAAAATGGACACAAATACATGCACGGTTAGAAAAAAATGTTAAAGCAGCATGTAGATGATAAGCCAGAAATATTTTTGTTAAGTCTGCATGAAGAGTCAAACGCGAGGAGCTTCAGCAAAGAGTTTATTCAGTGACTACAGCTCGAATGGACCCCAGTTGGCTGGGCTACGGCTGCCTCTTATAGCCTGCAGCTGTAGTTTCCAGCCAATGGGAGTGCAGGGTTTCTTCCCGCACTATTTAAACCAATACCATTTGACATTTTACAAGAACAGTTCAAATAAACCAATAACATTCAAACCTACATACATAACAATTTTATTAGGTATATAGTATCCAATCGCCCTGTACGCTCCCACAGGCAGGGCCTCCTGGGGGTGCCGTTGGCCAGACAGTGTCAGCTGGCAGCGCCCAGGGGTAGGGCCTTCTGTGTGGGAGCACCCACCCTGTGGAATCAACTGATATTGCATTAATATTGCACTAAACCCGTGTTGGTGAACCTATGGCACGCGTGCCGGAAGTGGCATGCTGAGCCATCTCTGCCGGAATGTGAGAGTTCACCTGGAAGAGCTCCACTGCGCATGTGCATGTGCCGCCGCCCGACATCTGATTGTCGGGTATCTGGCACGCATGCATGGAGGGTGCAGGAGACACGCGTGCATGCGCAGAGATACGCAACGTGCACAAGGGGGTCATGCATGCATGTGCAGAGATGTGCGACATGTGGGGGAATTGCACACACATGTGCAGATGGATGGAGTGTGGGGGGGATTGCGCATGCATGCGCAGAAGCATCACGCATGGCGGGGGAATCACACATAGGCACAGACACATGCAGAGCACAAGCACACGGTGCGCAGTGAGGGAATCGCACACACAGGCGCAGATGTGCGGCAGGGGGATTGTGTGTGCATGCATAGACACACGGCATGCAGTGGGGGGATAGTGCATCCATGCGCAGAGGTGCGGTGCACAGTGGGGGATCACACGCGCATGCGCAGGGGGTGTGGGGGGCCCAGCATGCATTGCCTTCTGGGTGCTGGCACGTGAGCATGAGCACAGGAGCGTGCGTGCAAGTATTGGCACAGGAGCCGAAAAAGGTTAGCCACCACTGCAATATACAGTAGAATTCAACAGAGCTACTACCCTGGGATAGAAGCTGTTTTTCAGCTTATTTGTCCTTGTTTTTATTATCCTGTACCGTCTGCCAGATGGTAATAGTTCAAAAAAAAGGGTGCCCAGGATAAGATGGATCTTTGAGGATGTTTTCAACTTTCTTAAGGCAGCGAGAGCTATAAAGGTCTTCCAAAGAGGGGAGAGGGCAACCCATGATCTTCTGGGCAATGAGAGGTATAGTGGGAGAAGGTAACTCCGGCATGTACAGGCCTACCATCTCAGATTGGATGATCCCAACTGCAGAGTTTTGAGCCAGAGACACAAGAGAAGTATGGCCAATTAGGACAACTTTTCCCAACCTTGGGTGGATGGGTGGACTTCAACTCCCAGAATTCTTAGCAGTGGCCATCTCTTCATTAGAAACTACTCCCATCTTGGGATGGGTCGTAGTAAAGGGAACTCAGGGTGCAGGGGAGGTCCCCAGTACAGGTAGTCCTCAACTTACAAGAATTCGTTTAGTGACCATTCAAAGTGACAACGGCACTGAAAAAAGGGACTCATGATCATTTTTCACAATTACAACCATTGCAGCAATCCCCCTGGTCATGTGATCAGAGTTCACATGCTTGGCAAGTGACTCATAGTTATGATGGTCCTGGGGTTATGTCATCACCTTTTGACAAGCAAAGTCAACGGGGAAACTAGGTTCACTGAACAACCACAGTGACTCACTTAACAACTGCGGCAAGAAACATCATGAAATGAGGCAAAATCCACTTAACAACTGTCTTACTCAGCAAGAGAAATGTTGGACTGTGTTGTGGTCGTAAGTCGAGGACTACCAATAAAGGAGAAAAGGTTCTTTGCTCTCGCTTTACTGGGAAGCCACTGGTCTCAGGGAGCTGCCTGCAATACCTGATCCATAGAGATATGTCAGTCCTCAAGGACAAGAAGCATCCATTCCCTCTTTAGTTGCAAGGCTACATTAACCAAATCCTGCAAGACTGAAACTACTTCTCCCATTCTTTACTATGACACGTAATCCTGGACTTGCCATCTTAGTGGAGCCTAGCCGTTGCAGTTGTTAAGTTGCAATGTTGTAAAGTCGTCACATGATCGACCTGATTTTAAAACTTTGGCAACAGTTATTTAGTGAATCAGCCATTAAGTAAATCTGCAGTTGTTAAGCAAACCCGTTGTTAGCTATGGGGAGTTTTTGTCAAATGCCTTGAGTAAATGCTGGTTATTGGCAAAAATGTAATAAATCACACAGTCACATGGTTCTATACATGGGCGGGTTGCCATCTGTCTTAAAATGCATGTGACCAGGGGGCAGCTGTTAGAACTTCAGTAGCAGAGGTGGTATTCAACAGGTTCTGACCAGTTCTGGAGAACCGGTAGCGGAAATTTTGAGTAGTTCAGAGAACCGGCAAATACCACCTCTGACTGGCCCCGCCCCCATCTGCCTCCCGAGTCTCAGCTGATTGGCTGGCTCTTCTTTTGTTGCCCTGCACAGGAGAACGGAGCTGGAAAGCAGGCTAGTGGGGTGGGGAGGGAATGGGGATTTCGCAGTATCTTCCCCTGCCATGCCCACCAAACTACGCTCACAGAATCGGTAGTAAAAATTTTTAATCTCACCACTGTTCAGTAGCAATAGCCCTTAGACTTATATACCGCTTCATAGTGCTTTACAGCCCTCTCTAAGCCCACTCTGACTTTACAGAGTCAGCCTATTGACCTCAACAATCTGGGTTCTCATTTTACCGACCTCGGAAGGATGGAAGGCTGACTCAACCTTGAGTCTGTCTGGATTGAACTCTTGGCAGATGGCAGAATTAGCTTTCAATACTGCGTTCTAACCACTGTGCCACCATGGCCCAGCTCCCTTGGGAGATCCATTGTAACTTTGAAATTACAACTAATTTGCTAAACGAAAGGTCGTAAATTGAGGACTACTGTACTCCTCAGAAAACTAGGGAGGGTTCTTTCTGAAACACTCCCTGCTGCACCATTCCCCCCCTCCTTCTGTGGACTTAAGACATCTTTTACACACCCTTCTGTGACTTTCCCTCCTGCTTCCCAAGGCCATTCCCACATACCATTGTAAGGTGGGACAATAGAATTGCTGCAGGGATTCCATTGGGTGGAAAGCAATTGACGGGCATCTCACTCAACACAGCACTTGCCCTGTTAACTGTTTATGTCATACAGAATGGCCTAACTGGGGATAGCAAAACCACCCTAAGGTTTTTCCTTCAGGGAGGTTTTTTTCCTACAGGTCATAACCTATGTAGAACAATGTCCCTGCCTCGTTTAGGCCTTGCAATTGCTAGGTAACCCCTTCCCCAAAACAGCCAACAGGAATGGGTTTGATTACAGGCCCTGATGCAACACTTTCACAATTGCCACTGAAACTCATACACACCCAGAGTGCACCTGGTCAGGGCTGTGTCACCAGAGGTTAAAAAGGGGACCTTTCCCTCCGCATCAGAAAAATCCAGAGTGAGCAGAGGCCAGGAGGAAGGAAAAGCTGCATTATGAAGACCTGACCTTAAGCTGCGTTAAATTAGGATTTAACAGATTAACAGAGTTGGAAGGGACCTTGTCGGTCATCTAGTCCAACCTTTTGGACCTCAGGGACCACCAAACTCATAATTTTAATCCCGCAGACCAGAGACCCTGGGAAAATCCCCAAAAAAGTCTGCAGGAAAATTCCCCACCCCGGTTTCCTACCGATTGATCATTCTTTATTTGGGATCACAGGATACTGTCTCCAACTCCGTTCTCAGGGAGAGAGAGAGAGAGACTTTTGGCTTCATGCAAGGAAAGCAGCAGAAGCAGCAGAAGTCTTTTCTTTCTCTCCCCCAAATTCCGCCAGAAATGAGTCTTTGTGAGATTTGTCACGCTGGCGCAGCCTCTTGGAGCAGGATGCCTTGCAGGGTCCAAAAGACTCATTTTTGGCGGAGTTTGGGGGAGAGAAAGAAAGACTTTTGCTGCTTTCCTTGCGTGCTGCCAAAAGCAGTAGAAGAAAGAAGTGGAAAAAATCAGCCCGGTGGCTAGGTGAGGTGCGTGGGGCAAGTGGAGCAAGTTCCCCCCTTCCCTCCTTCCCCCCCTCCCCTTACTACCTCATATTGTTCGCAATGCAAGTGATGCAAGTCTTGTGTTCCCGCAGGTCATGTGGGCAGCGGAGCCTTGTGTTTCCACGCAGCCTGGGTTAATTGCTTTGGGGGGGTGCTTTGGGGGTGACATTTCTCTGTGGACCACCAAAATTTTCTCACGGACCACCAGTGGTCCCCAGGCCACTGGTTGGCAACCACTGATCTAGTCCAACCCCCTGCCCAAGCAGGAGACCCTACACCATTTCTGACAAATGACAGTCCAGTCCCTTCTTGAAAGCCTCCAGTGATGAAGCTCCCACAACTTCTGAAGGCAAAGCTGTTCCTTTTGTTGATTGTTCTCACTGTCAGAAAATTTCTCCTTATTTCCAGGTTGAATCTCTCCTGGATCAGGTTCAATCCATTATTCCTTGTCTGGCCTACAGGTGCTTTGGAAAATAGCTTGACCCCCTTCCCCTCTGTTGCAGCCTCTCAAATAGGAGGATGTGAGCTGTGGGAATAGCCAGGCAGAGGGAAATCATGGACTGTATTCCTCTTTTATTGCATCCAAGGACCTCTTCCCATCTTTCCCCATCCCTCCCCAGCTTCCCAGGCGCCTTTGCACACTCAGCACTGCCCAAGGCCTTCTTCGAAGGGCCTGTTATATCTACTATGGGGGACTAGGTGAGTGACAGAAAGCAACCTGCTGTTTTGCGGGGAAGAGAGGCGAGCGAGACAGGCTGTTTCTCCCATCACATTCCACAAAACAAGAAGCCAAGAAAACCTCAAGGAGATTCTCCAAATGAAAGTAACATGCTTTGGAACCACAAGCAAATTATTTTGTGGGACCTCATGCAAAGGAGAGGCAGAACACAGCAGTACTGGTAGAACACTTTATTTCAGCTCTGAAGCAACAAACCCTCAGCCACTGACGGGGCTTCAATTTTCCCACCGGTGGCTGAACCAATGAGTGGAGTCTGCTATCAGACTCCACTCATGGACTGTATAAGGGCAAACAGAACACCCCTCCCTTCTTGGTTCGTGCCGACCAATCTGGTCTCGCCTACTGTACGTAGTCACGTAAGTAGGTGGGGCTTTTATTGGTGCGACTGGACCTGCACACCTCACTTGTTCCTGGGGCGGCGGCCCGATCGGATGGGTCCACCGCTGCTCCAGTCCCCGCCCGCAGAACACTCTGGAACTCCGCTTGTGGCACAACCGGAACTGTCGAGCCTGAGGCCTCAGACGTACACTGCGGGACTTCTTCACACGGTAAGAGTCTGTGGTTTATTCTTATTGGGTTTGGTGTCTGTTTCACTGGTTGCTCCGTTGTGGGTGCTGCGTATCGGGTGCTAGGCCGGTTGTCTGAATTTGTGACCTGGCCCCGTAGTTGGTCAATGTTGCGTTCCCAGAGCCTTCCTTCTGTTGTCTCCACTCGGTAAGACTTGGGTCCCGTAATTTCAGTCACTTTAGCCAGTACCGATGTGGGTCCTCCTGTATAGCTATGGGCGTAGACCAGGTCCCCTACCACGAACTGCCTGCATTTTCCCGTTGAATCCAGAGTGGTCTTGGGGCTGTAGTTCGGGTGGACTCGGTTGACCATAGTCCTCAGTCTGGCCCATTAGCAATTCTGCTGGGCTGCAGTGTGCGGTGTGGTGTGTTGAGCCAATAGCATGCGGTCAACCTTTTCCTGCCAGTCCCCGTGGTCCATCCTCCGCAGGGTGTCCTTAGTGGATCGGACCATGATCTCCGCTTGTCCATTCGTGGCTGGGTGCACGGGGGCTGACACTGCGTGACGGATCCCCAGCCTGGCCAGGAACCCCTTGAATTGTTGGGACGTGAATTGGGGTCCGTTATCTGAGACTAGGACGTCTGGCATCTTTGGTGACAGTATATTCGGTGTGGGTTTGTCACCTGCAAGGATGCCAAGCAGGGGTTTATGGTCATTAATCAAGTTGAAACGCCTTCCATATAGATTTTCATGGAAGCTCTTGACCCCTGCGACTGCTTCCAGTGCTTCTTTATCTATCTGGCTGTAATTCCGCTGCATCTTGGAGGGTCTTGGAGAAATATGCTATGGGGGCTTCTGTTCCATTGGGTAGTTTGTGGCTGAGGACAGCGCCGATGCCGTAGGGGGATGCATCGCATGTCAGGGTCAGAGGCAGCATCTCACTATATTGGATGAGCACGCTGCTTGATGTCAGGATGCTTTTGATTTTCTGAAATGTGTCAGCCTCGCATTTCCCCCACTTACAAAGGGCTGACTTATCCAACAGTCTGCAGAGCGGTTCCGCAATGGTCACCTTCTGCGGTAGGAAGACATTGTAAAAGTTAAGCAGGCCCAGGAATGCTTGCAGCTCTGCCTTGTTTTGTGGAGTGGGGGCTTCCTGAATGGCCTTTAGTTTTCCAGTTGTGGGTAGGATGCCTGCGGCATCTATTAGGAACCCCCAAACCTCCACTTGTGGCACGGCTATGTGGCACTTGCTTCTTTTTAGCTTAAGCCCCGCTTCCTGGAACTGGCCCAGGACTTTCCTCAACCGGTCCATTAGTTGGCCTCTATTGTCTGCTGAGATGATGACATCATTGAAGTATGGCACCACCCCCGATATGTTGTGTAATAGCCATTCCATGATGCTTTGGAACAGGCCTGGCGCTATGCTGACTCCGAACTGGAGCCTCTTACATTTGAATGCCCCCTGGTGCGTGACTATGGTCTACGCCTCTGCGGTTTCATCATCGATGGTTAGTTGTTGGTAGGCCTGGGCCAGGTCTAACTTGGCGAATATAGTCCCTCGGCCCAGGGAGTGTAAAAGGTGCTGTACCACGGGCACTGGGTAGGCGCTTTGCTGTAGTGCCCTGTTTAATGTGGTCTTGTAATCAGCACAGATGCAAACTGACCCATCTGGCTTTACGGGGGTGACGATTGGGGTCTCCCACTTTGCGTGGTCTACTGGCTCTAGGACCCCTTGGCTTATCAGTTTGTCCAGTTGCTCTTCCACCTTTGGGGAGAGAGCAAACGGAACATGGCATGGCTTTAAACGGATTGGAGCGACACTTGGGTCTAAGCTGAAGGAGATGGGGGTCCCCTTATACTTGCCCAAGGAGTTGTCGAACACGTTGCTGAATTCCTTCTCCAGCTCCGCGATGTCTGCTGCCAGCCTGGGGGGGTTGGCTTCCGTAGCATGGACTCTGGTGATTCCTATCCGCAGTGGCTGGAACCATTCCCTTCTGAGCAGGCTGGGAAGGTTCCGGTCAACTATGGTGAGTGGCAGGGTTTCAGAAAATGCGCCGTACTCCACGCAGGCAATCTTCTTCCCCAAGACGCGAATTCGAGAGCCCTGGTAGTCCCTCAGTGTGATGGCTTATGGCTGCAGCTGCTCGTGCTGCTGCTCGGGTTGGAGCCGCTTTAGGGTGTCCCACGAGATCATGGAAATGTAGGACCCCAAGTCCACTTCCATGAGGCACGGCTTGCCTTCTATGTTAATGGTGGCCATAATCTTATTGGCCTTGAAGGCATCCATGTGCTTCACTCAGGCTTGTGCGTAGGTGAGGTGAGCTTCTTCCTCTCTGGCACCATTCCTTCTTTTGAATTTCGCGCCACCCGGGTTCTTCCGCTCTCCACTCTGGTGGCCATATTGCCTGGCAGGCAACGCCACTTGCCTGCCCTGCTTACTGGCTGGTTGCGATGCGTGGCAAACCTCTGCGATGTGGCCCTGGCGTTCACATCTGCAGTATACGGTGTCTCGGAACCAGCAGGCTGAATGGTGATGGTGCCCGCCACAGCCGCCGCACTCCCAGCTCCCAGTCTTCCTGCTGGGCTTGCTGGACCTCAGCTTGTGGACCTCCCTGTCGTCGTCGCTGCCTTCAGAGGCGGATTCATGTGGCAACAGGTGGCGATCCAAGGTGGTTGCATGGATCTTCCCCGTTCCTAGGATCCGCACCACCGAATTGTCCGACGATTTGGCAGCCCTTGCCTCATCAATGGCTTCTTTGAAAAAGACATCCTCATGAGTCAGAAGCTTCTTTTGGAGTGCGGGGTCTCTCATGCGGTCTCTCATGTGGGATGATCCGGTCCCGGATCATCCCTTCGGTGTCTGGGAACCTGCAGTTCTTCACAATCCTCCTCAAATCAGCCACAAAAGCATTGATTGTTTCCCCTTCTTTCTGGCTCCGCATGTAGAAATCATAGTGGCTGGCCAGGTAGGAAGAGGGGCCATAGTGTCCTTTGAGGGTGCATTGCAGCTCGTCCCAGGACACAGTCTGCAGGTCATCGGTGACCAAAGCGCCATTTCATAAATCTCGATATCACAGTAAGTTAAGAACAATGCTTTCTTCTGTGAATTGGGGGCGGATTACAGTCTGTTTACCTCTAGATGTAAATTGAAGTGGCCCATGTAGGATGACCACTTCTTCTTAGCGAGGTTGAACAGGATGGCCATGGGTTGGTGAGCCATGCTGGTTGCGTGTTGGGTCATTCTGCTTGGCTGGTGCGTTCCTTTGTCCGCTGTAATGCCGTCGGCTTGCCATGATGTGCCCTGTTCTCTCCGCGGTTCAGGATCCCACCCTCGTCGCCAGTATTTTGTGGGACCATGTGCAAAGGAGAGGCAGAACACAGCAGTACTGGTAGAACACTTTATTTCAGCTCTGAAGCAACAAACCCTCAGCCACAGCAAGCGCTGGCTTTTTAAGCCAGCGCTGTCCAAAGCTTCAGCCACTGACGGGGCTTCAATTTTCCCACTGATGGCTGAACCAATGAGTGGAGTCTGCTATCAGACTCCACTCATTGACAACATAAGGGCATACAGAACACAAATGATGTCCTGATTTGACTGGCAAAGGCCAGAGGAAGAAAACTGGAACTCCCTAGAGGAAGCTTTTCTAAAGAGCTAGAAACAGGAGACACAGTCAGGGAAGCCTGGTTCCTCCTGGCACGTTCACTTCTGTTCCAACCACGTCACCGCAGTCGGGTTTCCACTTCTTCTTCCTCCTCAAATGCTATTTATAGCTCAGCAGGGGATGACATACTGTGATTGTGGCCATTGAAAATGGCGGACGGGAGGAAGAGGGATTTCTCTGCATTTTATCCCTGCAACAACACTGCAAGAGAATTGTATTTGCTCAAAATTGGAAAAATGAAGAAATTCCGATAGAGAAGGTGGTGATTAAGAACATGTTGGAATGTCCAGAAATGAGTAGGTTAACACTAGCAATTAGAGAACAAGAAGAAAGGGAGTATTATAAGATTTGGGATCTGTTCTATGAATGGTTGGAAAATACAGCAAGGGCCTTGGGTGGTGCAGGCTGTTAATAGCCTAGCACTTAGCTCCAGCTGCCTGTAATTATTGCAGGCTCGAATCCCACCAGGCTCAAGGTTGACTCAGCCTTCCATCTTCTCGGGGTAGGTAAAGTGAGGACCCAAGATTGTTGGGGGCAATAAGCTGACTTTGTAAAAATGCCGCTTAGTAATAAGCAGGCATATACAATGGAATGAAGGCTATTGCTGAGCACACTGGGTTGTATCCCAAAAACTGTAAGCTGCCCTAAGTCTCCGGAGAAGGGCAGGATATAAATATGAATAAAAACAAATAAAAAATAAAATAAAAAATAAGAAGTTAAACAATACTGTAATAATGATATACCATGATATATAATGTTGAATAGGCTATAATATGAATGTAAATTAGCAAGCTTGGGGATCTATTTTTATGGATGGTTGGAAAATGAAGCAGGAAATTGAATGACACTATAATAATAATATACTATGATATATAATGTTGAATTGGTTATCATATGAATGCAAACTCAGTAAGAAATATATACAAATATTATTACATGCACAAGAATTATGTACCCAGTCGACTTTGTTATAAAAATAAAAAAACTTTAAATAAATAAAAAAAACACTGTAAGGTAGATTGAACGAAGCATAGCTGGCTCTAAAAGGACACCTACAGAGCTCTTTGGTTGAGTGGGGATTTGAACCTGCTTCCTCTTCCCAGGCCAACCCTCAACTATAGGTAGTCCTCGACTTATGACCACAATTGAGCCTGGCATTTCTGTTGATAAGCGAGACATTTGTTAAGTGAGGTTTCGCCCTGTTTTACTACTTTTCTTGCAAAGAAAAAAGGTTGCAAAACTGCATGGGACTCTCTTTAACAATTGCCCTGCTTAGCTATGGAGATTCTGCTTCCAATTGTGGTGTTAAGTAGAGAAGCAGCTGTACAGCACGTCAGTTTCAGCCTTGGTGGCTTAAAGCAAATAAATCTCTTTCTTTTTTTGGCAAAATTGACTAACCAGAAACACCCAAGTAGGACACTTGGACAATAAATCTTCCTGCTTCTGCTGTCTGGAGATTCTCAGTCATCCAGGTCAGGGTTGTCCCAAAAGGTGCTTTTTCAAGAAGCAACTGGACTTTCTGGTTTTTCTTTGAAGATGTTTTACTTCTTCTCCAAGAAGCTTCTTCAGCACTGACTGGATCCTTCTATTTCCCTCCATCCAGTCAGAGCTGAAGAAGTTTCTTAAATGAGAAGCGAAATGCTTTCAAAGAAAAACCAGAAGGTCCAGTTGCTTCGTGAAAAAAAGCATCTTTGGGACAACTTCCTACAACAGAAACAGGCTCCTTAAAAACAACTTTAGTGGTTTCTGAATATATTGTGTGCACCAATGTCCAGCTATGAATATATGATAGTCCCTTTTCAGGAAGATGTTTAATTCCAAGTCGGCTTGAGTTACTAGAAGTTGGGCAGCCAACTAAATTGTATAAATAAATGAATAATTTCCCCGTGCCTCTAATAAACTTAACTGAGATCTGCGCAAGAAGTGCAATAATAAATTAATCTAAGGGTGATTCAAGACTCTAAGGAATGTGTTTTATTTTTAATTTAAAGGGGAACACGCATAGAGGCTTCTAACAATAACAACGGAATAGAGTAGAACTTCTGGTCGTGAATGCTTCTGACCCCAACTAAATTGGGTGATGTCCAAAAATTTTGCAAAATTTTTGCAACTGGTCAGGAACAAATACTCAGGTGGCAATCGAACACAGCTGTGGCGATTTTCCCTTCTGAGCCATTTTTTAGGGTATGCGCATATGCAGTCACTCTCACTTCCGGTCAGTTTGAGAACTCCATGGCCTCACCCATACGTTTTTTTTGGTTAGCTGGGCAGAAATATTTTGTCATTGCCTTCTTCTAAAATGCATTCTAATTCTCATTCCAGTACAGGTAGTCTTACAACCAATCCTTTAGCAAACATTCAAAGTTACAACACGCTGAAAAATGTGACTTGGGTCCGATCCTCGCAATTGCAACCGTTGTCCCATCCCCATGGTCACATGATCAAATTTTCTCATGAAGCAGAAGTTTTCCAGAGACCTGCCATCCTTTCTTTCCACAGGCACCTCTTAAGAATCTGTGGATTAATGGCCTACATCAGGGGTGTCAAACTCAATTCCATTGAGGGCCGCAACATGGCTGTGTTTGACCTCAGTGGGGGAGGGGGACAGAGCAGTGGTGGTATTCAGCTGGTTCGCACTGGATCGGGTGAACTGGTAGCAAGGATTTGGCGTGGGTCCCCAAACTGGTAGTAAGTTCTGGCTGGCCACGCCCCTGACCCGGTTGCCCTCCCGCCCGATGCTCACTTCACTCCGCCTGCCTGATGTTTGCCTAAGGTATTTCTTTCTTTTTTTCCCTCCCGACAATCAGCTGTACATACGATCAGCTGTGCCGGGATTCCCCTGAGGCCCAGGAAGGCAAAAAATGGAGGGAAGGCCTCAGCCGTCCCTCCATTTTTTGCCTTCCTGAGCCTCAGAGGAGCCTAATGGAGCAAAAATGCCCCACCAG
Organism: Naja naja; assembly: GCA_009733165.1. Classification (NCBI taxonomy): domain Eukaryota; kingdom Metazoa; phylum Chordata; class Lepidosauria; order Squamata; family Elapidae; genus Naja; species Naja naja. Next base: position 31,622,949 of record CM019149.1, read on the forward strand.
AGGCTCTTCTGAGGCCAGGAAGCTCCCAAAAACGGAGCGTGGAGAGGTGCTGCGTGCCCCTCCAATGCTGTTTTTTTGCTTCCTGAGCCTTAGAGGAGCCTTATGGGAGCAAAAATACCCCCCCCCCCGAGGCTCCTCTGAGGCCCAGAAGGCCCAAAAAAATGGGTGTGGGGGTGGCTGCAAAAAAGCAAAAAAAAAAGCCATGCCCACCCAGTCACATGGCCATGCCCACCAAGCCACACCCACAGAACCAGTAGTAAAAATTTTTGAATCCCACCACTGGGGCAGAGGGGTATGGCCAGCATGGGCGTGGCCAGCATGGGTGCTGCAGCAAGTCTACAGCACTTTACTCGTTGTCCGAGGTTCCCTGCTGATGTTGTCCTGTTCCCAGGAACGAGTCTCAGCCTCGCCGAGACAATTTAGGGGGTCCTCGCAAGGACGAAAGAAGCCAAATAAGAGACACCACACAAGAAGTTTCTAAAGATGAGAAAGCACGGTGCCTGGGGTGATGTTGTGTCCCCCAGATCGCAACAGTCTCCTTTATTAAGCAGATTTAGCAGGGAGGGGTAACTACAGCAAAGGGGGGAGCAGGGTGTGGAAAGTTACCAAACAGCGTGAATCTGAGCATGCGTATCAACAAAATACCACCTGGTTTACAGGAAATCACAAATTCCAATAGAATAGAAACCTAAGCTCAGAGAAAACTAAACTTAATTAGAGGAGGAAGGCAATTGGGTACTATAACTCAAGTCTGTTAGACACTAGGTATTTTGCACTTCTGAAAGGAATGCGATGGGAGTAATACACATCAGTTGTGCCAGGCTCCTGTTATCTCGTAGCTCTTAACAAGGGTATGTCACATTCTTTAGCTGTGAGGCCTGGAAAAACATAAGGTACCATGTAACACCATTTGGCTGTGAGGCCTAGGAAAACATGAACCAAGGATATATCCATACATGGGTGTGGCCAGCTCAACATCACTCGTGTCAGGGGCACCTGTGGTGGCCCAAGCGCTCTGCCAGTGAAAATGGGCTCCCGAGCTTCGTTTTCAGCTGTGACGGCCTCCTGCAAGCCTCTGCCAGCAAAACCTGAGCACGGGAGGGCCACATGTTCCATTTTCGCTGGCAGAGGCACCACAGGCCGATCCTTCACTGTTTCCAGCGTGGCCCCCCAGGCCAGATCTAAATATCCTGCAGGCCGGAACCAGCCTTGAGTGGCCTACATGCTCACTTCCTACAGTATTGTGGAGTAAACTGTTCCCAAAAGTTGCTAAGACAAAAAAAGAAAACAAAACCAAAAAACAAACCTCTCCTAGTATCAGAGAGATGAAAGATTTTTCTTGAAAGGCTTGGTGGCCTGAACCAACCCTGACATACCATTCCAGTTGTTCCTGCACATTGGTTTATAGGAAACTTGTTCGTTGTGCTGGTTCAGGGCTTTTGCAATTTAATGTATTTTATTTATTTTTGCTGGTTTTACCTCTCGAAACAATGTGATGACTAAGTATGCCATCATCCACCACAAACATACACACACCTTTTTGATTCTGGCTGTACTTCTGAATCTTCTAACAATAGCCTGATGAAAAGAAACCTAGCAGAACGTATTTCCGCATCATTGTTTGCATTCGCATGCCAGAAATAGCTTTCCTTGCGTGCCACACTTCTGCAACCCCCAATGCCTTTTAAAGGTCAGGCAGAAGGAGGGAGAGTGTAGCAACCTGCCTTTTAAGGTAGGACAGTGATTTTTTTTTCCTGAAAGTGAACTCACTGCATTACTGAATCAGTGACGACTTACATTTAGGCATGCGGTAGATTTCCAAGAGATGTAACCGAGATTAGCCAATTATTGGAATAGTGTTTCTTCTTCAAAACCACTGAAGGACACAAGCAGGCAAATAAGTTTGTCTCGCATTTCTAGGGGCCAGCTGTGTACAGAATACAAGATTCCTCACTACACCTGAAATCCATACAGTGCTGGCGTTTTAGGACTGTCAAAAAACAGTCCCAAACATGCAAGCTTTTTTTGTTTGTTTGTTTCAAGTTTTTATTTTTATGGCATATAAAAATTCCAATTTCAATTGAACAGTGTGTTGCCTGGGTACAAATACTTTTAGGATATAATAATCAAAACGTTTACAACAATATTCATTACATTGGTGTTAATTATAGTCAGTGGTGGGATTCAGCATTTTTTACTACCGGTTCTGTGGGCGTGGTTTGGTGGGCATGGCATGTCTTGGTGGGCGTGGCAGGGGAAGGATACTGCAAAATCCCCATTCCCTCCCCACTCCTGGGTTAATACAAAATCCCATTCCCTCCCCATCCCACTAACCTGCTTTCCAGCTCCGTTCTCCTGTGCAGGGCAACCAAAGAAGACCCAGCTGATCAGCTGGGACTTGGGAGGCAGAGAATAGATAGGGGCGGGGCCAGTCAGAAGTGGGATTTGCCGGTTCTCCAAACTACTCCGAACTGATCAGAACCTGCTGAATACCACCTCTGATTATAGTATTAGTAGCAGTAGTAGCAGCAGTAGTAGTAGTAATAGTAGTAGTAATAATAATAATACTATTTACTTAACCAATTCAACATGCCTTTCTTATATCACTAATCCTATCCATTTATTTCCCTTTATCTAGCTCCTGTTTTTTTCCAGCTAGCTATTGATAAAAGACATCCCAAGTCAGAAAGTATTCAGTTTCCTTCTTTTCCTTGATTATAAGTGTTAGCCTATTCATTTCTGCACATTCTAATATTTTTTAAATCACATTTTCATCTGTTGGGGTCTCTTTACATTTCCATTGTTGCACAAATACAATTCTAGCTGCAGTCAAGCACGCATGCAAGCTTTTGAGTGCTTCATAATTCTTTGGAGGATAAAAGTATGCGAAGAGTACTGAGAAAATCCAAAGCTTGCAATGGTTCTAAGTGGCATTTTTTTTCACCTAATAAAGATATAGGTAGTACTGATAGTTCTTCATATAGGTAGTACAGGTAGTTCTTCACTTATGACTGGTTGTTAGTAAATGTTTAAAGTTACAATTAACGGTTAACAACTGTTAACTGTGGTTGTTAAACTACCACTGTAGTAACGTGGCTGTTAAGTGAATCTGGCTTCCCCATTGACTATGCTTGTCAGTAGGTTGCAAAAGGAGATCACAAAACCCAGGGGCACTGCAGCCATCCTAAATACATGCCAGTTGCCAAGCGTCCGAATTTTGATCATGTGACCATCAGGAGGATGCAAAGTTGTAAGTGTGAAAAATGGTCACATCACTTTTTTCAGTGCTATTTGGTCACTAAATGAATGGCTCTAACATTTACTTGTGCTGCTTTATTTGGGGGTTGTGAACTATCTGGAGTTTGGACTGGTGGGCTACAAGATGGACTGCTGTACATTTTGAATGAATGAATGAATGAATGAATGAATGGCCCTGCTTTCTGCCTGCCTAAAATTTGAGGAGCAAGGTAAACCAAATCAGCCCTACCCATTGTAATCTGCCCAATATTTCCCTACCCACCACTTCCATGCTCCCTGCTCTGCTTGCTGCTGTGGCATCTGCTTGGCCCCAATGTTTCTCAGCCTTGGCAACTTTAAGATGGGTGGACTTCAAATCCCAGAATTCCGGGAGAGGGCAGGGGAATTCTGGGAGTCGAAGTCCACTGCTTGGCCGGGATCCTGCCTGCCGCGGCTTGATGAAGTAACCAAACGGCCGTGGGATTGCACACACACCCGCTGACCTGGCCGGGATCTGACCAGCCGCATCACCCGGGCCTGCTTACGCAACCCACCCTCCGCTGCTGTCGTGTAGGACCTGTCGGGGATCGGAGGGTCAGACGCCGCGGCGATCAGCCAAACCGCCGGCAGCTTCTGACATCAGCGGGAAGCCTCGGCCAGGCGATCCCGTTTCCCACGTAGCGAGCCGGACCCGGCTGGCCGACTCAGCTCCACCTTTCCCTGCTAAAAAGGCGGGAATCGCGCTGTGGCTCGGATGAACCCTTACCGAAGGGGGCGGGAGGGGCGAGGAAAAGAGAGCGGGGAACGACGCCCGGGGAGCTGCATCGTCCCGGCCACGTCGCTTTGCACGAGGAGATCCGTGTCTGTCCAGGATGGCAAAAAAAGACCCACGTGTCTGCAAGGGCCCTTTTGTCCGACTGTCCTATGGACCCGGGTTCGCGGATAACGGTGAATCTGAGCTTCGCTTGAGGACCGCAAAGAGTCACTTTCCGGGAGATGCGCGGCTCTATAAATTAGAGAGATTGGTTGGGAGGGAGGGAGGGAGGGAAGGAGAGAGATAAAACGATAAAAGCTACATGAGGAAGATAGGATAAAAGAGATTAGGTGATGGTGGCGATAGCTAGCTAGCTAGCTAACTAGCTAGATTGTGTGTGTGTGTGTGAGAGAGAGAGTGTGTGGATGGTGGGGTGGGTGGATAGATAGATAGATAGATGATAGATAGATAGATAGATAGATAGATAGATAGATGATGGACATAGAATGATAGATGAGAGAGGGAGACAGAGATAGGCTGAAAGAGATGTGTGCGTGTGAGAGAGAGAGAGAGATGACAAATGCAGAGGGGCGTGCATAAGTGCACCATCATGCCTCCCATCCCTGTCCTATTGTCCCCATTTATTCGTACCTATTTCCTGTATTCTTACTCATGTTTATACTTATACCTATTATCTTGTAAGTGATTGACAAATCAAATAAATAAATTAAATAAATAAAGAGTTGATGCTCCAGCAGAAAATCTCACCTCCTCCTATTGGTCTCTTATGATTATACTACCTTTGTTTGCATGTACACTGAGAGCTTATGCACCGGAGTGTGTCCAATCACTCTTGGCCAAGAAAGAATATTCTATTCTAAAAATCTAAACCCACATCAACTTCTGGCCCCATCTCCCCTGGGGACAGCCATATCTTCACCCACCCCTTAAAGGCTGACAGGCTTGGGATTAGTCAATCTTGGGGAAATTCTGAAATGTTACGGTACTGAAGATTTAATGGCTGACCAGCTGCTGTAAGGCTGCTGTAAATGCTGATGCAATGAGGATGGCATGAAATTCCAAGTAATAGAGAAGGCAACTGTTAAAAAGATCCAGTTGACTGCAAGGAAAGGGTGTGGAGGGAAGCAGTCCAGCAATCCTTTCCCCAGCCTTTTCCTTAATTGTAGGAGCCATTCTTCTTTTCCCGAGCTCATGTCTCTTCAATTCCCTTCATTTTATCTACTTGACATGAGATGGAAGTTGGGTTCTGACACATATAAAAAGATACGATCATTCTGGGGATGTGTGGTGGTGGTTGTTTTTTTTACAAAAACAAAACAAAACTCTCTCCTTCCATGCAGTCATCGAGTTATCATAGTTCATTTAGTGACTGTTCAAAATTATAACATCACTGGAAAAAGTGACTTATGATCATTTTTCACACTTATGACCTTTGCAGCATCCTGTCATGCCCCTGATGGAGACTGACTCTGAGGGAGAGAAGGAGCAGTCAACAGGGAGTGGAAGTGTGGCTCCTGAGGTTGTGGAGGAGGCTGGGGAAGGGAAGAGGCTGGCTGGGCAGTCAGAGGAGGACCCAGGCCCATCCCCTCTCCATCCTAGGGCACACAGGGAGGAGAGGATAAGGGAGAGACGTGGTCTACTGTGGAGGAGAGGGCCTTGATCCTCTTCATAGGCTGCAGCTGTGACAACTGGATAAGAGGACGGACATGCGTACGGGCAAGTGCTGGAAACAAAGCATGGAAATACCTCTATTGTTCCTCTCTGAGTTTGGCATCCTTCCCAGTGTGTGTTCTTATATCTGTGGATGTCCTTCAGCCCTTATCTTGCCTGGTTTGTGTTGTTTTTTACCCTTTATAATTTAAACGGCATTTCCTCCTTCTTGTAACTACTTGTGTGGGAGTTTTTTGTCTCCAGTCAAGGATATTTGGAGCTTGGAAGCAAAGTGAAGGTATAAAAGGGGCTGCTTTTTGTGACTGTGTTTATTTTGTATCCTACCCTGGATCATCACACATCCCCAGGGTCACATGATTTACATTCAGATGCTTGACAACTGACTCACACTTATAACAGTCGCTGTGGCCCAGGGTTGGCGACCTGACAAGCAAAACCAATGGGGGAAGTCAAATTCACTTAACAACCCTGTTACTAACTTTACTGCAATGATTCACTTAACAACAGTAGCAAGAAAGCTCACAACATGGGGCAAAATTCTCTTAATGACTATCTCACTTAGCCACAGAAATTTGGGGCTCGATTGTGGTTGTAAGTCAAGGACTACCTGTACTAAACCTAAGTGAAGGTAGGAGGAGGATACTGACAACTTTAAGCCCAGAAATATCAGTTCTAAGATAAGCGTTGACCTGACCCTTTTCTTTCGCTAGTGTCTTGTGTGCTAAACTTCAGCGGTCTCTCCTAATGCATTGTAATCAGAGGTGGTTGTCTACTCATAAAATATTTCTATGGTCTTTTTAGAGTTGCCAACAGAAAGGGAGTGGGGAGCAGTGCAGCAGCTTGTAAAACCGAAACTGTATTCCATAAATGTTTTCAAAGATAGTAACTAGGTGACTGAAGTTTCTGCCAGGCAAAATTCTAACTGGAGAGCATGATTGATGATTCTTGGCTGTATTTGAAACCCATGATTATGATTCATAACCCAGAGTTGGCTGGCACTGGAAAACCCCAATAAGGGCTGTTAAGATTAAGGATGGAAGTTCCCATCCACAAATAGTTCCAGGCAATAGTTAAATCCCAGATTCCCGTTTAAATTAGAAAATAAATTGAATCTTAGACCTCAGGATAATTAACCCTATTTTGATTCATGGTTTGGCTTCCTGTTTTGTAATCAAAACATAAACCACACTCTAGTGATTCAGGTATAGCAAGGAACTATTAGTTCAACATTACATGGGGGATTTGTTGAAGGAAAGGGCAGATATGCACGTAGACACACCAACACACTGTGGTTCAATACAACATAAACAATGGTTGATTGAAGTCAGAAGTTACATCTGAATTGAGCCAGATCCTACAGGCTTAATTCCTATTTATGTATTTACAGATATTCCTTCACTTACAACAGTTCATTTAATGACTGCTCAAAGTTACAATGGCACTGAAAAGAGTGACTTATGTTCATTTTTCATTGTAGCATGAAATTGCCTTTGACACCTGGGATATAGATCAATTTTCTCCATGAGGATTACCAAGATATTTTTTTAATTCACATTTATATGCCGCCCTTCTCTGGAGACTCAGGGCGGCTTACAATCTTTGGAGCGAACCCAATGCTCAGCAATAGCCTTCATTCCATTGTATATGCCTGCTTATTACTAAGCGGCATTTTTACAAAGTCAGCTTATTGCCCCCAACAATCTTGGGTCCTCAATTTACCTACCCCGAGAGGATGGAAGGCTGAGTCAACCTTGAGCCTGGTGGGATTCGAGCCTGCACTAATTGCAGGCAGCTGGAGCTAAGTGCTGGGTGTTTAACAGCCTGCACCATTGGCAGGACATTTTGAAAACCCAGACGTAGCTAAATGTCTATGGAGCTTCTCAGTCATCCAGGTCATGGTTCTCCCAAAGGTGCTTTTTCGGGAGGCAACTGGACTTTCTTGTTTTTTTCTTTGAAGATGTTTCGCTTCTCATCCAAGAAGCTTCTTCAGCTCTGATTGGATGGTGGGGAATCTGACTGGGTGGAGAGGATGGATTCCCCTCCAGTCAGAGCTGAAGAAGGTTCTCAGATGAGAAGCAAAACGTCTTCAAAGGAAAACCATACAGTCCAGAAGTAGCTATTTGCAGTTGCAATATTATACTACAAGGTTTTCCAGCCATTACTCATATCTTGTAGGAAGCTACCTCCCTCCTAGAAAAATGAAATATTTTAGGAAATATTAAAAAGGCAGAATATTTCCCTAAAGGGAGAAATACGATCTTGGAGACAGAAAGCAGCCCCCACCTTTCTTAATAGCCCTCAGCAGATGTCAGCTCTCAAGAGGTAGATAGCTCTTATAGACAAAAATTCCCTGCAGCAAGGTCTGAAGAAAGCAGTGGTGGGATTCCAAAATTTTTACTACTGGTTTTTCTGGGCATGGCTTGGTGGGCGTGGTGTGGCTTGGTGGGCATGGCTTGGTGGGCATGGCAGGGGGAGGATATGGTACAATCTCCATTCCCATCCCACTCCTGGGGGAAGGTTACTGTAAAATCCCCATTCCCTCCCCATCCCACTAACCTGCTTTCCAGCTCCTTTCTCCTGTGCAGGGCAACAAAAGAAGAGCTAGCTGATCAGCTGGGACTCGGGAGACAGAGAATGGATGTGGGTGGGGCCAGTCAGAGGTGGTATTTGCTGATTCTCTGAACTACTCAAAATTTCCGCTACCAGTTCTCCAGAACTGGTCAGAACCTGCTGAATACCACCTCTGGAACAAAGGTAGGATTGGCCCTCAGCCACAGTAGGAATTGCACAACAAGCCCCCTCATTGCATCAGTAGTCCAAACTTCAACTGAGCTCAGACAACCTACAGAGCCACCTACAAAACAAAAGATCTTCAGCTCCAGAGTGAAGGGATTAAGACATGACAACCCAGGACATAATAGGATTAACCCACTAGCAGCAAAGCTGCACAATCTCCTAAGGACATTGCATCAGAGTCCAGACTTCAACCAAACCTGGGAGACAACCTACAGAGCTAGCTATAACCCCTACAACAGCCAATAGAATACATGTTCTTGCACAGGAACAGGAAGTTCAAATGCAAAGCCCAAGAGAAGGTATAAAAACACCTCACTTTCAACTCCGTGCGGTCAGCTTTCAGAACCCATGTTGTTCTGCTTCATCATTAAACCATCTTTCCAAATCAGCCTTCATATTTCCAGTGTCTTTCTCCTGGCTTGGAGTTGAACTGGTGGATATTTCTTGATCTATTTCTATTCCTTTCGGAACATCCCAGTCGTGAAATAGTTTTAAAGTATAGTAAGTAACCACTTGAATTTCTATGATCCTAGTAATACGCTTAATCACTACCTATAGATTGTAAGAAAGACCTGGCAAGAATACATTCTTCCCAGATAAGTAATTTGCTTGACAAATTTCTCCTAAGTATACAAGTAATCCTCAACTTGGAACCAGAATTTCCATTGCTTAACAAGGTGGTTGATAAGTAAGCTGTGCCTGATTTTATAAACCTTTTCTGTCATGATAATTAAACTAATCACAGCAGACTTTGCTTGTTGAAAGTGGTCTGGGAAGATCACAAATAATGGCCACATAACTCTGGGATTGTCATGCCCCTGGTGGAGACTGACTCCGAGGAAGAGGAGGAACAGCCAACAGGGAGTGGGAGTGTGGCTCCAGAGGTGGTGGAGGAGGCTGGGGAAGGGCAGAGGCCGGCTGAGCAATCAGAGGAGGATCCAGGCCCATCTCCTATCCATCCCAGGGCACGCAGGGAGGAGAGGATCAGGGAAAAGCGTGGTCTACTCAGGAGGAGAGGGCCATGATCCTCCTCATGGGTGGCAGCTGGGAGCTATGCAAAAGAGTCGGCAGCTGCCTAGTCACAGACATTGAGGCCGATCTTGTGCTTTCTTCGAATGAAGTTTATCTTTGTTGGCGTTCTGCCCATTGACTCTCCCCGGGTATCTGTTTGGAATGTGGAATTGACTAACTCGGCTTGCCTTCGAACTCCTGTCAAAGCGGTTTGTTTTTGGCTTTGTTATCGGCTCTTTGACTGTGAACTGTGTTTCTTGCCTTTGAAATGTTATTTTGAACGTAGTTTACTCCTCCACTGTGAACAATTAAACAGTGAAGCCAAGTTGAAGGCAGTAAAGGACTTTTAGTTATGGTTTGTATTTTGTTACATTTCTGATATACTCTGGGTCATCACAGGGATGCTGAAACCATTGTAAATACATGCCTGTTGTCAGGTGCCTGAATAAAATTGCCTGAATTTTATCCCCGTGGCCATGAGGGTACTGCAATGGTTATACTCCTCTCTGTTAAATTCCCCACACGGGTATCGGTAGTCCTTGACATACAGCCATTCGTTTAGTGACCGTTCGAAGTTACAATGCCACACAAAAGGTGACTTACAACTGGTCCTCACATTTACGGCCATTGCCGTCCCCTGGTCATGTGATGAGAATTTTGGCGCTTGGCCACCTGCGTAGAGTTACAACAGCTGCAATATCCTGGGGTGATGTGTTCACTAGTTGTGTCTTCCCAGCCAGCTTCCAAGAAGCTAAATCAATGGGGGCAGCTTGATTCATTTAACGACAGTATGATTCACTGAACAACCGCAACAATTTGCTTAACAATTGGGGCCAAAAAGTCATAAAATCAAGCATAATTCACTTAACGGTTGCCTTGCACAAGCAGTGGAAATTCTGATCGCACTTGTGATTGTAGGTTGAGGACCGCCTGTGCTGCCATTGTCCATTTTTTCCTGAAAACCAGAAACCCATAGGGTGAAGATTATAGGAAAAAAGAAACAAGAGTTGCTAAGGTGATCTTTATTAGTAAACATGCCAGAGGGCCTTTCCTTCCTTGCTAATGAATTGCAAAGCATTTATGCAAAGTTTGTTCTGGAAAGAATTACTAGAACAGACAGAGGTGCAGTTGAAACTATGGAAAGCTGGTTCTCACTAGCACTATACCAGTTAATACTTCGCAGCCTTTTATTCATCAAATTTTAAAACAACAGCAGACATCCAGAGGTCCATAACTTCATAGCAATAGCAATAGCCCTTAGACTGGTATACCGCTTCACAGAGCTTTACAGCCTGGGGTGGGCTTCAAAAATTTTAGTAATGGGTTCTCTGCCCCAGGAGAAAATTTTGGTGGTCCGCAGAGAAATATCACCCCAAAGCACCCTTCAAAGCAATTAATCCAGGCTGCACAGGAACACAAGGCTGCGCTGCATATGGCCCACGGGAACACAAGGCTTGCGTCACTTGCATTGCGAACAACATGAGGTAGTGAGGGGTGGGGAAAAGGGCAGAGGGGGGAACTTGCCCCACTCGCCCCACACATCTGGCCTGGCCACCAGTCTGCTTCTTTCCGCTTCTTTCTTCTTCTGCTTTTGGCTGCACGCATGGAAACCAACAAAAGTCTTTCTTTCTCTCCCCCAAACTCTGCCAGAAATGAGTCTTTGGGACCCTGCAAGGCATCCTGCTCCAAGAGGCTGCACCGGCACAACAAGTCTCACAAAGACTCATTTCTGGTGGAGTTTGGGGGAGAGAAAGAAAAGACTTCTGCTGCTTCTGCTGCTTTCCTTGTATGAGGCCAAAGTCTCTCTCTCTCCACCCCCTGAGAACGGAGCTGGAGATGGTATCCTGTGATCCCAAATAAAGAATGATCGATCGGTAGGAAACCGGGGTGGGGAATTTTCCTGCAGACTTTTTGGGGGTTTTCTCAGGGTCTCTGGTCCGCGGGATTTAAAATTATGAGTTTGGTGGTCCCTGAGGTCCAAAAGGTTGGTGACTCCTGCTCTGCCTGGTTGCTGGGTGGGCGTGGCCAGGGTGGGCATGGCCTAGTGGGCCTCCTGCATCATGGTGGGGGGTGTTTTTGCCCTCCCTGGGCTCCAGAGGCTTTCCTTGAGCCCCTGGGAGGGCGAAAATGGCTTCCCTGGGTTCTGGAGGCTCTCTGGAAGCCGGAAACGGGCCATTTCCGGCTTCCCTGAACTTCCGGAAGGCCTGTTTTGCCCTCCCTGAGCCTCCACGCGTGCCCTGCACTTACCTGCATCCAAAACGGGCCGCATAGAGACTCCTGGGAAGGGAGGGGAGGAGTGAGTGGGGCCAACCAGGAGTGGGATTTGGGGGTTCTCCGAACTGCACAGAATCTTAGCTAGGGGCTCTCCCGAATCCCCTGCAAACCCCCAGCAGCCCACCCCTGTTTATAGCCCCCTTGGAGCAGAGTCAGCCTATTGCCCCCAAACAATCTAGGTCCTCATTTTACTACCCTCGGAAGGATGGAAGGCTGAGTCAATCTTGAGCCGGTCAGGATCGAACTGCTGGCAGTGAGCAGAGTCGACCTGAGATACTGCACTCTAACCCCTGGACCCCCAAAGCTCTATGCTAGGTTGGGCCTGTCACCCTAACAAGAGAAACCGACTTTCAAAAATGTACAGAGGTAAATAGAGCCTTGGTGGTGCAGGCTGTTAAACACCTAGCACTTAGCTCCAGCTGCCTGCAATTAGTGCAGGCTCAAATCCCACCAGGCTCAAGGTTGACTCAGCCTTCCATCCTCCCGGGGTAGGTAAATTGAGGACCCAAGATTGTTGGGGGGCAATAAGCTGACTTTGTAAAAATGCCACTTGAGAGGGGCCAAAAGCCCTAGTAATAAGCAGGCATATGCAATAGAATGAAGGCTATTGCTGAGCACATTGGGTTGTGCTCCAAAGATTGTAAGCCGCTCTGAGTCTCCGGAGAAGGGCGGCATATAAATTTGAATAAAAAATATATATATGAGAAGTTCTGTTGCTAAGCAAGGCGGGTGCTAAATGAGTCACGACCTAGTACTGCAGTAATTGGCTTAACAACTGTGGCCATAAAATTAGGTGTGACTCGTTTCACAACTGCCTTGCTTAGCAACAGAATTTCTGGTCCCAATTGTGGTTCTAAGTCCAGGACTGCCTATATTTCTAAACCAGTTGGCTCCAAGTTCCTAAGTTCTACTCGTCTAAAGATGCCACGAAGCCATTCCCACATTTATTTCCTAAATTTTCCATAGCAAGGTAAGAAATGAGCAAAGTGATCGGAATGCAAAATACGATGATGCCTAGAGCCCCATCGTATTTTGTGCATGAGATAGGCAATTACTCATTCAAAGCCTCTTTTTGGGAAAACACCCTAGAATAAATTACCAGTTAGGAATCCAGTGTTTAGCTGGAAGCTACAGGGAAGAGAAGAGCTAATTTTAACCATCCTCTTTCACTCCCCTGTTCCTCTACCAGCAGCAAAGTTTTGCAGGCCTGAACTGATAAATTACAGCATACTAAATCTTCAAAAGATGTAAAAGGATTCCTCTTTGTGTTTTGCATAGGCTAAAAAGCTGTTCAAAGGCACAATCAGAGGTCAGCTGTGTGTTTTTTTTCCAGGTTAGGAGAAAGCAGTAGAAGATAAATGATGCAAATAATTCATCACAAGAGCAAATAGCAATAGCAATATACCACCTCATAGTGCTTTACAGCCCTCTCTAAGCAGTTTACAATGTCCCCAACAATCTAGGTTCCTATTTTACCATCTCACAAGGATGGAAGGCTGAGTCAACCTTGAACCAGTCAGGATCAAACTCCAGACTGTAGGCAGAGTTAGCCTGCAATACCACATTCAAACCACTGCGCCACCAGGGCTGCACAGTGAAAAACTTACACAGTAGTCAATCCTACTGATGGATTTCAAGACCTTTGCAACTATGCCTGCATTTTCTGCTGATTGGGAATTGTGTAGCTTCAGTCTTGACACACAAAAAGGGAGCCACTGTTGTACATTTAACAGGTTTAGGAAACTGCCAATCTGTGTAGGGATTGGGTTATTTTTGTTTGGATTTTTGTTGCAAAAGATTTTGCACATTATGTTACCTAGGTTTTAAAGCAGACGGTCAGCTAAGCCACTTGTTTGTCTCAAGGTTTTCTGATCCAAACCTTGTTCTAAGTAAACAAATACCAAACAGAGATAAAAGCAAAACCTTTTAATGCTTCTCTGCGAATTCCGTTTATTCACAGTGAAAAGGCTATTAAAACTCTGATAAGAACTAGCCTTGCCAAGGTTGTACAAGGCTGCCAAGAACACTAGATTAACTTGCCAAGAAATATTCCAAACAAAAAGTCCTCAAACACAAACCAAGATAGTCTGAACTTCCACAAGGCTTGAAGTGCAAGAACTTCTTTGCTTCCTGCAAAGAATACCAGTCTCTAAGGCTGACTTTTATCTCTTAAGGGAGGGACCATCACCTTGCAGCCTTACTCCCGAGTCACCTGTGCTGCTGCAGCTGCTCTTTCCTACGAGGAGCCCCACGCGCACACGCACTGGGCACAGGCTCCTCGGGGTCTCTGCATCACTGCTGCCAGCCTCCACAATCTCTGAAGGCAGCACTCCATTTCCTGATGGTCCTGGCCCCATCCCTGCATCACACGCAGGCCCCTCATCTGTCTTCGCTCTCCAAGACTTCAGCCGTCCGCACCTGCTGCCGGCGAACCACAACACAAGGATTAACAATATGCCATTATTGCTGATCCTTGTGTTATTATTATGCCAGAGATTTTGCGATATGTTACAGCAATATGTTGCATTGGTTATATTATAGCAGTGAATTTTGGGGTAAATCAGTGACAATTAAGTATAAAACATAAGGTTTTCTTCTCCTTTTTTCATTTATATCTGTATTTTTATTTCGTGTGTGTCCTGCATGGTGTTTCCTGCATTTTTTCTAATTTGTAATGCAGTGTAATTCCATTATCACTGTGCTAATGGCAGCATTAACACAATGTTTTTGGCAGCAGACAAAAAAGCCAATGCAATCGTAGGTTGCATTAACAGCGGGACAGAGTCAAGATCATATGTGAAGTATTAGTACTGCTTTATAAAACTTTACTACGACCACACCTGGAATACTGAATCCAGTTTTGGTCACCTCATCACAAAAAGGATGTTGAGACTTTGGAAATAGTGCAGAGAAGAGCAACAAACATGAATAGGGGGCTGGAGACTAAAACATACAAAGAATGTTTCCAAGAATTGGGCACGGCTAGTCTAAAGAAAAGCACTAAGGGTGACATGGCAGCAGTATTCCACTATTTGAGGGGCTGCCACAAAGAAGCGGGGCGGTCAACCTATTTTCCAAAGCACTAGAAAGCAAGTCAAGAAACAGTGAATGGAAACGAATCAAGGAGAGAAGCCACCTGGAATGAAGGATAAATTCCCTGGCAGTGAGAAAAAATTAATCAATGAATGGCTTGCCTTCAGCAGTTGTGGGTGCTCCATCCCTGGAGGCTTTTAATAAGAGACTGGACTGCCACTTCTCTCAAATTGTATAGGATCTCCTTCTTGAGCAGCGGGTGGGACTAGAACAGCAGCCCCCAACCTTTTGGTCACCAGATACAGGTTCTGGTTCCATGGAGAGAGGATTTTCCGTGGACCAGAGGGAGCATGGTTTCATATACTGCCTGCACCCCACAGGTGGAGCTTTGCATGTTTGCGCAGCCTGGTTTCTGCCATGTCGTTGCCCAGTGCCGGTTCACGGACCAGGAGTTGGGGACCCTCGGACTACAAGACCTCTAAGGCTAGCCTGAAATGGTATAGGGTTTCCTGCCTAAGCGGAGGTTGGACTAGAAGACCTCCAACGTTCCTTCCAACTCTGTTATTCTATTCTATTCTGTTCTGTTCTGTTCTGTTCTATTTGTATTCTATTCTATTCTAATTACAACAATTAATCAGTGGAACAACTTCTATTCTGTTCTGTTCTGTTCTGTTCTGATCTATTCTAGTTACAACAATTAATCAGTGGAACAACTTCTATTCTATGCTATGCTATGCTATGCTATTCTATTCCAATACTGTTATTTTGTATTCTGTGTTAGCAACCATATCTCCCAATTGCAACATGTCTGTCTCTGTCTATTCCTTCCTGCAACCACTCAGCAGCAGGATCTGGATAATTGTTAATGTTAATGGCCTATATATATAAAATGCCCCAAAGTGCAGTGATCCATGACTTCAATTCCTGGTAGAGGGCGGGAGTCCCATAGAAAACAAGAACTGCTATCTCCTTCCTGAAATACAGCCCTGGTAGGCATTAACTAAGGTTGCGTCGAGGCCTGGGGCATCGCAGGGGTCACTGATTCTTTCCTGTTCAGTCTTTTCCATCTTGCTCTTTTGCGCTAAAGAAAAACTGCTTATGCAACATAACTGAGCTGCCTGGGGCAAAGCCACTGCACGAAACCCTAACTTCTTAATTGGAAAACCACCCAGCGTTGTAAACCTTTAGCAACACCTGGCTTCACGTTCCTCTAAAGTGCATAAAGAAGTCCTCTGCATCTTTTCCAGCATTGCGGAGAATATAACTTCAGGGTGTGTTGCCATGCAAAAATCTCCTTCCGGAATCCCATGCCTCCAACGATGCCATTGCCCGTATGGATTGCGAACGATGGGGCTTGAGGATGGGTAGTCCTCAACTTATGCCCGCAATTGAGCCCCAATTTTTTGTTGCTAAGCGCGACAGTTGTTAAGAGAGTTGGTTCAAAGGACTGCAAGTCTATTGCATGTTAACACTCTCGACCAGAATCTGAACTGTCAAATTGGTAGTAGATAAGAATCATTGAAATTCAAGGTGGGCTGAACCTGGATTTTTTTTCAGGCACGGAGGGATTTGAGATGGATGGTGCGTTTGATCTTTTCCTCAGGCTTAGCCCTGTCATCTCCTACAGTTAGAGTACTGCATCCAGTTTTGGTCACTACACTATAAAAAAAATGTGAGACTCTAGAAAAAGTACAGAGAAGAGCAACCAGGATGATTAGGGGACTGGAGACGAAAACATATGAAGAACAGCAGGGATGGGATCCAACCGGTATAACTACCAGTTCTGTTGCTCTGCATCGCGCGCACATGCATGAGTCGTGCGAGTTGCACGAGTGTAATTTACGACCTGCTGAGCTGCCCGGACAGCTGAGCAGCACTGTGTACGGGTGCGCAGTGGTTGGAAAAGCACTTTTTTCCTGCTTTTTCAACCTCAGCTGTGCCACCCAAAGCAGTGTGGTTGAAAAAGCAGGAAATAAAGGACAGGTAAGAGCCCGGGCGGGTGGGTGGGCCAAAACAGCAGCAGACACAGAGAGAGCCGGACAGAACCGGTAGAATCCCACCCTGAAGAAGAAGAAGAAGAAGGGTTACAGGAACTGGGCATGGCTAGTCTAGTGAAGAAAAGGACCAGGGGAGACATGATAGCAGTCTTCCAATATTTGAGGGGCTGCCACAGAGAGGAAGGGGTCAAGCTATTTTCTAAAGCACCTGTAGGCAAGATGAGGAATAATGGATGGAAACTGAACAAGGGAGATTTAACCTGGAAATAAGGAGAAACTTTCTGACAGTGAGAACAATCAACCAATGGAACAGCTTTGCCTTCAGAAGTTGTGGGAGCACCATCACTTGAGACTTTCAAGAAGAGATTGGACTGCCATCTGTCAGAAATGCTGTAGGGTCTCCTGCTTGGGTAGGGTGTTGGACTAGATGACCTATAGGGTCCCTTCCAACTCTGATTATCTGTTTAGCTATTAAAAATAGTTTGCGTCTGCCTGTGATTTTCTACCCTGGTCAGCCTAGTAGGGTTGATCCAGCTCCCTCCCTCCGGGACATCTGGGGATGCATGGCAATGGTATCAAAAAAAAAATTGCTCTCTTTTCATGCATGTTGTCACACATGAAAAATGATGGCTCTTCAATATCATGGACACAGTTTTTGTCACTATTAATCTGTGGAACAACTTGCCTCCAGAAGTTTTGAATGCTCCAACACTGGAAGTTTTTAAGAAGAGGTTGGATAACCATTTGTCTGAAGTGATGTAGGCAGTGGTACGATTCAACCAGTGTAACAGCATTTAGAAAAGACCGTTTTTAGTTATAATGCTTGCCTTCTGTTGCATCCCCCAGTGAATAAAACAGCTGATGCACGGCAAATCGCTCTGTGGCACGAATCAGCTGCGCTCAAAAATAAGGAAATAAAGCACAGGAAACAGGCAGGGGCAGGTGGGCGGGGCCAAATGATCACCAGTTCACTTGAACCGGTCCGAACCGGTAGAATCCCACCCCCTTGGTTTCCTGCCTAAGCAGGGGGTTGGACTGGAAGACCTCCAAAGTCCCTTCCAACTCTGTTATTCTATTCTAAAGCAGTAAGATGGGAGACCTGCCATGTCTGGTTGTTACACTGTTGTTCGTATCGGGATAGGCAAATGAGACCCTTTTTCCCTTCGGCTCTGACGATGATCATCATCTCCCTATGTGATCATGCAACTATCACTCCAGAAGGTCCCTCCGCTATCTCAGCATGATTCAGCAAATGATGACATAGGAGCACAAATGGTTGAAAACAAGCAGAGGCAGCTACCGAAGGGGAAGGGAGGCTTACATCAGATCCCCATAATATGTGGGACATTCCTTGAATGGGAAGGTGTGAGTAGGAACTCAGGTGTGAGTTGGAACGGGGTGCAGGAACTGAGGGAACCAAGATGGGGGGATCCCCATTTAGGCTCTTAATTTAACCCTTCCATTCATTCAAACTATTTGAATGGATCATTAGCCAAGTGGTTTTTCTCCCTGCCTCCAGTCCAGCCCCTTGATGCAATACTTTGTTTTAAAGCTTTTCATGATCTGGTCCAGCACCAGGGATGAGTCAAGGGAGGATTAGCTTTGTTGATGCTAAATCACTAAACCACCCACAGAGCTGCATTCCAGCCTGGGATTCCCAAACCCACGGATTTGGGGTCAAAACATAAACAAGTCCATTTCCTGAAGGTCAAAACTCAAGAGTCTGTCTACAATGGAAACCTTTTGTCAAGCTTGAAATTGACATATGTGTAGCCATTTTATTTAGCCTTATTATATATTCCTTTTCTTTCTTTCTCTTTGCTGGTTATAGAATAGAATTCTTTATTGGACAAGTGTGGTTGGACACACAAGGAACTTATCTTGGTGCAAATGCTCTCAGTATACATAAAAGGAAAGATACATTCGTCAAGAATCATCAGGTATAACACTTAATAATAGTCCTAGGGTACAATAAGCAATCAAATCATACTAGGAAACAGTCAATATAAATTGTAAGGATACAAGCGACAAAGTTATAGTCATACAGTCACAAGTAAGAGGGGATGGGTGATAAAGAGTCATGAGAAGATTAACAGTAATAGTTGTGCAGACTTTGGAAATAGTTGAACAGTGTTGAATTATTTGTTTAGCAGAGTGATGGCTTTTGGGGGAATTGTCCTTGTGTCTAGTTGTTCTGGTGTGCAGTGCTCTATAGCATCATTTTGAGGGAAGGAGTTGAAACAGTTTATGTCCGGGATGTGAGGGGTCTGTAAATATTTTCACAGCCCTCTTTCTGACTCATGCAGTATACAGGTCCTCAATTGAAGGCAGGTTGGTAGTAATTGTTTTTTCTGCAGTCCTAATTATCCTCTGAAGTCTGTGTCTGTCTTGTTGGGTTGCAGAACCAAACCAGACAGTTATAGAGGTGCAGATGACAGACTCAATAATTCCTCTGTAGAACTGGATCAGCAGCTCCTTCAGCAGTTTGAGCTTTGTGACTTGGCTCAGAAAGAACATTCTTTGTTGTGCTTTTTTGATGACATTTTTGATGTTAGGTGTCCATATTAGGTCATGTGATATAGTAGAACCTAGAAATTTGAAGGTCTCTACTGTGTTGTCTAATATTGTAAGAGGTGGTAGTATGGGAGGGTTTCTTCTAAAGTCTACCACCATTTCTACAGTTTTGAGTGTGTTCAGTTCCAGATTGTTCCGGTTGCACCACAAGGCAAGTGGAACAACCTCCTGTCTGTATGAGGATTTGCCGTTGTCTCGAATGAGACCAATCACTGTTGTGTCATCAGCAAACTTCAGTATTTTAACAGATGGATCGTTTGAGATACAGTCATTGCTATATAGGGAGAAGAGAAGTGGAGAAAGCACACAGCCTTGGGGGGCCCCTGTGCTAATTGTACAGGTATCAGGTGTGATTCTGCCTAGCTTCACCTGCTGCTTCCTGTCTGTTATGGGGGGGAAGGGTTTTGGGCTTGCCACATTCCTAAGGTGGGAGGAGTGGAGATAGAGAGAGTTGGTTAGGCTAGGTGGTTCTTCTTCCCGTGGGAACAGAAGCTGACCCTGTTGAGTCCTGGATGTGGAGATCGATGACACCAGGCAATGTTGATTTACTTCTATTGGAGAATGTGACTTTTGGGGGCTGTTTCTAACTTCCAATATTATGTGGTATAATTCTGGGTTGTGTCAGATCCGGAATCACAACGGACCTTGCCAATTTGATGCTTCCCTAGATAAAAGAAATTGTTTTAGAAGATGGACTTTGCTCTTTTCTTCTGAAATGGATTTCATCACTTGGAAACCTGACACCTTTCTTTGACACCTTTCTTTAAAGCCACACACATACCATGAAGAGTCTCCTGGGCTTATGGTGAGAAGGATAAGGAGGATTATGCCTCAAAGGTAAGAGCCTACAGACGTGACCAAAGCACTTGGCGCACCAACGCGGCGGCCTCCAGGAGCGCAGACGGACAGGAGGAACAGAAGCCGCAAGAAGCTGATGGATCTGAAGGATTGTTTGCGAGCCTGCTGCATCGGAAAGATGGGGTAGGAGAAAAGGGCCTGTCACAATGTCCCAAAGGTGCTTTTTTTTTTGTTCAAGAGGCAACTGGACTTTCTGGTTTTTCTGTGAAGATGTTTCGCTTCTCATCCAAGAAGCTTCTTCGGCTCTCACTGGATGGTGGAGAATGGAAGGATCCACCATCCACTCAGAGCTGAAGAAGCTTCTTGGGTGAGAAGCGAAACATCTTCAAAAAAAAACAACAACCAGAAAGTCCTGTTGCCGCTTGGAACAAAGCACCTTTGGGACAACCATGACCTGGATGACTGAGAATCTCCATAGACCTGTCACTGTCACAATGTCACACCTGGAATAGAATCTATTCCTTCTCCTTCTCTCCCTCCCTTCCCTTCTGTTTCCTTACTTCCTCCTCCATCCTCTTCCTCTTCTTCTTCTTCTTCCAAAATCAGAATCAAAGTAAGTTTTTTTTAAAAATATACATCATCTTGGATGCTTGTTTTAAATATCCCTCCAGTGGAAAAAAACAATTTGAACATTTTAGAGTCTCCGTTGAGATCGCTGTTATCTTTCTTTCTTTCTGTTTTCTTTCTTTCTTTCTTTCTTTCTTTCTTTTTTCTTTTTGCTAAACAGTGCACTGTTTAAATAATACTGAGTCACTGAGTCAATAGTCTAGCTAAGTCAGGGCAACTTTCTCTACATCTAAACAGAAACCCAAGAAAGTATACAACGAAAGCTATTCTGATTTTTGACAGGAAAATCTCTCATAAATAGGAGTTGGATTGACCTTAATTACTGAGTCCAAACTCCAGGCCTGTGCTATTCATTCCATTCGTTGATAAATTGGGTTCTAGCCTTCTCCTTGGCTGGACTTGCTGCCCTCTTCTCCAAGCTCAAATGATAATAAAGTTTCACTTAGCAACATAACTTTGGGGCTCAGTTGTGGTCGTAACTTGAGGGCTACCTGTATTGTTGCCCATTTGGGCACCCCACATGTAGGTGAAGGGGAGAGCAAGGAAGTGCCCACAAATCCCGTCCTCCCATCACATTGTGGCCAGCATTTTCCATGGCCAGTTGAACAGAAATTTAATAGACTAACAGAGTTGGAAGGGACCCTGTAGGTCACCTAGTCAAGGGTGGGATTCAAAAATCCAGCAACCGCTTCCTGCCCAGTTGCTGGGTGGCGTGGCCATGGTGGGCGTGGCCTACCAGTACTTCCAGGAGGGACGTTTTTTTGCCTTCCCCAGGGTCCGGAGGCTTCCCTCAGGCCTCTGGGAGGCAAAACGGCCTCCCTCGGGCTCCGAAAGCCTGAAACAGGCCTGTTTCCAGACTTCCGGTAGGCCCGTTTTTCCCGCTCCCAGAGCCTCCGCACAGACCCTACACTAACCTCCATTGAAAATGGACTGCATGAAGACTCCTGGGAGGGGTTGGGTGGGCAGGGCCAGCTGGTTGGTTCAGATACCGGTTCAGCAAACCAGATGCAAATTTAACATCCGGTTTACCCCAAACTGGTCCGAACTGGTAGAGTCCCACCTCTGATCTAGTCCAACGCCCCCCCCGCCCAAGCAGGAGACCCTATACCATTTCTGACAGATGGCAGTCCAGTCTCTTCTTGAAAGTTGTTGAAGGCCTTAGATGGAGAACTTACTCTATGCATCCAGCCTGATCTCATGCTTCAGAATCCCATCATATACAACATTCCAGAAAAGTGAATGCATTGGATAGCATTCCTCTCTGCAGCTATGGGTGGAAAACAGAGCTCAGGCTTATAATAAAAAAAAGATGGAGCCAGGGAGCCCAGCTGATGTCCCCATTCTGTACAGTTAATCCTCGACCTACGGCGACACACTGAGCCCAAAATTTCTGTTGCTAAGTGGGACATTCGTTAAGTGAGCTTGGCTCCATTTTATTATCTTTCTTGCCACCGTTGTTAAGTGAATCGCTGCATGTGTTAAGTCAGCGACATGGTTCTTAAGCGAATCTGGCTTCCCCATTGACTTTGCTTGTGAGAAGGTTGCGAAAGGGGAATCGCATTGACCCAGGGACATTGCAGTCGTCGTAAATAGGAGTCAGTTGCCAAGCATCTGAATTTTGATCCTGTGACCATGGAGATGCTACAATGGTCATAAGTGTGAAAAACAGCCATAAGTTTTTTCCAGCGTCTTTGTAACTTTAAATGACCTGTTGTAAGTCGAGGAGCTACCTGTATTTGATTGACTATCCCAGTGCAATGTTGTTCCAAAAACAGCTACCAATATGTGGATATGGGGTATTTAGAATAGAATAACAGAGTTGGAAGGGACCTTGGAGGTCTTCTAGTCCAACCCCCTGCTTAGGCAGGACGGGTGTCAGCAATCTGTGGCTCTGGAGCCGCATGTGGCTCTTTGGGCCCTCTGCTGTGGCTCCCTGTTGGGTGATTCTACCACTGGCTGGCCCCACCCCTCACCCTCCCAGTCACTCCTCACCTGGCCTGAGAAGGTAAAACACAAAAACAGAAATGAGAGAGACAGAGAGAGAGAGAGAGAGAGAGAGACCTATTTCCCACAGAAAACACTGGGAGCCACAAAACCTGGGTAGGCATGGCTGGGGTGGTGCTGGTCATGTGACTGGGTGGGAGTGGCGTTGAGTTGGCCATGCCCACCCAGGTTTTGTGGCTCCCGGTGTTTTCTTTTCTGTGGGAAACGGGTTCAAATGGCTCTTTGAGTGTTTAAGGTTGCAGACCCCTGCCCTGTAGCATTTCAGACCAATGGTTATTTGGATCTTCTTCCTTTCTTCTTATGTCCAACAAGCCTTCCCAGCCTTGTTGATCTGGCCCACAGGCCTTGAGTTTGACACCCCTGTTCTATTTTGTTCTGAATTGCAGCCTGAAAGGGGAAACTTTCCTGCATCTGCACTTCCTCTGATGATGGGCCTTATAAATAAATTACCTTGGATACTGAGCAGAGATTGGGTGATATTCTGGCCAAGATTCTGAGGGCCAGGCTTAAGCCTTCAGTCACAAAGAGTTCCCTGGGTGACTTTTATTTTATTTCTCAGCCCAACCTATCTCATACTATTATTATGAAGATGAAATTGGAGATGCTCCATATGAGTCTTCTTGAGTATGGAGAGGAAGGAAGGAAGGAAGGCAGGCAGGCAGGCAGGCAGGCCAACCAAACATAGGAAATAGAGGAACTTTTTGCTATCCAGTTAACTAAGGTATGTAGGAAGCACATCACTATAGTACTGGGGGATTTTAACTACCCCGACATCAACTGGGAGACAAACTCTGCATTAAGTGGAAGATCAAACAGGCTCCTTACAAATCTAGCGGACAACTTTGTCTCCCAAAAGGTAGAGAAGGGAACTAGAGCATTGGTGGGATTCAATTTTTTTTAACTATCGGTTCTGTGGGCGTGGCTTGTTGGGCGTGGCAGGGGAAGGATGCTGTAAAATCTCCAGTCAGAGGTGGTATTTGCCGGTTCTCCGAACTACTCAAAATTTCCACTACTGGTCAGTGGTGGGATTCAAAATGATTTTACTACCAGTTCTGTGGGCGTGGTGTGGCTTGGTGGGAGTGGCTTGGTGGGCGTGGCAGGGGAAGGATACTGTAAAATCCCCATTCCCTCCCACCCCGCTAACCTGCTTTCCAGCTCCATTCTCCTGTGCAGGGCAATAAAAGAAGACCCAGCCAATTAGCTGGGACTCGGGAGGCAGAGAATAGATGGTGGTATTTGCCAGTTCTCTGAACCACTCAAAATCTCCGCTACCGGTACTACAGAACTGGTCAGAACCTGCTGAATACCACCTCTGAACTAGGGGATCAGCCATATTGGACTTAATTCTCACTAACAGAGATGAAATGATAGAAGGGCATTAAAAGAGCCTCTGTGGTACAGGCTATTAAATGCATAGCACTTAGTTCCAGCTGCCTGCAATTAGTGCAGGCTCGAATCCCACCAGGTTCAAGGTTGACTCAGCCTTCCATCCTCTCAGGGTAGGTAAATTGAGGACCCAAGATTGTTGGGGGAAATAAGCTGACTTTGTAAAAATGCCGCTTAGTAATAATAAGCAGGCATATACAATGGAATGAAGGCTATTGCTGAGCACATTGGGTTGTGCTCCAAACATTGTAAGCCACCCTGAGTCTTCAGAGAAGGGCAGCATATAAATATGAATTTTAAAAAAGCTACAGGAACCTTAGGGTGCGGGGAGTGATCATGCAATGTTGGAATTTAACATTATGCAAGCACAAGGAATAGAACAAGTCAAATTAGAGTCTTGGATGTTAAGAGAGCTGATTTCAATAAACTTAGAGAGAGTTTTGGAAGGATTCCATGGATGAAAATCCTCAAGGGGAAAACAACCCAAGAAGCATGGGAAATGTTGAAAAGTGAGATTATAAAAAAGGGAGGGAGGGAAGAAGGAAGGAAAGAAACATGGAAAGAAAAAAGAAGGAAGGAAGGAAGGAAGGAAGGAAGGAAGGAAGGAAGGAAACATGGAAGGAAACATGGAAGGAAAATGGGAGGAGAGGAGGAGGAAGGAAGAAAAGAAAGAAAGAAAGATATAGGTGTTATGTATGCAGAGTTTGAATATGATTGGTTGTTCTCATAAAGTGTTTGAAATCGTTGGTTTAAAAGTGCGGGAAAACCCTGCACTCTGATTGGCTGTCAGCCGATAGCCTATAAAAGCTACCGGCTGAGCCTTCGTTCTGAGCTGAAGTCACAATAAACTTTGAGTTGAAGCACTCCACGTCCTGCCTCTCTATGCGAACTTAACACTGGCGAAGGTGGATTCCCTGAAGAAGGCAATGCGGAACAGAGAAGAGCGAGATGGCTGTGCTGAACACGCCCCAGCCCCATTCGACCGAAGAATGAAGACTGGGAGTCGTATGCAGATCGGTTTCAGATGTTTTGGAAGGAAGCGATCTTGCCGCCATTTCTGAGCAGCGGAAGAGGCGGTTTTCTCACGTATTGCGGTCCGGCAGTTTTCAAGATGGCGAAGGCATTAGCGAGCGCAGCAGCGTGAAAGGTAATGGCATGGCCTGATCTAGAGAGGCTTTTAAGGGCACACTACTCGCTTAAGTATCGTGCCTAGTTAAGAGACACGAGTTTATTGCCACGATCAGGGGAAGACGAAAGCATAAATGACTTTGTGGCAAGTTTAAGAGACATTGGGGGTGCGTCGAATTCAGCAGTTTAGAGGAGGCCATGTCGCTCGTTTTGTTTTGGGCCTTAAAGACAAGGTTTTGCAGAGCAAATTACTGATGAAACCAAGATCACGCTGAAAGAAGCCATAGAGGAAGCATCTTCAGCAGAAGCCACCAAATCCTCAGCAGCAGCCATGAGAAAGATGAACAAGACTACGGGCCATTCAGATGGGGAAAAGACCACTACAACTCATTTTGATGAACTTGAATCTGAGTCAGAAGACAGTGGAGAAGAAGAAGAAATCAACAGACTCAGAATGGAGCGGAAAAGAAACAACCTGAGAAGGAAGGCGTGATTTCCACTGCATAGGTTGTGGGGAAACCACCCCGCACTGAATGTTCCTGGACACCATTTGCCTCCGATGTGAAAAAAGAGGGCACCTTGCAAGAGTCTGCAAATCATCCAGAACTCCACCAAACAGAAGAAAGTTTGCTACAAACAACAAAAACAGAGAAGTCAAGCCAAACAACACCAGTGAGAAAATGGGGCAACACAGAAGCAAATGGAAGGAATGAAACTCATCAAACAGTAACTATTGGTCATTCTTCCCTTTAAATAACAGGAAAATGCATGTCAAGGTATTTATTGAAGGAAGGCCTTGCCAAATGGAAGTGGACTCAGGTTCATACTTATCCATGGTGTCATGGGACACTATTCAAAGACTGATACCAGACATTCAGAAGACTCACTTCAAGAAGCAGGCATTAACTCTTAAAGACTACCAAGGGAACAAGATTCCAGTAGTTGGAACAAGAGAATTCAACGTGAAGTTCAAAGGTCACATCAAGCGCCTACCCTGACCATCGTGGATAAAGATCGCCCAATTTTGCTGGGGCTAGAATGGTTCAACCCGCTGGGCATCGAAGTGACTGGCATCAATCACGTAAGCAACACTAAGTGGGAAAAGTCCTTGAAGTCTGAGTTTCCAGAGGTCTTCAGCGGATTAGGCAAGTACTTGGGGACCCCTATCACATTTAACCTAGATCCCAAGGTACAACCAATCAGATTAAAACCCAGAAGGGTACCCTTTGCTTTGAAGGAAAAAATTGATGAACAATTAGATAAACTTATAGCCCAAGGGGTGCTGGAGCCCACAGACCACTCCAGGTGGGAAACACCCATAGTCACGCCAGTCAAGGCTGATGGTTCCGTGAGAATCTCGGGGATTACAAGGGGACATTGAACCATGCGCTACAGCAGAGCGCATATCCGTTTCCAGTGGTTCATCATTTATTACATTCTCTGGGCAGGGGCACAGTCTTCCAAATGGACCTGGCCCAAGCATACCAGCAGTTACCAGTAGATGATCTAACTGCAGAAGCCCAAACCATTGTAACCCATCGGGTGCATTCAAATGCAAGAGGTTACAATTCAGAGTAAGTGTGGCACCAGGCATCTTTCAAAGCCTCATGGAAAGGATGCTACAAGGGTTGCCGGGGTGGTGCCTTATTTTGATGACGTTTTAATCTCTGCTGAAAATGACACTCAGTTACACGAGAAACTCAGAGAAGTTCTAACCAGAAAAAGAGGGTTAAAAGTCAAAAAGAGAAGTGCACACTAAGAACTGACAAAGTAGAATTCTTGGGTTATATGATTGATAAACATGGCATCCACCCCACAGAAGCCAAAGTTCAGGCAATCAAAAGCCCCCAGGCCTAGATGCAAAACTGATTTGCAAGCATTCCTGGGACTTATTAATTTCTATCATATGTTTCTACCTCAGAAAGCAACCACTGCAGAACCCTTACACAGATTACTGGATAAAAATCTGCATGGATCTGGGGCACAAAAGAAGAAGCTGCATTTAACAACATCAAGAGACAAATCACTTCTGATTGTGTCCTGATACAGTTTTCTGAGAATTTACCTGTAGTATTGACTTGTGATGCATCCCCTTTTGGAGTGTGGGGGGGTGTTGAGCCACATGCTTCCCAGTGGAAGGGAAGCCCCTATTGCATTTTACTCTCGCACTTTGACCAAAGCAGAAGAGAAACAGTCAACTGGACAAGGCGTTGGCTATCATGGCAGCAGTCAAGAAGTTCCATGAGTACGTATATGGGAGAAGGTTCACCATTATGAATCACCACTTGGCTGAATAGTGGACTATATCAGTGGTCGCCAACCAGTGGGCCAGGGACCATTGGTGGTCCATGAGAAATTTTTGGTGGTTCAAGAGAAATGTCACTCCCAAAGCAGGCTGCACCTGCACCACCACATGGCCCATGGGAACAAAGGCTTGCATGCTTGCATTGCGATCAACACAAGGTAGTGAGGGGAGGGGAGAAAGGGCAGAGAGGGGGGACTTGCCCCACTCACCCCACATGCCTCACCTGGCCAACCAGCAAAGTCTTTCTTTCTCCCCAAACTCCACCAGAAATGAGTCTTTGGGAACCTGCTCCAAGAGGCTGCACTGGCACAACAAGTCTTACAAAGACTAATTTCTGGCAGAGTTTGGGGGAGAGAAGGAAAGACTTCTGCTGCTTTCCTTGCATGAAACCAAAAACTCTCTCTCTCTCTCTCTCTCCCTCCCTCCCTCCCTCCCTCTCTCTCTCTCTCAGAACAGAGCTGGAGACAGTATCCTCTGATCCCAAATAAAGACTGATTGATCGGTAGGAAAACAGAGTGGGGAAATTTCAGACTTTTTTTTTTGGATTTTCCCAGTGCCTATGGTCCATGGGATTTAAAATTATGAGTTTGGTGGTGCCTGAGGTCCAAAAGGTTGGCGACCCCTGGACTATATGGACCAATAATTGAGTTGCTTATCTTTCTGGTTTTCTTCCAGATTGTAGATTTCCCTCAGAGCAAAGCTA
Source organism: Naja naja (assembly GCA_009733165.1). Lineage (NCBI taxonomy): Eukaryota > Metazoa > Chordata > Lepidosauria > Squamata > Elapidae > Naja > Naja naja. The sequence continues at coordinate 31,651,268 of CM019149.1, forward strand.
AAGTTTCGGAATATATAATCAGATAATTCCCTATGACGTCTGGGGTTTTTTAATTGATGAGCAAGACATGCCTAATTATTTGAACTTTTGGAAGAGTCAGTGAGTAGTTGGAGTAGTTGGAGGGCAGGGAAGGAGGTGGAACAGATCCAACTGCTTGTAGTGAAGGGCGGAGATGATTCAGCGAAGGAGGCATGTGAGAAGTTGATATAAGTCTGGCGTATAGGATCCTCTTTCATTAAAAAGGAGTTTTATGTATACATCTTTATCCACTCTCACACACATACTTATGCCGTTCGTCGTCATGAGTTGCGACAATGACCCTTAACTCTGAGACGTGTCACAAAAAATAAAACTGCAAAATAAATTTAGGAAAAGATCTTTTGTTGTTGTTGTTGTTGTTGTTTATGGAGTCAAAACAGAATAAAGAGCTCTGTAGAGCTCTGATGTGCTGGACAAAAAAACCAAGAATTACTGGTATTTCTATCAGATGAAAGGGACTCGATCTTACTGCCACAATTGAGCCTAAAATTTCTGTTGCTAATTTGTGAAGTGAATTTCCCCCCCACTTTACGCCCTCCTCTGCCACAGTTGTTAAGTGAATCACTGCAGTTTGTTTAAAGTTATGCATGTTTACCAGACTCCTATATCTAAGCCTAAGTAGATCAGTTTTCACTGCAAATGGAACCTGACATTTCTTTTACTGTACTATTTTCCCTCTTCCCGGCTTGGCCTCGGCCTTCAAATTCCCTACGCATGAAGTCAAAGCCGATATTATCTAACGGTTGGGAGCCAAGAAGGATATGTCTCACAGCTGAACGAGAAAAGGGGAAGCTGAGTGTATTTTTAAAAATGCCCAGGCTGCTTGCATGCTTTGAGCTAAAAAAAACCACACAACACAACATTTCTTCGCCATGTATACAATTTGCATCTCAGCCAGGCCACTTGCCAAATTGAACAACAGCACAGGCTTCCCTCTGCTCAGATTATAACTAGAAACAGGGCATTTGGGATGATTTGACTGGGAAAGCGACTTCATCGTTTTATAAGTAATCTTTGACGTACGACCATAACTGAGGCAAAAGTTTATGTTGCTAAGCGAGACGGTTGTTTAGTGAGTTTTGCCCCGCTTTACAATCTTTCTTGCCACAGTTGTTCAGTGAAGCACTGCCGTTGTTACCTTAGTGAAATGGCTTTAAAGTGAATTTGTCTTCCCTCTTGACTCTGCTTGTCAGAAGGTCGCAAAAGGCGATCATATTGTTGGAAGAAAAATCCTGTCTGCTTCCAAGCCAGGAGGAAAAAAAACCCACTGGAAATAAAATGGAGGCTGGCTACAAGGAAAGAAGATCTCTGTTGATTTGATTCTCCAGAAACTTTGGTGACAGCAGAAATGTTTCTGGGGTGGCTGACCAAATGGCTAAGTGAGTGGATGGATTTTTATAAGGTTCTGGGGTTTTGTGTTTGAGATGCTCCAGGGGGGTTGTGCAGTGTAATGAGCCTTGTGTCTTTTACTATTCCAATGGTGGTGGGTTAATCCTATTATGTCCTAAAAGTCATGTCCTGTCCTTAGAATGTGGGTGGGGGAATATAAATTCTTAATCCCATCAGCTCCAGCTTTCTGTGGGAGCTGTGGCTGAAGGCATTTGTTTATGAATAGGATAGTCTGGCTTTCTGAATAGGTACAAAACATCCATACCTAAAGACTTGAGACCTATGAGATGAAGACTGAGGCTGCTTTCTCTGCAACCGTCATGAGGGAAGACCCCCTCCTAGAAGAATGAAATATTTTGAGAAATATTAAAAAGGAAGAATATTATATTTCCCCTGGATGAGAAATGGAGAAACATGCTCCTGAAGATAGAAAGAGACAGCCCCAGTGGTGGGATCCAAAAATTTTTACTACCAGTTCTGTGGGCGTGGCTTGATGGGCATGGCTTAGCTTGGTGGGCATAGCAGGGGAAGGCTCCTGCAAAATCCCCATTCCCTCCTCACCCCACTAACCTGCTTTCCAGCTCCGTTCTCCTGTGCAGGGCAACAAAAGAAGACCCAACCAATCAGCTGGGATGTGGGAGGCAGAGAATAGATGGGGGGGTAGTCAGAGGTGGTGTTTGCTGGTTCTCTGAACTACTCAAAATTTCCGCCATTCTCCAGAACTGATCAAAACCTTCTGAATACCACCTCTGGACAGCCCCCACCTTTCTTAATAGCCCCCAGCAGATATTTTTTGCCCAGTAAGAAAGACTGGGCCAGCCTATCTACAAAACAAAAGACCTTCAGCTCCAGGGTGAAGGGATTAAGACATGAACCTCCAGGACATAAAAGGATTAAGCCAATAGCAGCAAAACTCACTACACTGCACAATCTCCTAATGACATTGCATCAGAGTCCAGACTTTAACCAAACCTGGGAGACAACCACAGAGCCAGCTATGACCCCTTCAACAGCCAATAGAATACAAGTTCTTGCACAGGAACAGGAAGCTCAAGTTCAAAGCCCAAGAGAAGGTACAGTATAAACACTCCTCACTCTCAACTCCATGTGGTCAGCTGCACCAGAACTACAAACATGGGGTCCTGTTCATCAATAAATGGACCCTCTTTCCAATCACCTTCCAACCTCCATTTTCTCTCCAGTGCCCTTCTCCCAGCTTGGAGCTGAACCAGATGGATATTTCATCTGTTGGACCCATGCCCTTCCTGGTTGGTCTATGCCTCCAGGGAGGTGACATGTGGCTGGCTCCGGGCAGTGGTCAATGCTTCTCTGGGGGAAGGTACCCTTCCCGCTACCTTGAAGGAGGTGGTGGTGAGGCCTCTCCTGAAGAAGCCTGCCCTGGACCCAGCCGAATTGAACAACTTTCGTCCAGTCTCCAACCTTTGCTTTCTAGCGAAGGTTGTCGAGAGTGTGGTGGCAATTTCTGCTTTCCTGGAGGAAGCGGACTACCTGGATCCGTACCAATCGGGCTTTCGACCCGGGTATAGCATGGAGACGGCATTGGTCGCACTGATGGATGATCTCCTGAGGGCTCGGGACAGGGGTTCTTCCTCTGTCCTGGTCCTGTTAGATCTCTCAGTGGCTTTCGATACCATCGACCATGGTATCTTATTGCAGCGTCTCGGGGTTGGGAGTGGGAGGCACTGTATTGCAGTGGTTCCTCCTTCCTCTCGGGGCGCCGCAATCGGTGTTGGCAGGGGGCCAGAGGTCGACTCCAAGGGCTCTCACTTGTGGGGTCCCTCAGGGTCGGTCCTCTCACCCTCCTGTTCAACATCTATATGAAACCGCTGGGTGAGATCATCCATGCTTTGGGGTGATGTATCATCAGTACACTGATGATACGCAGTTATACATCTCCACCCCAGGCCACATCAGTGATGCCCTCTCCGTGATGTCCTGCTGTTTGGATGCGTACGGATCTGGATGGACAGTAACATGCTTGGCTCAATCCTGCTAAGACAGAGTGGCTGTGCGTACAGACATCTCGGCCCAGTCAAGAGATTCCATCTTTGGTCATGGGGGAGAGTGTTACCCCGTGGACAGTGCACGGAATCTGGGGTCCTCCTGGACTCACGGCTCAGGTTGGAGGAGCAGGTGGGAGCCGTGGCCAGGGGGGCCTTTGCCCAGGTCCGGCTGGTTCGCCAGTTACGCCCATATCTGGACCGAGATGCCCTGCGCACAGTCACTCAGGCACTTGTCACCTGCTCGACTACTGCAATGCTCTCTATCTAGGACTGCCCTTGCATACCATCTGGAGGCTTCAACTGGTGCAAAATGCTGCCTCGCGGGTTGTGATGGGAGTTTCCTGGTTCTCCCATGTTACGCCCCTCCTGCGTGGCCTGCATTGGTTTCCGGTTGCCCTCCAAATGAGATTAAAGGTTTTGGTATTGACATTCAAAGTCCTACGAGACATGGGTCCGGGCTATCTACGGGAACGTCTACTGCCGGCATCGAATACCAACCGCCCTGTACGAGTGCACAGGCAGGGACTCCTCGTGCAACTCAATGTCACTTGGCGGTGATGCGGGGAGGGCCTATTCTGTGGCTCCGCACTATGGAATCAACTACCTCTGGGGCTCCGCCTGGCCCCTGACCTCCACACCTTCTGCCATGACTTGAAAACTTGGCTATATGAGCAGGCTGCGCTGTGCTGACTCCTCTTGGGGGGGGGGTTGTTTTGTAATTTGTTAGTAATTTGGCTTGTGGGTTTAATTCTATTTTAGGTAATTATTTATTGTACTGGTTTTAACTGTGAGCCGACCCGAGTCCATTCGGGAGAGGGCATACAATAAATAAATAAATAAATAAATAAATAAATAAATAAATAAATAAATAAATAAATATCTTCCAACAGTCATAAATCTAAGACCGTTGCCAACCATCTGAATTACGAACACATGACCATGGGGATGCTGCAATGGTTGTAAGTGCGAAAAATGGTCAGAAGTCGCTTTTTTCAGTGATGTTGTAACTTTGAATGGTGACTGGATGAACTGTTGTAAGTCGAGGGCTACCAATACAATTCTCCTCTCCTGGGGAATCTTTGAGAAAGGCCCCATCAGGAAGTAGATCAAATTTCCCACCAGCCCTGTGGAAAAGCATGACCTAGCCCATAATAGTAGCAGCCATTCAATTCAATTCACCTGCCCCTGAGTAAGGAGCCCAAGTCTGCCACCTACCTCTTGACCTGGTGAGAAAGTAACTAAGGAGAGAACAGAGCAAGGAACCTCTTAGCAGATCTTAGATCTTAGACTCTGGAAAGAGTTCAGAGAAGAACAACGAAGATGATTAGGGGACTGGAGGCTAAAACATATAAAGAACGGTTGCTGGAACTGGGTATGTCTAGTCTTACAAAAGGAAGGACTAGGGATGACACCAGAGGTCGTATTCAGTAGGTTCTGACCAGTTCTAGAGAACCGGTAGCGGAAATTTGGAGAACCAGCAAATCCCACCTCTGACTGGAGATTTTACAGTATCCTTCCCCTGCTATGCCCACAAAAGCCATGCCCACAGAACCGATAGTAAAAAAAAATTGAATCCCACCACTGGATGACATGATAGCAGTGTTCCAATATCTCAGGGGCTGCCACAAAGAAGAGGGAGTCAAGCTATTTTCCAAAGCCACCTGAGGGCAGGACAAGAAGCGATGGGTGGAAACTAATCAAGGAGAGAAGCAACCCAGAACTAAGGAGACATTTCCTGACAGAACAATTAATCAGTGGAACAAACAGCTTGCTTCCAGAAGTTGTGAATGCTCCAACACTGGAAGTTTTTTAAAAGGAAATTGGATAACCATTTGTCTGAAGTGGTGTAGGGTTTCCTGCCTAGGCAGGGGGTTGGACTAGAAGATCTCCAAGTCCCTTCCAATTTATTCTATTCTAAATGGTTGTCCTCACAACTCCAGGTACTGGTTTGTTATTGTACTTCCAGCTACTCCACCCAATGTTATATTTTCTGCAGATCTGGTAAGCATTCCCTTTACTTCATGAAGAACTACTGAAAAATGGAAGACCCAAACCATTTACTGAGGCATCTCCCATCTCAGTACCTTTCCAGCCATACATGAGGAATTTCCTGACAGTGAGAACAATTAAAGACTTGCCTCCAGAAGTTGTGAATGCTCCAACACTGGAAGTTTTTAAGAAGAGATTGGACAACAATTTGTCTGAAGTGGTGTAGGGTTTTCTCCCTAAGTAGGGGGTTGGACTAGAAGACCTCCAAGGTCCCTTACCACTCCTTTATTCTATTCTATTCTAGATGACAACATTTACCAATTCATGTCTGAGCTTGAAAGCTAAGTGAGATAATGTACAGTACATAGGAGAGCACCAGAAAATTTCAGAGCTTTGACTGGGGTAGAAAGCCAACACGCCCTAGAAAAACAGAATGGCAACTCTTCTCTGTACTGCTGCCAAGGTATTTGCATCCATGTGCTCATAACATTACACAGGGCTGGCTTGATTGCAAAGCGTTTATCCTACAGTAAATATTTCTCATTTCTTTCTTTAGGACTACCAATCTCTGGGCCGTGAATTTTGGGACTGAACAAAAATATTTAAAACCAACACAAAGCCTCCTTTACAACATGTTCAGCTCTAGCTTAACAATGAGGATTTAGACTAAATGTTTGGCTGTTGAGGTTAACTTTATGGGGTAGGACATTATTGGCTCTGGCTTTGCTTAGTCCACATTTCTTCGCGGCATCTTATGTTGCCAAAAAAAAAAAAACACCCTCTGATTTCTTTTTAGAAACACTATCCTTTTTCTTTGATAATTTGCTAATCACAAAAAGTTCAACTGCTGCTTGAAATATCATCACCATCACCATTTTAGCTATTGTCTGCCCACTGCAAGACGAAGGCCTCTTCCGCATATTTCCAAACAATACGATCCTGAGCTTTCTTTTACCAACTGGGCCCGCAATACTTGCTAATCTCATTGATCCATCTTGTTTTAGGTCTCTTTCATGGATGCTTTTTATCAAGTGGGATCCATTCTGTGACTGCCTTGGTCCACCTGTCATCAGTCTGTCTTGCTATGGGACCAGCCCATTCCCATTTCATTTCTTTTACTCTCTTGATGGCATCGTATATACTTCCGTTTGTTCTCTAGTCCATGTGCAGGTCTTTCTGACTTGTGATGCCGAGCATGTATCTTTCCATGGCTCTTTGTGCCACTCCTAGCTTTTGTATCGATTGTGAGGTTAGCATCCATGTTTCACCAGCATTAGTTAGAGCAGGTAGCACGCATTGATCGAAAATTTTTCTCTTCAGGAATAGGGGGGAGGTTGTTCTTGAAAATTATGCTTAGCTTGCCGAATGCCTGCCAATCACATTTAACACACTGTTCATTTTCCTTTACTGTATCACCATCCATTGAGATCCATTGGCCAAGGTATATGTAGTGGTCTACTACATCTAGTTCTTCTCCAGATATATCTTTTTTTTTTCTTTGGTGAATTTATTAAACATGGACTGGCTCTTTTTTGGTACATATCTTTTGATGGAGCTATTACAGTATATCTATTATGGCTGATAATAATAATTCCAAGAGCACATAACTTTTAGAGATTTAGGTGTGCCTCAAGAGATTTATTTTAAAGCCAAATAATTCTCCTGCTTGTGTAACTCTTCTGAGTCTGGGAGGGAGGGAGGGAGGGGGGAAGGAAGGAAGGAAGGAAGGAAGGAAGGAAGGAAGGAAGGAAGGCAGGCAGGCAGGCAGGCAGGCAGGCAGGCAGGAAGGAAGGAAGGAAGGAAGGAAGGAAGGAAGGAAGGAAGGAAGGAAGGAGGCTCAGTTCTTGCAAATTCTTCTGAGTTCATCCATGTTTCATAGATCCATAATGCTTTGGGAAAGGAGGGAGGGAGGGAGGGAGGGAGGGAAGGAAGGAAGGAAGAAGGAAGGATAGATGGATAATTCTGAAAGTTAGGATGACCACATCTGGATACAAAACTCTGGACAACCAGTCGTTGGTAATTATTTTCTACAATTCTTTACTCTAATCTGATGGTTCTCCAGATCCAATAATGTCACTGAAAAGGAGAAATCACATTATGCATTCAATTCCCTCCCCCATTCTGAAAGGTTGCCTGTGCAGACAGGGAGTATACCGTATAAACATGCCTATCCTTTCAACTGACTTTTTAAACAAATTTAACCCTCCCAGTTCATTTCTAAACTCGGAGGCCTCTCACCATTTCTCTTCCTGGGTCAGCATTTTCCACTAGCAGTTCCTTTTCTTGCCCCACCCAGGATGCCCAAATTCTCAGAACCAGCATCAGCCCTTTGCTGCCCTTTCATCATATGGCCCTGGGGAGGGGAGGGGAGGGGAGGGAGGGGCCTCCCCCTCCTTAATGGCAGGGCAAGCCCAGGGCAAGGCTCTGCATGTAGAAAACTTCACAGCTGGAGCAGCAACAGAAAGGCCACACCTACATCTCTAAAAGTTACGCACCCTTACCAGCCATAATAGATATAGTAGCTTCAGCAGAAGATGTGTATTGGCCAGATTCAGCCATCGCACTAAGCTTTGGTTTGTCAGAAAGCTGCAAAAGGGGATGACGTAACCCTGGGACACTGCAACTTTCTGCTTTCTGAACCTGGCTGTTTTCTTGCAGATGTTTCATTACCAAACTAGGTAACATCATCAGTGCTAGAAAGGAGTGGTAGGATTCAGTTTTCTACTACGGCTGCTGGTGGCTCTGCTCCCACCCCACTAACCTGCTTTCCAGCTCTGTTCTCCTGTGCAGGGCAACTAAAGAAGACCCAGCCAATCAATTAGGACTTGGGAGGTGGAGAATAGATGGGGGCGGGGCCAGCCAGAGGTGGGATTTGCCAGTTCTCTGAACTACTCAAAATTCCTGCTACCGGTTCTCCAGAACTGGTCAGAACCTGCTGAATACCACCTCTGGAGTAGGGTTTTCTTTCAGTATATAGCTTAGCCCTGTGGGTATTGATGCTGGCTGGAGAATTCTGGGAGTTGAAGTCCACAAGTCTTAAAGTTGCCAAGTTTTGAGACCTCTGAGTTATTTACTGTTTCTTGATTATTGGAGTATGCAGGTAGTCCTCGACATGTGACCAAAACTGAGCCCAAAACGTATGTTGCTTAGTGATAAATGTGTTAAGTGAGTTTTGCCCCAGTTCACGACTTTACTTGCCATATTCATTCAGTGAATCGCTGCAGTTGTTCAGGCAGTAAGATGGTTGTTAGGTGAATCTGGCTTCCTTATCGACTTGCAAAAGGTGATCGCGTGACCCTGGGACGTCATAAATATGCATCCATTGCCAAGATCCTAATTATGATCACGTGACCATGGGGATTGCTGCAACGGTCATAAGTGTGAGAAATGGTGCTAAGTCACTTTTTTTCAGTACCACTGTAATTTTGAACAGTCACTAAACGAACTGTTGTAAGTCAAGGACTAGTTTACTTCTTGATTGTTGGTCTGGTGTTAATCGGTGCTCATCTGGATGCTGATTGCTGGTGGGGAGGTGTTTTTAATGTATCTGACTGATAAGCTGCCCAAGAGAACAACCATAGTCAGAATTTCATTCTAGGCATGATGATGAATTTCTCTGTAGAGCCACAAAACAGGCTCTCGTAAACTGGACAGATTCAAGGACGCAGCTCAGATAGAGAAATTATTTTTCCTACAGATGCAAAACAAGCATTTGTAAGAACGATCAACAATTGCAGAATCTAATCCTATTTCTTTATCAGCTCCAGGGTTTTAACCCTGGTTTCCTTTGCTTCTCTCATGGAGTAATGGATTCATTTCTTCACCCTGGATGTCTCCTGCCAAAGAAATTTGTATTTCTTGTTTTGCAAAGCTTCAACTCATGGTCTTCCCTCTCTGGAAAGAGTTTTAAACTAATTTGGAGAGGAATGGGAAGTGGAGACAGTCTGGTGCAGAAGTGCTCATGCCTTAGAAACCGCAATCGATGAGTTTGCACAACATGTTAAGCAAAACACAAACAATCCACTTAAGGCTTGATGCAATATATGAACCAAACTTTTCAGTATGCACTAACAACCTGTACTTATCATTAAAGAAATCTGCAAAGTATTCCACACACACACACACACACACACATACACAGAAAGCACTTTAGACTCTGCTGTTTCACAACTTCAACGTAGTACTCAATTGCATTATTGCATAAAATACGGAAGGAGAGGGGAAAAAAACAAACTTCTAGACCATGCAATGGCAAATAACAGAATAACAGAGTTGGAAGGTTTCCAATCCAACCCCCTGCTCAAGCTGGAAACATTTCAGACAAATGGTCATCTAATCTCTCCTTAAAAACTTCCAATGTTGGAGCACCCATAACTTCTGGAGGCACTTCTGGTTTATTGTTCTAACTATCAGGAAAAGTATCCTTATTTCTAAATTGGCTCTCTCCCTGATTAGTTTCCATCCTTTGGTTCTTGTCCTGCCTTCTGGTGCTTTGGAGAATAGCTTGACCCGCTCTTTGTGGCAACTCCTTAGATACTGGAACACTGCTATCATGTCACCCCTAGTCCTCCTTTTCATTAAACTAGGCATACCCAATTCCAGCAACCATTTATCATATGTTTTAGCCTCCAGTCCCTAAATCCTCTTTGTTCCTCTTCTCTGCACTCTTTCTAGAGTCTCCACATCTTTTTTTATATCATGGCGACCAAAACTGGATGCCGTATTCCAAGTGTGGCCTTACCAAGGCATTACAAAGTGGTGTTAACACTTCACATCATCTTGATTCCATCCTTCTATTAATGCAGCCGGAGGTTGCATTGGCTTTTTTGGCAGCTGCAGCACTCTGCTGGCTCATATTCAAGTGACCGTCCGTTAGGACTCTAAGAAGCCTCTCACAGTTACTACTGTTGAGCCAGGTACCAGCAAGTATATTCTATACTTCCTTAGATGGTTGCACAGCATGTAAGTTGAGGTCTACCAATATGTTGAAACTAGCCGTCTTGAAAGTGAGCCAGTTTGGTTTAGTGACTTAGTGGTTAAAGTATGAGTCTAGACACTGGGAGACCATAAGTTCTAGTCCCACCTTAGACACTTCGAGCCAGTCACCCTCTCACTGCCAGGAAAGAGGCAATGGCAAAAACCACTTCTGAAATCTTGCCAAGAAAATTCCACTTCTTCAGACAGCCAGCAGGAGTAACTGCAGTGGTGGCATTCAGCCAGTTCGCACCAGTTTGGGAGAACCGGTTGTTAACTTCAAAACCTGGCTTTTCTGGCAGGCATGGGGCTGTTGATCTCGCAACTGAGATGTAGCGGGATCCGGCCCTTCTGTTGTTTGCTGTTTTTTAAATTGTTTTTAAAATTTTTTATAATATAATTCTTTGTGTTTTGTTGTTGTTGTTGTGAGCCACCCGGAGTCCTTTGGGAGTTGGGCAGCATGTAAGTTTAAATAAATAATTAAATAAATAAATAAATAAATAAATAAATAAATCTTTCTGAGCAGTTCGACAAACTGGTTGTTGGAAGAAATAATTAGGGCAGAGAACCAGTTGTTAAATTATTTGAATGTCACCATTGAGTAACTGTCTGGACTTCTTTCTTCTGTCTTCCTTCCTTCCTTCCTTCCTTCCTTCCTTCCTTCCTTCCTTCCTTCTTTCTTTTTTTATTTTTGGAGGGGTGGTGGTTAGATGGACAACTTTTCCAGACTAAAGTATTGGGCTACCTCTATCATTTTCATTTTGTAAGGCTTGCATCCGGGGCCTTGCAGAATCTGAACCTTCTTGGGTGAGAACATTATATTTGCTTTGCAACGTGCTGCCTTCCCACTTATTTATTTATTGTTCACTAAAATGTCTAAAAACTCCATGAATCAAATCCAATGGCCCATGAGAAGCACATTATTGAGGAGGTAGCCAATTCCACTTGACTTCTCCATTATTTTAGGAGCGCTTTATTGTACTCAACAAATCTTAGAATTTCTCTGGAATTCCCATTATTTTCTTTTGAATTTGGCCAGGTGTGTCCCATCTGCTTTTAAAAGGTCACCAGTGCCCAGTGTGACTAGTAAAATCATTGTCAAAATGTTTAGTAGCGTACAACTCATAACATTTCATTCATCTTACAAGAAAGCAAAGGGATCCCCGTGGGTGGATGGCCTGACTGGGAACTTCTGCTTTTTATTCCAGGAAATAGTTGCACCAGAAGAGCTGGTGGCAGATTGTGCCTTTGCAATGCAAAGACGTCTGGAATTGTGGTTGCTTCTGTTGAATTGAACCTCGTAAATTTAGAAAGCGTACGTGATGCTCAGCCCTGCTATTCTGCTTTGCTTTCCATTGCTGAACTCCAAGAGAAAAACATTACATTTCCTATATGAGTCAAACTAATATTTCCTTCTCATGAATACAGGTAGTCCTTGACTTGCTTGTTTAGTGATTGTTCGAAGTTACAACAGTAGTGGAAAAAAAGTGGTTTATATCCGTTTTCCACACTTCTGACCGTCGCAGCATCCCCTTGGTCACGTGATCAAAATTTAGATGCTTGGCAACTGGTTCACATTTATGATGGTTTTAGGTGTCCTGGAGTCAGACCTGACAAGCAAAGTTCATGGGGGAGCCAGATTCCCTTAACAACCATGTTTCCTACTTAACAACTGCAATGATTCACTTAACAATGGTGGCAGGAAAGATAGAAAAATGGGGCAACACTTACTCAACAACTGTTTTGCTTAGCAACAGAAATATTGGGCTCAATTGTGGTCATAAGTCGAGGACTATCTCACTCTCCTGGCACTCCATCAGGCTGCAAAAACAGATTTAACAGATAATCAGAGTTGGAAGGGACCTTGTAGGCCATCTAGTCCAACCCCCCGCCCAAGTGGGAGACCCTATACCATTTCTGACAGATGGGAGTCCAATCTCTTCTTGAAAGTCTCAAGTGATGGCGCTCCCACAACTTCCGAAGGGCAAGCTGTTCCATTGGTTGATTGTTCTCACTGTCAGAAAGCTTCTCCTTATTTCCAGGTTAAATCTCTCCTTGTTCAGTTTGCATGGTCTAGAAATGTGTTTTTTTTCTCTATCCTTCCGTATATTATGCAATAATTCAATTGAGTACTGCACTGAAGTTGTGAAACAAGCAGTCTAGGTGTGAAAAACTTAGACGTAGAATAATGTTATTGTCACTTTGAATGTAAATGGCATACATTAAAATGAAATTTCATTGCACACAACTCTCAAAGGGTCACCACCTCCAATATACACTACATAAACATGACAAATAAATAAATACAAAATTATGCATGTACCCACATATATGACACAGAGAACTAGAACACAGTCTAGTTTCGATGTATACATGTACGCGGCGAGAGAAACAGTCATAACTCACTTCTTTCAGTGCCATTGCAACTTTGAACAGTCACTAAATACATGGTTGTAAGAGGAGGACTATCTGTACAGCCCCAGCCAGCATAGTTAGTGGAGAGGAATGTGGGGCCCGTACTTTCAGCTGTGTTTGCAGGATCCCACGTTTGCCCGCATTTGGATCTGTCTGAAGTTGCAAGATGCAGACCAGAGCGTACGATGAAAACATGAATTGACAAACTGACTGCAGATACTTTCCAATTTGGTAGCTCTGTTTTATTCACAGAGTGATTTAGACAGTTTCCAGGCAGGCTCTGGGGGCTATTAGTCACAACTATGCCCCTGTCAGGTTTTGTGACCCATGTTTTTTGCGGCAATGGGGCAGGGATAGATTTTTAAATGATGGGAAGATATGAGAAGTTAAAAGCGGTTTTTGGGATACTGGATAAAATCCCATTTATGAGTCACGGCAATTGCATAATGTAACCTTGGCTTGAAGTACCACATTTTTCTCCCCCCTGTTTTGTTTGGAAAGGGAAGAATTAAAGTGTCCACATCTGTATTTAGCCCGTCTGCTTGGGAGATTGCGAGGACTGTTTATCTGCTTTAAGGTTCCCAAATCGCCAGAGAGTGGAAGGTAATGGGGTGGGGGTGTATTCCAGGCAGGATGTTTACAATGGGGTTGCAAGCCCTTGGAGCAAGTGTGTCAGTGAGATTTTGCATCTCGCAAAAAACGAGGGCGAAAGGCACAGCGTGACACCTGACCTATATCCGGTCCCAAGGTCCTTGCGGTGAAATGATTAATTTCGGCAAACTCTGTCAAACTTTATCAGACTTAAACAGTGCAATTGATAGGCAGTTTTCTGCCTTTCTATCCCTATTTAAGGTAGTCCTCAACTTACAAACATTCGTTTAGTGACCGTTCGAAATTACAACCCCACTGGAAAAAGTGACTTATCACCTTTTTTTCCACACTTGCAACTATGGCAGAATTCCAGTGATCACATGATCAAAATTTGGAGCTTGGCAACGGGTCCATAGTTATGACGGTCGCGGTGTCACGGGGTCATGTGATCCCCTTTTGCGACTTTCTGAGGAACAAGGTCAATGGGGAAACCAGACTCACTTAACAACCGTGTTACTAATATTAACAACTGCAGTGATTTGCTTAACAACTGTGGCAAGAAAGATCATAAAATGGAGCAAAACTCACCTAACTATTGTCTCATTGAGCAACAGAAATTTTGGGGGTCAATTGTGGTCATAAGCAGGGTTGGATTCAAAAGTCCCAAGAACTGTTCTTTACCCAGTTGCTGGGTGGGTGTGGCCATGGTGGGCGTAGCCTACTGGAATTTCCGGGAGGGCCTTTTTTCGCTTTCCTCAGAGTCTGGAGGCTTCCCTTGGTCCTCTGGGAGGGCAAAAATGGCCTCCTTTGGGCTCTGGAAGCCTTCCGGAAGCCGGATACAGGCCTGTTTCTGGAATTCTGGAACTTCCGATTCGGCCCATTTTTCGCTCTCCCAGATCCTCTATGCTGACCCTGCACTTACCTGCATCCAAAATGGGCCACATGGGGACTCCTGGAAGGGGCAGGGCAGGGTGTGCAGGGCCAGCCAGTCAGTTCAACTACCGATTCAGCCAGTGATGCGATTCAAACATTTTTACTACCGGTTCTATGGTCGTGGCTTGGTGGGCATGGCAGGGGAAGGATACTGTAAAATCCCCATTCCCTCCCCACCTCTCTAACCTGCTTTCCAGCTCCGTTCTCCTGTGCAGGGCAACCAAGGAAGACCCAGCCAATCAGCTGGGACTCGGGAGGCAGAAAATAGATGGGGGTGGGTCCAGTCAGAGGTGAGATTTGCTGGTTCTCTGAACTATTCAAAATTTCCGCTACTGGTTCTCCAGAAATGGTCAGTACCTGCTGAATACCACCTCTGGGTTCAGCAAACCAGATGTAAATTTAACATCCGGTTCATCTGAACCATCCCGAACCAGCTGAATCCCACCCTGGTCCTAAGTCAAGGACTACCCATATCTGATTCTCCTTCCAAGGCTTTCCTGACGGGGTGATTTTTCTCCTTCAAAATCAGGATGCCCTTCCTCTTTCTCCTCTCATTAGTCACAAGCACTCCTTGTGGTCTCCCATCCAAATACTAACCGAATCCAAAAAGCTTAGCTTTTCAAGATTAACCAGGGTCAACTCTATTTTAATTAAGTGGAATAACTGAAATATGCTGTATCCCCTATATTTGCTCTTGCTTCCACTGTTATCACACTGATGTCATTTTCTTCAGTGGAAGTTGCCTTGGGCCCAAATGACCTTTTGAAATTCTCTCCTAAGTTCAAAGAAAGAGATACAGGGTGTCATTTTTTTTCCTGAATTTCTCAGGGCAAACGAGAAATCCTTCTACCATACCTCAAACTGGTCTGCTCTTTTTCCTCAGACTACAATAACTTCTCTGGAAGATATTCATTCAAATAGTTCCTCATAAAGAACTGTGAAAATGACCTTAGGAGAGAAGAACCATTAAGAGAAGTGAAACAGCCATTAAGTCTTATGAAAATGGAAAATATGAAGAAGAAATTCAGACGAAGCCCATCTTGATTCTGTTGGTATAGCAAAATTTGACTGACTTTCGTACTACAATATAGCAATTAAGAATCTGTTTCCTGAACATACATGATGAACTGACTATCCAAAAGATAATGACTTGTGCCGAGATGGATAAATTAACTCTGATGTTACAAGAAAAGGAGTATTATTGAATTTGGGGAAATTGGTATGACTGGATTGAGCTAAGATAGATGGATAATGAAAAATTAATGATAAGCAACATATAGGTTAAATGCTTATATTTGCATAAATTGTATATACTTGTAAATAATGCACAAAATAATAGTATAAGATGAATGCCACAAACTGTTAATGTCAAGATATTTACACTTTTTGTTTGTTTTTAAAGTTATTTAGATTAATAAAGTTTATTTTAAAAAAAGAATCTGTTTACTGATTTGGCCTACCGTGAAGGGCTGATCATTCCTTTGGGATTAAACCTTTGGGATTATCCTGGGAAATCCAGAAAACCAAAGAGACTTCATGCTATAAAATAGCCCTGGGGAAATGAATAGAATAGAAGAATAAAATATTCTTTATTGGCCAAGTGCAATTGGACACACAAGAAATTTGCCTCCAGTACATAAGCTCTCAGACTCGACCTAAAACAGTTTGCTTAGTGACCATTCAGAATTACAATGGCACTAAAAATAGTGACTTCTGGCCATTTTTCACACTTATGACTGTAGAAAGTTAGCACCCACCCCTCTCCTAGAAGAATGAAATATTCTAGGAAATATTATTAAAGGCAGAATATTTTATTTCCCTGGATGAGAAAAGGAGAAACATGTCTTTAAAGCAGCTCCCTGCAGCTCCCTGCCCCCCCCTTCAGCTCCAGGGTGATGGGATTAAGACATGGCCCTCAGGACATGATAGGATTACCCATCTCACCACATGGCACCTGGGAAGATTACATCACCCAGCAGGATTCAACCAAACTTGGCACACATACAACTTAACTAAGCTAGCTATGACCCCTGACAGCATCCAATTAGGTTACTCTTCCTGTGCCCCAGGAAGTTCAAAGCTTAGGGAGCGCATAAAACCAAGGCACTCTCAGCATCTCTCCCCTTTTCGCTCACGGAGCTCCAAGGCAGGTGGTCCTGTCCATCATTACACCATCTTTCCAAATAGCCTCCATGTTTCCAGTGTCTTTCTCCTCACTTGGAAGTGAACCCAGATGGACATTTCTTCCAACAGTGCCTAGTTGTTTTGGCCTGCAATGCCCTATAGTGGGATCCTGAGAGCCAGATATTCCCCCGCAAACAAACCTCGATCCCTTTGCAACCAAAGAAATGGATGCAAAAGTGCATTTAACTCTGAAAGAAACTTCAAGAACAAATTCTATTATTATTATTATTATTACTATTACTATTATTTTATTAGACTTGTATGCCACCCTACTCCCTAAGGACTCAGGACTCTTCCCCAAAGCTAGAAGACAGAGGATGGAGGGAGAGGTAAGGGGTGAGGAGAGTGGTGGAACAGGAGACAATGCAAGGGAATGTTCTGCTCCACAGTAATAATATATTAAAAAAACAACAGTAGATTATGTCCTTCCCACCTATTAACTAAAACACATTTAGAAATAGAGCAGAGCGGCAGAGCGTGTGAGAGACTCCTTGAATGATATTCCTCTGAACGGGAACAAGGACATCTCATGGGCAAGACTGCCAGATCAATAGCAAATGTTCTTTGTGCAGCCAAAATGGACAGAGGCTTCCAGGTTCCATTAAGGCAAAGGAGAACAGGACACCGGTGACAACAGGACATGTGCAGCTGACAGTCAGGTAGCCCTCGACTTATGACTGGGGAGAGGGGGGCTTAGCAACTATTCAAAGTTATGACAGACCTCCAAGGCTATCTCTGAGGGAGATAGGCAGTGTCTAAATCTGTCAACTCTGAAGCGAACTTGGCTGAAGCCATCTTGTGCTGCCTCATAATTGCCTTGAAGCCTGAGAGGGCGAATGGAGGGGAGGAGTAGATAGACCAGCTACCAGTCAAAACAAAAAATTTTCCTGTGGGAACCAAGGTCATCCCAACAGGTGGCTGTTGAAGGAGGAGACAAGCCTGCCACCCATCCTAAATGGACAATGTGATTGATGACACCTGGGAGTGGGGATTTTACTCTTTCAATTAGGTGAAAACTGCAGAAACTTTTAGAGATGGTTTTCAGTGGCTGCTTCGATGTGATGTATCCAATGAACATATTATTTGAGGAATCTACCGCCTCGGAGTTCTGCTTTCAATGGGTGTGTTACTCAAAATGCTGACATTGACAAATAAACAAAATAAATGAAAAGGCTAGTTATAACCCAGTTCCGAATTCCAAGTGTCAGCTTCCTCTCTTCCCACAGTCAAGTTTTGGGTGTTCCAAAACTACCAACCTGCATTTACATAATGTGACTGCAATTTACTCCATCCCCCTGCCCCCCAGAAACTAGCATTTACTTCCGGTTTCCAGAAAAAGCACCCCATAGCAAATGTTTGCTTTACAACAGGGGGCCCCAAAGTTCAACTTTAAGACTTGTGGACTTCAACTCTGGGAGAATTCTGGGAGTTGAAGTCCACAAGTCTTAAAGTTGCCAACTTTGGAGACCTCTGCTTACAACATCTACGTTCACTTAATGACCACTGCAAAAAAGGTCTTAAAATAGAGTCTCTGGCCATGTTACACTTGTCATGACTTACAACCAAAGCTGGCTGGGGAATTCTGGGAGTTGAAGTCCTCCAGGCTTAAAGTGGCCAAGGTTGGAGACCCCTGGTATAGAAAAGGGCGTGGGGGACGCGTGTTTTGCAAACAATACCCTTTCTCCGCTTTCGCTGGCACCAATCTCCTTCCCTTCCTCCTTCCCCTCCTCCTCCCCCCGCGGGTTTGCGTGATATTTCTACACACCTGCCTGAATTACAACTCTTCCAAGTTCGGAGTTTCCCGTCTGAGCTGTTTGAGCTGCTTACAGCCGCTTAGCCAATGGGGTGGCGAGGAAGGCGTGGCCTCTCCATTCATAAATTCGGACCCGGCCGAACGGCACCTCAGTCTGAGTGCTTTTCAGCCGCTTTCAAGCCTTTCTCCTCCTCCTCTGCCCGGACGACCATGTGCTACGCCTGCAAGCCGACCTTGCTACAGCTCAGCATGCCCCAAACCTCCGTCAGGGCCGCGCCTAGCGAGCCCCAATACTTCACTTTTGATCCTCTCCCGGAGGACAAGAAGAGTCCAGCCCACCGGGGCTACACCAAGACCCGCAAGCCCAAGAGACGTTCGCAGAAAGTCCTCTACCCACCAGTGGTAAGTCGTGAGGGGGGGAACGGTTCGCAGCCCGGTCCGAGAAACGGGAGAGTTAACTGGGGTCCATCCAAGAGTGCCATACTCGGTCTTGACCCCTTTAAGATGCTCGCTGGCTGGGGAACTCTGGGAGTTGGAGTCTCCACCTCCTCTGGTCCAGGGGTCTCCACGCTCCAACCTTGGCAATTTTTAAGACTTGTGGACTTCAATTCCACAAGTCTTTCCTGCCTGAGCAGGGGAGGGGGTGGACTAGAAGACCTCCAAGGTCCCTTCTAACTTTGTTACTCTGATAATTTATCTGGCTTGTCAAGAATAACAGTGGCAGAGTTGGAA
The DNA here is from genome assembly GCA_009733165.1 of Naja naja. Classification (NCBI taxonomy): domain Eukaryota; kingdom Metazoa; phylum Chordata; class Lepidosauria; order Squamata; family Elapidae; genus Naja; species Naja naja. The sequence continues at coordinate 31,670,291 of CM019149.1, forward strand.
TGGACCCTTGGAGGTCTTCAACCCCTGCTCAAGCAGGAAAAATTGTAGACAAATGTCCAATCTCTTCTTAAAAACTTCCAATGTTGGAGCATCCACAACTTCTGGAGGCGAGTCGTCCCCCTGATTAATTGTTCTGTCAGGAAATGTCTCCTTAGTTCTAGGTTGGATCTTGATTAGTTTCCACCCATCCGTTGCTTCTCGTCCTGGGCTGACGGGGATTGGAGCAGTGAGGAAACCATCCTGGGCCTAGCAGCACACTGCCAATTCAGGTATGCTGCTCCCATATGAGCAGCGTACATATCCAGTACGGATTATTTTCCAATAATTGTGCAAAGAGTGTGTTTGTCTCCGAATCGGTGTTTCTCACCTTGGCAACTTTAAGAAGGGTGGACTTCCAACTCCCAGAATTCTGGCTGGGGAATTCTGGGAACTGAAGTCCACAAAGTCACCATGGATGAAAAATACTGTTCGAAGTAGCTATCTTCAACCTTGCCTAAATAACACGGTTGGAAGGGACCTTGGAGGTCTTCAAGTCAGCCCCACCCCACCCCAGGCAGGAAACCTTATACCATTTCTGACAACTGGTTGTCCAATCTCTCTTTAAAAACCTTCCAGGGGTTGGAGCATTCACAATTTCTGGAGGCCAGTTGTCTGCTTTGTGGGACTGTAACCGTCATCCCTGCAGGGAACAGCAGCAATAGGTCCTTCTAATGCCGTATTTTTTTGGAACTTGGCAACTTTAAGATGTGTGACTTTCCACTCCCAGAATTCCCCAGCCAGCATGGACATGGTGCATTTAGTGCATTATAATCCAAATCATTCCTGGAAGCAGAGGGGGTGTTTTTTCCCGGTATGGGAAAGGGCAATTATTTCATTACAGAGGCATGGAACTAAATGCAGAGGTTAATCAGGGTGCTGTGTCACTAATCCCTTTTCTTGCTTCTCTTTCTCAGGTGAAGCGTTACTATCCCACTGAGGAGCGCAGCTATGCAAAGACCCTCCTCTTCATCCTCCTCGCCGTTGTCTTCTTCCAAATCTATAATGCAGAAGAGGACCTCCTGCTTGCTGGAGCTACCATGGAGGACAATACATCCACCTGCTTTCTGCAGGGCGGGGAGTCTCAGGCCCCTTCGGCACAGCCCGTCATCGCAGATCAACCCATTGTATCAACATCCCCCTTGGAAATCGCCAATGTTTCTGAGTGGTCCTGGGGCCAGGACAGATCTTCAGAATCTACCCTCGACATCACCCATTTTTTGCAGCAGAATCCAGCTGCTTTCTGAAGAGGGAACGACCTCTCTTCCCTCCCGCCGGAGGGGGAAACGGACCAAGAGTCTATAAACTGGGAAGCCAGGCGGAGGGAAGCCAGGCGGAGGGGCTGCCTTGCTCGTGGGCCTTTAGAAAAAGTCTCTTTGTAAAGCAGAAGTAAAGATGCAAGAAAGGGACAAGGAGGTCTGGAGCTCAGCCTTGTGTGTTCCTGCTCGGAGGTTGCCAAGCAAGGCTGACGTCATAAGAAACTTGAACTGGACTGACACGGCATTATGCAAACAGGAAGGGGGACATTCCTCGTTGCTGCAATTGAAGGAGGTGGGGAAAAGGGGATATTTAATATTTATTATTAATAATAATAATAATAATAATATCTATGTAATTTAAGCTGACTTTTATTTATGTGTGAAACTGGGAGGTAGGATAGGGAACTGCTGCTGTTGGGCTGCACTATGCCTTTGGAAAGAACTCTTACAATGTTTTTATGTTTCTTTAGCAAGGTAGAATTAACAGCGACGGTTTTGTGGGTCATGAATCTCTGGTAGGAAGAAGGCTAGATTTTGGAAATCAAGAATCTTTAGGATTTGTACTTTGGTGAAGGAGCAACGTTTTAGTGAAGATTGAACGGTGATCAGAATTTTGCAAATGGTGTTGTGATGCTCCAATACTGTACCTTTTAATGGGAGGAAAAGTTGTGTGACAGAGGAATAGAAAAACTGACAAGTAAAAAAAAAGTTGTCTTTGAAGCTAACAGACAAGACTTCTTAGCTTAGTAATAACTGACACAATAAAAGTTAAGGATGCTTCTTTTTATTTATTGTAAAAACATCTGATTTTTTTCATTGTTCCTGGTTTGTATGTTAGCCAGAACACTGTTTTGTTAGTGTTTGCTGTGTAACAATAAGTGGTTTTTGAGGGCTGATGCAGCCATACTAGCATTTCCAAAACTTTAATAGGTCATTTTTGTGAATTGCACTTTACATGTTAACACTATTCCAGATGAACTGGCTCAACTCTGTATGTTCTGTGAACAAATCAATAAAAAATTGATGTTTTAATCTTTGCCTGGCTGGGATATTTCTGAAAGCTGTGTGTAGAAGGAGAACCTTGGATTGGCAATAAACCTTTAAGAAAATTTTTGAGGAATCAACCAACACCCATCCCGGTCCTGCATTCTAAATTCACAAAATCCCTTCACACACACACACACACACACACACACACACACACACACACATTACATATGAAAGAATAAACCAGTGAGCATTCCATCTAGCCCAAGGGTCTTCAAACTTGGCAAGTTTAAGACTTGTGGACTTCAACTCCCAGAATTCCCGAACTAACGTGAGTGGAGGAGGAATTCTGGGAGTTGAAGTCCACAAGTCTTAAAGCTGTCAAGTTTGAAGACCCCTGGAATAAACACTGGCAGCTTGTTCATCATTAAGCCAAGCTCAGAGAAGATCAAAACTCAACTGTTTAACCCTGAATTACATTTATTTTCTACAATTTGGACCGACAAGAAGAATGAGTCTAGTAACCGTGAATTCTGTTTCAGTTGCAACTTCTGAGTCACCTTCAAATGTTGCCTTACCTAGAATGTGCTGCAATAATCGACCCGCATGGCAAGGAATATGAGTTACCACCACTTGGGTTTCCTCCTGGTCCATATATGGCCACATCCACTCAATTGCACTGCTGCCTTATGATTACATCAGCTGTGCTAGTAGAAGCAATGAATTGAGGATCGCCTTCGTTCATTCAGGGAACTTGTAAGGCCATTTGGTTCCAACACTAGAACCAACGTTTCTGTAGCCCAGGTGTTTTTTTGGAAGAACAGGACATTTGCCTTGCTATATTTAATCTGAGTTTGTTTGTCCTTTTCTGCCCTATTCAGGTTTGGTCGCCACAATGTAAAAAAGGTGTGGAGAAAGAGTGTAGAGAAGAGCAACAAATATGATTAGGGGACTGGAGGCTAAAATATAGAAAGAACTGTTGCAGGAACTGGATATATCTAGTCTAATGAAAAGAAGCACTAGGGGAGACATGATAGCAGTTGTTCCAATATCTCAGGGGCTGCCACAAAGAAGAGGGAGTCAAGCTATTCTCCAAAGCACCTGAGGGCAGGACAAGAAGCGATGGGTGGGAACTAATCAAGGAGAGAAGCAACCCAGAACTAAGGAGACATTTCCTGACAGAACAATTAATCAGTGGAACAAACAGCTTGCTTCCAGAAGTTGTGAATGCTCCAACACTGGAAGTTTTTTAAAAGGAAATTGGATAACCATTTGTCTGAAGTGGTGTAGGGTTTCCTGCCTAGGCAGGGGGTTGGACTAGAAGACCTCCAAGGTCCCTTCCAATTTATTCTATTCTATTCTAAATGGTTGTCCTCACAACTCCAGGTACTGGTTCATTATTATACTTCCAGCTACTCCACCCAATGTTATATTTTCTGCAGATCTGGTAAGCATTCCCTTTACATTCATGAAGAACTACTGAAAAATGGAAGACCCAAACCATTTACTGAGGCATCTCCCATCTCAGTACCTCTCCAGCCATACATGAGCACTTTCAAGTATGATTTTCCAGGGGGTTTGTACACCCTTAGTTTTCAAGGCCACATCTAACTAGCTTGCTAATCCAACAAATTATGGTTCTCAAATGCTTTAAGGAAATCAAGATATATTATGACTGCAGCATTCCCACCATCTATTAAGGAGATTACCTGTCAAAAATTCAGATGAGGTTAGTTTGATAGGATTCTGCATGACTTTTATTAATTACTGCATGATTATCAAGATACTTACAGATCAGCTTCTTCATGATCTGCTCTAGAATTTGCCAGGTATTTGATGTCTGTCAGACTGGCCAGAAGTTTCCCTTTTCCACTTTTTAGGCACTGGTTCTCCTATGCTTCTTTTTTTAATTATTATTATTAAATTTATTTGCCACCCATCTCATTTTGAAATAACTATGACACTTCACCAATTTGTCAGGATTTCAAAGATATTGCATACAGGTAGTCCTTGACTTACAACAGTTAATTTAGTGACTGTTCAAAGTTACAGTGGCACTAAAAAAGGTGACTTGTGACCATTTTCCACCCTTATGACCATTGTTAAAGGAGATGGAATGTTGAGGCCATCAGACTGATTGAGGATGGGCGGCTGGGTTTCTTCTAGGTTGCACTTGGCCCCTGATCTCCGCTCCTTCTGCCGTGACCTCAAAACATGGCTATTTTTGCAATCCGGTCTGGACTGACAGGGGATCGGGGTTTTTAATTTGATTCTTTATTTGGCATAATTTAATATCTTTTTAATTTCTTTTAACTTTTGTACTTTCTGTCTTTTATGTACGCCTGAGTCCTTCAGGAGAGAGGGCGGCTTATAAGTCCAAATAAAACAAACAAAACAATTCCCTTGTAAAGTTGCAATTCTTCCCTTGGACTGAACTGAGTGACGAGAGAGAAGTGAGGACATTTCTATTCTGTCCTATGAAAGGGCCACTTTGTCTAACAATAGTAATAATCATAGGTACACTGATAATGACCTTGGTTTCCCCAAAACTGGCCAGCAAACCCTAGAATTTCTCACCTTGAGGTCCTCAACTATAAACATATCTTGCCTTCCCCAATTCTTTGACTTTCTCTTTCTTGTAAAGCAGGTGCCCAACTATCAGTGCAATAAATGTGTGTGGGGAGTTTCTCCTCGGTGTTGTGTACTTCTGAATTTGCCACGACAGTTCCTCAGAATAGAATTTAAACCCAGAATTTACATAGAATTCAAAACAGGGATTCCCTGACTCTCTCTTTATTCATCCAGTCCTACTTCTTTTTTCTTTTTACAACTTCCTCATAGGGCAAATGTTTAAACTGGACCAAATTAAAAACTGAGTACTTCTGCCTTTTCTTTATTGCCTTTTCGCTTATTCACTGAGCATTTATAGTAATGATTCTGCTTCCTTCATCTACAACAATTTGTTCTCAATCTTGAGTTTTCCTGACATGGACGCCGCAGTTCCTTATTAGCTTCGTCTACTCTTCCTTGCCAATCTATCCCTTTGTCATTTAACAGAATAACAGAGTTGGAAGGGACCTTGGAGGTCTTCTAGTCAAGCCCCCTGCTCAAGCAGGAGACCTTATACCATTCTGGACAAATGGCTGTCCACTCTCTTCTTGAAAACATCCAGTGATGGAGCACCTACAACTTCTGAAGGCAAATCGTTTCATTGATTAATCGTTCTGTCAGGAAATTTCTGCTTTGTTATAGGTTGGTGCTCTATGAATAAATAAATAATGGATAACAATAGAAATCTCTGGCTGTCTATTCTTCTAATGTATCCTTTTCCCTCATCAGATCTTCACTCAGCTTCTGGTTTCCCCACTTGTTTCCTTCTCCATTTTTGCCTTATTGCAGCTATTTACAATTGCCCTTCCAATATCACATTTTCTGAATCACCCCCCATGTTTTTAGCCCCCTTTCCCCTGAACTTCGCCCATCCTTTCTTATTATTTCATGACTAATAATATGGTTTGCCAATCTTTAATGAAGGCCATCACTTTAAAAAAAAATAAACTTTAGTAAACTTCAGTAAACTTTATATACATGCAGGTGGTCCATCAATTTTCAAAATGGATTCGTTTTTCTTTTTCTAAAAAAGTGGCCTTTTTTGAATACAGCGTGGTTTTTTTTTCTGTTTAGTCATCCTTTCCATAAATTTGGCTTGAATATATCAGAGTGGTGATGGCATCATCAGTCAATCAGTCACAAATGAATTCTCTTGCAAGCCCTTTTGAGAAGAAACCCTGAAGTTGGTATATCCCCATGACTTTCTGACTGTTTCTGATTTCTGCTCTGACTGATGAAGCTGCTTGGATGAAACATCTCACATGAACAAAGTTTGGTCCAGTTGCCATGATTCAACCTTTGGCCTGGGTGACTGAGTCTTCATTGATGAATTCTCTTGGAGTTTCTTCAAAATAGACCAATCAGAAGCCTACCTAGATGAAGAACCCATGAGGAACCAGAGTTCTTAGATTCCCATCACATGGTCCAATCAGGGATTAGTTACAAGAGTCCAGCCATCTCTGCTTCAGTTGCCTGTGGTGATAAATTCACTACAAAGCAGCTGTCAGCCTTCAAGACTCCTTTCTTTCGCTATCTTTTCGGCTGCCATAGTAACGGGAGAGGGTGAATCAGTTGGGCTTTGTGGGACGGGAAGTGTGCTGGAGGCTTTGGAGAATGAACTGTATAACTTGGGGAAACTTTATTGTTTATGCTTATTTGCTTGCTTACTGCGCAACTGCAGCTCTTTATCAAACCAGGCCAAGGTCAACGGCCAAATGTCTGCATCACCACCTGAAGATGCCCCACATGACAGTATACACATCTTCGATTGGATGGACCATTTGAACTATTGTGGGTGGAAATGTTGCCATCACTTTGTATATGTGTTTTTCACACGCAAATCCTCAGGTCTAGAATTCTTTTGATGCTACCACTTGATTTCCAGTAAAAGTTCCTTTTCTCTATAACAATGGAGTCTAAGAGTGTCTTTTTTGGACTCTGAATGGCGCACCATCTGACAGCAGCTCAATTTCCAGCCTCGGGAATTGCCAGCCACAACTTCTGGAACAACATCAGGACACCAGAAAACTAGTTCATGGCCATTCAGGCTGAAGCTCATCCTGGCTTCATGAGACAAGCAGAAATAAGTGTATTTCTCCTTTGGGGAGCACCTTACAGAAAGAATCATGAATATTCCAAGGAAGTAATATAAGGAGATAATGCACAATAGAGCAAATAGCAAGCTTTCGGATACCACCCATCCATTTACCAGTTCTAAGACTTAAAGTTCAATATACAGGTAGTCCTTGACTTACAACTGTTCATTTAGTGACTAAAGTTACAAGAGCACTGAAAAAGTGACCTATCACCATTTTTCATACTTACGACCTTTGTAGCACCCCCATGATCATGTGATCAAAATTCAGATGCTGGGCAAACTGGATCATATTTATGACCGTTGCTGTTTCGCAAGGTCATGTGTTCTGTTTTTATGACCTTTTTACTAGAAAAATCAATAGCCAGATTTACTTAACTGTGTCACTAACTTATCAGCTGCAGTGATTCGCTTAACAACTGTGGCAATGAAGGTTGTAAAATGGGGCAAAACTCACTTAACAAATGTCTCACCTAACAACAGAAATTTTGGGCTCAAGTGTAGTCATAAGTCAAGGACTTATGTATCCCCACACCAATATATGTCCAGCCTTACTGAGAGCACAGTTTACCTGGGGGAGAAGAGATTGAAGAAAAGGTTATGTTCCTATTGTGTTTGCTTCTTTCTGTTTACAGTTTTGTGGGGTCCCTCGGTGCTGTCTGAGCTTGGTTGTTTCCTTGCAGATATCTCATTACCCAACTAGGTAACATCATCAGTGCTAGAAGCGAGTGGGATTTGGTCTCTGTTTATATATAGTGGTTTGCGCTGTCATTGTTGGTGGGAGTGTTGTTTTCTTCTTGCTGCTTTCACGATTAGATGTTGTTTACAGTTTGACTATTTGTCTGAGTTGGTGGTTCTGTGATTGGGGTATTTTTTTTATTACTATTGTTATTTTTGACAGCTTGTTTGTTGATCTGATATTAATCCTGGTGTTAATCCCTGTTTATCTGCATGTTGATTGCTGGCAAGGGGGTGTTTTGGTTTGGTTTTGACATACATGTGCTTAAGGGAAATTAATAGCTGGTGCACACACACACACACACCCATTATGACTGCATGGAGAGATATCGGTTAAAAGCATTTTGAGGGTATTTGCCAAAATATACAACAGGAGTCTTGTTTGAGACTGATTTACCCTTCTAGGCCTTCTGTGTTTGCTATCTGTGGGTACAATATTGGCTATCTAGGATAAGGCGTAGCCCATTAAGAATTTGTCATCGGCAACCAGCCCAGGGATTGTGAGTAATCCACAAAGATAACCTGCCTCCAGCCTTCACTTTTTCTGGAAAGTTACCATGCTAAAGTGATGCAAGAACCAAAACGTCTGATGAATTGTCTTTTTAAACACAATCCGCTGGCCAGATAAGGCTTCTATTTTCCCTAATAGCTTCTTTGAAAGGCTTTGTTCGCTATGTTCCTCATTGCCTGAATTTAGCGAGGTATTTTCTGCCAGACCACATCCATTCTAGAGGAGCATTTCACAGAATAACAGAGTTGGAAAGGATCTTGGAGGTCTTCTAGTCCAGCGGTTGCCAACTGGTGGGCCACTGCCCACTGGTGGGCCACGAGAAAATTTTGGTGGGCCGCAGAGAAATCTCACCCCCAGAGCACCCCCCCAAAGCAATTAATCCAGGCTGTTCAGAAACACAAGGCTGCACCACCCACATGACCCACGGGAACCCTCCCCGCCCACTCACTCCTTGCCCAACAAACTTGCCTGCTAAATTGTTATTTTTCCTTTTTCTGACCATCAGCTGTTCTGCTGTGCCGCAAGATTTAGATTAGCTAGGAATCAGGAAATGGTTGGATTTCTTGCTTTCTAGCTAGTATTTATTTATTTATTTATTTATTTATTTATTTATTTATTTATTCGACTTATATGCCGCCCCCTCTCCCAAGGGACTTGGGGCGGCTCACACTAAAATACAATACAACAATAAATTACTTAAAACTATATTAAACAGGTTATAAGCCGAATAAGCAATTTAAAAGCCCCCATATTAATACAAAACCCCAGGAGTCAACATAGCCCAGATTGTAAAAACAGCCAGGTTTTTAACTCGTGGTGGAAGGTGCGGAGATCGGGAGCCAACCGGAGCTCCAGTGGAAGAAGATTCCATAAAGCGGGGGCCCCCGCAGAATAGGCCCTCCCCCGGGTTCCCGCCAAGCGACATTGGGTTGCAGATGGGACCGTGAGGAGACCTCGTCTGTGGGCCCATACAGGGCGGTTGGCACTTGATGCTGGGATCTTCGGCTCTGCTTTTAAGCACAGCCGAACCTCCCTTAGGACTGAAGGTTCCATTATTCAGTGCAGCAAATTTTACGTGACAGACTCAGGGAACTGATGGCAGATAGATAGATCTCTTAATGAGTCTGTGATTCTGTGAGCAACTCAATCTGCCTGCCCGCTTTGCCTGATTTTGGGTAAAAGTTCCTCTTTTTTTATAAAAAAAATCAATATTTATATAAATATTTATAATATTTACATACAAGCCATGCCCAGCCAGTCACATGACCACTAAGCCACACCCACAAATTAGGCCATGCCCACAGAACTGGCTAGGGGTCCCCAGAATTTAGAGTTTGGTGGTCCCTGAGGTCCAAAAGGTTGGCAACCCCTGTTCTAGTCCAACCCCTGCTCAAGCAGGAGTTCCGGTGCCATTTCAGACAAGTTGTTGTCCAATCTCTTCCTAACCTCTATTGCTGGAGCACCCACAACTTCTGGAGGAAGGTCGTTCCACTGATTGTTTGTTTGTTTGTTTATTGGACTTGTATGCCGCCCCATCTCCGAAGACTCGGGCCGGCTCACAACTAAAACATACAACAATAATAAATAGCTAAAAAAGAATTAAACAAACACAAGCCCAATGATACCAAATTTAAATTTTAAAAATTTAAAAATGAATTAAAACCATCCCATCCCCCCCCGGGAGGGAGTCACAGCCCGGATTGGTTAAATAACCAGGTCTTCAGGTCGTGGCTGAAGGTGCGAAGGTCAGGGGCCAGACGGAGCCCCAGGGGTAGCTGGTTCCACAGGACGGGGATCACCACAGAATAGGCTCGTCACCGGGGGACCGCCAGCCGACATTGGCTTGCCGTTGGGACCCCGAGAAACCCTTGCCTGTGTGCTCGCACAGGGCGGTTGGCACTCGATATCGGCAGGAGTCTCTCCCTTAAATATTGCGGACCCATGTCGTGTAGGACTTTGAATGTTAAAACCAAGATTATTCTAACTATCCAATTATTCTAACTATCAGGAAATTTCTCCTTAGTTCTAGGTTGGTTCTTAATTAGTTTCCTTCCATTGCTTCTTGTTCTACCTTCAGGTACTTCAGAGCAGTGGTCGCCAACCGGTGGGCGAGAAAATTTTGATGGTCCACAGAGAAATGTCACCCCCAAAACATCCCCCAAAGCAATTAATCCAGGCTGCGCTGAAACACAAGGCTGCCCCGCCCACATGGCCGGTGGGAACACAAGGCTTGCATCGCTTGCATTGCAAACAACAGGTAATGAGGGGAGAGGGGAAAGGGCAGAGAGGGGAACTTGCCCCATGCGCCCCACATGCCTCGCCTAGCCAATGGGCTGCTTCTTTCTGCTTCTTTCTTCTGCTTTTGGCTGCACGCAAGGAAAGCAGCAAAAGTCTTTCTTTCTCTCCCCCAAACTCCACCAGAAATGAGTCTTTGGGCATCCTGCTCTAAGAGGCTGAGTTTGGGGGAGAGAAAGAAAGACTTCTGCTGCTTCTGCTGTTTTCCTTGCATGAAGCCAAAAGTCTCTATCTCCCCCCCTCCCCCCCAAGAACAGAGCTGCAATCCCAAATAAAGAATGATCAATCGGTAGGAAAATGAAGTGGGTGATTTTCCTGCAGACTTATTTTGGAATTTTCCCAGGGTCTCTGGTCTACGGGATTTAAAATTATGAGTTCGGTGCGGTCCAAAAGGTTGGTGACCCCTGCTTCAGAGAATAGGTTAACTCTCTCTTCTTTATGGCAGCCCCTCAAATATTGGAACACTACTATCGTGTCACTTGTAATCATTCTTTTCATTAAACTAGACATACCCAATTCCTGCAATATTTAATCCTCTTTGTTGCTCTTCTCTGCACTCTTTCTAGAGTCTCAACATCTTTTTTATAACATGGCAAAAAAAAACATTTAAAACTAAATGTTCCTTCCCCACCCCTGCCTTTTAGTTGTCTCTACACAAGCCCCTTCTTTGCACACAAATGATATCATCTGTGCTCTTGGTGGATTGGAAAGCATTTTCACCTTCAAAATCACACCCCAACAGCCCACACCACTCCTAGGCATTGCTGTGGAATGCAACAATCAACAAACATTACAGATTAACCTCCATAATCATCCACAACACCGTGTCCTAATCAGAAGCCAAGAAGATAGGTTATGGCTAAAACTATCAGGCCTTGGACGCATGCTCCAAGGTTATTCCTGGTCTGACTTTTAACCAAGTGCATTTGGAATTAGTCATAGGAAAAAAAAAGGGAGGGAAAGACCTTAGGAAATTGGAAATACCCTCCACATTGTAAAGGCACGAAAGTGCTTCTGGAGTGAAATGCTGTTCGGTGTGTGACACCTGAGAAATAATCTTCTGGAATAAGACATTTAAACCATCTTAGCATTTTTGGCAGGAGAACACCAGCTTTCTATACTGATACAGATTTCTCCTTAGTTCTAGGTTGCTTCTCTCCTTGATTAGTTTCCATCCATTGTTTCTTGGAAACAATCTCAGATTTCTTGCACACTTGTCAGATCTGATGCTGGTTTCGGTAAATCTAAGTTGAGTGCTATTGTAAAATAGCACTAGACCTGTTTCTTACAGTATGGCTTTACAACAAATCATTGTAAGTCGAGGACTATTCCTGCAATTTTCTTGGCAATGTATCTTAGCAGAGACTTGTCACTGCCTTCTTCCCAGGTCTGAGAGAGAGTAACTGGCTCAAGGTCACCCAGCTAGGTTTGTGCCTAAGTCAGGACTAGAACTCACAGTGTCCTGGTTTCTCACCTGATACTTAACCGCTTCACCAAACTGGTGCTCCCTTTACGGTATATTTAAACCTGATTTTTTCATAAATCAAATCCTATTAACCTCCCCATCCCCACATAGGACACCATTGCCTTCATTCTTGAGCATTGAGTGAAAGCAGGAGAAGAAAGAAGATGACCTCATGTTTCTAGGCTGTTTGTGATGGAAAAACAGACACATGATATCATCCGAAACAACTGATATTTGTTTGTGTGTTATGTGGAATAAGCCGGTGATAAAGCTTTCGCCTCAAACACACAATGCCATCATTCCACCTCTCTTGACAAGTCTCCCCTCAGAGGTCACTTCTGATGTTATCAGCTCGCAACTCACTTATTATGTGAGCATTATTGGTAGGCAAAATTTAAAAAAACATTGTAAAAAAAATCAACTCACAACCCACACCCTTGGTCACTGTGTGTCTTTGAGGTCATAAGCCAGATGGTTCTTGTGGCAAGATAGCATTGTTGGAAGAATTATCCTTCTGGGTTCAGTTCCAAGTGGGAGGAAAAGACACTGGAAACATGGAGGCTGTTTGGAAAGATGGTTTAATGGTGGACATGGCTTAGAGCTCCAAAGTGAAAAGGACGATCACATGCTTCAAGACGTTGGGTGACAGAAAAGAAAGAAAAGGGGCAAGATGCTGAGAGTGCAGTTGTTTTTTTTATACCCTCTGTTGGGCCCCGCCTTAGTGTTTCCTGTTCCTGTGCAAGAAATATATCCCATTGGCTGTCGGACTCCCAGGGGTGGGGGTCTTAGCTAACTTTGTAGGCTTTGTCTGGACCACATGGCTTCACCTGAGTGCTGGCTGATGCAAGGTGCTGGTTTTGACCTATAAAGCCCTTCATGGCTTAGGACCGGGATATTTACGGGAGACCCTGCTGCCAGCAACTGTTTCCCATCGTCCTGTGTGCTCTCACAGACAGGGCCTCCTCGGGGTTCCATCAGCCAGACAATGTCGGCTGGCAACCCCGAGGGGTAGGGCCCTCTCTGTGGGAGCACCCACCCTTTGGAACCAACTGCCCCTGGAGCTCCGGGTGGCCCCCGACCTCCGCTTTTTCTGCCAGGGCCTAAAAACATGGCTGTTCCAACTCGCTGACCTGGACTGAGGGCGGGCTATATGGGGAGTTTTAATGATTGCTTTTTAGTGTTTTAAATTACAATTTGGGTTTCTATTGGATTTAATTTCTTCTTAACTGTATATTTGTATCATTTTTATTGTACGCCACCCCCAGTCCTTAGGGAGATGGGGAGGCTTAGAAATCCAATTAATAATAATAATAATAATAATAATAATAATAATAATAATAATAGTAGTAGTAGTAGTAATAGTTATAGTAATAATAATCTTCCCAGGCCAGGTGGTAAGATGGGTAGAGGCCTTTGTTATGTAGAATATTCTGGCACAGGCCTTAATGGCCCGCCCATTAACAAAGGTGGGGGTGAGTTTCTGTTCCTGAGGGGAGTTTCTGCTTCTGAGTTTCTATTTCCCTTTTAGGGGAAATATTCTGCCTTTTTAATATTCCCTAGGATATTTCATTTTTCTAGGAGGGGGTGGGTGCTAACTTCCTACAGCATTTTGCCATGAACTCCGGAGTGCTGATTTCAGGGTCAACCAGGAGCTGTGGAGAACTTCAGGCAGCCTTGGGTTTCCTCCGTGTTTTCACAATGACCAACGGTGTCTGTGGGGGAAAGCAAAACAGCCATGATGGCTCCGTGGCTGTGTGATCAAAGCTCCCATGTGTTGGAAAAGGAGGTAAGGGTGCAACTTTAATTGCATAGATACCATCCTGATTTCCCTGTGGATGCTTCTGACAAAGATTATGTGGCGAAAACCCCCACCGTTTAATAGAAGGCCAGTAAAATCTCTCTCTTAAAACATGCTCCTCTATCTGGCCCTTCTTAAATGTGTAGCCAAAGTCTTGGCCAAGTTCTTTCCCAAAGTACTTTCTTCTTCAAGTCCAAAAAAAAAGAGATGGTGCCCTCTGCGTGAACTAGAGAGTTTTACAGCCTAAGTAAATACCATGATGTTTTTTTTTATAGGCGGAGGTTTGATTTCATTTCAGAGGATGATCTCATGATGGTGGGAGTCTTGTTTTTTTTTTTTTGAACTGTGAGGCAAGCACAGATGTGATTGAAGCAGAGAGCAAAGCTAGGGGAAGATGTGATAGCAGCCTTCCAGTACTTATTTATTATTTTTATTATTTGATTTGTCAATCGCTTACAAGATAATAGGAATAAGTATAAACATGAGTAAGAATACAGGAAATAGGTACGAATAAATGGGGACAATAGGACAGGGACGGTAGACACGATTGTGTACTTATGCACACCCCTTACAGACCTCTTAGGAATGGGGTGAGGTCAATAGTGGATAGTTTGAGGTTAAAGGATTGCAGGTTAGAGGATGTAACAACAGAGTCAGGTAGTGCATTCCAGGCATTGACCACTCTGTTGCTGAAGTCGTACTTTCTGCAATCAAGTTTGGAGCGGTTAACATTGAGTTTGTATTTATTGTGTGCTCTTGTATTGTTGCGGTTGAAGCTGAAGTAGTCATTGACTGGTAGGACATTGTAGCGGATAATTCTGTGTACTATGCTTAAGTCCAACCATAGGCGGTGTAGTTCAAGCCCAAAATTTTAAGCCTGGTGGTGTAGGGTATTCTGTTGTGAGCAGAGGAGTGTCACAAAGAAGAGGGACTCAAGTCAACCTACCCTCCAAAGCACCTGAAGGCAGAATAAGAAGCAATGTTGCAAACTAATTGAGGAGTGAAGCAATTTAGAACTAAGGAGAAATTTTCTGACAATGAGAACAATTAACCAGTGGAATGGTTTGCTTCCAGAAGTTGTAGGTACTCCAACACTGGAGGTTTTAAAGAAGAGACTGGATAACCATTTGTCTGAAATGGTTATAGAGTTTCCTGCTTGAGCCAGACCTCCAAGGTCTGTTATTCTGTTAAAATTAATTAGTTATACTGTAGCTAAGGGCAATAGCAGATCTGGACAAGTCATTCTGGCTGTGGCTTCAAGTTGCACTTGATGAAGCTGGACACACCCGAAGCCACAAAAGTTAAAAATTATATGTGGGAAGGGCGGGGCGTTCAATGGGTTTCAAAGATCGTCTATGCACCTCTCACATATTCAAGTCTTTGTACCAGGAGGAGTATATAAAGATTGCAAGGAAATCCCGGGACTTGTTATGACCAAGGCTTCCTGAGACAGTAACAATCACATGCTGTTCTCAAAAACTTTTGTTTTATTTCAATGGCTGTGAATTATAGGCATTCACAGCCCGTAATGAGTCCCAAACAGTTTATGAATAGTCCCACAGAAGTCTGCCACAGGCTTTCGGGATAAGGCTGATAAGCACCCACCTAAATTGCCAATTAGCTGTACAAGGCCAAATGGAGCACAAAGTCAACACGGAGCTTCAGAGTTTAAACCGACCAGAACGAACAAAGTTGCTTCCTGAAAAGGTTCCTGCCCCTTTGCTCCTCCTTTATGTCTTATGGGAGGGCACAATCACCTCCAAGCCTTACTCCCCAGTCGCCCCTTTTGTCTTAACTGTTCTTGCCTTCTGGCAGCTCAAGCAAGCGCACACTGGGAACAGAGTCCCCCTGTTCCTCTGCCTCGCTGATGTCAGATTTTGGAGGCTCTGGAGTCTGCACATAACTCTCAGATAGCCCTGGCCCCATCTCTGTGTCGGACACAGATCCCTCATCTGAGTCCTCCCCAGACTCCAGGACTGGCCCATGTTCCTCCCCACTGGCCAACTCTGTTGCCAGCTCCACAGGCTGCTGGCAGAAAGGGATTGAGTTTTCTGCAATGGTATAGGGCAGTGGTGGCTAACCTTTTTCAGCTCCCATGCCGATAATTGCGTGCCAGCACCTAGAAGGCAATGCGTCTGGGGTTCCCCACACCCCCTGCGCATGCATGTGCGACCCCCCTGCTGCATGCCACACCTCTGCACATGCATGCACTATCTCCCCGCCATGTGCCATGCGTCTGCACAAGCATGCACAATCCCCCTGCTGCACATCTGCGCCTGCGTGTGCGATTCCCTTGCTGTGCACTGCGCGCCTCTGTACTTGTGTGCCACATGTGTCTGTGCCTGCGCACTGCACGTCTCTGCACCTCTGCATGTGATTTCCCCGCCACGCACCATGTGTCTCTGCGCATGCGCGCGCGATCCACCCACACTCCATTCATCTGTGCATGTGTGCACAATTCCCTCACATGTTGCACATCTCTGCACATGTATGCATGACCCCCTTGTGTACGCTGCGCATCTCTGAGCATGCACACGTGTCTCCCGTGTACCCCCCGTGCATGTACACCAGATACCTGACAATTAGCTGTCGGGTGGCAGCGGCGCATGTGCCATGTGCAGTGGGGCTCTTCCAGGAAAGCCCTCGCATGCCAACAGAGATGGCTCAGTGTGCCACTTTCGGCATGCGTGCCATAGGTTCGCCAACACGGGTATAAGGTCTCCTACTTTAGCAGCAGGTTGGACTAGAACAGGGGTCCCCCACCCTGGTCTGTGGACTGGCACCGGGCATGCAAGAAACCGGGCCACGCAAACAAGTGAAGCCTTATCCAGGGAATGCAAGCAGCACACAAATCTACCACCCCTTCAGTCTGCAGAAGAATCTCTCTTCACAAAACCAGTCCCAGACCTTTTGACCTTCACACCTCAGTCCCCACTTGTTTCACTGACAAACCAAAGAATGAGGGAAAGCAAGGAAGTGAAATTATTTGGCTCAGAGATTAAGGAGGGAAATGATCTCACACAATACCCGACACCTCAAAGGAGATAGAGGAGAAATACGTGCAAAGGCAATTTCAGAAGTACAAAAGGTCACACCTGCACGAAATGTCATGACTGAGAGCTCGGGTTCAGGAAATTAAAAAAAAAAGATATCCTTACAATAAAATCTGCTGGACAAAGGCAAACTTTTGTTCTCCTGGAATGTGTAAATAGCTTCCTCCTTCAGGAGTCTGTGAAATCTGTTTCTTGGAAAGACACGAGCTGTTTCCAGGATCAACAATTTAATTTAGTTCCTTTAAAGCAGACTATAAGTGACAGTTAATGTGAAATACGCAAGTGTAGCTTTTAAAAAAATGAATTACTAGCGCTGGGGTTGACTCTTACTGGCAACGGAGTGTGCAAGAAGGAGATATTTAATGCTTCATTTCCCAATCACAATAAGTACAACTATTAAGACATTTGGGGGGAGGAGAAATTCTATGGGTGCAAATTTATATCACCTGGTTAATCAGTTCTTATTGTACAGCACTAATCCCATTGAAAACAAGTAAAAATTGTCGTTGGGCAGACGGGCAAAAAAAGAGAAAAGGAAGAGGATATTGGTAGAGTTTTAATTATGAGCTTTTTCAGTTGGGTCTAAGGGAGCTGCCAAGAATATCTGAAAGGGGTAACATGTTCAGAATAATGTGTCAGGATTCCAGCAATCGCCCTCATTAAATCATGATTCTTGAGCCAAACTTCAAAAAACGATTTATTAGAGGCGACATACCTGCACTGCCGTGTATGAAGCCAACTCTGGCATACGTAATTGACAGTCACCTGTGACCCTGTTTCCCCCACTTCCCCCTGGGTGCCTCATAAACCAGATTCTCCAATTGAGCACATTCACAGGCTGGGTGTCATCATTTACGTTCTCCAATGAAATATATTCCAGGCAAAAGCTCTGGTATTTTAGTTACAATCTGTTAAAGATAAGAGTTGGAATGTACTTTCGCTTTCAAGTGCTCTTCCAGATTTCCTTCCTTCCCCCCACCACGTTTTTTTATGGCAACTACTAAAACAGGCATAGGAATGTTTTATGAGTTGACATTATGTCCCAAAGGTGCTTTTTCAAAAGAACTGAAAAAACTTCTTGGATGAGAAGGGAAAGGTCTTCAAGGAAAAACGAATGTCCAGTTGCTTTTTGGAAAAGCACTTTGGGACAATTGTGACCTGGATGATTGAGAATCTCCATAGAAACATTCAGAATAACCGATGAGGGACAGTTAAATTAATCCATTTTGATAAAATAAAAAGATGATAGATGACATGTTTCAAAGGAAGGAGACAAAGTTGTGATTATCTGGAGAACTGTAACCCCAGCCATGTTTAGAAGGTACCAAATTAGGAACAACCAGGATTATGGATGTCCACCTTAATATCTTGCAAACTATTGCATTCAGACACACACCTTTGCTGTAACCCAAGCCAATTTTTTGCTTAAGAAAAGACAGTTTTAACTCATTCTGCTTAAATAAGAACAGTCCTCAAAGCTCTAAACTAGTAATCCATACTGCAGAGGTGATGCCATAGTAGCCGTGCCAAAAAAACAACTACAATAACAATTGTTGCTTACTTTAAAAGGTATGGATGGAGACTGGTGCTGCCATGGTTATTAGGTGAATCAGTGCAGTTCAGTGAATCATTTGGTTGTTAAGTGAACCTGGCTTCCCTCTTTTGACTCTGCTTGGCAGATGCCAGCTGAGAAGATTTTAAATGGCAATAAATATGACCCTGGGATGCTTCAACTGTAAACATATGTCGGTTGCCAAGTGCCCAAATGTTGATCACGTGACCATGAAGATGCTGTGATAATTGGAAGTGTGAACACCAGTTGTCACCTTTTCCAATGCCATTGTAACTTTGAATTGGTTGTAAGTTGAGGATTTACAGGTTTTATCCTTTCTTCTACTCCATTCCATTCTATTATTCTGTTCTGTTCTGTTCTGTACTGTTCTGTTCTTATTCTTATTCTTCCATTCCATTTCATTCCATTTCTATTATTGTATTCTATGCTATGTTATGCTATCCTATCCATTCTTATTCTATTCTACTCTACTCTATTCCATTCTATTCTATTCTATCCTTTCCATTCTTATTCTACTCTGCTCTACTCTACTCTACTCTACTCTACTCTACTCTACTCTACTCCATTCCATTCTATTCTATCCTTTCCATTCTTATTCTACTCTGCTCTACTCTACTCTACTCTACTCCATTCCATTCTATTCTATCTTATCCATTCTTATTCTACTCTACTCTACTCTATTCCATTCTATTCTATTCTATCCTTTCCATTCATTCTATCTGCTACTCTACTCTACTCTACTCTACTTCCATTCCATCTATTCTATTCCATTCTATCCTTTACCATTTATTCATTCTCCTCCATCTTACTCCTTACTTTCCATTCTATTCTATCTTATTCTTATTCTACTCTCTCTACTCTCTTCTGTTCTATTCTATCCTTTCCATTCTTATTCTATCTGCTCTACCTACTCTACTTTACTCTACATTCCATTCCATCTATCCATTCTTATTTCTACTCTACTCCATTCCATTCTATTCTATCTTATCCATTCTTATTCTACTCTACTCTACTCTATTCCATTCTGTTCTATTCTATCCTTTCCATTCTTATTCTACTCTGCTCTACTCTACTCTACTTTACTCTACTCCATTCCATTCCATTCTATCTTATCCATTCTTATTCTACTCTACTCTACTCCATTCCATTCTATTCTATCCTATCCATTCTTATTCTACTCTACTCTACTCTACTCTACTCCAGTCCATTATTTTTCTTCTGTTCAATAGTGTCCAATTCTCAGAAACTGCCTGGACCAATCCCTACAATTTTCTTGGCAAGGTTTTTCAAAGTAGCTTGCCCTTGCTTCCTTCCTAGGGCTGAGAGAAGAGTGACTGGCTAAAGTTCACCCAGCTGGACTAGAACTCACAATCTCCTAGTTTCTAGCCTGCTGCCTCAACCATTGCACCAAATTGGTCCTTGGATTATAATAATAAAATCTAATACAAACGAAATATAAAGAAAAGATAACAGAAAGAAGGAGTAAAAATGCAAGAAAAAAGGAAAGACGAAAGAAAAAGAACAATATAATACAGAGAAAAGAAATATATAAAGAAGTGACTTCCAACGTTCAGGACAAGTATAAACAAATTTAGTGACTCTTCACCTTCTCTAAAGCTACAACATTTTTTCTTCATCCCATATGCCACCTTCATTCAACCATGTCATTGTGTTGAAGGATTACAACAGAAATTTCCAAGGGCAATTGCAACTGCTTTGTACCATAACACTCTCAACTCTCCCAAACGGCTTCTAAGGGATCCTAAAATGTGTTCAACCGTTGATTTTCTGCAAAGGTTCTTAAGGGGGAAAAAAAAAACCTCATGAAATGTTGATGTTCCTTATGATTCTGCACAAAACGTTTGTTGTGCAAGAATGCCAGCATCTTATAAGATCCGGTGGATGAGTTGTTAAAGCGTTGCAAAGATTTCACAATTCTGAGTTTACCCTTTTTCAAAATTGCTTTTGTTTGTTGTTGTTAGTTGCGAAGTTGTGCCCAACCCATCGCAACCCCATGGACAAAGTTCCTCCAGGCCTTCCTGTCCTCTACCATCCCCTAGACTCCACTTAAGCTCACGCCAGCTGCTTCAGTAACTCCATCCAGCCACCTCATTCTCTGCTGTCCCCTTCTTCTTTTGCCCTCAATCGTTCCCAGCATTAGGCTCTCCTCCAGTGAGTCCTTCCTTCTCATGAGGTGGCCAAAGTATTTGAGTTTCATCTTCAAGATCTGGCCTGCTAAAGAGCAGTCAGGGTTGATCTCCTCCAGAACTGACCTAGAGGTGGTATTCAGCAGGTTCTGACCAGTTCTGGAGAACTGATAGCGGAAATTTTGAGTAGTTCAGAGAACCGGCAAATCTCGCCTCTGACTGGCCCTGACCCCATCTATTCTCTGCCTCCTGAGTCCCAGCTGATTGGCTGGGTCTTCTTTGGTTGCCCTGCACAGGAGAACGGAGCTAGAAAGCAGGTTAGTGGGGTGGGGAGGGAAGGGGATTTTGCAATAACCTTCCCCCAGGAGTGGGGAGGGAATGGAGATTTTGCAGTATGCTTCCCCTGCCATGCCCACCAAGCCACATCCGCCAAGCCAAGCCACGCCCACCAAGCCACACCCGCAGAACAGGTAGTAAACATGTTTGAATCCCAGCACTGGAATGACTGGTTCGATCGGCCTTGCAGTCCAAGGGACTCACAGGAGTCTTCTCCAGCACCATAGTTCAAAGGCCTCCATTCTTTGGAGCTCAGCCTTTCTTATGTTTTTGATACCTGGTGCCTAAAAATGTTAATACCCTCTAAATCAGGCATGTCCGACCTCTTGGCTCAGCTGGGCCGCATTGAGTGAAGAAGGAATTGTCTCGGGCCGCATATAAAATGCATACTATAGTTAATGTATATACATGCACATAATAATGTTAAAAGCCTTGGTGGTGCAGGCTGTTAAACACCTAGTACTTAGCTCCAGCTGCCTGCAATTAGTGCAGGCTCGAATCCCACCAGGCTCAAGGTTGACTCAGCCTTCCATCCTCCCAGGGTAGGTAAATTGAGGACCCAAGATTGTTGGGGCAATAAGCTGACTTTGTAAAAACGCCGCTGGGGGGGGGCAAAAGCCCTAGTAATAACCAGGCATATACAATAGAATGAAGGCTATTGCTGAGCACATTGGGTTGTGCTCCAAAGGTTGTAAGCCACCCTGAGTCTCTGGAGAAGGGCAGCATATAAATGTGAATATAAATAAAAATAAATAAATAAATAAATAAATAAATAAATAAATAAATAAAAGCTAACAATCTTGTGGGGGCCGCATTACTAGCTGTCCAGGGCCACATGCAGGGCGCAGGTTGGACACACCTGTTCTAAATCATTTTCTCATTATCCAGAGTCCACTTTCTGGATAGAAATTTTTTTAAAAGACCAACCCGAGACTCTTTGAAGGTTAAGCTTCAATGAGATTTAAATTTCATCACCTAGAGCGGAGGCAAAAAAAATGAATATGCAATAAGTAGAGTGGTCACATTGGCCAAGGACGATGGGGTAAGGAGAAATGGGCTTAAACTCAGGACCCTATTACCATCCTGTGGCTGGATTTCCTCAAACCCTCTGCATGTTATTTGCAAAAGAGAAGATGTTTCCGCTTGCCACAAACCTTTTGGCCATGTTTCTAAAGGACACCCACAGAGAAATCTCCCCCACACGTACACACACACAGACACTCTTCTGGGGCTCAAGGAGGCTGTAAAATCCATTTTTCCAAACTTATGAGCAGCGTTGCTTCCAGTTACAAGCCCCTGTCCGTATTACCTACTCAGGCACGCGCAAAGGTGCTGCGTTTAAGAACAAAGTTGTGCACCACCCAAAAGAGAGGAAGCATTGATGCTGTCCCAGTTTGGAAAGCAAAGTTTTGATTTTCATTGTGCACAGATTGAAGAGGGAAGGACCTATTGCAGAAGGGATGAGACACTGGTTACCCTGATGCCTCAAGGATGATATACAAGGCAGAGAGGGAGGGTGAAAAAGTGAAAAAGCAGGAGAAAGTTGAAAGATTACGAAGATTTACAAAAGACGGCCCAAAAAGATTGTTACTGTTGGCTTTACTGTATTAAGGAAGGAACAGGTTTGTTGTTTCTCCATTTGTCAGCTTCCTGGGTGTGCATCACTCTTAGATGAACTAAGAATTGCAGGAAAAGGAGAACCGTCATAGCACGAAAGGGAAGAGGCCTCTAAAGTGACATTTGTCTTATTACCACAGAACAGGCATTCAGTCTAAAGAAGCAGAACTCAAAAAGGCAATGAAGGGAGAAATAAGGGAAGGAATATGTGACTTGTCACCACCTACATACAATTCAGCTTTTTCAGAGAAAAATGAATGTAGAAGCATGATGATGTTACCTCATAGCCTACCCTATGTCGTTTTAAAAAATTCTTTCTCATTCTGTGTGCAGAGATTGGATGGATGGATGGATGGATGGATGGATGGATGGAAAGAGAGACAGACAGATGGATAGGTAGGTAGGTAGGTAGGTAGTTTAGATATGGATATAGATGATAGATGGATAGAGAGAAGAATGGATAGATAAATAAATATGGATAGATGGATAGATGGGTGTAGAGAAAGATGCAGGTAGGTAGGTAGATAGATAGATAGATAGATAGATAGATAGATAGATAGATAGATAGATGGAAAGATGGATGGATGGATGGAAAGAGAGACAGACGGATAGGTAGGAAGGTAGGTAGGTAGGTAGTTTAGATATGGATATAGATGATAGATGGATAGAGAGATGAATGGATAGATAAATATATATGGATAGATGGATAGATGGGTGTAGAGAAAGATGTAGATAGATAGATAGATAGGGATAGATAGATAGATAGATAGATAGATAGATATAGAGATAGATAGATAGATAGATAGATAGATAGATAGATAGATAGATGATAGATGAAAGATGGATGGATGGATGGAAAGAGAGACAGACAGATGGATAGATAGATAGGTAGGTAGGTAGGTAGGTAGGTTAGATATGGATATAGATGATAGATGGATAGAGAGATGAATGGATAGATAAATATGGATAGATGGATAGATGGGTGTAGAGAAAGATGTAGATAGATAGATAGATAGATAGATAGATAGATAGATAGATAGATGATGGAAAGATGGATGGATGGATGGAAAGAGAGACAGACAGATGGATAGATAGGTAGGTAGGTAGGTAAGTAGGTAGGTAGTTTAGATATGGATATAGATGATAGATGGATAGAGAGATGAATGGATAGATAAATAAATATGGATAGATGGATAGATGGGTGTAGAGAAAGATGTAGATAGATAGATAGATAGATAGATAGATAGATAGATAGATAGATAGAGATAGATAGATAGATAGATAGATAGATAGATAGATAGATAGATATTTGGATAGATGAGTGGATAAATATAGTTAGATGATACATAAATAGAGATAGAGATAGAGAGATGGAGAGAGGGGAAGGGAGACAGAGAAAGACAGAAACAGAGGGAGAGAAAGGGAATACCGTATATGGGTTGATTTTTATCAGATTGATGTCAGCTCTTACCAACCACCTAGATTTTTCCAAGAGGGTCCACCCCATCCTGGAGCTTCCACAGACCAATATTGAATGAGAGATTTGAGTCCTAAGGCAAAATGAACTACAACCATATCTGAGCCTGGAATTGCGGTCATAAGTCATTACAGTTCTAAGTCATCACATGACCAGATTCGAAGTTACAACCATTTTTTTAATGACAGCTGTTAAGCAACCACAGCTGTGGTTAGGCGAATGCATTTTCCCATGGGGGTGTTCTTCACCAAAAACCAGAAGTAAATTCCAAGAACAGGCAAAACGATCATAAATCACAGTCACATGACCACAGGACACTGCAATCGGCCATAAAGAGGGGCTGGCTGCCAAGCATCAGAAATGCAATCAGGTGGCCCTAGGTGTGTGTGTGTGTGTGTGTGTGTGTGTGTACAAGCATGCACATCCACTGTAACTCCACAAATAGATCATAAGTAGCTCTGGTGAAGTCCGTCATGAATTCAAATGATTGTTAAGTGACCAGTCATAAGTTGAGGATTACATGTAACTATATACAGGTAGCCCTTGACCCACAACCACAATTAAGCCCAACATTTCTGTCGCTAAGCGAAACATTTGTTAAGTGAGTTTTGCTCTATTTAATGACCTTTCTTGCCACCTGTTGTTAAGTGAATCACTGCAAGTTAGTAACAAGGGTCGTTAAGCGGATATGGCTTCCCGATTGACTTTGCTTGTCAGAGGATTGCAGAAAATGATCACGTTACCCCGAGACCCTGAGACCGTCACACATATGAGCCAGTTGCCAACAGTCTGAATTTTGATCATGGGGGTGCTGCAATGGTCGTAAGTGTGAAAAACAGTCATAAGTAGCTTTTTTCAATGCTGTTGTAACTTTGAATGATCACTAAACAAACTGTTGTAAATTGAGGACTACCTGAATACGACAAACTAGTCAGAATATAAAGAAAGAGAAAGTCAGAGATTAAATACCTTTTTTCTCCTTCAAGCAGCTCCTTTTTTCTCCTTTTTCCTTCTTTACAGCATTCATAAATATTTATTTACTTTTATTCATATATTAAATTTGTTTGCCGCCCATCCGTTGCAATCTGGTCAGCTAAGTAACAATAAATATGGAGACCTTAGTATGAAGCTCAAAGACTGGAACCTTTTTTATATTATAAAATAATTTAATGCATTTTGCAGTTGGCTATTAATGCTGCACTTGGCTTTTCATTGTACAATTCAGGCAGCCTTATGTTTATTAACATTTTATAAATGATATTTAACAATATCAACATTTTTAAATTTTTATTTCAAAGGTTTAAGATCTCAACCAAAACAGTGCTAACGGTTATTGTTAAATTCTTGCAGTCACAGACCAAAACACAAGCATAATATTTATTTATTTATTGTATTTTATTTATTAATAAAATAAATAAATAAGAACTAATGAAAGAAGAACATGGGAAAAATAAAATCACGAACAATTGGTCACCAGAAACTTTGACTGAGGGGAATTACAGCGTTCTCCTCTGGTGGTTACAGCTCTTGAAAAAAAATTGGAAACCTGAGAAGTGATGTATGAAGAGCCATCCCCTAGGCCTAGACCATATAAGAACGAATTACTAGCATTATGTCTGGAGAGGTCTATTTCAAGGAGAGACAGTAACTTAGTTCTACCTGCGTTATACACAGGGCAGTATAAAAAGACATGATCCACAGTTTCAACCTCAGTTGTATCACAGGGGCATAGCTAATCGGGAGTCTCTTGAATCGCCCATCCAGTAGTGCTGAGGGCAAGACGTTGAAACGAGCTAGGGAGAAAGCTCTTCTATACTTGGGGATGGTTAGAGTGTAAAAATAAGAAGCCATCCTCAGTCCAGAATTATTAAATTGGCTGAAGATCAGAGGAGAGCAGGTTTTGTTAGCTCTGGCTCTTACCATGTTTCCCCGAAAATAAGACCTACCCCGAAAGTAAGACCTAGCACTATTTTCTAAACCTACCCTAATATAAGACCTACCCCGAAAATAAGACCTAGTGTAAATCTCCAGTTCCAGGAAGACTTTTCAGGGAGCAACCGTGCACCCGTGAAACACCCCCCTACACACTCACACCCACTATTTGGCACCATAAATATATAAGACCTACCTCGAAAATAAGACCTAGTGTGTTTTTGGGAGCCAAAAGAAATATAAGACAGTGTCTTATTTTCGGGGAAACACGGTAGATATTGCAAGTCAATGTCCACAAGCCGTTGGACTACCCTAAATTGGGCGTCCTTAAGGCCATAATCTCCCAGGGCATCCCCCGTAAAACCTAGCAGGTGTAGTTTCTTTGTCAGCTCCCTCTCCCAACGAGAAATATAGTGTTAACGGTTATTAGTTTAAATTGCATAACTGCCACTGTACCCAGCTAGAATTTACAATTTATAAGAGATGATTTGTGTGTCATAACACCATAAAACAATGAGTTGGGGAAAATAAGGGAAGGGTTAAGTTATGAGGGGGTTCCATAATCAACACCCTCCATCTATTTTTTTTCCTTTCAGTTCTGCTTTTATAGTTTTTAAAGCTTTTTTAAAATAATGATTATATAACAGTTGTCCCAAATATGCTTTTTTATAAGGCAACTGGACTTTTTTTTGTTTTTATTGAAGATGTTTCATTTCTCATCTAAGAAGCTTCTCCAGTTCTGACTGTCAGAGCTGCAGAAGCTTCTTGGATGAGAAGCGAAACGTCTTCAAAGAAAAATCAGAAAGTCCAGTTGCCTCTCGAAAAAGCACCTTTGGGACAACCATGACCTGGATGACTGAGAATCTCCATGGACATATTATATACTGGTTTTAGGGAATGATTATTTATATATTTAATATTTTGATTGGATTGCTGCATGCCACCCAAAGTCAGTTTCTAGGAGATGGGCAGCTGCATGGATTTGATTAAGAAACAAAAAATTAATTGTTGCATATTATTCTGTGTTCCGACCCAAACCTGCTTCCAAGAGAGCATACATGACAAAGGCAACAGTACAACCTTTTTATGTTTGAGCTAAGAATCCTGTTTCTTCACAGATAAAAGGCTGCTTCCAACTAATTAGCTCTGACAAGAGCCTTGTCAAGTTTTTTCAAGTCTGCCAAAAAACAACAGATAAGAAATACTTTACAACACAAGAGTCTTCAAATACCAACTGTAATGTCCACGAGGCTGAGTTCAAAACGTCTTTGCCTTCTGCAAAGGTTAGTTTCACAGCTGGCTTTTATCTTCTTGAAGGAGGGGCCATTACCTTGCAGCCTTAATCCCCAGTCGCCCGTGCTGTTGTAACTGTTCTTTCCTCTGAGCAACCCTCCGCGCACGCGCACTTGGCACAGGCTCCTCGGGAACCTCCTCATCACTGCTGCCAGCCCCCACAATCTCTGAAGGCAGCAGTCCGCTCCTAATGGCCCTGGCCCCTCATCTGAGTCCTCGCTCTCCTCAGCCATCTGCACCTGCTGCCGCCTAACCACAACATTCTGTGCCACAGAAAAACAGGGGCAGTTTTTTGAAAGCTGATGGGCACAATTCCAGATGGATTGATTATTTTACAGGATGTCCTCAACCTACAATGGGTCGCTTAATGACCATTTAAAGTTCTGACAGACCTACTTGGGGAATACTTACAACCCAGATTCATAGTCCTGTCAGCCCCTCCCTCACAGTCATGTGACTGTGCTTCAGGCAATTGGTAGGTCTCATTTATGGCCGTTTGCGGCGTTCTGTGGTCACGTGACCGTGTTTTATGTTTTTTTCTGGAAACTGGCATTTAGCTCAATTGGTTCGCTTAACGGCCAGTGTTTGCTTAATGACCCCTGCAAAAAAAAGTCTGTAAAATGGTTAAAAAATTACATAAATTGTAAAAGGTCATAAAATTATGACTGTGAAGGGCAGGCTCCATTATGATCATAATTCAAGGAACATCTACAAATAGCATCCTGAGTCAGTCCATAGGGCTACTCATTCTGGGACTGGTTACAGTCCCAAATTTTGCTTAGGCTTAGCATAATTTTAGTGTCACTGTGTCTTAGTGTAACATTACTCAGGGAAAACCCAGAGTTTCCTTTAAGTACTGTATGCAATCAACAGGAAACTGCATAGAATCCTGTCCCCTTTACCCACATGCCTGGAAAATCTGCAGTCCTGTCATTCCCTCTTTATTTTTGTAACAGCATAAGTACACCTGTCACATTATTCTGTATTATTATTACTATTATTACCATTATTGTTGTTGTTGTTGTTGTTAAATCTTTAGTGAAATTCACAGCCTTTAGGGCTGGTTGATAGCTCAACAGCTTGAGTTCTAACCAAGGACTTAGGAACTGTTAAGGTAGTGTCGGAGGATATAAGCTGTTCCAAGTAGGGTGGTTTTTTGTAGAATCAGGGTATTCAAGTCTGATAAATTCAGGATTTCCAGATAACGAGGCAGCCCTTTAGGTATTGCTCCAAGGGCTCCAATTACAATTGGGATAACACACAATTTCTTTTTCCAAAGTCGCAACTTCAATTTGTAAGTCCCGATACTTTGTGATTTTTTTTCTTGCTGCATGTCTTCAATTCGTGCATCACCAGGTATTGCAATGTCAACCCTTTTTCTTCTCAAGTATTGTTATGTCAGGTGTGTTGTGGGCCAAATGCTTGTCTGTCTGAATTCTGAAGTCCCACAAGAGCATCTTCTTCCTCTTCTTCTTCCTCTTCCTCTTCTTCTTCTCTTCTTCTTCTTCCTTCCTTCTTCCATTATAATAATAATAATAATAATTATAATTATTATTATTATTATTATTATTATTATTATTAATATATCTGGTATAGGGTTTTCTGCCTAAGCAGGGGGTTGGACTAGAAGACCTCCAAGGACCCTTCCAACTCTTGTTATTCTATTCTATTCTGAAAAGAATTGTCATTTTTAGTCTGAAATGTCTGAGTGATGAGGGATTTGCAGCCCAGCTAATGCCGTCCCCTAACTCTGAGCCACGCAGCAGAGATCAATCCTTATCCCAAATGTAATCCATTCAGATGCTTTTCAACTACAAGGCCCAGCATCCCACACTGCTGGCCAGGCTGTTTGTTGTTTCCAGCTTCTGTAGTTTTAGTAATATTTGGAGGTAAAGATTAAGTTTAATGAGAGAAAATCAGGAAAAGGAACCAAACAGAAATGAAGGAGACGGATATTAATAGAAATGTATTTCTTGATCACACCAGAAGGACAAAATTGCAATATTCTTCATATGAGGTGAAGCTAGGCAGTCCAAGAATCAGTAGATAAAATTCTTCTACATGTTGTTATGGACCCACTGCAGTGGTGTGATGGCCTAGATTTGGATCTGCCTCACAATCAGGAGGCTGTGACTTGGATCCTAGGTAGAGGCAGGTATTTCTCTCTCTGGGCACACTGAGAATATATCTGCTGGAACAAAACTCTGCATTGGTGACAGGAAGGGCATCCGGCCATTAAAACACTCTGCTAGCTCCATTCAGTTGCCCATACTCCAACCCGCAGGGGATTGCGGGGTCGTTAAAAGGAGATGGTTGTAATGGACCCGTTGGTTCTTAGTGGCTGTTCTCTCAAGGAATCAGAACAGGAGTCAAGCTTCAGACAGATGTACAGGAATGAATAATTCTGTCAAGGTATTATTTCTCAGCCATATGCAATTCTGTAATTCTCAATCTTCCAACACCAACATGGGTGTCCCAAATCCTGGTTTTTGTACGCTGGCATTTTGAGGCCATCCAACTTTAGATGGTGCCAAGTTAGCGAATCTGAATTGCAACATATGAAACAAGGAAATATGACTAATAGCTGAGCCTTCTTGAGAGTATCCTCCAGACGTATTGCAACGATTTTTCAAATTTCTAGAAGGAGGCTCTGCTAATCTGCTACTTTTGCAGTTCCTACTTGTGATTGTTAGCACGTGAATGGAAGTTCATAAGGAAATCCCAGGATTACAGAATAGGCTAGGGAAGCAAGCTAATATTTTGAAGAAAGCAATTCCCGCGGCACGTCTGTCGAGAAATTCAAAAACTAATTGGAGTAACTGAGATTTGCTTAAAGAAAGTTGACTTTTTGCCTCTCACGGTACATAATGGACAAAATTTGTAACCCAGAAGCAAAAACATACAAAGGACAGTTGCAGGAATTGGGTTTGGCCATTCTAGAGAAAAGAAGGACTAATGGTGACATAATTTCCTAACAAGAAGTGAGAACAATTTATTTTATTTATTTATTTATAATTGGACTTGTGTGCTGCCCCCTCTCCAAAAGGACTCGGGGCAGCTCACAACTAAAATACAACAATAAATACTTAAATAGAATTAAACTTAAACAAGCCCAATAACTAAAACTAATTTAAAACTGATTTAAAATTTAAAACTAACTTAACCACCCCCACAAGAGGTCAGTCCAGCCCGGCATGCTCAAACAGCCAGCGGAAAGAGTGCAGATCAGGAGCCAAACGGAGCTCCAGAGGTAGTTGGTTCCACAAGGCGGGAGCTGTGACAGAGTAGGCCCTTCCCTGGGGCACCGCCAGCCGACACTGTCTTGTGGACGGCACCCCGAGCAGTCCCCGTCTGTGCGCACGCAAAGGGCGATCGGTCTTCAATTAACCAGTGGAATAGCTTGCCTTCAGAAGTTGTTGGTGCTTCATCACTGGAGGTTTTTAAGAAGACACTGGACAGTCACTTGTCTGAAATGTTACAGGGCAGGGGTGTCAAACTCACATTGTCACGGTGATGTCATGTGATGTATCGGGACTTTTACCCCCTTCACTAAACTGTGTGTGGGTGTGGCCAGCACGGGCCAGGAGTTTGACAGCCCTGTTATAGGGTCTTTTTCTATAGCATGGGGTTAGAATAACAGAATAACAGAGTTGGAAGGGACCTTGGGGGGTCTTCTAGTCCAACCCCCTGCTTAGGCAGGAAACCCTATAGCATTTCAGACAAATGGTTGTCCAATCTCTTCTTTAAAACTTCCAATGTTGGAGCATTCACAACTTCTGGAGGCAAGTTGTTCCATTGATTGTTTTAACTGCCAGGAAATTTCTCCTGAGTTTTAGGCTGCTTCTCTCCTGGATTAGTTTCTACCAGGTGTGGGCTGCTGGAGGTTCTCAGGGGTTCGGGAGAGCCCCCAGATAAGATTCTGTGCAGTTCGGAGAACTCACAAATCCCATTCCTGGCTGGCCCTGGCCTGCCCCTCCCCCCACTGCCAGGAGTCCCCACACGGCCCATTTTGGATGCAGGTAAGTGCAGGGTGCACACAGAGGCTCAGGGAGGGCAAAAATGGGCCTCCCGGAAGTTCAGTAAGGCCGAAATGGGCCTACTTCTGGCTTCCGAGAGCCTCTGGAGCCCCCTCCCTGCTGTGGTGCAGGAGGCTGACTAGGCCACACCCACTAAGGCCACGTCCACCCAGCAACCTGGCAAAGAACCTGTTAGGTTTGCATGAAGAGACAGATGCGGAGTGCTTCAAGCTCTTTTGTTTATTAGTGACTACAGCTCAGAACGGACCCGACTGGCTTTGCTGCTGCTGCTACTTATAGCCGGCAGCCGCAGCTGACAGCCAATCAGAGTGCAGGGTTTTCCCGCACTTTCTAACCCAATCATTTCCAACACTTTACAAGAACAATTCAAACTTAACCAATGATTTCAAACCTGCATACATAACAGAACCCTTTGCTAAAATTTTTGAAGCCCACCCCTGGTTTTCACCCATTGTTTCTTGTCCTGCCCTCAGGTGCTTTGGAGAATAGCTTGACTGCCTCTTCTTTGTGGCAGCCCCTTAAATATTGGAACACTGCTATCATGTCACCCCTAGTCCTTCTTCTCATCAAACTAGACAGACCCAATTCCAGCAACCGTTCTTTATAGATTTTAGCCTCCAGTCCCTTAATCATCTTTGTTGCTCTTCTCTGTACTCATTCTGGAGCAGGGGTGTCAAATTCAATTTCATTGAGGGCTGCCTCAGGGTTGCGTTTGACCTCAGGGGGACGGGGGGGCATGGCGAGAGTGGGTATGGCCAGCTCGATGTCACTCGTGTCAGGAGCACCTGTGGTGGTCCAAGTACTCTGCCAGCAAAAATAGGCTCCCAAGCTCTGTTTTCAGCTGCGACGGCCTCCTGCAACCCTCTGCCAGCGAAAACGGAGCTTGGGAGGGCCACGGGTGGCCCTCCTGAGCTCTGTTTTCATTGGCAGAGGCATCGCGGGCCAGTCCTTCAGTTTCTACGTCGGCCCTATGGGCCAGATTGAAACACCCCACAGGCCAGATGCAGCCCCTGGCCTTGAGTTTGACACCCCTGTCCTAGAGTCTCAACATCTTTTTTACATCGTGGTGACCAAAACCGGATGCAGTATTCCAAGTGTGGCCTTACCAAGGCATCATAAAGTGGTATTAATACTTCAGAGGATCTTGATTCTATCCCTCTTTTGGACTAGAAGACCTCCAAGATTCCTTTCAGCTCTATTCTGATTGATCAATAGGTCACCATATACTTTACAACCACCAGGTGACCTACAATTATATGTGCTCCGATCAGACTTAGCTGATCTGTGCCCGCCATCTACTGGCTGTAAAGTGTATTGTCATCTGCCTCTGGATTTTAAAAAAGAAACGCTCTGTTTGCAAAGCATTTTAATACGTTCAAAGCAGTTATTTCCCAGATTGCACCGAGATTGCAATCTCAGTAATTCCTCATGCCAGTTGGAAATTATGGCAATTGGTCTAACAAAGGGTTCCCTGGTGGTCTAGTGGTTAAGGATTCAGTGCTCGCACCGTTGTGGCTAGATTCGATTCCTGGTCAGGGAATGACTTTTCTTTCTAAAGGAGTTTCTGTAGTGTAGTGGTTATCACGTTCGCCTAACACGCGAAAGGTCCCTGGTTCGAAACCAGGCAGAAACAGCTCTTTGGGTCTTTTTAACTATTAATCAGTGGAACAGTTTTCCTTCAGAAGTTGTGGGTGCTCCAACACTGGAGGTTTTTAACAAGAGAGTGGACAAGCCATTTGTGTGAAATGGTGGGGTTGGGCTTGAAGACCTCCAAGGTCCCTTCCATTCTGTTTTGCAAGAATTCCACAGTCATTCAAAACCCCTAGAGATTGAGAGCATCTAGGGACTGTCCTTCAGCAGTGCAGGAGTAAGGAGTAAGGGGGAGAAGGCATGTTTTTTTTACATTTTTACCTTGCAGCTATCAACAACCAAAAGATATCACACTCATCAACTGGAGAGGACATGTGCTGCGAAAGATGGAGAAAATAAGGACATTTCCACATTTATTTATTTATTTATTTATTTGACTTGTATGCCGCCCCCTCTCCAAAAAGGACTCAGGCTCACAGATAAAATCAGAACAATAAATTAAATAAATTAATTACCTAAAATGAGATTAAATTAAACAAGCCAAATTAACTAAAAACCCAATTAATGATTTAAAGTTTAAAACCAATCCCCCCGAGGAGTCAGCACAGCCCAGCCTGTTCAAACAACCAGGTTTTTAAATCATGGCGGAGGTGCGGAGGTCAGGGGCCAGGCGGAGCCCCAGAGGTAGTTGGTTCCACAGAGTGGAAGTCACTACAGAATAGGCTCTTCCCCGGGATACTGCCAAACGACACTGGGTCGCAGACGGCACCCCGAGGAGTCCCTGCTTGTGTGCTCGTACAGGGCGGTTGGTATTTGATGCCGGCAGTAGACGCTCCCGTAAATAACCCGGACCCATGTCTCGTAGGACTTTGAATGTCAATACCAGAACCTTGAATCTCATCTGGAGGGCAACTGGTAGCCAATGTAGGTCATGCAGGAGGGGTGTAACATGGGAGTACCGGGAAGCTCCCATCACAACCCGTGCAGCCGCATTCTGCACCAGCTGAAGCCTCCGGATGGTATGCAAGGGCAGCCCTAAATAGAGAGCGTTGCAGTAGTCTAGCCGAGAGGTAACAAGTGCCTGAGTGACCGTGCGCAGGGCATCTCGGTCCAGATATGGGCATAGCTGGCGAACCAGCCGGACCTGGGCAAAGGCCCCGCTGGCCACGGCTCCCACCTGCTCCTCCAACCTGAGGTGCTTTTTTTTTTCAAGAGGCTGCTGGACTTTCTTGTTTTTTCTTTGAAGACCAGAGGTGGATATTCAGCAGGTTCTGACCAGTTCTGGAGAACCGGTAGTGGAAATTTTGAGTCATTCCAAGAACCGGCAAATGCCACCTCTGACTGGCCCGGCCTTCATCTATTCTCTGCCTCCCGAGTCCCAGCTGATCGGCTGGGCCTCCTTTTGTTGCCCTGCACAGGAGAACGGAGCTGGAAAGCAGGTTGGTGGGGTGGGGAGGAATGGGGATTTTACAGTATCCTTCCCTTGCCACGCCCACCAAGCCACACCCAGAAGTAAAATTTTTGGAATCCCACCACTATTGAAGATGTTTCGCTTCTCATTCAAGAAGGTTCTTCAGCTCTGACTGGAGGGGGTTGGAAGGATTTATACCATTCCCCACCATCCAGTCAGAGCTGAAGAAGCTTCTTGGATGAGAAGCAAAACGTCTTCAAAGAAAAACCAAGAA
Organism: Naja naja; assembly: GCA_009733165.1. Classification (NCBI taxonomy): domain Eukaryota; kingdom Metazoa; phylum Chordata; class Lepidosauria; order Squamata; family Elapidae; genus Naja; species Naja naja. The sequence continues at coordinate 31,704,825 of CM019149.1, forward strand.
AGTCCAGTTGCCTCTTGAAAAAAGCACCTTTGGGACAACCCTGACTTGGGTGACTGAGAATTTCCATAGACATTCCATATTGTGTGTCTCCAAGGGACAAAATTCCTTGGTGGCATCTTTTACCTTCTTTCAATATTGCTTTCAGCTCGTGAATGAGCAGCCTTGAATCTGTAAAAAAAAATCAAAGCATTAAGTGCTAATTCTCTGACCTTTCTCTTCTTGAAGTCCTTCTTCTTTCATTCTTTCTTTCACTGCTTTTTTTTTAACCTTTCCTTTCCTTCTTTCTCCATTTGCACTGGAGATCCACTTTTAGCACTGCTATGACCACGAGAACCTGCAGTGACTTAGTGACCACAATGGGGAGGAACAGGAATTGTAGTCACTTAACAACAGCCACAATCCACAACCATAATTCTAGGCTTAATTTAAGGCATCCAGATTTCTTTTCCTTGGATGTTGGCTTTCATTGTTTATTCTATGTTTTTATTGCTGTGGGTAAGGGCCACCCAGAGTTATGGTATTAAAGGTGGACGACCATGTAAGTCTTTTAAAACCAACCCATCAATAATTACCTAGCATGCAACTTTTACCAACCTGTAGATTTCTACTTTTATGCGCATCCAAAATAAGTGGCAGGATACCAATTCTCCTGCCGGCATCACGCTCTGATCGCCCGGTACGCTCCCACAGACAGGGCCTCCTTGGCATACCGTCGGCCAGACATTGTTGGTTGGCGGTGGCCAGGGGCAGGGCCGTCTCTGTGGGAGCATCCACCCTGTGGAACCAACTCCCCTTGGGCCTTTGTTTGGCCCCCGATCTCTGCTCCTTCCGCCATGACCTTAAGACCTGGCTTTTTCAACAGGCCTGTCTGGACTAACCAAGGGGAGGGGTGGGTTTGTTTTAGAGGGTTTTTAAATTTTAATTGAATTTTACTTATTAGGCTTGTATTTGGTTTAATTTCTTTTTATTGTAAAATTTGTAATGAGTTTTATATTGTTAGCCGCCCTGAGTCCTTAGGGAGAGAGGGCGGCATACAAGTCTAATAAATTATTATTATTATTATTAATTCACACTTTCCGACACGTATTTTAATTCTTTTGTTCCTAATTCAACCTGCACCTGACTTCCCCATGTTCATTTAACTATACAAGATGAACTTCCCTTCATTCAAATTGATTACATTCTTCCTTTCCTCTCTTTCTTCTTTCATCCCTCTCTTCCCTTCTTTCCCTCCCTCCCGCCTTTCGTTCCCTCTCCATCTCCTTCCCTCCATCCCTTTCTAAGTTCTTTTCCACTTTTCCATTTTTCCATCCTTTTTCCTTCTTTCTTCATCTCTTTTCCCTT
>CM019149.1:31707168-31730826 GCA_009733165.1 Naja naja
CTTCCCTCCTCTTATCCCATCCCATCCCACTTTCAGCCTCAACCTCCTATATTCTTGGCAGCCACCAGATGGACCTCAGGTGCCGACCTCGGCCGCTTCGCCCGACGGAGAACGCAGCTACTCGGCCGGCCGGCCAGCCCAAGGCGAACGCGGGCGAGACGGCTGTGGCGGCTGTGGCGGCGGCGGCTTTGCTCCCTTCCCGCCATCGCCCGCCCCTGCGCCGCCCGGCAGCCTCCAGCAGGGGCTGCGCTTGTGGAAAAGCGAAAGTGAGGAGCCAGCGAGGGCTGCCGGGAAAGGCGCGGCGTCGGCAGGAAGGGTGTGTGCCTGTTTGGGAGCAGAAAGCAGCGGGTCCTGGGAAGGCAGGTAGGGCCCGGGGGTCGAGGGGAACCGGGAAGGGGAGGTAGCGGTTCTTGCGCCAACGAGCAGCGGGCAGAGGAGAAGCGGGCAGCTTCAAGATTGCACGCAACTCCGTTGGGGATCGTACCCTTTCCCCCTTGCGCTCTTTTGCCAAATACACACAAATAATAACAGGCCTGCTGCTGCATTTTTCAGAGAGCGGTGGCTTCTCTCTGGCTGTGTCCTCAAGCGAAATGATAGCCTAAGTAAGCCGTCGTGGGGCCAATCAATCCCTAGGAACGAAAAGCTTCACATTGCCCTAGAAAATGCCCATACTACAGGATGTGGCTGGCATCCTGTAAGTGTGCAAATTTACTGGGTCATCTTCCTCTTTGGAGGGTGCTTACTTTGAATTAACGCACTAGTCCTCATGATCTGCCCGCCTTAGAAAAGCCCGCGGCTCTGCTTTTGATCTAAAGTAACACCCGGTGGCTAAATGCACTGCCTAAATAATTACATCTTCCTGTGGAAAATGGCTCCAGATTTTTGGGTTGGGTGGGTCTTGGGGGGATATAGCCTCTTCCATGATTGATATACTTAGAAGAAATATATAAAGCCAGAGGCAAGACTTACAGTAAAAGGGATGACTATCAGGATAATTAGGAGGAAATAAGGTAGCACTAATGAGCATTGAAATACTCAGCTCAGAATAATGGTGCTGGATGGATTCCTTTCACAGAATCTTGTCCTAAGAAGGGGTTGGACTAGATGACCTATTTGATGCTTTCCATTTTTACGTATAAATGCACGTCACCCACTGCAAAAGCTCCAGGCAAATGTACATTACAGGTACACTTTGACGTATGACCATAATGGAGCCTAAGGTTTTGGTTGCTGAGTGAGGCAGTTAGAACTGAGTTGTGCTGCATTTTGTGACCTTTTTGCTCCTGTTGTTAAGCGAATTTCTGCAGTTGTTAAGTGAATCATGCCATTATTAAGCGAACCAGGCTTCCCTCACTGTCTTCGTTGGAAGCCAGGTGGGAAGGGGACGTGCTGAACACATGACCTGAGGACATGCAACTGTCAGAAATACATGCCAGTTGCCCAGCACCCAAATTTTGATCACATGACCCTGGGGATACTCCAGTGGTTTTAAGTGTGAAAAACAGTTATAAGTGACTTTTTCAGTGCTTACTGTAACCTTGAACAGCCACTAAATGAATGGTTGTAAGTCAAGGACTACCTGTATTTTATGTAACATAAAAAATGAATGTTACATGACATTCTAAAACAGTGGTCTTCAAACTTGACAGCTTTAAGACTTGTGGACTTCAACTCCCAGAATTCCTCCCCCAGTCATGTTAGCTCAGGAATTCTGGGAGTTGAAGTTCATAACTCTTAAACTTGCCAAGTTTGAAGACCCTTGTTCTAAAATAACCTTCTGTCCTTTAAAACAAGCTCTAGATTAGGGTCTCTCAACCTTGGTGATTTTTAAGATATGTGGGGAATTCTGGGAGTTGAAGTCCACATTCTTAAAAGTTCAGAAACACTGCTCTTTGGTTATGTTAGATAGACTCAAGTATCTATTGTGTTAACAATTAACAAGTGCTCTTGTAGAATGATGTTTGTCATCCAAGCACATGCATTCTGACTTTTGTCACAGTTTTGGGTCTAGGATGTGTAATTGACTGGAAGGTGTCGAAGGTGGGTCTGCCTTCAAAAGTGTTCTGGAAAGTTTAGATAATTCAAAGGCAAACTTAGTTAACCAGACCTGGGATGGAGATCACTCACCAATCCTAAAACAGCTGTGTAACTTCCTTGCCCTGTCTTGGGCAAGGAAGTCAGTCAGTCATGAACTTCAGAGCTCTGTAACGCTTGGAATTTGTATATATGTCCCTTTTCATATTGAGCAATCCAAAGCCCAGTTCCAAGCATCTCCACCATCTGAGAAGACTTTGGCAACTAAGGGAAACACGAGCATGGCTGAGAAATTCTGGGAGTTGAAATCCAAAAATCTTAAAAGTTACCAAGTTTGGAGACCACTGCAATAGAAGTTTAGCAGCAATAGACAAACTTTGAGCCACACAAGGTTTTCTTTCCTTGGTTTTTTTAATGGATTATTTCAGTTCTGAGGATTCCAGAGACATTGCCTAAGTAGCAGAATGCAAAGATTGCCAGGTTTGTGATCTATAAGGAGATTCCCTGGACTAGGTGCCTTTCAGGTGTGTTAGACTTTGTGACTTCCATCCATTGACCTCCATCTCCAGTTCATGTAGAAACTGTGGGAGTGGACCTAGCACATCTGGAGAGCACCAGGTTAAGGAAGGTGCTGTGTGAATGTCCATAGAAACAAGCAGCTTCGGCTACACCAGGATTTCCCAATCTTGACAACTTCCAGATGTGTGTGGATAGAAGTGTGTGACATTGCAGGAGGTGGGATCCATATATTTGGAAGTTGCCAAAATCTGCATTGGAGGAAGCTCAGTGACCAGTGTAGTTGACATTTTATTTATAATTGGACTTGTATGCCGCCCCCTCTCCGCAAGGACTTGGGGCGGCTCACAACTAAAACACAATAATACAAACAATAAATATTTAAAAAAGAATTAAACTGACAAGCCCAATCTTTAAAACCCAGTTAAAATTAAAATAATTTAAAAAACCCCGGAGGTCAGTCATTGGCAGTAGATTCCTCAACAGTTCTTCATCCATAAGAACTCTTCGGTGTTTCCAGCATGGATCTTTTCATAATCTAATTGGTGATATTGGGAATGGATGTGAGATTTTCTGCATGCAGAATTGGTGTTCTATCATCAGGTCAGAGTTTATTCCCTATTCTTTGGTGCTGAGTCCAAATTTGTGTTCATTTTAAGGAATCTGTTTGCACTGCAAGCTTGGCTGCAGATTTAAGCACTGGGGAAAATCAGGTAGTTAGTTCATTGAATAGGATCCTAGGTTTGAAGCAGTTTAATTTGAAGGGCGGGGGAGATTAATTGTGAAGGGGTGCAGTGTATTTTAATTCTGGGTGAGGATGAAAAAACTTTTAGTTCTGAAATGAAGTATTGGCCATCTCCCACTATCCAGCAACATCTGGAGGGTTTCACATTGTCTCACCTTAATGCAAGCAGGATGTTTCACAACAGGGGAAACGGAAAGGCCAGATATGAAATAAGATATGAAGCAAGAGCAGCAAAGATGATTTGGGGACTGGAGGCTAAAACATACGAAGAACAGTTGCAGGAATTGGGTATGTCTAGTTTAATGAAAAGGAGGACTAGGGGAGACATGATAGCAGTCTTCCAATATCTCAGGAGCTCCTACAAAGAGGAGAGAGAGTCAAGCTATTCTCCAAAGCACCTGAGGGCAGGACAAGAAGCAATGGAGGGAAAATAATCAAGGAGAGAAGCAACTTAGAACTAAGGAGAAATTTCCTGACAATCAGAACAATTAATCCATGGAACAACTTGCCTTCAAAAGTTACAGGTGCTCCAACACTGGGGATTTTTAAGAGATTTGTCCAGTGGTGGGATTCAGTTTTTTTACTACCGGTTCTGTAGGCGTGGCTTGGTGGGCGTGGCAGGGGAAGGATACTGCAAAATCCCCATTCCCTCCCCATCCCACTAACCTGCTTTCCAGCTCCGTTCTCCTGTGCAGGGCAACAAAAGAAGACCCAGCCAATCAGCTGTCCAGTAGTCCTGTCCAGTGGTGGGATTCAATTTTTTTTTTACCACCAGTTCTGTGGGCGTGGTTGGTGGGCATGGCGTGGCTTGGTGGGTGTGGCAGGGGAAGGGTACTGTAAAATCTCCATTCCCTTCCCCACCCCACTAACCTGCTTTCCAGCTCCGTTCTCCTGTGCAGGGCAACAAAAGAAGACCCAACCAATCAACTGGGACTCGCGAGGCGGAGAATAGATGCAGGCGGGGCCAGTCAGAGGTGGCATTTGCCGGTTCTTGGAATGACTCAAAATTTCCACTACCGGTTCTCCAGAACTGGTCAGAACCTGCTGAATGCCACCTCTGGATTTGTCTGAAATGATATATGGCAAGTTTAAGACTTGTGGACTTCCACTCCCAGAATTCCTGAGCTAGCATGACTGGAGGAGGAATTCTGGGAGTTGAAGTCCACAAGTCTTAAAGCTGTCAAGTTTGAAGACCCCTGATATAAGGTCTCCTGCTTGAGCAGATTGGACTAAAAGTGCTCCAGGGTCCCTTCCAGCCCTGCTATTCTGAAACCCCAGTTTCCTGTTCTTTTCCAGACTCTCTAGACGTCAAGATGTTCTTTACCTGTGGCCCCAATGAAGCCATGGTTGTCTCAGGTAAGTGCTCCATTTCCTGTTCCTTTTTCTTAGCTTTCTTACCTGATTAGATCAGCCTTCAGGGCAGCCACAAAATTTGGCAGTATGCCTTTGTTCAAGCTAGCCGTGATTTCTTTCAGATTGCTCTGTTCAAGCATGCATGGATTGCTTTGCACGTTCAACCATCTTTCAGCTGTTCAGATGTAGTTGGTTCTTCAGGATTTCATTTGGAGACACCGTTTTCTCCTCTTCTTCTTTTTAACTATTCCGTGCTTTTATTGTCACAAAGTGGATTTCCTCCAGCAAGGGCTGCCCCTCTGACTGTGCTGTCTTCCCATTTCCCAACAATCACGTTTTGGCTGCACAATCATTAGAGCACAGATTCAAACTTGTTGTTAATACGGCTGTGCAGCATAGGGCAGCTGTACCATCCTGGGAAAAGACACAGCTGCTTTAAAGAGTTATTGACGAGTGTTAACAATCATGACCTATGCTTTTTAAAGCAGATTTATGGAATAGAAGCCAAAGTGTTTCACAGTCCTTTGGAATAGTTTATGAAGGGGATCTATAGCAGTGGCCAAAATTGTGGAAACCTTTTGGGAAAAGTGTATTTTTGAGGTTTGATGGCCAATTACACCACTTTTTTTTAAGTAGTACCATAAAATCATATATCAATGGAACAATAATTTAATCAAGAATGTAATGCAATGAAGTTTGAAAATGTATAGCCAAATAACAAGAAAAAGGAAGCACAACTTGCTTAGGTTGACGTTCATTGATCAAACATCTAGTACATCCCGTATCTAACTTTCCTTCATTTTGTAGCCAATGAGGATGAGTGTTTAGAGAGCCAATCAGGTGTTTAGAGAGCCAATCAGATTCAGTTTTTGATGTCATGTATTGAAGCTGAGACGAGGACATTTGTCAGTGTGTTATGTGATCGCTATCAAGTTGGTTGGGCTTTTTTTGTGTTTAGTGAGCTTGTAAAACACAATAAAATTAAAGTAATGGTGAAAAGAGTTGACTGTTGCCCAGAAAGCGATGTAAAATAATATTATTAAGTGAACAAGGCTACAGTTATAAAGAAATTAGAAGAAAAATTGGTGAAAACTTAACCAAAGGTGGCATTTCTAAGTTTTTGAAGAGGTATAAGGAGACTTACTCACTACAAAACCACACTGGTAAAGGCAGGAAAAGGTGCACAACAGCAAGTGATGATAGAAGAATTAATTAATTAAGACTGTGCCTACATGACAGAAGAAAATCGTTTGGGTGTATACAAGATGAAATGGTGTAATGCAATGTGAAGTTGATTGCAAGGACTGTTCGGCGCAGACTGCAGGAATTTGGCCTAAAATCTAGAATTCCATGAAAAAAGCCACTTTCATCTCTCAAACAAAGGTTGAAAAGACTAAACTGGGCTAAAACCCATGTTGCCTAGACAGAGGAACAATGGGACATTGTTATTTGGAGTGATGAGACCAAGATCTCCCTGTTTGGTAGCGGTGGCATAAAATACACAAGGAGTCACTTTTCCCAAAAAGTTTCCACAATTTTGGCCACTACTATATAACAAAATCATGCCCTGTTGGATAATCTTGGTCAGCAATCCCCATGTTTCTTTTTAGAATACAAGAAGTCCTTGACTTAATAATCACACAAAAAGGACCAAAACTCTCATTGCTGAGCGAGGTTGTTCTTATGTGACTTGCGCCTAATTTTTAATGACCTTTTTAAAAATTATTTTTATTATTATTTATTTTTTATTTGTGGGATTTTATATGCTGCCCTCTCTCCCGAAGGACTCAGGGCGGCTCACAATCATTAAAAAAACAGTACAAAATATAAAATTTAAAAAACTATTAAATCAAAATCCCAATAATTCAAAATAAAAGCAGCAAACTGCCATTATTATAATAAAACAATAAAAAAAAACCCTTCAGTCCAGGTCGGCCTGTTGGAAAAGCCATGTCTTCAGGCTGCGACGGAAGGATCGAAGGTCAGGGGCCATCCGTAGCTCTGAGGGCAACTGATTCCACAAGGTGGGTGCACCCACAGAGAAGGCCCTCCCCCTGGGAGTCACCGGGCGACACTGTCTAGCCGACGGCACCCCAAGGAGGCCCTGTCTGTGGGAGCGCACGGGATGCTGGGAAGATGTTACTGGCAGTAGATGGTCCCGTAAATACCCCGGCCCTAAGCCATATAGGGCTTTATAGGTGATTACCAGCACCTTGAATCTCACCCGGAGGGCAACCGGCAACCAATGCAGCTCACGCAGGAGGGGTGTAATATGGGAGTATCGGGATACTCCCATCACAACCCACGCGGCCGCATTCTGCACCAGTTGAAGTCTCCGAATGATCCTCAAGGGCAGCCCCATTTTGCCGCAGTTATTAAACCAATCACTGCAGTTGTTAAGTGAATCATGTGGTCATTAAGCAAATTGGGCCTCCCTCATTGAGTTTGCTTGCTGGAAGCTGCCTAGGAAGGTCACCAATAACGATCACATGACTCTGGGAGGCTGCAACCATCATAATTATATGCCACTTTGCAAAGTGCCTGAATTTTGATCAGGTGACCATGAGGATGCTGCGACGGTCGTAACTATGAGGAGTAACCATAGATCACCTTTTCTCAGTGCTGTTGCAACTTCCAATAGTCACTAAATAAATAGTTGTAAGTAGAGGACTACTTGTATTACATTCTGTTTCCTCTTCCTTTAGTTCAAGGATCTCCAAATTTGGAAACTTTTAAGATTTATGGACTTCAACTCTCAGAATTTCCCAGCCCGCATGGAATTCTGGGAGTTGAAGTCCATCAGTCTTAAAAAGTTTGGAGATCCCTGCATTAATTGGCCATTTTTCTTCATTTTCCCAAAGAAATGATCAGCTTCTGTGCCTGCTGAACTATTTTCTGTAGAGATCTTTTTGCTTTTTATTATCAGTTATCAAAAAACCCAAAATGAACAGTTGACTGAGGGAGCTGATTGACTGGATTGATCAAGGGATCTGATTAGGCTTTCTAGCTCCCCTTAGATCACAATGTCTGGGGGAAGAAATCAGGAGCGTGTCTGCCCTATCTGATCTGGTAGGACAGGTAGATGTCCTTAAGGAAACACGTGGCATTTTAGCTTTGGCAAGTTGCTAAGTATAGACCGTATGTAAAGAATTCAAGTGGGAGCTGCATCACTGGAAGCTTTCAAGAAGAAACTGGACTGCCATCTGTCAGAAATGGTGTAGGGTCTCCTGCTTGGGCAGGGGGTTGGACTGGATGACCTACAAGGTCCCTTCCAACTCTGATTATCTGTTAAATTAGCCTGGGCAGATTCTGTACTGTTTTATCTTTTTCCCCAGGTTTCTGCCGCAGCCCTCCAGTTATGATTGCTGGTGGCCGGGTGTTTGTGATACCGTGCGTACAACAGATCCAGAGGTAAATCTTGCTGTGAAAGGCTCTATTTAAAGGTTCTCAGGATCTCACCAAGACTTGGTGACTCTTTTAATCAAGCAAGCCCATTGTTTACAATGTAGCCCATTGGTTACATTTCAGTTGCCCATCCAAATACTAACAGGGCTGGCCCTGCTTAGCTTCCAAGATTAGCCAGGGTTGGCAGGATGCCGAGCCATTCAACCACATTGCGTCTTTCAGACATTAACCTTATTGGGTTTAAAATGGAGTAGAGGAGTGCTCTGTTAGCCCTCATTGAATTCACCGATGGAAAGAGAGGGTGACATTTTTGTTAGAGCTGAAATTGATGGGTGTGTGTGTGTGTGTTTTGTGTGCATTCATCCATTCCTTCCTGCTCTTACAGGATCTCACTTAACACTCTGACCTTAAATGTGAAGAGTGAGAAAGTTTACACCAGGCACGGAGTCCCCATTTCAGTCACTGGCATTGCGCAGGTAATTTTTTTCTTTCCAGCAATACACCCAAGGAATTCAGTGGTGGGATTCAAAAATGTTTACTACCGGTGGGCATGGCTTGGTGGGCGTGGCGGGGGAAGTGTCAGCATTCCAGAAAACCTCCACTCCAACCAATAACTCCGAGACAGACATCTTCTCAAAAGTTCTTTTTATTTTGGATAGTAAACTGGCACAACTGGGGAATCCTGAATCTGAAAGTTCCAGGCCTACTTGCAATAACTAAACTACAAAATCCATCCCCTGCACCCATCATCACATCACATGCCCCAATCACCATCCGTCCCAGCTTGAGACTTCCCCTCACTTATGCGCAAAATAACATGACCTTGAATTAGAAAAATAATATTATTATGTCTAACTACGTACAATCCAAGAAATTCCCCCCTCCCATTTCCCAGGCTCAAAATGTGGCAACGTGGGAGCATCTGGTCTCAATATGGCTTCCAAAGCTGACAGGAAGGCTAAAGCAAAATCCCATTCCCTCCTCACCCCACTAACCTGCTTTCCAGCTCCGTTCTTCTGTTGTTGTGGTTAGCTGGCAGGAAGCTTGTGAAACCACGCCCCCTCCGGGCCACGGAAAATCCTCTCTTTACGAAAGTGTTTCCTGACAGTGGTGGGATTCAAATTTTTTTACTACCGGTTCTGTGGGTGTGGCCAGGTGGTCATGGCTGTGTGGTCATGTGACTGGGGGGGTGAAAAGTTTTTTTTTCTTTTGCAACACCTCCTCCCGTACCCCATTTTTGGCCTAGTGGGCCTCAGGGAAGCCTCCTGGGAGCAAAAATGGGGCACAGGGGGGCCACACAGCATCCCTTTGCGCCCCGGTTTTGGCCTACTGGGCCTCAGGGAAGCCTCCTGGGCACTGAAAAAAGAAGCATTTTGAAACCTTCCAGGTCAAGTACAACTGCGGGGGCGGGATCAGATTAGCTAGAAAGCAAAAAACCCACCAACAATTTCCTACTTTCTAGCTAATCTAAATCACACGGCACAGCTGATCGTTGGAAATACCGGTTCAGTCGAACTGGTAGCATTTTTTTACTACTGATTCACCTGAACTGGTAGCATTATTTTACTACCGGATCAGGTAAACCGGGCTGAACTGGCAGCATTTCACCTCTGGTTGCCTTAGAATTCTTCAACCTTCTGCCCAGGGCAGAATTCTCATGGCAGACAAATCAACTTTCCCTTGATTTGATTTGATTTGATGGAACTCTCTTTTGGGATGAAGAGGACAATCACCAGCTGCTTAGAAGAGAAATAGTCCTTAGGCTGACAAACTCCATGTTGAGGGTGAGAGGTTTGTGCATGCCCAAGATGGCGGTTCAGCGGTGAGTGGGCTCTTTCGGGCGTTTGGAGGTTTTGGTGACTGCTGAGAGAGGAGGTTCGTCTGCTGTTGCTGGTTCCCTCGGAGTCATCCCTGGAGGGTTGTGGGATGCCGCTGGAGCCTTTCCGGCTGAAGTTGGGCTGGTGGCTCAGTGTCTGCTGGGATTTTCCCCTTGCGGCCTCCGCAGCAGCTGTAGGATTGCCGGCTGGATTGGAGGCGCCGCAGCATCGCCGTTTGCCTCGCGCAGCCCTGGTGCCAGGAAGCTTCGGCACCTGTGGCAACGGTGATGGCGGCCGAGGATCCAATGTTGCCGTTAGCGGTGGTTGTCAGCTGTTTGGTGCTGGCGACGGGCGTGGCGGCAAGATCCGACGGCGGCGGTGGCTACGACAGCCGCGGCGGTCTGGGACTCGGCTGCGGCACCGGCAGCCTGGCGCCATGGAAGGCAGCTGCAGTAGTGGCGGTCTGCGGCCTGCAGTGCTGTGGTAATAACGAGAAGTCCGACGACAGCGGGACTGTTGGCCCAATGACCCCCCTCCTTTCTGCTGCTTGTTGGTGGGGGCAGCGTTCCTACAGGGGTTTGGGACTCTTGGCCCATCCTCGACGTGCTGCCCCTTCCTCTTCCCCAGAAGTGAGAGTTCTGGGAGGAAAAGATCTGCGGGGAAGGGCGGAGGCTTGCAGGTCTGGAGGGCCCAGAAGGGAGGCGTTTGCGGTCACAGCCCGGGTCGGGTGAGTCGGTGCTGCTCTGGATGGGGCTGTGGGTTGAATCTTTGGTGGAGACGCCCCCCCAAGGAGGGATGGCGCCGTGGCTCTGGACCCATGGCCGTGGCCGGTTTACGAATGCTGTACTGTCTTTGGACTCCTTCGGACCTGGTCATCCTATGTTGTCCATAGGCTCCATCTTTGGCCACTATCTCTTTGTCTTCTAATATCATCCTGGACCCTATGGAGGGTGCCCGGTTCATCTATGCCATCTACCCAGACTTGTATCCTGCCCCCTTTCTCTGGGGCCTGGCTATTCCCCATTGCAGTGAGAGGGCAATGGAAGGACTCAACCCCCTGCAGTGAGAGAGCAGGGGGCTGCTCAGGACTTTTGCCACAAGTCACTGTGGTGGCAGAGCAGTGACTGAACCATTTTGACTCTGGCCCTCGGCAGCTGTGAGGGAGCTGCTGATTGTGGACTGTTCCTGACTACCATCGCCCGGTCCTTTGTATTGTATTTCCATCTTTGCAATATTTCCATCTAACCAACAACCTCCTGTACTGATTTGCCCTGAAATGTGTTTGTCATGCCTGCCTATTCCCTGCTGGAGCTATGGGCCCTCAGGCAGTTCCCCTGTCTGTGAAGTGGCCCTTTGGGTTGTCGAGAGCTTACCTTAATGCCGGATCTTGGGATCCCGAGGTGGCATGCTGCGACCAAGGGTTTTAAATTCTAAATTTGGTACTAAGGGGAAACTTTTAAATTTTTTATTGGTCATCTTAAGGGGTTAGGGAGGGGGGGATGGGTCTTTGCAGCCCGGTGCATGGTGGGGGGTGGGGGTTGGGGGGCGGTGGGGGGGTGTGAGTGGGGACCCGATTCCCAGGGTGGTTGGGATTGGCAGGAGGGCGTGAGGCATGAGGGCCATATCATGTGTTGGGAGAGGCGTGCACCGCCATCTCTGTCTTGTGTGCGCTCTGACCCTATGGCCTCCTCCCTAGGGGCAGGGGAACCGGGACCCCTGGGCTTAGGCTGGTGTATTTTAATGCCAGGTCCGTGGCTAATAAGTCCTCCCTCCTCCGTGAGACATTGAGGAGGAGGCTGCGGACCTGGCTTGCATCACGAGACCTGGTTGGGCCCAGAGGTGGTGTCCCTCTGGTTGAGTTGTGCCCTGGGTTCAGGGTTCTGCACCCGCCCGCGGGCCCAGGGAAGGGGTGGTGGGTGGCTGTGGTTATCCGGAGACCTTGTTTCCAAGGGAGGTCACAGTTCCAGAGATAGGTGGGAGTGAGACCCTCCTCCTGAGGTGGGGGCCTAACAGTGGGGTGGGCTTGCTGCTCGCATACCTTTCCCCAGCTGTGTGACAGCAGCCCTGCCTGGGCTTCTCGATGTCCTCTGAGGGTGGCGGTGGAGTTCCCGGCCTTATAGTCCTGGGGACTTCAATCTGCCCTCCCTGGGGGAACGGGTTTGGCCCAGGAATTCATGGCTTCTATGGAAGCCATGGGCCTGACAGTGATTCAAGGCCCGACTCATGAGGGGGGAAACACTCTCAACCTAGTTTTTGTCTCTGAACAGTGGTATAGTGACAGAAGGCAAGCCACTTTTACGGCATTGCCTGTTCCATGGTCTGATCACTATCTCCTACTGGCTGGTCTTCCAACAGGCCGCCCCCACTGCTGGGATGAGGAGCCACTTAGATGGTTCCGTCCCAGACGCCTGATGGACCCTGAGAGGTTCTAGGCGGAACTGGGGTTTTTTCCCTTTTCCCTTGCCCACAGCTCTGTGAGGATCTGGGCAGCTTGGCAACAGGCTGCGTCCGGATGCCCTCGACAGGGTTGTCCCCATCGTCCCCTCACATGCCGTGGATCGGATGGCTCCTTGGTATCTGGGAGGAGCTCCGGGAGATGGCGCTGTTGGAGGTTTTAGAGAGCAGGTGGAGGTCCACCAGCTCCCAGTCGATCGAGCCCAGCTAAGAGCCCATATTAGGACTTACCTGGTAGCTATGAGGAGCGCGTGAGAGGTCTTATCTCTCCGCCCTCATAGCATCCGCAGATAACCCAGCTGCCTGTTTGGGCTACCTGCTCTCTCCTTCATCGGAGGGAGGGGTGGACCCACTCGGGGAAGGGCTGAGGAGTTTGGTCAATATCTGTCGGATAAGATGCGCCCGGATTGAGGGCGGGTTGTCCTCGGATTTGCAGTGGTCTGAGAGCGGGATACAAGCAGTCTGGCCAGTGTGATCTGGGATGAGTTGATCCTGTTTCGAGGATGAAGTGGACAGGATTATGCAGCGGCTGAGCTCCACCACATGTTTGTTGGACCCCTGTCTTTCCTGGTTGGCTTATGCTGCCAGGAGGCCACCTCGGTTGGCTCGGGCACTTGTCAAGCACTTCTTTAAGAGAGGTGTTTTTCCCTCCGCCTTGAAGGAGGCGGTGGTGAGACCCCCTCCTGAAGAAGCCTGCCCTGGACCCGACCATGTTAGACAACTCTCGTCCAGTCTCCAACCTTCGCTTCTTGGCGAAGGTTGTTGAGAATGTGGTGGCTCGGCAGTTTCCACTCTTCCTGGATGGCGGACTACCTGGATCCATATCAATCGGGCTTCTGACCGGTTTCAGCATGAGGCGGCATTGGTAGCGCTGATGGATGATCTCTGGAGGGGCCGGGACAGGGGTTTTCCTCTGTCCTGGTCCTATTAGACCTCTCAGCGGCTTTTGATACCATTGACCATGGTATCCTTTTGCAGCAGCGCTCGAGGTTGGGAGTAGGGGGCACTGTTCTTGTGGTTCACCTCCTACCTCTCGGGGCATTATCCATCGTATTATGGCGAGGGCAGAGATCAGCCGAGGTGCTCTCCTGTGGGGTCCCTCAGGGTGGTCCTCTCCCTCTTCTATTTAACATCTACATGAAGCAGCTGGGTGAGATCATCCGTGGTTTCGGGGTGAGATTCCATCAGTGCGGATGACACCCAGCTGTACATCTCCACCCGAACCAGATCAGTGATGCCCTCTCCCTGATGACCCAGTGTTTGGATGCACGGATTTGGATGGCGGAACATGCTTCACTCAACCCGCCAAGACTGAGTGGCTGTGCATACCGGCATCTCGCCCAGTCAGGAATATCCATCTTTGGCCATAGGGGAGAGGTGTTGCCCCTGTGGATAGGGCGCTGAATCTGGGGGTCCTCCTGGATGTGCGGCCGTTGGAGGAGCAGGTGGGGCGCTGCCAGGGGCCTTTGTCCAGCTCCACCTTGTTCATCAGCTTCACCCATTTCTGGACCGAGATCACAGCCCTTGTTACCTCTAGACTCGACTACTGCAACGCTCTCTATTTAGGACTGCCTTGCATACCATCCGGAGATTGCAGCTGGTGCAAAATGGCGGCGCAGGTGGTGATGGGAGTTTCCCGATTCTCCCATGTTACCCCTCCTCGCTGCCTGCATTGGTTGCCGGTTGCACTCGGTGAGATTCAAGGTTTTAGTTTTAACATACAAAGTCCTTCACGACATGGGTCCTCAATATTTAAGGGGCGACTCCTGCCGATATCGAATGCCAACTGCTCTGTGCGAGCACATAGGCAAGGACTCCTTGGGGTCCGCAGGCCAATGCCGCTGGTGGTCCCCGTGACGAAGCCTATTCTGTCGCTGCCCCTGACCTCTGGAACCAACTTCCCTGGGGCTCCTGGCCCCTGACCTCTGCACCTTCCGCCATGATTTGAAGACCTGGTTGTTTGACCAATCCGGCTGTGACCCTTTCTTGGGGTGTTAAACTTTTAAGTATTGTAAATTTTGTTTTATGAATTTGGTTAATTATTTTTGGGCTTGTGAAGTTGGTTGTATTTATGTGTTGTTGTTTTTAGTTGTGAGCCCCGAGTCTCGGAGATGGGGCAGCATACAAGTCCAATAAATAAATAAATAAATAAATAAATAAATAAATAAATAAGCAAGGACTGTTTCCCTTCCTTTCTTCCACCATCTTTTCCCACCTAGGTGAAGATCCAGGGCCAGAACAAGGAGATGCTGGCAGCTGCTTGCCAAATGTTCCTGGGCAAATCTGAAGCAGAAGTTGCACAGATTGCTCTGGAGACCCTGGAAGGGCATCAGAGAGCCATCATGGCCCATATGACAGTAGAGGTAAGTTGCTTGTGGGAGTATGTGTATGTGTGCAAGATGTCAGCACTGGTTGAAGAATGGGTGAAGTGAGGTGGAAACTAATCAAGGAGAGAAGCAATCTAGAACTAAGGAGAAATTTCTTGAAAGTGAGAACAATTACTGGTAATCAGTGGAACGACTTGCCTCCAGAAGTTGTGGATGCTCCATCACCAGAGATTGTTTAAGAAGAGATTGGACAGCCATTTGCCTGAAATGATATAGGGCCGTGATGGTGAACCACGTGTGCCGGAAGTGGCATGCAGAGCCATCTCTCCAGGCATGCCAGCCATCGCCCATTGTTCTTCTGGCTTCCGATGCGTGCCAGCCAGCTAGTCTTCACGTGCATGGGAGCACCGGAAACTGGAAGAGCAGCTCCCTGGAGCATGCATGCACGCTGGCAGCTGGTTTTTGCACTCACATGCATGCACGCCGGAAGCTAAGTTTACAGTTTGCAGCACTCCCATGTAAGTGCATCAGGGAGCTGCTCTTCCGCTTTCTGGCGCACGCGCACGCTCCCATTTCAGCACTTCATGTTGAAAAGGTTAGCCACCACTGATACAGGGTTTCCTGCCTGAACAGGGGTTGGGCTAGAAGATCTCAAAGGCCCCCTCCAATTCTGTTATTCTTAAAAGATGTTTTCTCTCCAGTTGTGTATGCTGGGCTGTTACTTTATCCAATTGAATTGAATCTGGGGTATTCAAAGGAGGGGGTCAAAAAAGTTGTGATAACCACAACCATAACCTCACACCTTTTTCACAAGACACATTGACAAAGGATGGCCTTTTGATAGTGTGGGTGTGATGTTAAGTAAATCCCGTTAGGAGAATGAGTGCGCTCAGGGTAAATGTAGTGAGAGAAGTAATGAATAACACACACGCAGCACACAGATACACTGAATAGGAAAATGTAGGTTTTACTGCCAGTAAACAGTAAGCAAAAACCAATAAGCAGTCCAAGTAATACACGGTGAATGCAGGTAGTATTCAAAATAATCAGTCCAGGGATAATCCAAAAACGAAGTCCTTTTCCTTACCAGTATCATAAACAAAGTACAGTAGACGGGGTTTGTGAACAGCAACAAACCTCATAGCAATACAAGTATAGATAATCAAAGGATAATGCAAACGGTGGCAAACCAGGTTGCTGGCTCCATCTTATGGCCGTTGGAGTAACTTCAGCCAATCACAATTACAACATTCTCTTAAAGGTACAACAACATGAAATGACTATTCTGGTTTATATATTACCAACCCAACTGTTAGGTGACTATCATTCCTAACGTGACCATACACTTGTCTGTTTTAATCCGCTCCCTGCAGACAACCCTGCACTGCATTATGGTTTGCATTAGCCATGGGACAGTGGGGGTCTTGGAGTCCATCCCTCATGGAGAGGATTCAGTGAAGAAAGGCTGTTTTGAGAGTTCACAAACAAAGACACTACCCTAGACTACCCTAGGATAAAAAGAAGAGTTTGTTTGTTTGTTTAATTTATATTGCCGCTGTTCGCCCATGGTGACTGAGGCGGCTTACACAGTGTAAAACCATATTTAAAACTAAAAATAAAAAAACAATAAAAACTAACAAAAATAATCAAATAAAGTAATCAAGTACAATAGTACAAAATCTGGAAAAAATAAAAAAAATCACCCCCCCAACTCCCACCCACCCCCAACCCGCCAACAGCAGATCACACTAACCATTTGATGGGCTCCATCCTGCTCTGGGTTCCTAGGCCCGCTGGCAAAACCAGGTCTTCAGTGCCTTCCGGAAGAGTGCTAGAGGGGACCATTCTAATCTCTGGGGAGATGATGTTCCAGAGAGAGGGGCCCACCACGGAGAAGGCCCTTCTTCTGGGTCCCACCAGGAATGCTGCTTCTATCATCATCTTTTAACGACCCCATAATCCCTTGCGGGGTGGAGTCTGGGCAACTGAATAGAGCTGAGTGTTTACTGGCCGGATACCCTTCCTGTCGCCAATGCAGTTTTTTCAGCAGATACATTCTCACTGTGCCCAGAGAGAGAACTATCTGCCTCTACCTAGGATCAAACTCATAAGCCTCCTGACTGTGAGGCAAGAGCTCTGCCTCAAGGCCACCGCACCACTCTATCTGATGCTGCTTCTAGATGGGCTTAAAAACTGGTGAACCAAATCTCTGCTTGGTACTAACATAGTTACCTCTCTTTGTTAAACAGGAAATCTACAAGGACCGTCAGAAGTTTTCAGAGCAGGTCTTCAAAGTGGCCTCGTCTGACCTGGTCAACATGGGGATCAGTGTGGTCAGTTATACCCTCAAGGATATTCATGATGACCAGGTGCACATATGGGCTGTTTGGTATTAATGCAAACCATTGTTCATGTCACTGAGAATGTTCAGTCATAGAGATACCTTAACCAAGGATGTCTGATTTTGTTTTGACCCACGCCCTTTTCCAACAAATCAAACACAATCCAAAGGGAACAGAAATCTTGTAATGCTTCTGCAAAATAATTAGCTGTAATTAGCACAAGCCTTCCCAAACTGTGCGAGACTGCCAAAAGATAACAGACAAGAAATAATTTGCAATACAAGAATCTTCAAATACAAACTCAGGATACTGGAATGTCCACGAGGCTGGAGTTTCAAAACGTCTTTGCCTTCTGCAAAGAACGTCCGATTCACAGCTGGCTTTTATCTTCTTGAAGGAGGGGCCATTACCTTGCAGCCTTACTCCCGAGTCACCCATGCAGCCACAGCTGCTCTCTCCTGTTAGCAGCCCTGCGTGCACGTGCACTTGGTACAGGCTCTTTGGGAACCTCCTCATCGCTGCTGCCAGCCCCCACAATCTCTGAAGGCAGCAGTCCACTCCCTAATGGTCCTGGCCCCTCATCTGAGTCCTCGTTCTCCTCAGCCATCTGCACCTGCTGCTGGCTAACCACAACAATCTTTCAGCAATAGACATAGAAAACCAGCAACAATCTGTCCCAATGCCAAATAGAATTGCTTGATTTGTTTTTTTTTCTTGTTAATGGAAAAATGATACTAGGTTCTTTCTGATACTGACAACCAAGTTTTGGACTGAACGTATTTATTGACAGATTGGATTTATATCTCTCAGTCCTTCAGCATCGGCCAAGTCAAGAAATAATTATATTAAGTTCAACCGGAACTCTACAGTTGTAGGCTATAGTAACAAAATCTTGAAAGTTTTTCCTTTCTGTAGTGAATTAAGGTGGAGCCAAAATGAGTTGTTTTCTCAGTTTCCTGGACTTAACACATATTTTGTTGTTGCAACCATCATTTCCACATTGTTTCTCCAAGGACATCTTATTCATAGCGTACACATTACTCTCTTCCTATTTTTCTCCACAACAACCATGTGAGCTGGTTTGGGCTGAGAGAGAATGATTAGTTCAAAGTGCTTCAGGGGGAGGATTGGACCTGGGTTTTCACGTGGGACAGGATTAGAGCCCGTCCATTCTGCAACTGTTCAGTAACCCAAAGAAAAAAAAATCAGAATTCAGACATTACCAGATTTTGTTGGAAAATGGGTCATTTTCTGGGATTCTGGATTTCTTTTCCTGACCATCATCTCCCCCTCTTGTCAATTGTAGGATTATCTTCATTCTCTGGGAAAAGCCCGAACTGCTCAGGTACAGAAGGATGCCAGGATTGGAGAAGCTGAAGCCAAGAGAGATGCTGGCATCAAGGTGGGCAATTGTGGAAGGACAGTTGTGATGGACTTTGACTATCTACCTTGTTTTAGAGATTGCTGGAGGTTTTTAAGGAAAGATTGGACAGCCATTTATCTGGAATGGAATAAGGTCTCTTGCCTTGGGCAGGGGGTTGGACTAGAAGACCTCCAAAGTCCCTTCATGCCCTATGATTCTAAGCAAGTTCAGATCTGGATACCATGTTTTCCCCAAAATAAAACCCTGTCTTATACATTTTTGCCACCAAAAAAGGTACCAGGTCTTATTTTAGGGGGAAGTCATCCACTGACTAAGCTCACTTGTGCACCCCTGGCCTCCTTTTCTCTGTCAAGAGGCCTTCAGGAACTATTACTTCTGCGGCCAGCAAGGCTTTCCTGAAAGCCTCTGCAGCCAATAACAGAACTCCAGATCAATCCGGAGCTTTGTTATCAGCTACAGAGGCCTTCAGGAAAGCCTTGTCAGTCTTGATGGCTGCAGAAGAAATGGGCCGGCAAGGCAGGTGTCAGGGTGTGTGAGGCCTGGCTATAACTGTCCAAAGGTAAGTAGTAGGGCAGCTCCACCCCCCTCATCCCCATCCTGGCTTAATTTTTACCTGTATACTCTGGAGTGGGTGGGATTTTAATTAGGACTTATTTTGGGGGTAGGGCTTATATTGGGCGCACGTGTAAAAAATCAAGCTAGGACTTACTTTCAGGATAGGTTGTATTTTCAGGGAAACGGTATTAATTGGATGGGAGACCACTTGGAAACCCCAAAGCTGTAGAAAGGAAGGCCGTGACTGCCAACTGATTTCCCAACAGTATCAAATAGACTTCCCCATAAACTCACCAGGAGTCCAACAAAAACTTGAGAATCTTTTTAAAATCGAAACTTTTGGTGCTCTTGGCTCTACCGCTGAGCTCTTGCGTCTCTCTTCCTGTTGGGCACTGCCTCTTGAGTTCTCCCATCTTGTCCGCCTCTAGGAAGCAACGGCCAAGCAACAGAAATTGTCTGCTCAGTTTGTGAACGATATTGAGATGGCCAAAGCCCACCGAGATTTCGAGCTGAAGAAGGCTGCTTACGACATCGAGGTGAACACGCGGAAAGCCGAATCGGACTTGGCCTATCAGCTGCAGGTGAGCCACCCCTCCACATAACCAGTCAAAGGAGATTGGCAGGTGGCAGAGGTGGAATAAATTGTAGCCTATTTTTTTCTCAAATGAAGAAATGAAATGTTCAAATGTTCAAATGAAACATGCGTAGAAAAATATTTGTGATTCCTGCCCCTTGGCCTGGTCACATCCTTCATTTAGAGCAGGGCTGTCCAACCTTGGCAACTTTAAGACCTGTGGACTTCAACTCCCAGAATTCCCCAGCCAGCCAGGGGAAGTCCACAAGTCTTAAAGTTGCCAAGGTTGGACAGCCCTGATCTAGAGCATAAATTTGCAGGATGTTGACATATTGAGCTGTGAACAAGCTGTTGTGGCCTGCCAGCGGCTGGCGGAGCTGGCAGCAGAGTTGGGCAGTAGTGAGGAGATTGGGAGGAACCTGGGCCAGTCTTGGAGGCTGAGGAAGGCTCGGATGAGGGATCTGCATCAGAGGTAGAGATGGGCCCAGGGCAGACTGGCAGTCATCAGCTGCTTTCGGGCTCAGATAGCAGTGAGGCTGGGGAGCAGTTGGAACCGGTTCCCAGCCTGTGCATGCGCAGAGCTGCTAAAAGAAAGAACTCAGGGTCAACATGGGAGCAAGGCCACTGGTGACCGACAAATGGCCCTTCCCATCAGGATTAAAAGAGGACCAAAAGGGGAGGGGGCTTTTGCAGGAAACAACTCGCTCGTTCGGGCGTGTGTTTGTTCCAGCCTTGTGGGTCTGTAAAAGTCTGTAAACCCAGCCTTCCCTGCAACAGTGAGTGTGGAACTGTTTACCAGGCAGCATTCCAGGATTGATAACAGTCTGAGATAATTAGTCCACCTTCGGGAGAATGTGTGCCAAGCTGTTGGCTGACTGTGAATGAACTAATTCACATTATTGTAAATAAAGAGGTTTTGGCCGGGACTTTGACTGAGTGCTTTTGGGTGAGGCTTAGGACAGAACACAAACTTCACCAGGGAGTTTCTGAACCCTTCAGGTTCAGTTTTTCTGTATCCTTCATGCAGGTGGCCAAGACCAAGCAGAAAATTGAAGAGGAGAAGATGCAGGTCTTGGTGGTGGAGCGAACTCAGCAAATTCAGATCCAGGAGCAGGAGATGATCCGTAAAGAACGGGCACTGGAGGCCCAGGTCAAGAAACCAGCCGAAGCAGAACGTTACCGGTTGGAGAAATTAGCCGAGGCTGAAAGGTACAAGCATTAGACTTCTGTTCTCCTCTTTTTTCCTTCCTATCCAGAATCTGCTCCTATCCTCCTCTTTTTCCTTCCTATCCAGAATCTGCTCCTATCCCCCTCTTTTTTTCCTTCCTATTCAGAATCTGCTGTTATTCACCATAGAAGAGCACTTTTCAAAGGAGTGAACTGATGCTGGCTATACCCCTTTATAGTAGTCCTTGACTTTTGACCACAATTAAGCCCCAAATTTCTGTTGCTAAGTGAAATGCTTGCTAAGTGAATTTTGGCCCATTTTACGACCTTTCCTGCCACAGTTGTTAAGTGAATCACTATGTTGTTAAGTTAGTCACACGGTTGTTAAGTGAATCAAGTTTCCCCACTGACTTTGCTTGTCAGAAGGTTGCAGAAGCTGATCACATGGCCCCCAAGATCCTGCAGCCGTCATAAATATGAGTCAGTTGCCAAGCATCTGAATTTTGATCACGGGGATGCTGCAACCATTGTAAGTGTGAACAATGGTCATAAACAGTCCCTAAATGAACTTTTGTAAGTCGAAGACTACCTGTAAAGCTGGAGGGTCAAATAATGGAATGAATCTCCACAAAAAATAATACAGATAATAATAATAATACTTAATAATAATAATAATAATAATAATAATACTTGAGTTATGACCATAATGGAACCTGCCTGGTCATTAAGCGAACCAGTTGTTTGCTGTTTTTGTCAAAAGCCCAAAATAAATTCAGGGTGTTTTTTTTGGCAAAACTGTGGTAAAATACAGTCAGGCGACCACAGGCTACAATTGGCAGCCCATAAATTTCCCATCCTTTTGTCTCAAAGGTGCTTTTTCAAAAGGCAACTGAATTGTTGTTTTTTTCCTGGAGGAAGTCAGGGGTTTTTTTTTTTTTGTTTCTGAGGGGGGGAAAAGAGGAAAAAAAACAGTCCAGTTGCCCTTTTGAAAAAGCATCTTTCAGACCATTGTAGATGACTGAGAATCTTCACAGACATTCCTTATCCTTTGCTGTTTGATACAGAAAGGACTTCCCAGCATGGCTTCCACGCATTTTATCCTTTTTTGAAATTTCCTGCAACTAACTCTCCAGTTGCAAACCAGGGATCGGTTACCATGCAGAGGTCTCCAAACTTGGCAACTTTAAGACTTGTGGACTTCAACTCCCAGAATTCCTCAGCCAGCTGGCTGAGGAATTCTGGGAATTGAAGTCCACAAGTTTGGAGACCTCCACCCTAGAGCAGTGGTGGCTAACCTTTTTGGGCTCCTGTGCCAAAAAGTGTGTGCACGCTTGCACGCTCATGCTCGCGTGCCAGCACCCAGAAGGCAATGCGTGCCCCCTACGCATGCACATTCAATCCCCCCCCATGCTGCTCCCTTACCTGCACTGTGCCCCACAGCTGATTTTCAGCCAGCTTGAGGCCCTTTTCGGCCTCCCAGAGGCTTGAGGAAGGCTTCTGCAGGCTTTTCAGGCCGAAAACTAGGCCCGTTTCGTCACTTCCGGTATTTTCTGAAAAACAGGAAGTGATGAAATGGGCCTAGTTTTTGGCCTGAAAAACCTGCAGAAGCCTTCCTGAAGCCTCTGGGAGGCCGAAAAAGGCCTCAAACCGGCCGAAAATCAGCTGTGAGGCACGCGCATGCGCAGTGAGGTAAAATTGCCTGCAGCTCGCGTGCCGGCACAAATGGCTCTGCGTGCCACCTGTGGCATGCGTGCCATAGGTTTGCCATCACGGCCCTAGAGTAACAAGCCTGTTCTCTTGCTCTAGGTTTGTCACCTCAAGCTGCTCTCAATCCCTGTCACTTCCTGGTTTCCCCCTCCATTTTGGGAGGCCAAAAGTGGCCTTTGAACGTTGGATGCTGGCCAAAGAGGTGAACCTGTGTCCCTGTTTTCTTCCCAAACAGGACGCAGCTCATCATGCAGGCAGAGGCGGAGGCAGAAGCCATCCGGGTGAGCCATTTCTTCTTCTCTACTTCATGGGAACGAAGAGGAGGAAGAGGCGGATGAGAACTTAGCTTATCCCGAAATCCCGTTTTCGTTTTTTAGGTGAAGGGCGAGGCTCAGGCGTACGCAGTTGAGGCCAAAGCCCGGGCTGACGCTGAGCAGATGTCAAAGAAGGCAGAAGCTTTTAAGCAGTATCAAGAGGTTGCCATGGTGGACATGCTTTTGGAGAAGCTTCCAGAGGTAAGCACGTCCTCCTCACGTAATCTCAAGGAGAGCAGAAGGGAGATGAAGTCCCAAAGGTGCTTTTTTTTTTTCAGGAAGCAACTGGACCTGCTTTTTTTTTCTTCTTTTGAAGACGTTTCACTTCTCGTCCAAGAAGCTTCTTCAGCTGTGACAGGATGGTGTGGAATGGAAGGATTTATATTCCTAGCAGACAGCTGGTCATTTGCATCCTTTGAGAGGGTCGTTGAAGCACTTGGAGGTTTATCTAAGTTGTCCTAAGTAGTGCTCCTGGTTCCTGTAGTCTGCAATTTTTCCTCTGGAAATCCATTCCAACTCCCACACCATTCAAAGGGTGTTCATCCCAAATTGTATAGGTAAAAATCTGAGGACACAGATAAACCTCCAATTGCTTCAGTGACCCTCTAAAAGGATGCAAATGACCAGCTGTCTGCAAGAAACATAAATCCTTTCATTCCCCACCATCCTGTCAGAGCTGAAGAAGCTTCTTGGATGAGAAGCAAAACGTCTTCAAAAGAAAAAAACAAGAAAGTTCAGTTGCCTCCTGAAAAAGCACCTTTGGAACAACCATGACCTGGATGACTGAGGATCTCTACAGAAGGGGAGATGAAGGCTTTGACGAATGAAAGTAAACATATGTGTCCCAGGACAATGTTGTCCACTGCCCCCAGAGGTTTATTCTTCCAAGCTTTTGGGTTTGTGCTGGAACCCATCATCAGGGAACTTCTACCTACCTACCTACCTACCTATCATCTATCTATCT
>CM019149.1:31731826-31920936 GCA_009733165.1 Naja naja
TCTGTCTGTCTGTCTGTCTGTCTATCTATCTATCTATCTATCTATCTATCTATCTATCTATCTCCAGATTGTATGCACTGGGCTGTTCTACATGGTTCCTGGTTGTGTATAGCTCTTAGTTCTTAATGAGGCTATTGATGGCTGGCTATCAAGTCATTAATTGCAATTTCCTTGTCCCTCAAGGCTTGAAGGCTTTGACATAAAAGAGTGGTACTATCGAAGGAAGATGGCATCCAAACAAAATCACGGTGGGATTTGATAATTGGACAAATCTGCCCATTACTTCTAGTATAGATAAAGGAGAATATTTGTATCTCGAGGTTGAAGTGAGGGGTCCTTGATGATTTCCAGTCTGGTTGTTTTGTTGCAGACATTTCATTACCCAAACTAGTAACATCATCAGTGCTGCACAGATGATGTTACCTAGTTTGGGTAACGAAATGTCTGCAACAAAACAACCAAGCCCAGAGAACACCAAGGACCCCCCCTCACTTCTAGAGCAGTTAGTCCTCGACATATGACTTAATAATTGAGTCTGGAATTACAGCTGTAAGTCATCGCAGTCAGTAAGTGGTTACCACATGACTAAATTTCTCCAGTGGATGTTTTTTGTTGGAAACCAGAATGACAGGGCAGAAAGCAGCTGCAGGCCTTTTGCAGATATCCTTAGTCTCAATCAGGGGTGTCAAGTTCAGGGCTCTTTCAAAGAGGAAGAAGAAAAGATGAGAAGAGAGCAAGGAAGGAAAAATAAGACAAGAGAAAGAAGAAAGTAGATTGAAGAAGGAAGGAAAAATGAAGGAAGGAAGGAAAGGAAGGAAGGAAGGAAGGAAGGAAGGAAGGAAGGAAGGAAGGAAGGAAGGAAGGAAGGAAAGAGATTCTAATGAGAGTGAGGGAGGATCTGAGGGAAGTCCTGCCTTAGCACTTGGTCACCACAGATGCACCATCAACACAAGTGATGTCGAGCTGGCCACGCCCATCCCTGCCACGCCCACCTTGCTCCCCCAAGGTCAAACACAACCCTGATTCGGCCCTCAATGAAATCCAGTTTGACACCCCTGGTCTAGACTCTAAATGGTTCCTTTGAGGGTAATAATATTTTGCTTCTATATACTATTTTGCGCTGGAAAAGTCTTCAATTAAAGTTTTCCCTGATTTTTTTCCCCACCCCAACAACCTTGTAAGGTAGGTTGGACAGAGGGAGAAGCCCAAAGCCGTCTCCCCTGCTCTCCTGATCAAGTAGGGGCTTGAACTGCAATCTCTGTCCAAGTTTGCTACCTTAATTATTAACCCTCTGTCTTAACGCATTCCCTTCACAGATAGCCGAAGAGATCAGCAAACCGTTGGCTTCCGTCAGTAAGATCACCATGGTGTCGAGCGGGAACGGAGATGTGGGTGCCGCGAAGATGACCGGGGAAGTCCTGGAAATCATGAATAAGCTGCCTGAGACTGTTGAGAAGCTGACCGGTGTTAGCATCTCTCAGGTATCGCTCGAGGATTGCTGAGCTGCGGGGAGGAAGGGGGTGGAGCAAATATAAAACCCTTCTCAATGGCAACTTAGCTAGAGCAAATACGCAGTTGCCTATCCTGGCTTCCATTCTATATTCAGCGGATTAAGTAGAACCCGAAATCTGGGCTGTGTGGTAGGAGGAAAAACAATTGGTTGGAGACAAAAGAGGTGGTCCTTAATTAGCCAAAGAGAAAACACAGCTCAAGTGATGAGCAACACCTTGTTGCTATTTCTGGGTTTCATCTTCTGGAGGTAGGTAGCCTGAGGTAGTTTTAATGAGTGTGCTTGCTAGGGATGCTGGGAGGTGACGTTTTTCAATAGTTGGAGGGCCACAGATTGTCTATGCCGGGGTGTAAAACTCAAGGCCCGACGGCTGGATCCGGCCCATGGGGTGCTTAGACATGGCCCATGGGTTCACCCTGGAAACAGCGAAGGACCAGCCCGTGGTGCCTCTGCCAGTGAAAAGGGAGCTTGGGGAGGCTGCATGCGGCCTTCCCAAGCTCTGTTTTCACTGGCAGAGGGCTGCAGGCTGTCATGGCCAAAAATGGAGCCCAGGCAGGCTGTGTGCAGCCTCCCCGAGCTATATTTTTGCTGGCAGAGGGCTGCAGGAGGCTGTTGTAGTCAAACACAGAGTCTGGGAGGGCCATTGTGGCCAAAAACACGGAGCACGGCCTCCTCGAGTGCCGTTTCCACAGGCACAAGGCTGCAGGAGGCTGTCGTGGCTGGAAACGGAACCCGGGAGGGCTGACGTGGCCGAAAATAAAGCCTCGATGAGTGACATTGAGCTGGTCACTCCGCCCCAGCATGCCCACCCCCGGCCCCCTGTGGTCAAGCACAACCCTTATGTGGCCCTCAATGAAATCGAGTTTGTCACCCCTGGTCAATGCCAATGGAGAATATCTCTGTCCAGTGGCTATTCCATCTCAATCAATTTTACCCAATCTAAACACCCTCCAGATGAGAGCTCTTTAACTCCCAGAATTCCCCAGCAAGCATGAGTATTATTGAGATCTCTTGGAGATGAAGAAACACCTAATAACACTTAGACCTGTATACCGCTTCACAGTCTTCTCTAAGCGGTTTACAGAGTCAGCATATTTCCCCCCCCCCCCAAACAATCTTGTGTCCTCATTTGACCCACCTCGGAAGGATGGAAGGCTGAGTCAACCTTGAGCCTGGTGGGATTCGAACTGCCAAATTGCAGGCAGCCGGCAGTCAGCAGAAGTAGCCTGCAGTACTGCACTCTTAACCATTGCACCACCGAGGCTCTAATGCATATGTCACTGGGGAAAGTCTCCGTGTTCATGGGAGTGATGACTGAATTATAATTTTTTTTGGGTGGGTGTGTCTCTGCAGCAGATGAATCAGAAGAAACCGGGACGGATGAACTGACGGGGTCAGGAGGACAAGAAAAAGTCATCTTGAGAGTGACCACCTATGGATCATCATCAATATGCACCCATATTTAGCGTTCTTCCTGTCAGTGCCCTCCTGTGAATGCCATACCTTTATTACGGACAAGATTGTTGCATGTCGATCAGTATCTGCAAACGCTGAGGTCTTGTTACTCTGCTATAGCACTGTGGTAGCTGGTGATGTCTCTGGGTGGACCTGCGACATCAGTGTGTCGCAGTGTGGACCTGTGTATACTGATTTCCAAAGTCACTTTGTAAAACAGGATCCCGTCGTTCCTTTCCTTGCTGCTGTTTTGTTACCTGAGCCTGCTGGTCACTAGATAACAATGGTTCTAGTTCTAAAAAGGCTGGGAAGAATGTAAGGATGGAGTAAGGATGAAGGTTGAAACCCAAGTTCTGTAAAGGCCAGGTGGGTGGCCTTGTTTCAGGGATTTCTAGCAAGGTGAGGTCATTTAGGATTTTGTTCAGTCGTTTCCCTAAAGAGTTACCACCTATGTACAGAGAGGGATTCGGTTTTACAGTCCTTATCAAGCCTACTGATGTGTGGTTATCCCAGTTCTGTTGATCTAAACCAGGGGTCTCCAGATTTGGCAACTTTAAGACTTGTGGACTTCGACTCCCAGAATTCTCCAGCCAGCTATGCTTATTAATTAAGCTATGCTGGCTGGAGAATTCTGGGAGTTGAAGCCCACAAGTCTTAAAGTTGCCAACTTTGGAGACCTTTGATCTAAAACAAGGGTCTTCTACCTTGGCAAGTTTAAGACTTGTGGACTTCAACTCCCAGAATTCCTGAGCTAACATGACTGGAGGAGGAATTCTGGGAGTTGAAGTCCACAAGTCTTAAAGCTGTCAAGTTTGAAGACCCCCTGATCTAAACCAAGAGTTGGGAACGATGGCCCCTTTATGACTTGTGGACTTCAACTCCCAGAATTCCTGAGCCAGCTCAGGAATTCTGGGAGTTGAAGTTCACAAGTCATAAAAGGGGCCATCGTTCCCCACCCCGATCTAACCCTTCCCAACTTGCTTGATATATCACCATCTCCATGTGTGCCATAGTGTTTGGTGCTACGTATAGCTAAGATTCCTCCACTTAGCAAACTTCTTCCTTTTGGGTCTTCTGTCTTCTGTCCTCACCTCACCACCACTCCCACTCTCCCAGTTCTTAATCTCACTTTTGGGGGTCCATAGCAGTTTTCCTGTGTTAAATCAAAAAAGATCTCCTTGCCAGGAAGACAGTCCACACTGCAACAGGAGATTCCCTCAGGATAGGACCGTTCTCATAGGCGTCTCTTCTGCCTGCATGTTCATCTCCTCTTAAAATCATCTGAATGTGCCTTATATCTGTTTGAACTAACGGAGTAGATATACATCATCATTTCCCTAGAAGGGAAAATACAAAGGGTCCTCATTTTCACTGTCTACTTACTATCTCTCCCCTAAAATTTTGGACACTCCCTGAAAGCTTTTAAGTTTTGTAACGTAACTGCTGATGCTCTGATCTTTGCTTGTTGTCCCAAATTGTTAAAGGAGGCCATATGCTCATATCTTCACGAAGCTCACGTGGTCAGACGGTAGCCCTTCTACAGTGGCTTAAAATATCACCCCTGGGCCTGTGCTTTGGAATTCACATATGCTATGCTTGGCCTTCTTGCTTGCTTGTGTGTTGTGGCCTCAGCATGGTGCCTTGTCTGTGTTGGTCTGAAGAGAAGGACAGTCCGTTCTTCATGCTATTGAGATTGTCAACTAAGAATAAAGGTCAAGATTAATGAATCCCTCCGGTGGCCCTTCTGTGTATCCATTTCTACTTTCTGGTCCATGTTTTCCCCATCTAATGCAAGGGTCTTCAAACGTGGCATGTTTAAGGCTTATGGACTTCAACTCCCAGAATTCCTGAGCTAACATGACTGGAGGAGGAATTCTGGGAGTTGAAGTCCACAAGTCTTAAAGGCATCAAGTTTGAAGACCCCGATCTAATAACCTGAACCTAGGAAATACTTGCTATGAATACAGGTAGTCCTCAACTTACAACTATAATTGAGCCCAACATTTCTGTTGCTAAGTGAGGAATTTGTTAAGAGAGTTTTACCATTTTTCTTGCCACGTTTCTTAAGAGAATCACTGCCATTAGTAACGCAGTTGTTAATCTGGTTTCTCCATTGACTTTGCTTTTGGGGAGTTTGGAAAAGGGGATCACATGACCCCAGGATACTGCAACTGTTATAAATGAGAGTCATTTGTCAAGCATCCGCATGTAAATCACGTGACTGTGCACTAAGTCACTGCAATGGTCATAAGTGTGAAAAATGGTCACAAGTCAGTTTTTGTCAGTCCCGTTGTAACTTGTAACACTAAACGAAGTGTTGTAAGTTGAGAACTACCTGTATAGAAAATATATAACAGCAAACTGCATTCTGTTTTCACATGTGATCCTGCTTTATCAGTATAGATATAATATGAATTTTGTCTGCATAATCTCTAACATTCCTTTGGATTGCAGTTGGGGTGATTATTATTATGGTTGGTTGCAAAGTGAGCCAGATGATTAGACTGGGTTGGGCATTTTTTTATCCACCTATCAAGTCTCTCCCGAGGACCTGGGATAATAGGCACACATTGTTGTGGAATATTAAATTTATCATCACAGAATGTAAGCTGTTCCATGTAAAAGCTGCCTTTTGCAATTGACCGATAGCAATTTTTGTCAATGCCAATGGTGTTCGGTATTGCTTGAGATTGTTATTATTATTGTATCACATGTTGGTGGTCAATGCAGCGGAGAGAACATATCTAATACTCCTGCTTTTTATATTCCCCATAACAACATCCCAGTGAGGAGAATTGGACTAAGAGAGAGTGACTGTGCCGAAGTCACCCAGCCGCCTTTCGTGCCTAAGACAGGATTGGAACTCACAGTTTCCTGGCTTCCAGGCCAGCATCTTAACCACTACACCAAACTGGCTCTAACCATGAGTATCTAAGGATCCCCAAATTATACCTCTCAGTGTCTAAAGCCATGCAAGCTGCTATGTAAAGAGATGGTTTGAGCTGTCAGGAATTTTTACTGTGGGTAATAGAGATCATTTAGATAGTTTAGTCAGTGGATGGTTTCACATATTCTGTGAAGGCATAATACCTATTGCTTCATTTGCTTTTTGTTCAGGATGTATGAACCCAGTCCCTTGTTTGAAAAGTGTATGGCAAAATATATAGATTTAAGCTATTAAAATAAACCTTGGTTTTGCGTGATCCATAAATGCAGCTGGGCTTGGTACAAGGCAGTGTTGAACCTCTGCAACTTCAAGATGTGTGAACTTTTAACTCCCAGAATACCTCAGTCAGTATAGCTGGAGTAAGGCAACCTTCTACGGGTGTCCCATCTAGCCAAAAATACTCCATCTAGCAAATGGGCCGTTTACACCTTGCTGCAAAGAAGAGGTGTAATTCCAAAAGAGACAGAAGGGCACCTTTACAAGTCCAGCACAAATTCAGAATACACGACTGATTTAAATAAAAATACAAGGCATTGGACACAAATGGAGAAGATTAACAGCTTCATCCAGCTTCCCAAACATAGCTTCCCATGCATACATAGCTAAATTCTCGCTCTAAGTGTCAGGCTACAGAACTTTTCCCATTCAGTCAACTAGAATGAACTTCTCAAAACATATCAAAACGTATCAAAAGGAATCCTTTATTGAGATGAGACAATTCATGTAGGGGTTAAAAGCGATGTCTAAGGTCTCTCAGGCATGCAGAGATAGATAAGGGAGATTAAAACCCCTCCCCTTGATGTGTATTTAGTAAAACAAAGAGCCAACATGTTAATTTCCCCCCCCCTTTTTTTAGAAAGATCTTGTCCAGTGTTTCCCAGGACACATCTCACTGTGGAATTTTTATGGTCTCTTCATCTCCTGGCTGTCTCTCTCAGAGGTGATAGGTTCCGGCCATCTGGGTTTCATCCCTCCATTGTATCATGTGTAGGTTATACAAATTCGATATAAGATTAAATATATTCAGGTTACATCAAGAAGGATTTTATTATCAGTCTCCCACCCCCCTTTTCTTCTTCTGACACTAAGGCTGCAATCTAAATCTGTTGTCTAAAACAGGGTCACCAACTTTTCAGATCTCAGGGACCACTAAATTCATAATCTTAAATCCCGTGGACCACTAATATGATCCTGCCTAATGACCGGCTGGGTGGGTGTGGCTAGGTGGTCATGTGACTGGGTGGGCGTGGCCAACTTGATGTCACTCACATCGAGGGGCACTTCACCAGCCTCTTCTCCCCTCTCCCAGCCACTCCTCACCTGCCCACCTGGGCTCCTTAGGGCCCCAACCGGAAGCAGTTGTTGTAGCTAAGCAGCCACCACAAGAAAGAGTTGGAAAACAGTTGGCTCAGTTCAGATTGGATCTGACTGAAGAGGAGGCTCAGCAGAAGCACCTCACTGAGGACTACGAGCATAGGCTTTCCAAGCAGAGGGAAGACCTCCAGGAGTGCAAGGCCAGGTACCGGCACATGGAGGCTTAGCAGGCTGAGATGGTCAGCCAGTTCCAGGCCATGATGCAGTCCCACTCCGGCTCTTGGCCACCAGCGGCATTTCCCTGCAGCCTTCGCCCAAAGCCCTGCACCAAGAGGCTGAAGCAGATCCCAAGTTGGAATTTCTGCCCCCCTCTGACCTGCACAAAAATACCCCAAAGGGGGAGACTCTCTGCAGCAACACAAACATTCATTGCATGTATCCTATCCAGGGGCCATAGTTTGAGGACCTCTGATTTGGAACAATATGAAATATGCAAATATTTTTTCTGCGCACCACCAAACTTTTCTTTGTGGATCAGCAGTGGTCCACGGACCACCAGTTGGTGACCGCTGATCTAAAAAACCAGTTTTGTCCATACAAATGAGTTGGGATTACAGTTTCCACAATTGCTGGCACTGAATGTTCTGGAGCAGTGGCCCCCAACCTTTTGGGCACCAGGGACCAATTCCGTAGAGAGGTTTTTTCCATGGACTGGAGTGGGCGTGGTCTTGTGTGCTGCTTGCATCCCACGGATTGAGCTTCACTTGTCTGTGTGGCCCGGTTTCTGGCATGCCACCGCCCATTGCCGGTCTGGAGGCCTCCACACACTTGGAAGGCCATTGGGAACGGTTCGCATTAGAGGACTCCATCAAGTGGAGTTTGGTTGTCACATTGCATTTCAGAAGTGTATTCTTTGTAACAAGCGGGCAACGTGGTTGGCTCAGCAGTTAAGACGCTGGACTTGTCTGCTGGAAAGCCAGCAGCCCATGTTTGAGACCCGCTCGCCACACGATGGGGTGAGCTCCTGTCCTCACTGCAGCTCTGCCAACCTAACAGTTTGAAAGCATACAAATGCAAGCAGATAAATAGGTACCACTTCCAGTGGGAAGGTAACAGCACTCTGTGACGTCATGCTGGCCACATCACCGCGGAAATGTCTTCAGATAGCGCTGGTTCAGTGGCCTTGAAATGAAGAATGAGTACCATCTCCTATAATTGGCAACTACTAGCAGAGTAAAATCCCAGTGAACTCATTTATCCTTTCATTCTCTGTAAAAGGTGGTGCTGTCCCTATAAGAACCTAATGAGCTTTCAACTGGCTTGAAAAATTAGTTTCCCACCCCAAGGGGAAAATAACGTATGTTTTCACAGTGCTTGACAATCCATGATACATAGATGGTCCCAAATATGCTTTTTTCAAGAGACAACTGGTCTTTCTGCTTTTTTTAAAGACATTTCACTTCTCATCCCAGAAGTTTCTTCAGCTCTGACTGGGTGGTGGGGAATGGAAGGATTTAAACTCCTTGCAGACAGCTGGTGATTTGCATTTTAGTGAGTCGTTAGGGCTATCTGGAGATATACCTGTGTCCTCAGGGTCATCTGAGTAGTGCAAATGGGTGTGGAGCCTTCTTGGAACTGTTGAAAGGCCTGTGTTGTAGACTGGAGATAGATGATGTCATATACCTCCCCCTCTGTTGAGTCCAGTTGCCTCTTGAAAAAGCATCTTTGGGACAACCATGACCTGGATGACTGAGAATCTCCATAGATACATAGATAGTTGATTACAGTTTGTCTAGTGGCCAAGAAGTTTTCAAAATATTACATATGCAAGGATCGCATTTCAACAGAGGGATAGTATCAACATCACGAGCAGCGTTACTATTGTTTTATACTGCACTGTTAAGACCATCCTTGGAATACTGCATCTGGATTTGGTCACTACGATACACAAAAGATATTGAGACATAAGAAAGTGCAGAGAAGAGCATCAAAGATACGGGGTCTGGAAGCTAAAGATAGAAGGGTTAGGGATATCATGTCTGATAGCAGTCTTCCAATATTTGAGAGGCTAATGCAAAGAAGAGGGGGACAACTTATTCTCCAATGCCCCTTAGGGCAAGACTAGAAATAACAGATGGAAGCTTATCAAAGAGAGAACCAACCTAGAACTAAAGAGAAATTTCCTGACAGTGAAGAGAGTTAACCAGTGGAACAGCTCACCTCCAGAAGTCATGGTTGCTCCAAAACTGGAGGTTTTTAAGAAGAGGTTTGTCTGAAATGCTATAGGGCCGTGATGGCTGAATCCCATGGCATGCATGCAGGTGGCACGCAGAGCCATTTGTGTGGGCACACAACCCCCAGCCAAACTTACCTACCTCACTGGCGATGTGCATCTCTCAGCTGATTTGGCCTGTTTGAGGCCTTTTGCCTCTCAGGCTCAGGGGAAGCTCTGCAGCCTTTGAGGCAAAAATGGGCCTGTTTCATCACTTCCGGTATTTGTGGAAATACCAGAAGTGATGAAACGGGCCCATTTTTCGGCCTCCAAAGACTACAGAGGCTTCCCTCGAGCCTCTGGGAGGCCAAAAAAGGCCTCAAACGGGCCGAAAAATCAGTTGGGAGGTGCGCGCATATGTGGTGCAGGTAAGGGGGTGGGGGGGAAATCTCATGAGCATGCGCAGGGACCGTGGGGGGTGTGCATTGTCTTCTCGGCATGCAATTTTCGGCACAGGAGCCCAAAACGGTTAGCCACCACTGGTATAGGGTTTCCTGCTTGAGCAGAGGGGTGGATTAGAAGTTCTCCAAGGCCCCTTCCAACTCTGTTATTCTGTTTAAGACTCTTCTGGATAGGGTTACGTCTTGGTTTTGATTCCCTCCATTCCCACTCTTTAACACACTGCAGCTGAAACAGGTTTCTCATTTAATTCAGCAGCTTTTTAATCCCACAATATTCTCAACGTGGCTTTTTGGATCCAGACACTTAGCAGCCCTTCCTGAACCCCAGTTACCCGTGTTTGATTTGGTGGGGAAATGAAGCGAGGCTGATCCAGGGCTGTGCAGCTGTGTGCGAGCACAATTGAACCGTGAGATGCCAGCTGCGAGGGGCAGCGGATTTCACAGCAGCCCTGAAAGACACAACGTGACAGATGTGCAGTTGCAAAAGAATAGCAGCGAACAAAAGAGACGTCTGCTGGGGCCCCCTTCCTATGACTCAGGGCTGTTTCCTCTCCAGGATGACGTGAGGCTCACACATCCTGCCTGCAAAGGGACAAAAATCCATCAGGCTAAGTGCAGAGTTGGCTGCTTGCTGCTAACTATTTAGCCGGCATGAAATCATTTTTCCCCACTAGTCTGTGAGGGGAACAAGGGGGAAAAACCAGATTATCATAGAATAACAGTTGGAAGGGACCTTGGAGGTCATCTAGTCCAACCCCCTGCTCAAGCAGGAGAGTCTATTCCAAATATTAGCCTCTACCTAGGATCAAACTCAGGAGATAGGGCGGCATATAAATCAAATAAATAAATAAACTCACAGCCTCCTGATTAGAAAGCAACGTGCTTCCATTTAATCATTGTTGAAAGTAAACTTTCTGAATTCCTGCCCATCTAGGATCATCAGAATTCTGGTGAGTTCCCATGAGTTCCTTATGCTGCTCTCTGGCACTTGGCCCAGTTTGGGCCTAACCCCAGTTTCCGTAAGCCACAGCGCCTCTGAGGTTGCACCTGTGTAGAACTCACTGCAGGCTATTTCAAGGAATGCAAAACCAGCTCATATTATACTGTTGGCATCAACAGATACCTTACTAGAAACTTCCGAAAGAAAAAAGAGAGAGAGAGAAACAAGAAGAGGCAGCTTTCCTTCGATAGCTCAGCTGGTAGAGCGGAGGACTGTAGAAGCTTGCTTGAGTCATCCTTAGGTCGCTGGTTCGATTCCGGCTCGAAGGAAATTGTTTTTTGGAGCCATTTTGATTGCGTGGTTAAGGCACCTGGATGGAAAACTAGGAAACAGTGAGCCTGCATTAGGCCCAAAGCCAACTGGTGACTTCTCTCAGCCCAACCTACCACATAGGGTTGTTGTTCTAGGGCAGTGATGGCTAACCTTTTCGTCCTCGCATGTGCACATCCATGCCAGCACCCATAATGTACTGTGCACGCGACCCCCCTTTCCCCCTGCACATGCATATTCAACCCCCCCATGCGCTGCATGCTTTTGTGCATGCACGCACGTCTCCCACACATGCCCTGCCCCCCGCGCATGCACGGCAGATGCCTGACAATCAACTGGCTGACAGAAAGCGTGCGCATGCGCAGTGCATCTGATCTGGGGCAACGGCTCGTGTGCCAGCAGAAATGACTCTGTGTGCCACTTCCGCAGAGGGGGTATTCTACAGGTTCTGACCAGTTCTGGAGAACCGGTAGTGGAAATTTTGAGTAGTTCGGAGAACCAGCAAATACCATCTCTGACTGGAGATTTTACAGTCTCCTTCCCCTGCCACGCCCACCAAGCCCCGCCCACAGAACCGGTAGTAAAAAATTTTGAATCCCACCACTGCAATTCCGGCACACCTGCCATAGATTCGCCATGACAGTTCTAAGGTAAATAGGAGGAGGAAAGTGTGTTGGATAGGAGGGAGAAGGGCAGTTCAGAAGTGTGAAACACAATAAATGAACTGAATATTTGCCAAGTTATTAGCAAAAAATAAAGGCAGGATACAAACAGGTGGGATTCTACTGGTTCAGACCGGTTCTATAGAACCGGTTGTTATGATTCTGCGGAGTTTGGAGAACCAGAAAATTGTGCCCTTGGCTGGCCCCGCCCCTCTCTGCCTGCCTCTCCCCTCCCCAACCAGTCAGTCCTTATTGCACTTGCGCAACATCACGCACATGCCTGACATCGCTGACTGCATTCTCGCCTGCCCAGTCACTCCTTAATTTATTTTTCCACCTCCCGACGATCAGCTGTTCTGATGATCAGCTGTTCTGGGATCCTCCTTGCTGTCTTATTGCTTTGATCAGGAGGCAAAAATGTCTGGGATCCTCCATGCTCTGTTTTTGCCTTTGCCCCAGGGAAGCTTCCCAAGAGGCTTCCCTGAGAGCCAGGAGGCAAAAAAATGGAGGTGGGGGTTTGCTGCAAAGAAAAAGAAGAAGCCACGCCTACCCAGTCACATGGCCTCACCCACCTAGACACACCCACAGAACTGGCTGTTAAAAAAAATTGAATCTCACCCCTGGATACAAACCAACAATCCAATTCGAGAATAGTGCCTTTAATATGCAGGAGCGCCTCCTACCAGCATCAAGGTCCAATCGCCCAGTACGCTCCCACAGGCAGGCCCTCCTGGGGGTGCCATCGCCAGACAGTGTCGGTTGGCAGTTCCCCAGGGTAGGGCCTTCTCTGTGGGGGCTCCCACCCTGTGGAACCAGCTGCCCCTGGGGCTGCGGTTGGCCCCTGACCTATGTTCCTTCCGCCGCATCTAAAGACCTGGCTGTTTTTACAGGCCGGCCTGGATTGAGAGGGATTGGGGATTTTAAATGGGGCATTTTAGTATTTTATAATATATTTGGATTGGATAAGATTTTGGATGATGTTTTTATGTATATCTCTTTGTGAGCCGCGCCGAGTCCTCCCTGGAGATGGGGCGGCATATAAATCCAATAATAATAATAATAATAATAATAATAATAATAATAATAATAATATATGGAAGGCCTGGAGCTCTGAGGCTGCCAGGTGACTCCAGTTGAACCTCCTTCCCTAAACGACAATTTTTCCATCTCCCAGCAATTACAGTCCCAATATATGAGGCTATCTAACATATCTTACAACCACAATGTGATGTATCCAATGAACATGTTCTTGGAGGAATCTACCTGCCCCGGAGTTCTGCTTTCAATGGGTGCGTTACTCAGAATGCTGACATAGCACACGAAACCACCCCCCTCCGGTCCGTGGAAAAAATTCTCTTCACAGAACTGGTTCCTGGTGCCCAAAAGACTGGGGGCTACTGCACTAACCAAACCAGGGCTGGGCTGCTGGGAGTTCGCAGGGGTTCGGGAGCCCCTCTAGCTAAGATTCTGTGCAGTTCAGAGAACCCCCAAATCCCACTCCTGGCTGGCTCCGCCCACCCCACACCTCCCCAGAGTCTCCCCATGGCCCATTTTGGATGCAGGAAAGTGCAGGGCGCACCTGGAGGCTCTCAGAGGGGGAAAAAACGGGCCTCCCAGAAGTTCAGGAAGGCCAGAAAGGGGCCTTTTTCCAGCTTC
The DNA here is from genome assembly GCA_009733165.1 of Naja naja. NCBI lineage: Eukaryota > Metazoa > Chordata > Lepidosauria > Squamata > Elapidae > Naja > Naja naja. The sequence goes on from CM019149.1 coordinate 31,745,314, forward strand.
CAGAAGGACTGTGGAGCCCGGGAGGCCGTTTTCACTTTCCCTGAGCCTTGAGGAAAGCCTCCGGAGCCCAGGGAGGGCAAAATGACCCCCACACACACCATGGTGCAGGAGGCTGACTAGGCCACGCCCACCATGGCCACACCCACCCAGCAACCAGACAGAGAACCCGCTGCTAAAATTTTTGAAGCCCACCCTGTTCCTAAAACCCTCTCCTCCTCTTTTCTATAAAGTGGAATCTATCTTTCCATGCAAAGCAGTAATATTCAAGCCACCCTGAACTTTATTTATATGTCAAATTAAATATACCACATATCCTTTTTTTCTAGACCACTGGGAAAATTCCCAACGTCCCGTGCGCTCCCACCAGCAGGGCCTCCTTGGGGTGCCGTCGGCCAGACAATGTCGACTGGTGACCCCCAGGGGTAGGGCCTTCTCTGTGGGAGCACCCACCCTCTGGAATCAACTTCCCCTGGAGCTGCGGGTGGCCCCTGACCTTCGATCTTTCTGCCGTGACCTAAAGACATGGCTTTTCCAGCTCGCCTACCCGGACTGATGGAGGGATGGGAATTTTTAGTAGTTAGTTTTGTTTTTAGCTTAATGAGATTTCTTATTCAATTTAATTCTGTTTTAATTTTTGTATTCTTCTTTTTAATGTAAGCCGCCCTGAGTCCTTCGGAAGATGGGGTGGCATAGAAATCTCATAATAAATAAATAAATAAAATAAAAATAATCTGACTCAGTGTTTTTTTTTAAACTTGGCAAGTTTAAGAGATGTGGACTTCTCAACTCCCAGAATTCCCCTAGCCAAGTTCTTGGATGAGAAGTGAAATATTTTTGGGGGGGTGGGGGAGAAAAAAATCAAGAAAGTCCAGTTGCCTTTTGGGAAAAGCACCTTTGGGACAACCATGTCCTGGATGATTGAGAATCTCCATAGACAGGCTCCAAAGTTCTGTAAAGCCTTTCTTAGCATGACAAGCCATGGGTCAACAGAGTTGATTCTGCAATTCATTAACCGGATTTTGTCGAAATAAAGCTTTGTTTGCATTTTCCAACGTATTTAAGCCTAGTTGGACCAAGACTATGCAATCGTATCTCCCCAAGTTGAAAATGAAACATTTAAATGGCATAGCTTCCTTTGATGCTTACAGATGTTTGCCATTTACCTTTATCTGGATGATTACACATTTGAAGGCTCTACTGATTAATCATTTGGGTTACGGAAAACAAAAACACAGACCAGGATATGTGCCTTAAATAGATCCATATTTAAGTTGAAGCCCACCCATCTTACAGTTGTCAAGGTTGAAAAACACGTAACAAAATAAGAGTTGGAAGGGACCTTATAGGTCATCTAGTCCAACCCCTGCTCAAGCAGGAGACCTTATACTATTTCAGACAAATGGTTATCCAGTCTCTTCTTGAAAATCTCCAATGATGGAGCACTCACGACTTCTGAAGGCAAGCTGTTCCACTGGTTAATTGTTCCCACTGTCAGGATTTTTTTAAAATTCATATTTATATCCCGCCCTTCTCTGGAGACTCAGGGCGGCTTACAATTTTTGGAGCGCAACCCAATGCGCTCAGCAATAGCCTTCATTCCATTGTATATGCCTGCTTACTACTAAGCGGCATCTTTACGAAGTCAGCTTATTGCCCCCAACAATCTTGGGTCCTCCATTTACCTACCCCGAGAGGATGGAAGGCTGAGTCAACCTTGAGCCTGGTGGGATTCGAGCCTGCAGTAATTGCAGGCAGCTGGAACTTAAGTGCTAGGCATTTAACAGCCTGCACCATCAAGGCTCAATTTCTCCTGAGACCCCTCCAAACCCCATTTTCAGCCTGGACTGCAGCACTCTGACAGCCGAAAGGGCAGGTGCGCAGCCCCCCTGCACCCTGTTTTTGTTAGCAGAGGCACCACGGGCCAGTCCTTCGCTATTTCCAGGCCAGCCCCACAGGCCAGATCTAAGCAGCCTGCAGGCCAAGATCCAGCCCGCAGGCCTTGAGTTTGACACCCCCTGCACTGGTTAATCATCCTTCCTTCTAGGAAGTTTTCCCTTCGTTCCAGGTTGCCTCCCTCCTTGATGAGTTTCCATCTGTTGTTCCTTCTCTAGCCTTCCTTTCCATTACGATTCCTTTCCATAACGATTTGTCTTCATGATTTTAATTTTGATTGGGTTTCTAGTTAGTTTTAAACTGTTGTGATATTTGTACTGTATTGTTTTTATATGGTTGTACGCCGGCCCGAGTCCTTCGGGAGATGGGGCGGCCTAGAAATCCAAATAAATAAAATAAATTCTCAATCTATTAGTTGCTCCTGCAAGCAACAGAGCTGGTCTCTCCAGTCATGTGGCTAGAAAATAAATCTGGTGTGAAGCACGCACGAAGTATGATAGCTCCACACAACGTGACCCGCTGGAGACTGGCTGCTGCTACCATGTATAGAAAGGCTGAATCCAACCCCACCTCCCTCCCTTTTCTGGCAGCCTCTTTCCCATCTGCCACATGGAACGGCCCTGCTTAGCACTTCCTCCGTCTGCTGAAGGATCAGAGGATGGAATGAATGCACAGAGGAGGCCCTGGGGATCAGAGGAAGGGTCAAATGTGGAGATAGGACCCAGGTATGGATGGAATGGACATGAGAGTGAGGAATATGAATTCTGATAAAACATTTTCTCTCGTCTTCATTTCTGTGCCTTAACCAGCCTTGCTCCTTCCTGTCCCTCTCTACAGAAGGAGGAGGGGTCGTGGGGGTGGGGGGTGCTGCCTCAGACAAAGATTTAAAACTGCTTTTACTTTTCTCTGCAGAAGGAGGGTGTCACAGGGAGTGGGGGTGCTGCTTTGAACTGCACTGCTATAGGAAAGAGGTTGGAACTGCACATTCTTAGCAAGGCCTTAAACCACTAGCCAGGATATTAGGGACAAGAATAGTTTGCTTATATGAAAAAAACCCAAAACCACATAGCTGGCATCTGAAACTAGGACACTTTGCAAGATTACCCGTGACCTGGGGTGAAACACAGGTGATGTGACATTTACCTATGTAGGGGGCTGAGATCCAAATAACCAATCAACATTATCTGTTATACATGCATTATGAGGGGAAGGGCAAAGGGCTGAATGCGACCACCCCTTGACTATAAAAATTGCTGTAAGTGTAATCGGGGCCTTTGGTTAGCTTTTGAACTAAGGTCCTTATATCTTGGTTCTAAAATAAAGGTATTTTTATATCACACCTTGTGTCCGGTGACTTCTCTTGGCTTCGACAGCAAGCAAGAACCCAGTTTTGGGGGCAACATGCTTTTTGCAGCCTTTGTTTAGGGGGGGGAGAGTGCACCCCAGAAGGAAATATAGAATGTTTTCCCCCCTATACCTCTGAGCAAACCCAGAAGTCAGTCTGTTGGACACGGTGCCAATCTTGTCACAGTTCATTGACACCTGAGCTGATGTTTTCCATACGTGCTAGCTAGGTTCTCATTCATGGTTTGGGTATAAATGGAAAAATTGCAACCCGAGACATTTGGAAGGCACTCTGAGGGAAAATTGTGTTGAAGAGAGCGCCAGTTTGTAGTAGTTAAAGGGGCTAGCTTAGAAACCAGGAGACTGTGAGTTGAAGTCCTGCCTTAGGCGTGAAAGCCCATTGGGTGACTTTGGGCCAGTTACTCTCTCAACCCAATCCACCAATGTTTTGAGGGAAAATAGAGAAAGGAGTATTAGGTCTGTTTGCTGCTTTGAGTTACTTATAAAGTAATAAACTTGGGATAAAAATTAATAAATCTTGACTGATCCTCACCTCAGTTCAAGAAGATTCTGATCTCTTTAAGACAGTGGTTACCAACTGGTGGTCCGGGGACCACTGCTGGTTCGTGAGAAAATTTCAGTGGTCCGCAGATAAATGTCCCCCCCAAAGCACTTAATCCAGGCTGCATGGGAACACAAGGCTGTACTACTTTTTGCAATTTGCACCACCCGCAAATTTGCACATTACGCGTGACACGCCCTATGGCGGCGATTTCCAATCCCACCACAAGCTGGTCCCAAATTCCACAGCTGCAGTAGTCACAAGACTGGCCCTTTGGTCATCCCGGAGCAGCTCCTCCAGTCCATGGCAGGCCGATGCACCCAGGTGGAGGATCAGCTGCTCTGGGATAACCAAAGGGCCAGTCCTGTGACTACTGCAGCTCTGGAATATGGGACCGACTTTCCCACCGACGTCAGCAAGCCACTGTCAGTCAAAATTCGTATTACTGGTCTGTGGGATTTAAAATTATGAGTTTGGTGGTCCCTGAGGTCCAAAAGGTTGGCGACCCCTGCTTTAAGACATGGTAGTAGTGGGAGACAACAGGAAATATTGATGCTGTACACTAGACTGGGAATTTGAAATCTTTTAACATGTCCATTATCTGGAGGCAACTTCACTTGAGGCAAACTTTGCCTTTATGACAGCAGTTTTAGGCATCTGAGGTTTGATATAACTGAGCCTAAGTGATCCACAGTCCAGTGTTTAAACACCAGCCTGTACTGGTTAGGAGGCCAGGATCAGAGCCCACCTACCCTATGCATAAAAAAAAATTATCCCAAAATCTAGGTTTCTGCCAACACAGGGGTAGCAGATAGTGACTCAATTATGATTATCTAAAATACCAATGGAGTTATATCAATTAATGCCAGTGGAGTAATCAGGGCAGAGGCCTATTAAGTCAACTAGTTTCTGATAAATTGCTTCGAGAAAGTCCCACCACTCATGATGGGTCACCTTGACTGGCAAGGAATAAAGAACAAGGCTGCTGAATTAAATGCAAATAAGTTACTGTGTATTGTTTAATGCAGGGGTCTTCAATCCTGGCCACTTTAAGACTTGTGTACTTCAACTCCCAGAATTCCCCAGCCAGTCATAAGTCTTAAAGTGGTCAAGGTTGGAGACCCCTGGTTTAATGCATCAATATTGCATCCCCAGTGGTGGGCAACAAAGAACTGACAGTACGGTGGTCTTTTCTGTAAAAAAGGACTGCATTCCCTCCTTGCTGGCATTTTTCCATGTAAATAATTTACACCTCTGTAGCTGGTAGCATGTTTTCCAATCTTTGCCGATCAGATTTCCAGATCATCTTAAGCAACCAATTCCAGAATATGCGCATTCTTCTTTTGCTCCAGCTGGCTAACCAGCCTTCCCATTCCTCTCCCTATGGAGTTCAATCAACTTTTACCCGACACTACAGATGGATGACTCTTACCAGTTAGTAAATTCCATTTGTTTGTTTGTTTTTAATGGTAGAATGAGGCTCGTCCCACAAGGTGAATGATCAGATTCACTCAACGCAAAGAAAACGTTTTAAAAACAACAACTTTTATTTGTTCACAGGACTTTTCAAATATGAACAAACAGGGATTTTTTTTTAAAGAAGAAAAAGCAAAGAAGGCAAATGAGTTGAACAGGTGAGTAAAAAGTTGGATCAACAAGCAGAAGAAAAGGCAGGACAGAGTCCACGCATCTCGGAAGTTGCCGAGTTGAGAAATACTGGTAGAAGGCAATCTTCTAGGGGCAACCCATCTAGCCAAAAATACTCCATCTAGTATTTTAGGGACAAAGAGTTAATGTGTCTTATGCTCTTCCATTTAGCCACACTAAGTAAGTGGCCTCTCTATATTTGACACTTGCTATCACTTAAGCAACACAATGGCAGTCTACATCTGCAATAAGATGGCAAGTCATTTATTAAGTAAACCTGAAACAAATCATGCATTGCCCCTTTGCACATCCTGGAACATTTGAACTTCCTTCATATTTCTTTTGGAGCAGACATACCCTCAAACACATCTATCTCTACACCTCTCCCTAAAACAAATTTAAATCTTTAGCACTTACACAGCACCTTCCTTCCTATTTAATGGAATTGCTTCTTTGAGCAGCAATTAAGCGATGTATCTTTTACAAGCACCTAATTTGAATGAGGTGGAAGTGAGCTTCGTTTTTAGTGCCTCTTACGCCTTATATTGAAATTCATTCTTAAAACATGCATGTACCTTTATGGTCCAAACTAGCACTAGCACCTAGATTGGCCTCTAGCTCCTCTCCCTTCATTGTTAAGACAAGTCTCAAATGTTATTACTTACAAATGGGACACTTCTTTGGAACATGGATGGAATAGTAATCAAAAGGAGAGGTTAGCAATGTTCAATTAATAATTCAACTAAGGTTAGGAGTAAGATTAAAGCTGGAGTTTGAACAAATGCACGCTTTAGTTTTGTTTTGCAAGACATGGAAGCTGTGATAAATATCCTTAGATTTAGTCACAGATTTGAAACATGTCAACCCCGAGTGGGATAAGTCAGGTGGGGTGGACAGATGGGATGTGAATACTGATGGGAAAAAAGAGCCAAATCCAGCCCACGCAAGGATTTTTCTGTTGCAGATACAGAGTATGGATGCCTTTTTAAGGCAAAGCCAGGAAGGTGAAAGGAGCACTTGGCAGAACAAGGAAGTGGTTCCATTTTAAAGGTATCTGTTTTCCCCTGAGCAAGTCTGCTCCAAACTGTCTACTTCCTTGTCGTAGCTGGAGGCCCTTGAAGCTGCAGTTTTACTTAGGTTGACAATAGAGATGTTGTAGGTTGGGGAATAATAAATACAGTAAGAATTACAGGCAAGGAAGGAACTGCATCTTCTCCCAGTGTCTTACACAGCCTCCCCTCACCTGATTTTACTAGGTACCTGCCACAACTAAAAAAAGTACTACATGTAAAAAAGCCAAGCCAACTTTAAACCATCGTTAAGAGGCTGCTCTGTAAGAAAAGTGAAAAGAGAGCGGACAGGTTAAGTTTTGAGAAGAAGGAGAAGGAAACAGAGGGTAGAGATGCAATTTTTCTTTATTTTTATTTTGTGAGGACTTATCGAACAGGTGCCGAAAGGGCGCGAGGTTTAACCTCAAGCTTCTTCCTCCGCCTCTTCTCCAAAATCCTCCTCTTCCTCGGCTGTGGCATCCTGGTATTGTTGATATTCAGAGACGAGGTCATTCATGTTGCTCTCTGCTTCCGTGAACTCCATCTCGTCCATGCCCTCACCTGTGTACCAGTGCAGGAAAGCTTTGCGGCGGAACATGGCTGTGAACTGCTCGGAGATGCGCTTGAAGAGCTCCTGGATGGCCGTGCTGTTGCCGATGAAGGTGACCGCCATTTTCAAGCCACGGGGAGGGATGTCGCACACGGCTGTCTTGACATTGTTGGGGATCCACTCGACGAAGTAGCTGCTGTTCTTGTTCTGCACGTTCAGCATCTGTTCGTCCACCTCCTTCATGGACATGCGGCCTCGGAAGACGGCGGCCACCGTGAGGTAGCGTCCGTGCCGGGGGTCGCAGGCTGCCATCATGTTCTTGGCGTCAAAAACTTGCTGCGTTAACTCGGGGACCGTGAGGGCCCGGTATTGCTGGCTGCCACGGCTGGTCAAGGGAGCGAAGCCGGGCATGAAAAAGTGGAGCCGAGGGAAGGGAACCATGTTTACAGCAAGCTTGCGGAGATCGGCGTTCAGCTGTCCGGGAAAGCGGAGACAGGTTGTTACGCCACTCATGGTGGCCGAGACCAGGTGGTTAAGATCCCCGTAGGTTGGAGTGGTCAGCTTGAGGGTGCGGAAACAGATGTCGTAAAGGGCTTCGTTGTCGATGCAGTAGGTCTCGTCTGTGTTCTCCACCAGCTGGTGGACGGAGAGGGTAGCATTGTAAGGCTCCACCACGGTATCCGAGACCTTGGGGGAGGGCACCACGCTGAAGGTATTCATGATACGGTCGGGGTACTCTTCACGGATCTTGCTGATCAGTAAGGTGCCCATTCCAGAACCGGTTCCACCCCCTAGAGAGTGGGTCAGCTGGAATCCTTGCAGGCAGTCACAACTCTCGGCTTCCTTCCTCACAACATCTAGGACTGAATCCACCAGCTCAGCACCTTCTGTATAATGACCTTTGGCCCAGTTGTTACCAGCTCCACTCTGGCCTGAAAAGTCCAGAAGAAGTAGATGGGGAATAAATCATTAAATTGGGTTAGGATGCCACCTTTCCCTTCGACTGCTAGTTACTTCTACTTTCCTGGCCTTTCCCCATCAGATTCATACAGATTATCTTCTTGAACATGCAACACTATTCATCAAACCTACCATAGGAGGAACCTTCAAACCCTTCACACTCATGAGAGAAACTTCCTAACAGTGAGGACAATTAACCAGTGGAACAGCTTGCCTTCAGAAATCGTGGGTGCTCCACCACTTTAGGTTTTTGAGAAGAGACTAGACAGTCACTTGTCTGAGATTGTATAGGACAGTTGTCCTGCTTGAGCAGGGGGCTGGACTAGAAGACCTCCAAGGTCCCTTCCAACTCTGTTATTTGGCCCAAGGTCACCCACTCAGTTTTTCATGCCTAAGGCAGGACTAGAACTCATGAAATATCTTGGTTTTTAGTCCAGCATCTTAACCACTAGATTGAACTGGCTCTATATTCAATACAATCCTCTCTGGAATGTCCTCCAAATGTTTCAGGTTACAATTCTATTTATACCTAAGTCATAAAAATGGCAGCCTAGCTAGTACAGCTGGAGGGCATCAGCAGTTTTAGGTATCAATGAAGTGTGACAGTCCCCTGAAAATTGGGTGGGTTTCAATTCCCAGAATCCTTAAGTGTGCCAGCTCAGGAATTCTGGGAGTTGAAGTTCACACAGCAGAGATCCAAAACCTGGAAGGCAAAACCAAACATTCCAGAAGATATAGCTATCCCAGCTTGCCCTGAACTCGCTTATCTTTGCCTGCCCCTCCTATCTTGTCAATGCTCTGCAAAGTCTTCTTCTCTTCCTCCTTCAATAGCAAAGTACATTATCAAGACACATTCCCAATTTGACCAAAGACGCTGGTTGCTCAAACCTAGTCTGGACCCTATATTTTCCCTATCAAATATAGCTACAAGTAACAAAAAAAAGAGAGGTAGTTTCTTACCAAATACAAAATTATCTGGTCGAAATATCTGTCCAAAAGGTCCAGAACGCACTGAGTCCATGGTTCCTGGCTCCAAATCAACCAAGATGGCACGAGGGACATATTTGCCACCTAGACAAACAAATAAAAAACAAATAAAAAGGGAACAAATAAAAAGGGAAAATCCATTGCAGTAGCAAATTAAGTTTCCCTGATGAAATTACAGTTGAGTGCTAGCTATCAAGTAGCTTGCTTTTGCCTAGTTGTTAAGATTTCAGAGGAGAGGCTGGGCTGAGTGTTGGTATGGCAGTCAATGAATTAAAGGATGTCAGACATTCCTAATATAGCAGAGGCCTCCAAACTTGGCAACTTTAAGGTTTGTGGACATCAACTCCCTGAATTCCCTAGTCGCACAATATGGGTGGCTAAAGAATTCTGGGAGTTGAAGCCTTAAAGCTGCCAGGTTTGGAGGCCCTCAATATATAGGATGGGTGGAAGGAACACACAGAATTGGGTATCAGAGTTACAAAAACAGGAGGAGAAAAAAGAAGCATTTCAATATAGTATTAAAAATATTGTAGTCATCTTTCCAATACTTGTTGGGGTACACCTTTCTCAATCCAATTTATTATCTCAATCTAATTTATTAGGCTATCTTTGTAGGGTAAGATGAAGTTTAATCCTGAGCCAGGCCTTTTAATTTAATACAGGTAGTCCTCAAATTACAACCGTAATGGAGACTGCTCATTATGGCCACAGGTTGTACAACTACAGTTTTATGTCACACCCAGTTTTATAAACTTTTTTGCAGCTGTTGTTAAGTGAATATGGCAATCATAAAGCAAACCCCATGGTCATTAAGCAAATCCATGGTTTGCTATGGGGGGCGTGGTTTTGCCAAAAATCAGAAGTACCAATTTTCAGCAAAACTGTCATAAAATGCAGCCACATGTCCAGCTGCAAAATCTTAAATGCAGTTGTGTTGCCAAATGCAGTGGTCACGTCACCACAGGAAAGGGGAGTTTTGGATCTGGGTCACCTTTTTGGGATTGGTCATAAGTTGAGTGTTAAGAAATAACTATTAGAAGTCTACTTTTAAGTTCACGTAACGACTGTTGGGATTCTTAGCAAGCTCAGACTATAACTATACAAGGACATACGCAGAAGGAATGATTCTAGAGAGGACAATGAGGAAATTCAACAAGGATTCATATTTATTTGTTGGAAAACATTTGGATCAAATCAGGCCAATAGAGTGAGAGGAGGAAGAGGACAGGAGGGCTTACCAGTGGCCTCATTGTAGTAAACACTGATGCGATCCAGTTGTAGATCACTATCACCATGGTAGGTTCCAGTTGGGTCGATTCCATGTTCATCACTGATCACTTCCCAGAACTTTCAAGGATAAATAAAAAGAGAAAGATTTGAGTTAGGTTGAGGGGAAAAGGCTGTGTATTCCAGCAGCACATTCCAAATTATTTACATTAGGAAGTATGATCTTTTTTCCCCTTTTCAGGTTATATGCCAATTTTCCATTCTTAGACTAAGAGACATACATTCTTGGAACAATCTGTCATCTGCCAAACACTGAGAGACATGCCCTTAAAAAGTCCCAAGTTTTCCCCAACTTGGTACTCTTCTGTGGTAGACTATAACTCTCCATATGCTTTTCCACAACAAGAGTGGCTGAGGCTGATGGGTTTCTCATCAGAAATTTTATATCTTAGAGAACCTCTCGACACTAATCTGCTTAGTTTTATACACGGCCCAAACATTTTGGACACTGTAAGTGTGTTTGCAGAGTGACTACTGTTGTGAGACAACCCAGGAGCACAACACGGCACACAGAGGCTTTGTCTTTTAACAGTGGTTTATATACAAAACTGCTATACACATACATATATGTGTTAGGCACATACCAGGCAAGCAATCAGTCTTCATTACTTTGCACAGAGAACTACAATGGAGATAGAACATGAGGCCCTCTCATGGCCGCCTTTATATAGACAGCTTCTTAAAGTGGCAAATACCCTGCTGACTCATTCTCATTGCAATCAGCATTTACAGCACCCTTACAACAGCTGGTCAGCTATTAAATCTCAATACCTTAACACAGAACAAGGAAGCTGTGAAGAGATGCCATACGTGTTTTCCATTCGGAAGACCCCTTTAAATGCTTGGTATCTCCAGTATGAAAGAAGGAACAAAGTCCACAAAATTTCTACCCTAACTAGAAACCACCACCCTCCCCTAATCTGGTGCCCAGCTGTGATGGGATCTCTAGCCAGCACAGCCCTATTGGTAGAGCATTCTGAGGATAAACCATCTGGAGAACAACAGACCCAACAAAATGAGGAAAAGAACCCCCAAGAGAGATCTTCTCAGAGGATAGGGTGGGAGAAAATACAAGAATCTCTGCCACTGACACCGAACCAAATCCTATTTTTGCATAGACCTAATTGGCTGCAGCACCTTTGAGCCAAAAGCTCTCTGTCCTCAATGGCAAGAAGGGTGAATTCAAGATATGGCCAGAATCCATTGCTATCCCTTTACAGTTCAAAGCTGGAATCTGGGCATCATAAGTAGACTTCAGGGCTCTGCTCCCATCCAGGCTTGGACGGGGAAAACAACATGAATGCAAGTGAGAAGGATTTATGCCTATTTTAAAAGGCCCAACCATCCCAAGACTCCAATGATCTTCACATTAATCACAGTCGCCCTTTTTTAAAAGCAGCAACAAAACTTCCCTCTCAAAGGACAGAGGAGCTGACTAAGCAGCTGCAACAGCCATACAAGCTCTGCTTTGTTCTCCTGAAGGCCAGGCCTTCATAAAGTAGCTCTTAGCTGTAGTTGTAATAGTGTCTGATGGTCTTTCTCTTACAGGTGTGGACTACATCTCCCCACATCCCATCTTTAGAAAACAACTGTTCCTTGCTTATTCATCAGAGGATTTCTTCCACCTACTAGAAGATCTGATGGACCTGTGCTAGTATTCCTAAGCAGACCAAACCTTCACTTTGAAATGGTCTCTTATCACTATCTCCTATGAAGTACACAAGCTAAGGAATGGGTCCCCAACCACTTCGTCCTTAAGAGCACTTGAAAATTGTCCTTTTTGGCAGGATATTTTGCAATTAGCAAAAAGACTTTTCTAAATTAGCTTACAAATTGTTTTCACATTCGTTCTGCTTTGTTTTGATTGAAAAAAATGCCTTCCATCTTAAGGAAGTAATTTTGGGCAGAATTTCTCAATAGTTTCCATCTCAGCTTACAACAGGCTTCAGGAGGATTCAAGCTGATTTAGCTCCAAGTACCCAGAAACCAGAATGCTTAACCCTGCATTGGAAAAAAAAACCCGCGCCCCAAGTCTTTGGCTGATGCTAGAAAGGAAAATTTGGGATTCTGAGGGCAGAAAATAGCTGCCTGTTCACAAAATGGCTGCCGTTCATATGGTGATCTAATATATAGCAATAGCACTTAAGACTTATATACTGCTTGACAGTGCTTTACAGCCCTCTCTAAGCGGTTTACAGGGTCAGCATATTGCCCCCAATAATCTGGGTCCTCATTTTACCAACCTGGCAAGGATGGAAGGCTGAGTCAACCTTGAGCCTGGTGAGATTCAAACTGCCAAATTGCAGGCAGCCGGCAGGCAGCAGAAGCACCCTGCAGTGCTGTACTCTAACAACTGCATCACCACAGCACAACGTAAGTGTCAACTCAAAAGTATTTCTTGGCAGAAAGGGAGTGGGGGAAGTAGTGCATTCCTTAAATGCTTTCACAGATAATCACTAGGCTTTTGGCATGCAAGATTACTACTGAAGCATAATTGATGACTCTTGGCTATGGATGTGTCCCATTGGAGAATATACATCCAGGGGGTGGGGGAAGACCAGGGTCAAGGGTGAAATGAATGATGTGTCTCAGAATCAGCTGCACCCAGGTAGTAGCGGCATGTTCATTCCTAATATTAAAAATAATTTAACTCTGAGAGATGCAGCTAGAGACTCATGATTTGAATGGGCGGTGGATGCCGGAGCCCTGACAATAAGAACAATATAAACTGGTGGCACCTAGTGTCTCGATCACATCTTCATCCATTCTAATCATGGTCATGAGTCTTAGGAGCTAAACTATAGACACCTATAAGGATATCTATAGAGCATACATGAAATCCAGAGGCATACTAAAAGAGATACTAAAATAAAGGCTTTTCTGGTTATGATGGACAAGGTCTTTGTGGACATCAGACTGCGGAATACCAGCCTTAGAACAATCCTAAGAGATTACATACTGCAGGGAGGGGGGTCTCTTAGGACAGTTTGCCCATCAATTGTAATCTTCCTTCAGAAACTCTATGGGCATTTTTAAGCAAGGTTTTTTAAGACTGTATGAGCTCCGCTGAACAGCCTATGATTCTCACTCTTTCTGTCCTTTTTCCATAGCCTTGGCTCAAACAGGTTTCACTGCTTATTAAAATAAATCTCAAAACCTTTGAATATTATTTGGAACCCTTGCAGTGTCCCATTATATTATTATTATTATTATTATTTATTTATTTATTTATTTATTTATTTATTTATTTATTTAGATTGATGCTTCTCCCAAAGGACTCAGGGGCAACATAAAGCATATACAAAAAATAATTAAATAAAACAAGTCCAAATTACAAAAACAGCTAAAATGATAAAATTACAAAATAAACAAACTTAAAACTACCGCCCCGTGGTCAATCCAGGCCTGCTGAAACAACCAGGTCTTCAGGTCTCACAAAGGAGGAGATCAGGGCCAAACACAGATCCGCAGGAAGCTGATTCCCATAGGCTGCCCCACAGAAAGGCCCTAGCTCTGGGAGCGCCAGCCGACAATGCCTGACCGACAGTATTCCCAGAGGCCCCTCTATGGGAGCCGCGGGCGACTGGACTGTGATGCGGGCAGGAGGCGTTCGCAAGTACCCTGGACCCAAGCCATTTAGGGCTTTATAAGTTGTTACTAACACCTTGAAGGAAACCCGAAGGCAACGGCAACCAATGCAAGTCGCGATAGTTCGGGGCGACCGAAGTTACAACAGCACTGAAAAGTGACTGACTCTTTTTCACACTTATGACCATGCAGCATCCCCTTGGATCATGTGATCAAAATTCAGATGCTTGGCAACCAATTCATATTTGGAACCCTTGCAGTGTCCCCTTATGTGATTCCTCTTTTTGAGACCTTCTGATGAGCAAAGTCAATGGGAAAACCAGATTCACTTAACAACTGTGGCAAGGAAGGTTGTAAAATGGGGCAAAATCCACTTAATAAATGCTTCACTTAACGACAGAAATTTTGGACTCTCAATTGTGGTCGTAAGTCAAGGACTACCTGTACTCAGGTAGAGAACAAGGCACCTAGCGCAATGTCCTTCCACAGTGGGCCACAGTGTTTGGGTTTTTTGCTAGATGCCCACTATTTTTTTTAAATGACAGTATTTACCTAATACCCCAACTAAATCACATTTTGGCTTTAGAGCCATTCGCGACACTTGTTTACTTGTGTGCATAAACCCACAATAAACACATTTCTTAACCTGGCAGGAAATATGCCCTTTAAATACCTCCTTCTTTGGAGATTGAGAAAAGAGATGGTTCTCACCAGCCTACCAGCTTTTATTCCATAGACGGTTTGCATCTGTATCTCCGGAGATAAATTCTCCACAAGGCATTGTTAATGTTTTTGACTAACCCAAAATTCCCAAGGTCCATAGCAAAAGAAAGACCAGAGTGATGAGGCAACAAACAGCCAGAAGCTTTGATTTAAGAGGGACAACCTCTGGAAAGCTACATCCCTTCACCTCCTAGATCAAACTCGAGGCCTGTGGGCCAGATACTACTTAGATCTGGCTCTTGGGCCGACCCTGGAAACAGCAAAGGACCGTTCCACGGTGCCTCTGCCAGCAAAAATGGAGCTTCCAGAGGGTCAGTGCATCAATGAAGTTGAGGAGAAACCATGGAGCTAATGGCCACTATTGTATCTGTTCCATTACTACCTCTCCAGACTCTTGACTCAAGATCCTTAGGAGTAAAAGCGAAAGGAAGCGTTCAAAGACTCTGGCATCATCTGCATTTGCAAGAATACCTCAGGACCACACATGGACCCTTTAAGGAGTCCTTGGTGCTTCCTGAACTTGGTTGTCTACTTGCACACATTTCACCACCCAACTAGGTAATATTAACATCATCAGTGCTAATGAGGGTAGGGTTTGCTCCTTCTTTGTATACTGCAGCTTGCTCTGCCAGTGTTGGTGGACTTATTGTTTTCTGCTTGATTATCTCCTTAGTAGTTCCTTGACTAGGGTAGTTTTCTACTTCATTGTTTGTCTGGTGTTAATCCCTGCTTATCTTAGAATGGATATAAAGTGTGTTTTTGTTTCTTTCTTAGCTTTTTCATTTGAATGGTGCATAATGTTTTACCTCAAAATGTGTTAATAAGCTGGAATTGCTTCTGGCACCAAAGCACACAGAGGTATATGGATTCTAACTTACAACTGTGATTTGCTTAATGACTGTCATGAACTCATAAAATTGGGTCTGATCATGTGGGTGCCTCGATTTACAACCAAAATTCTGGTCCTGGTTGTGGTCGTTTAAGTCAAGGACTTTTTGTACAACTGCTGTGTTCTGCACTAAGTATATTAACATTCCTGATTCATCTTCATGTAGGGCAAATTGATTCTACCCTCTTTCCTATCTGAGCGAAGTCACTGTAGCTATTCAAAAGCAGCAGAGAAAAAGCAGCCCCTAATTCCTGGGGAGATGAAAGGCAGATGGAAGATTTTTCACTATTTTACTCCAAGCAAGCTTTTTAAAAATAGACCAAGATACCTAATAAAAACATCTAGAATTGGATCAAAGTAGGCATCTGCTGACTAAGGATTGTAGGATCTGAAGTTCAATATAGTTGGGGGGATGGGAAACAGATTGGGTAAATTACAGACTTGGAATTTAATCTCCATCATACATCTGCATGCCTACTTTGATAGAATAGGCGATAATTAAAGAACTAAAAACACCCATTTCCAATTTAGTCTCTCTCTGTTGGCTGTAAATTATAATTACAGTATGAAGAGAAAATAGTCTTTTAACGTTCCAATTTCCGAACAGTGTAGGGGGAATCTAATTCTGCAACAATTCAGCATCAATTGCAAAGATGGGCACTTAGCTGACAAAAATGCCAACAATGCAGAAGCAACTTCTAAGCATCTGACTATTTTCCAATGCTAGAATAATGAAATTGCAGGTTACTGCAACTCTTTTGTATTAAAAGTGTTACACATCTGTATTTGTGTGCTATTTCCTATACTGTATCCATAGATCAATTCATGGATTAAGGAGGACCATCTCATACTTAAGTATCTTATCTATTTAAAGAAGATGAGTCACCTCATCTTGGCTGGCTCTATTGGGGCAAAGTGCAGAGTGTAGAACAAGAGTTGGCAATGACACATTAGCTAAACAATCAGCAACACTAGTTGTGGGGTCATTGGTGCTCCTTGAACTTGGTTCTTTTCTTGTAGACTATCCAACTACAATAAGATGGTGTTACCTAGTATGCACTTATGTGTAAAGCCCAGATTCCCTCATTTCTAAATTTTCTTTTAGGTAACAGTAAAGCAATTGGATCCAAAAGGAAAATCATTTTAAAACTTTCCCTGACCAGTTGTGTCTGACTCAAATGGGCATGATCCAAAAGGAAAATCATTTTAAAACTTTCCCTGACCAGTTGTGTCTGACTCAAATGGGCATGATGCCCATCTCCATTTCTTAGCTGAGGGAGCCAGCGTTGTCTGAAGACCTTCAAGTGACCAGCTTGGCTATACACCAAAAAGCACACGGCACGCTGTTACCTTCCCACCAAAAGTGGTGCCTATTTATCTACTCACATTTGCATGCTTTTGAGCTGCGAGGTGAGCAGGAGCTGACCCAGGAACGGGAGCTGACCCTGTCACAAGGCACTCAGGTCTCAAACCTAGCGGTCAGCTTTTTAGTTGACAAACTTCAACATCTTTTAACCACCACTCTGTGATAGATAGGAAGCAGGATTTCAAGATGCAGGAAAGTAACCTCTTTTTCACCCTCTAGGCGGTGATTATCAGTGGTGAGGAAAAGAAATATTCCAAGCATTTTTCTAAAACTAGTAATGGTTGATTTAAAGGACACTGGGCCCCATGAACAGCTTCCATTCTTCCCTGCCCTTATGTCCCTCAAGGGAACATTTTACAAAGACTTGGAAGGAAGGAAGCAATTTCTGGAGGGATTGTTTTTGCTTCTTGCAGCTGAAAGGGCAAAGAATCTTGCAGTATCTGAAAGGCAAAACTTGCTTAATAATGCCCAGTGGAATGTGCTGTCTTTGAGATGTCAAAACATTCTTACAGGGTTCGTGCAAACTTAGTCTTGCAAAACAACATGGTTAACATGTTTTAGTCTGTAATTGTTGACCTGTGTAAAATCTAGCTGCTTAATGAAGTAGCTGCCCAGATCATCTTTTCTAAAAAGATACTAATTTCAGACAATGCTATGGGGGCCTTCCCAGGTTTGGTGTCTTTAAGTGTACAGAATAATCCATCGGTCCAGGAGACCAGCTTAAATTTGAAGGTTTCCATACTAGTTCAGTGTGTCTTCAACCCACTTTCTCCACTCTTAATACAAGCAAAGTTCCTCCTTATAAGAGCAGACAAAGGGGCACAAACCTCTTAGGGCAGGTGTTCAAACTGCAGTCAAGTGCTGGCCATGCCCATCCATTTTAGCAAGGGGGGGAGTCACAATACATCACATGATGACACAAGTTTGACACCCCTCTTAGGGCAGGGGACTCCAACCTTGGCAACTTTAAGACTTGTGGACTTCAACATGGCTGACAGGAATTCTGGGAGTTGAAGTCCACAAGCCAAAGTTGGAGTCCTGTCTTAGGGTTTGTAGACAATTTGGAATATTCAGACCACGTGGATCGATACTTTCTCAAAATGCCCTCCATGTTGTGTCTATTCACAAAATGGCTGCCATAACAAGCATCCTTGTCCCCAAATACCCATTTATCAGAAGGCAAAACAAGCGGATTTGTTCCCCAGAACTCTTGGAGATATTTCTTCACTTTTTTGCATTTCTGGGCAGACAAACACATTCCTACACATAATGTTTGCATTGTACTGTTGCCATCCAACCTTTTTTTATTTTCTATAAATGCCCATGGGATAATGTGATATGCCAAAATCTTCTTGAAAATAAAGCTGCCAGAAACACTTAGTTTTACAACTAATTAATTTTCATTACAAGAATCCAGAGCAAAAAATGCGGAACTATGTAGGCACCAGCAGAAAGATTTATTGGCACTATAATGCTCTCAGATATGCCTTGCTTTCTGGCCAGAAATTCCACTTCCTCAATTAAACTGCTCAATCCCCTTCTGAAATCACTTCATCCATGAAGCCAAAAGCAAAACAAATCCAGAAACCTTTGAACCACTGACTGGATAGCAAGAGGTCAGTAAGCAAACCAGTGGACAAGCAAAAGCTGAAAACCCTGAAGGCCACAGCAGATCCAATGTGTCTCCTCCCTGCCCACAAATTCATTGAGTGTCATAATCAAAAATCCCCTTTAGAGATCCCCAACCCAATGTTTTTCAGATAAATGAGACTTTCAATTCCTCCAATTCAGGAAATTTGTCAATCCCCCAAATGCCAGACTGGTACAAAAGCTGCACTAATCTATTCAGGAAAATGTAAGAGATTCATGCAAATGCAGTTCTAACCCAGTTCCAGCCTCCCCTTAACGAGATGGTATCTGGTTTCTTTCTCTAAATGTGAGGATTAGCAATGGCAATTAGATTTATATACCACTTTATGGTGCTTTATAGCCTTCTCTAAGTGGTTTAGTCAGCATATTGCCCCCCAAAATCTGGGTCCTCATTTTACCCACCTCAGAAGGATGGAAGGCTGAGTTAACCTTGAGCCTGGTGAGAATCGAACTGCTGAATTGCAGTCAGCCGGCAGTCAGCAGAAGTGGCCTAACCATTGCACCACCGTGGCTCATAAAACCAAGCTACCCTACAAAGTTTTTAAAGACTAAAAGGTAAATTCTCCTTCAGTGTAACTTGATTCTTGGTCATTTCATGAATATGCCCATGGCTGACAATATAGAAATTACTTTTTACTGTCAGTCCTTGACTTATGACCATTTATTTAAGGGCTGTTTGAAGTTAAGACAACACTGAGAAAAGTAACTTAAAACTGGTCCTCACTCTTATGACCATTACATCATCCATGCAGTGACGTGATCCAAATTCAGGCACTTGCCAATATATTTATGGTGGTTGTAGTGTCCTGAGGTCATTTGTGACTTTCCTCAGGATTTCTGATAAGCCAAGTCAATGGAGGAAGCAGGATATTGCTTAAGAACCGCATGACTTTTTTTTAATGACCATACCACAATTTCATAAAATTAGGTGGCACTCACTTCAAGAGTCATGGTGATGCAGTGGTTAGAATGCAGTAATGCAGGCTAACTCTGCCCGCTGTCAGCAATTCGATTCTGACCGCTCTAGGTTAACTCAGGCTTCCATCTTCCGAGGTCAGAAAAATGAGGACTCTCTTTGATTGTTAGGGGTAGTAAACTGACTCTGTAAACCGTTTAGAGAGGGCTGAAAAAGCACAATGGAGTGGTATATTATCTGAGTGTTTTTTTTCAACTTTCTAATCTAGTCAACAGGCCAGAAATTTGATGGGACGGATATTATCCATGTACTCACTAAGTCTAGCCCTGATTATATTCCAACCCCAGGCAAGGTTAGATTCTTGAGATAATACAAGCAAGGGACAATCCAATCAACTATTCTTTTCTTTGCATGGGTCCTCCAAATTCTTGAAACTTGCATTATACCCACGTCATCTTTAGAGTAATAAATTTCATGTTGGTTAATAGTTAATGTAAATTACCAATACGTGTAGACAATTATTCCTAGGAGAACTCAATTATCTTGTGCGAGATATAAGTTGATTTTCATCCATTCTTCCAATAACTACTTGGACCTGGAAAACTTCATCTTAGAGGTTTGCAACTCCCCTGAGACAAAGGGGAAAGACAATGGTCAGAAAATGGTCTTTTCTCCACAACATTAAAATTTGGTAATCCAAGGTGTAAAATGCTTTAGAATGGTAGTGGAATGAGAGAAGAATACAGGTAGACCTCGACTTACAATAATTGAGCGCAAAATTTCCATTGCTAAGCAACGAAAAGTAGTTAAATGAGTTTTGCCCCATCTTACAACTCTTGCCATGGTTGTTAAGTGAATCACACAATTGTTGTAACACAGTTGTGTTACGTAAATCTGGCTTCCCAGTTGATTTTGCTTGACGGAAAGTCACAAAAAGTTGATTACATGATTATTGCAACCATCACAAATACATGCCAATTTCCCTAGTCACAGGAATGCTGCAAATGGTTCTAAGTGTAAAAAAAAAACAGTCCTAACTCACGTTTTTCAGCAAAGGTCACTAAACAAATGATTGTAAGCCTGGTAAACCCTACTGATTGTGTTGGGTAGGGAAGGTTAACAGTGTTGGAGAATTCAACTACCAATATTTGGGGAGTTTCCAGTTGCCCAACCCTGGCTAGGATTACGGAATTTACTTTATTATTTATTTACACACGCTCCTCAACTTATGACTGGTTATTTGCAGGGTACTCCTCGACTTACAACCACAAGTGACTGGAAATTCATGAGAATCAGAACTACTGTAAATTGAGACACCCATGACCAGACCGCAATATTGCAACAGCTTCTAAGTGACTCAGGTAATTAAAAGTCTGAACCCATTCTCCTGAATGGGCATTTTTGACCAAAACCATAAAAAAAAAATCACAAATTGTCATGGGTCAGGGGATGCTGCAACCATTTGTAAAAGTGAATTGGTTGCCAAATGCCCAAAATGCAGCCGTATGACTGCCAGGGATATGTTACATTTCCCGAAGGCTGGAAATGCATTATAGGCCACAAAGCACCTTTTCTGAGGAATTCCTAACTGTGAACGGTCATTACAGTATATATCTCCAAACATACTTTACATCTCAAAACAGAGAGCTTGAGG
This sequence comes from Naja naja, assembly GCA_009733165.1. NCBI lineage: Eukaryota > Metazoa > Chordata > Lepidosauria > Squamata > Elapidae > Naja > Naja naja. The sequence goes on from CM019149.1 coordinate 31,766,379, forward strand.
TAACACGGAATGCTTCTTTTTGCAAAACCTGGCACTTAGGACATAGGCTTGTGCCACACTTTGGAAATAAAATTTGGAAAATGTGTATGCATTAGTAATTCTTTAAAATAGCCTCACATTTTCCTGGGATTATGTGTGACAGCCTCTGTGACCGATTCTGGTAAATGATGCATCTTCTTTAAAGAGCTGCACAAAGGAGCTGGACTCATAGCCCCCACTCCCCTTATTTCAAAACATCGTTTTGGAATCCAATCTAAAGCATCATACAGCCTAGCACAATAACTTTCTTTCATTGATAGTGTTGCTATGGGAGCAGAGAATGGGAGACAGTTACAATGCGGTGAATAAGGCTAATGATGTGGTGACTGTTGTGGCTACTACACAGACATTAATTCAAGACAGTATTCAGTACAGAAGTGCAATATTCATGGATCCAAGTAAAGAATGTACCAAAGAAGTTAGAAATATTTTTACCTTAAAAATACCCCATTACAGGTGCATTTTGATGGTTTTCAGAAGCAAATGTTCCCAACCAGGAGTGATTTACTGTCCGAAACCACTTATCTGCTTCCCAAATGGTGCAATTCAGGAAGTCTGGAAAAAACTGCAGGTCCAGAATGTTCCTACCTTGGATCAATGAACTGTGCATATCCTTAACATTCAGGGTTTTAGGTTACAGGCTTATCATTAACATCCTCTGCCAAAGTTTTTTTATAAATCCTACATCTTCCCACTCCAGTTTACATTATTGTATACAGACTAAAACAAGGACCTTCAAACTTGGCAAGTTTTAAGACTTGTGGACTTCAACTCCCAGAATTCCTGAGCTAACATGACTGGAGGAGGAATTCTGGGAGTTGAAGTCTACAAGTCTTAAAGTGGTCAAGTTTGAAGACCCCTGGACTAAAAAGAAACATTTTGAGAGTTGCCATCCTGCACCAGCTGAAGCATTAGGAAGATACCCACAGTAATCTCCACCATTGCTTTTAAAGAGATATTGACGGGATCCTTTGTGAAAATTCTGAAGTGAGTTAAAAGGCCTCCATTTATCAAATGGTGATTTATCACCATAACCATCATCACTGCTACTAGTGTTTGTCAACGTTGACACCTTTAAGATGTGTGGACCAATTCCCAGGCTGGGGAATTCTGGGAGTTGAAGCCCACACTCTTAAAGGTGCTAAGTTTGAGAATCACTTACTACTACCAGGCCAAATCAATTCACTGCGGAATGAAGCCTTTCCATTTATGATTATGGATTGAAATCCACCAATTAGGGTTAGGAGGTAGATGTTTTTAAAATTTCTTGAAAAACTAAAGAGCACCAAGAGTGAATGATCGGACTACCCGCCATACCTAATGAGAGATTGGAACCTGGGTCTCCCCACTTCTAGCCCAGCACTTAACTTCAATTACATCTTTATTTATTATCACACTGCCAACAATTCTTTAAAAAGTTTGTTCAAGATGCTCAGAAGCCTATGAATAACACTCCCTTGGCTTTCCTAAAGTTTTCAGTTCTCTGTGAAGAAATGAAATACATATTGATCTAAGTTCAGTTCCTAGTACCCCTGAATAAAGCATATTCAGTTTCAATGTACCCATTTGGAGCCTGACAAGTCAGAGAAGTTAACAGAGTAACAGAGTTGGGAGGGACCTTGGAGGTCTTCTAGTCCAACCCCCTACTCAAGCAGGAGACCTTATACTATTCCAGACAAGTGGCAGTCCACCTCTTTTTAAAAGCTTCCAGTGATAGAGCATCCACAACTTCTGGAGGCAAAGCTGTTCCACTCATTAATTGTTCTCACTCTTGGGAAATTTCTTCTTAATTCCAGGTTGCTTCTCTCCTTGATTAACTTCCATCCATTGTTCCTTGTCTTGCCTTCTGTTGCAATAACCTAATTTCACCCTGTAGCCCCCAGAACTAGGAAAATATAATGCATAGTAAAACTGGGGGCAGCCGAAGGTATCATGACTCTTACCCATGTTCTTCCCAGATTTTCTTTGGTCTAGTAACTTCCAGAGCAGTGGAGAAAGAAAGTGACTCATGAATGGTGTTCTCCAAAGCATCAAAAAGGAATGTGCTTTTTTCATAGCGGTGTGGGAAGAAGGATACTTCTAAGAAGCAGACTTGGCTTCAAATGTCTTCCTTGTGGGTGGAAGAATCAATAGCCCTTTTGTAGTTATCCAACTTCTAGCATACCAAGTTTGTCACTGACACGAGCAACAAATGAGGGGGTGTGGCCCACTGGCTGCATTTAAATATATATCCATATTAAGGATTATAATGCAATATAGCTTTCATTCATTACAATACTTATGGTAACATTTTACTCATGTATATTTATGTATGAATATATGCCCTGTAGGCATTTCTTTGTAGTTTTGATAGGTTTTCTCCTCCCCCTTTCTGTATAACTTTCATAAAGGTTTGTTTGTGTTCAATTAATGAAATTTTTTTAAAAGTTTCTATTTATTGTATGCCAATTTTTAAAATCCTCATTCAGTCATAAGAGCTTCAGTTAGGAAGAAGTATGTGTGTTGTAGTTTTAGAAGCACAATTTTGCCTTCATAGGGATACATTTCCCCAAGGCAGATAATAATGGCATCATTTTTATAAGAAACGCACTGAAATAAAATCCTGATAATAAGGTTCCTTCATAGTTTGTGGCCAAAGACAGTGGACAAATCATAGGACAAAACTGTAGTACTTTGTGCCTAACAGATGATTGCTTCCAATGGCCTTTTACAGAGGCTATTGGGGAGGGGGGAAACTTTGGTTCATTGGTCTCCCATTTGCTGACCAAACACACCCAAGGTACTGCAGATGCATAAATTTTTAAATACACTAGTGGGAGAAAGGTGGGAAGTTGAGTTTAGCCCCACCCTGACTGCAGATCTAATGGGGGGGGGGACTGCATGCAGAGAAGACACAGGTCCAAAAAGCCAATGCACATCATTGGAATGTGCAGATTCTAAAGCTAGGGTTTTAAGAGTTCCAGTGGGAAGATATTGTTTTAAAGGATCATGAGTGCAGATTCTGTTTCTTTCCTGAAAAAAATGATGTTCTTTATCTAATACAGAAAGCCTGCAGTTCCGTTAGTCCAGTCTGCTTTTAATTTTTCATCAGGTGCCAGCAAAAATCTGCAGACACACCCTCACGCATGCCGAAGTAGATGCGTATACCGCAATGTAGGTCATGTAGAGGTGATCAGGGTGGGGCAGCTGGGAAGGAGCAGGCACTGGATTAGCACCAATGGATCCCCAGAATACAAGTCTTAAATGCTACAACAGCCTTCTAGGAACCATGCAGCATTTTGGAAAATGAATAATGATCCATGGTATTGATTCTTCTTTCTTTCTTTTTCCCAAATGCACAAGAGTTTACCAGAAAGAGAACAAAGCATACAGGTCCAGAAGCCTATTCTACAAACTGTAGGATTCTGCTTTCTCATTGTATCCCTTATCATTTATCACCAACACAGTGCAGGTGCTGAATTATTTTTACTACTCCTAAGTCCATTGGCAATCCCCTATTCCATAATGTCTAAAATTATAGCATTATCTAGGTCAGGGGAAAAATGGGGAGGACAGGAAAAATAAAAGGATGAGCTATGCCTGAACAATCTCCCAAGATAGGAAAGCCAATTGTAGCTCCTGTGCTAAGGATACAGGTGAATATTCCTCTCCAGTCTTTTGATGTAAGTAGCACAATGGAGAAAAAAAACTGACCACCATCACAATGGATACATCACTGTCTGCTTGGTACAACGTCCTAACTTTAGAGGAGGGATGACTTAACATGTTGCAGAAACCCAACTTCACTGAGGATATGGGGTAAGAGCATAACCAAGATTTTGAAGTGTGTAGCAACACACAATTGTCAAGTTTGAGTTTCTCAAAGGCTTGTTCTCCAGAAGGCCTGGCTGGGCATCCTTCCTGCCTTTCAACATGGATGTAGAGCAGTTGAAAGGGAGGTCTTGTAGACCAACTCCCTTGCTCAGGCAGAAGATCCAGAGAGATTTTTAAAAAGGATTTTTTAAAGATAGTTTTTAAAAAAGTTTTTATGCTGCTTCAGAAGCCCTTTGATAGTTCCTCACATGAGCATCCCAAAGACAGAAAGATGGAGGGCATCTATGCTGGGAGGTTGGAGAACATGGTGGGTGGGCGGGTACTGACAATCTGCCATTGTCTCTAGCTGTGATCTCCCAGTCCTTTCAAGCCTGCTAAGCTGAAATGCAATTTAAGGTTTCATCCCACGGGTTCATCCCCACTTTTAAGAAGACCTATTTTATTCCTTTCTACCAGCTGATCAAGGGAGAGCAACTGGACCATTTCAACAGCTCTGTTGGGAGGCTTTTCCGATAATCGGGATTTCAAGCCAGTTGACTGCACGTGACTCTGGGGGCTTTAAGCCAGCCAAAGAGAGAGAAAGTGGGTTCAATAAAAAACCGATCGTAAAATTGCAGCTCTCCTGCGAAATCTCCACTTCAACCACGCTGCTGCTAGAAAACGCCTCGCTGCCATCTCCCCGCTGTTTTTTTTTTCCTTTCTTTTCTCCCGCTTTCTGCTTTCAGAGTCCATTACAACGGCCATTACAGCCGCCCACAAACCCCATGTCTGCAGCTGCTGCAGCCGAGCAGAAGCGCGACCATCGGCCGGACAGACACAGGAAGAGGATGGAGGGAAGGAAGGAGGGGAGAAAGAGAGACGCGAGCGCGCCCGGCGGCCATGTGCTTCCCCAACTGCAGACAAAGACGGCTGGAAATGGTGGGCGGGTTAAAAAAAAGGTGGGGGACGGGAGATTTGGCGCCAGTAATGGCATCCGTTCTGCAGTAGAGGAAGTCGATTTTTTAATGAACCATTTGCATTGATCGAGCTTTTGCAAGCCAGCTTTCCTCAACTTGGCGCCCCTACCAATGCTCTCGACTCCAGCTCCCATCATCCACTCCCCCACACGCACACACTCTCGAGCATGCTTGCCTATGAGGAACGAGGGAGGAAGCCCAAAATGTCTGAAAACTCGTTACAAGGGATTTTTTTTTTACGCTAGGAGAATTTCCCTTTCCGAGCAACCTTTCGCTTTTGTAACATTTCAGGCCTCGGGCTTGCAACAAAATTACTGGGGGGCGCCTTTCTTTTTCTTTCTCCTGGCTTAATCCGAGATTATTATGCCAAGAGGTTCAGCTCCCGCGGTTTGGTGCGGGGTGGCGTTAAAAAGAGGGGCTTAATTTCAAGTCAGGATCCAATGTCAAGATAGGGACGGAGAAGCCACGGAGACCCCCTTCCTAAATAATTAAAAAAAGCGGGGGGGGATTTCCCCGAACTTGAACGCTGTTTTATTAAATCCTAACAAAATGGTGGGAAAAAAATATTCAAGCAGAATTCCGGACCCTCCTTTTTTTTCTTCATCATCTATATTTATGGGAGATTTTTTGGGGGGAAGGCAGTTTTATTTATGCAAGAAAAAGATTGCTTTTTAAACGCCTTTCGAGGCACCTCTTTCAAAACGTACCGGTGGGGGAAGGGAAGCTAAAGTTTAAAACTGGGCGAGCGCTTCGTGGGACTAACCCGGAATTTGGCTACACCCGCCTGAAACCCCAATCGTGCTCATTATGGAAAGGGATTCCATTTAGTCTCTCGTAGGGAGCCGAGCCTCTGGCCGAAAGCCCCTTTGGATCCCTCTCTCTTCTTTTGCCTCGATCCCATCTCTAACGGATCAGGAAATCGGGGTGGGGCTCGGCTAAAAAAAAGGGGGAGGGAATACCGCGTGGACACAGACGATCCCAGGGAATGAAATGGGCTCTGAAGAAATCGGGATTCGCTCGTCGCAAAAAAAAAAACCAAAACCACGACCGAATCTGCGTCGTTGGATTTAGGCGGGCGGGGGGAGGGGCGCGAACCCTGTGAGAATCCTCCGTCTTTTTTTTCCCCCCTTCTCCGGCTGAGTTCAATTTCAAGCCTGCTCGACCCACTTCGCTGTTTTTTGTATACACACACACACACACACACACACACACGGTATATATATAGGTCGGCTACACACACACCAGAGCCGCCCTGCCCGTCCCGCCGTTAAAAAAACAGCCCGGCTTTTGTTCTCGTTTCACACTTCGATTCGGATATCTTTCGAAATTGCACTTCCTTTCCGCAGCCGCTTTGGCGCTAGAATTTACAGGCTACGCCGGATTATAGCTGGCGGGCATTTCACCCCTCCCCTTCCTTCCCCCGGCAAGAATGGTGTCCACGGATAGACTTCTGCCATTAAGGGTCTAATCCCATTCCTTTCTAAATCGCCGGATTAAAAGGGAAGGACAAAGGCAAGGGCCCCTCCCTTTAGAAGGGAAATTAAGGTGGTTTTAGCGGGGACGAGAAGGGGGAGCCTCTTGCCCCAATCTTTTCCCCTCGGATAATGGCTTTAATCTAGAGGCGATCCATATATATCTATAGGGATCGCCTCTAGATTAAAGCCATTGTTAAATATATATTTTATAGTATATATATATATATATGTATATATGTATATGTATATATATATATAGTATTTATAATTTATAAAATATATATAAAAACCCAGTTACAGCGGTGCTTTCCTTTATGGGAAAGCACCGCTGTAACTGGATTTGATAGCGATCGCACCGGCTGTTTTTGCAACGGCGATCGAACAAAAGATTCCCTCCCTTCCGCAGCCCTTAATTTCAAAAAATTAACGCAGCCACGTGCTTCTCGCCACGGGAGCACTTCCGTTTTGCCACCGTGGCAATGGATGAGGAGCAGCATGGCAATGCGTTTGAGCCGTTCCACCTCCCGCTATTTTTCCATCTTGACTATACTAGAAGTTTAACGCGGGGGGGGGGCGCGTGGACGTGGGGGGAGAAGGGAGAGAGAAAATTTGCCAGCCTCACCTTTGCTCCGATCTGGTTACCACATTGCCCAGCTTGAATGTGTACGATTTCCCTCATTTTGTCTTGCCTCTTTTAATGCCTCGCCCGCACTTCTGCTTTTAATAATAATAATAATTAAAAAAAGAAAAGACAGCGCTAGCCGGACGCCGCTGCTCCTTTAAGTCTAAGATGGAACGTTGCAGAGCTCAAGGTTCTCTTCTCCGAACGCGGCGGCAACAGCGAAACGTTCTGGGTAGCCTGCGGAGAACCAGACAAAGCTTTTATAAACTGGCGGTCGGCTCGCGCTCTGATTGGTCGAAGGGGATCAGGAGCGCGCGCTGATAGGGCGTGGGGGGGCAGGAGGAGCCACGTGGTAAAAAAGAGGGGAGGGGGGAAGGCAGAGTTGGGGTGTGGTCGGTGAGAGAGGAGGGAGTCGGGGAGAAAAATGCGATTTTTCCCTCCTTTTTGTGGCGGTGATAAAATGGGGAAGGGGCGTTGGAAGGCTTGTTTAATGGGCGAGCAATGATTTAAAAAAAAAAACGGCGCCGCGCTTCCCCTCTGCATTACAGTATTAAGGCCACGGGATCGCGTCCGCTTTTGTGCTGCGTTCTATGCGTGGTTCTTTTTCTTGCTGTGCTGGGTTTTAACGGGCATATATGGGTGCAAACCGCATTTGGCTGTAATGACTTCATTTTTAAAAGGCTTCGGGGATTCTCGAAATGCCTAGCTAGCGGAATGCACCTTCTTTGTGGCGTGTTGCTTGTATCAGGAATAGGGAGGGGTCTTTCAGCGTTTGAAAATGGTAGAACATGGTTTGTGGTGTCTTCCCTAACCCCCCAATCGAGGTATTTATTTAGCCTGGAAAAATGCATTATTCCTTGGTAGTAAAGTTTGCCATGAAAAATTAGGAGTTAATGTCTTGTACAATGATTGCATTTGTTCCTGGCTTTCTCTAATTTCTGTTTTTATGCTATTGACCCTATCTTTTGTATTATTGCTGTGAAGTTAGGCTTAATGCAGTAAGTGTAGAGTACTGAAGTGTGATCCTAGGATCCACCCACCCCTCCACCAAAGATCCTCTCAGGTATTCTCAAAATCAAAATTATTTGCCAACCTACGTTGAAAAAAACAATATATTAAAATCCCATCAAACAATCCCGAGGTGCAATTGTGACCGTGAATGTGTCAACGTTAACTTTATACAGCAAATATTTATAAATATCACCCTTACAGACAAAAGCTCTTATTCAAAATCTTTAAAAATGAACATGAACCCTGAGAGGGGAAAAGGTTTTAAGAAACTGGTTTTGGAGTAGCATAGATAATATTTTAGCCAGGTGCCACGGAGAGTGAGCAATAAAATGTTTTATAGTCCTAATGTTAATTGTGCAATATGTGCTAATTGCATTAATTATTTTGGAAATGTCATAGTTTTTTGCATTGTATTTTAATGTGGACCCTTGACCCTATCTTGCTAGGAAGAGACAATGTGTAAAAGAGATAATGTTGCTGACAATGAACCAGCAATAGTATTATGGGGAAAAGATTGGGCAGGGTTTAATAATTAATACAGATTGAAGCTTATTTAGGATTCTTCCAAAAAAAAATTAATAATAATAAGATCGAAAATGCAGTTGGGGAAAACTGCAGGAGGAGAGCTGCAATACTCTAGGTTAGCCAAAAAATCAAGGAGACGGTAGTGACTTTTTAGACCCACCCATGTTATTAAAAGATGTTAGGGTGAACTGTAGCTCCTTGAAACATCATATCATTTAATAAAATCTTCTAATGGGGAGGAAGGCCAGCAGGAAGAAAAACATTTGAGAGGTAAGCAAAATCAAAATGGTACACTTCTCCGTGGTACACACTCATTTTTACTGTAGCAAATTAGCAATTAATGTTTTGTACAGTGAGTAATCTTGTTTGTTTATGGGCTTACATTTATTTTATAGTCTTTTTTTGTCTTAACCTTTTCTATTTTCTCTTAAGCTTTTTGGTACAGAGATGCAAATGTTACATTGCATCAGGTCACCACACATGAGGTTTTACATTGTTTCCACCTACTCTTGAGAGGAGGGATTTTTTTTCCTGTTATTTTTCACAGTATATACCTGATGTACAATAGAACGAAGCCAAGTCAGAGCAGGAGGTCCCCAAACAGTTCAGATTGCAACCCCTTCCCTAAACAGTCAAACCATTAAGGAAGAAATAGCTTACCCTTCAGACACTAATTCTTGATTTGTGAGGCTGCCTACCTTAGAAGACCAATTCCCTCAGCTATCAAAGAATTTCTCTGTTGATTTCCCCAAGGACCTTCTTCCTCTCTGCTCAAATTTCTCTTTGTTTCCTCAGCCCATAAATTTTCATGGCATGTTCTTTTTCCAAGCTGCTAAATTGCTTTTTCTTTTAAAGACTCTTAAGTTACTACCTGCAGTGGGGTATTTTATTTTATTTTATTTTTTTGCAGCAGTTTCCTTCTGCACATGTTAAGCTCATCTTTCCTGACTCATCTCTACTTTGGGCTTTCTGTATTTTTATACTTATGCCTGTCCTTGCTCCACTCCCCATAGCTTTTTGAGGGGGGGGGGAACGCATAAACCTGCTGGATAATAAAAGCCCATGTCCGTCAATATACAGGTAGTCCTCAATTTAACGACCACAATTTTTTTAAAAATTCATATTTATATGCCGCCCTTCTCCGGAGACTCAGGGCGGCTTACAATTTTTGGAATGCAACCCAATGTGCTCAGCAATAGCCTTCATTCCATTGTATATGCTTGCTTATTACTAAGCGGCATTTTTACAAAGTCAGCTTATTGCCCCCAACAATCTTGGGTCCTCAATTTACCTACCCTGGGGGGATGGAAGGCTGAGTCAACCTTGAGACTGGTGGGATTCGAGCCTGCACTAATTGCAGGCAGCTGGAACTAAGTGCTAGGCGTTTAATAGCCTGCACCACCAATTGAGGCCCAAATGGATGTTGTAATGTGTTAAGTCCCATTTTATGACTTTTCTTGCCACAGTGAATCACTGCAGTTGTTAAATTAATCTGGCTTCCCCACTGAAGCCTTGGCTTGTCAGTGTCAGGGCTCTGGCAGTTACCCCCATTTAAATCATGAGTGTCTAGCTGAACTTTCAAAACTTAAAAGATGATTTATTAGGAGTAAACATGTTGGCGCTGTCTGGGTGTAGCCAACTCTGAGACAAATCATTCATTGTCACACTTGATCCTGGTTTTCCCCCACTCCCTGGGTGTATCATAATTCATATTCTCCAATGGGACACATCTATAGCCAAGAGTCATCAATCATGCTCTCCAGTTAGAATTTTGCACGGCAGAAACTTCAGTCACCTAGTTACTATCTTTGAAAACATTTATGGAATGCAAGTTGCCCACTGCTCCCTGCTCCCTTTCTGTTGGCAACTCTAAAAAGACCATAGGAATTTTTTATGAGTTGACAGTCAGAAGGTTGCAAAAGGGGATCACCTGACTCAGACACTGTGACTGTCATAAATGTGAACCGGTTGTCAAAAGCATCCGAATGTAAATCCTGTGACCACGGGGATGCTGCAATGGTTGTAAGTGTGAAAAATGGTCATAAGTCATTTTTTTCAGTGCCTTTGTAACTTCATTCACTAAATGAATGCAAGTCAAGGACTCTTGTATTTTTTTGTTCCTCTCTACAACTGGTATTTGGAGACATGCAATCCTAAATGCAGAGAGTTCGAACACTGGGCCCTAGGTAACAAAATGAAATTCAGTGGTGAGAAAAGTAAGGTTTTGTACTTAGGCAAGAAAAACAAATGGACAGGTATAGAGAATAGGTGGTACCTGGGTCATCAGGAGGTCACAAAAATTGATCACATGATCCCGGGACACTGCAACTGTCATAGATACACGCCAGTTGCCAAGCAGCTGAATTTTGATCACGTGACCATGGAAATGCAGCAACGGTCATAAGCGTGTAAAACAGTCACAAGCCTGTTTTTTTTTCCAGCAATGTTGTAACTTCAAACGGTCACTAAATGAATGGTGGTAAGCCGAGGATTGCCTGTAATCAGAAAGCGGATGGGAGACATTGCTTGCTGATGTTATAACTCAAGGGTCTTCCAACTTGGCAAGTTTAAGACTTGTGGACTTCAACTCCCAGAATTCCTGAGCTAACATGACTGGAGGAGGAATTCTGGGAGTTGAAGTCCACAAGTCTTAAAGCTGTCAAGTTTGAAGACCCCTGCCTTAGAGTAATTTCTCATTGGGGACTCATCTGTAGGTTTGGTCTTGTCTTACAGCATCCTACTAACCATTTTGTTGAAGATATGAACATCAACCTCCCCTTTACCCACCACAAAAGAATCTCCAGCTTCCTTTTCTTGCCATGCTTCCAAAGTGGTGTTTTACAGCTCTTCACATAAGTTGTGCTGTCCAGTTTGTCTGAAATACAACATGCTGAACTAGAGGCCCCTTTGAAGGAGGACAGCAGCTCACGTGATTAAGATGCAGGGTTGGAAGTTAGCAAGGCCATGTTCAAGACCTGAGTGCTGCTATGGGATGGGGTGAGCTCCTGTCCTTTGCTCCAGCTCCTGCGGGGGCCATGAAAGGAGCTGTGATGACCCAGGGTGGGATACAAAATAAACACTATCACAAAAAAACAGGCGAAGCCCCTTTTATTCCTTCACCTTGCCTCCAAGCTCCAAATATCCTTGACTGGAGACAAAAAAACCTCCCACATAAGCAGTTACAAGAGGGAGGATATAAAGAGTAAAAAAACAACACAAACCAGACAAGATAAGGGCTTGAAAATGTCAGAACACACACTGGGAAGGATGCCAAACTCAGAGACTAACAATAAACAAGAGATATTTCCACCTCTTGTTTCCAGCGTTCGCCCATACACATGTCTGTCCTCTTATTCAGTTGTCACAGCTGCAGCCTATGAAGAGGATCAAGGCCCTTTCCTCCCGAGTAGACCACGTCTCTCCCTTATCTTCTCCTCCCTGTGTGCCCTAGGATGGAGAGGGGATGGGCCTGGGTCCTCCTCTGACTGCCCAGCCGGCCTCTGCCCTTCACCAGCCTTCTCCACAACCTCCAGAGCCACACTTCCACTCCCTATCGGCTGTTCCTGCTCTCCCTCAGAGTTAGTCTCCACCAGGGGCATGACAGGAGCCCCCAACTGGGCATTCCCCAGGCAACAGTAATGTCACCAGCTAATCCGTTCAACCCAGAAGCACCTCGGTGCTTCTGACAAGGGTGCCATGTGATAATCTTTGTTCCCAGTAGCTATCTGAACCTACCAACCCTCTGGCTCCTGGCCTCTGACTTTCAGGGCCATTTGTCTTTTGGAAGAGGGAGAACTGGGTTTTTCTATTGGGATACAAGGCTATCTCTTCCATTCTCTGACCAACCCTGAAAGTCAGGAGAAGGAGAAGGAAGATCTTCTGAGTGGCAGTCCTGGCACCTGTGGATCTGCTGCTGCTAGTGAGTGGCACCAAAGGAGGCATTTTCCATCCTCTCTCATTTGTGGTGGAATCTGACTGTGAGTTGCAGGAGGAGGTGGGGGAGTGGGTGCGGTGTCTTTCCCAAGGTGCTAAGAGGCAAATCAGTCTTGTCTTTGGTATGCAGAAGGAATCCTCCCTAAACCTTCATATATCTAATAGTTTTGCAAAATGTGCTTTAGTCTGGCAAGATTCCTGCCTAGGAGTAAAGAAGCTATTCAGCAATTCGAGGTGTGGTTCTTGATTCCTTGTGCACGACACATTGCTTTTTTTGCAGACAGCAATAGTATACTCTCTCTCCCTCTCTCTCACACACACACACAAATCCCATCTGCTTAGTTGTAAGAGTTGAAATTGAGGTCAGCCCTTCTTTAAGCTGGCACAGTTTCTTGCCAGTTCCCACTCTGGATGACAGTGACATTTTTTACTGCTGAGGTTCAAAAGAGCTCTGAATTTTGCACTCTGGATCCTTCAGATCAGAGGAAAAATGAAAACCGAAAGCTTTCATTATCTTGCCCCTGTGTGGCTTTCATCAGACACCAAGGCCTGGGTTGTTCCATGTTAACATCCCTTTTGGTTATACTCTAAAACAAAATCAAAGCAAATTATAACATTGGGATAAGGGATCTTTTCTTCCCTGAAATAAACCTTAATATCACAGGAAGTAAGGTCACATAATTAGAAACTTTTGATGTCTTTTGTCGTTCTCTACCCCTATACCTCCAGCTGTACACAGCATTGACACAGCTGGAGGATGGCTAAAACAATGAACGAGATCAAAAGATCTGTTCTGACTTCTTTTTTTAACTAGGGCATTTTGGCCTAAACAAGCACACATGGAGAGCTAATTCTTAATCTCTTATCATATTGGTTTTCAGGCTGTAATATTTTATTTAACATTATGCTTTATCTGTTGCATACATTTTGAGCCAGTCAGTCTCTCTCTCACTTGACACATTCACACAACTTGTAGCTTAACTGCACCTCCCGTACCCACTACAGAAGCCCAGGTTACAGTCACCAGATTCAGTAAATTTAAAATGACTGCGACTCTGGATCTGGATAACACTGAAGCTAAGTCTTCAGTTATACATAATGTGGATTAAGATGGCATTATCCACACATTTGGTCACTTCCTGACTGCCATCTGCTCCATTCGCCAGTCTCTTTGGAGCAGTTTGTCACAAGCTGCGTGTTAAAAGCAAATAATATAAATCCTCTCCTTGATCTGTTGAAAACTCTTAAAAACTGAACTCTTTTGCAGGGGGCTTACAATCTGACCTGGATGTGGCCATCTTCATTGTCATGTTAATGCTATTATATTGGGACAAGACATTCCATTGCTAAACAAGGCAGTTGTTGAGTTGTGCCCTGACGTTTTGACCTTTTTGCTACAGTTGTTAAGTGAATCACTGCAGTGGTGAGTGAATGATTTAGTTGTTAAACAAATCCTGCTTCCCCCATTGACTTTGATAGATTTTCCTGGACTAAAGACTTCCAAGAACCCTTTCAAGTTTTAGTCTATTCTATTCAAATGGTGATCACATGACCCTTGGATGGTGCAAGCATCATAAGTACATCAGAGGTGGTATTCAGGAGGTTCTAACCAGTTCTGGAGAACCGGTAGCGGAAATTTTGAGTAGTTCAGAGAACCGGCAAATACCACCTCTGACAGGCCCCGCCCCCACCTATTCTCCAGAGTCCCAGCTGATTGGCTGGGTCTTCTTTGGCTGCCCTGCACAGGAGAACGGAGCTGGAAAGCAGGGTAGTGGGGTGGGGAGCAGTGGTGGGATTCAAATATCTTTACCACCAGTTTGGTGGGCGTGGCTCGGTGGGCGTGCTTTGCGCGCGTGCACACACTTTGCGTGTGCGTGTGTATCAAATGCGCCCTTTGTGCAGGTGCAGAGGCGTTCGCGCAGGCACAGAGGCATTCTAACTCACCTCCTGCAACCCTGCACGATCCTTGGTTGCTTCAAGAGCTGCCACTCGGCACTCTTCTGTGCTGGGCAAAGCAGCTGCACTTCAAATTCAGAGGATGAAGGTGGGTATGGGAGCCTGGGCAGGCAGTTGGGCCCAACAGCAGAGCGGTGGAGAGAACCAGTTCGGTCTGCACTGCTCATTGCTGCTACCAGCTCAACAGAACTGGGCTGAACCAGTAGAATACCACCACTGGTGGGGAGGGAATGGGGATTTTACAGTATCCTTCCCCTGCCATGCCCACCAGGCCATGCCCACCAAGCCACGCTCACAGAACCGGTAGTAAAAAAATTTTTGAATCCCACCACTGAAGTACATGCTGAATTTTGTAAGTGCATGTGGCTGAGTTTCGATCACATGACCATGGGGATGTTGCGAGCATTTTAAGTGTGAGCACCAGTTGTAAGCCACTTCTTCCAATGCCACTTATAACTTTGAATGATTGCTAAACGAATGGCTGTAAATTGAGGAATACAAGCAGCTGCTGTAAAAAGCTATCAGGGGTTTAGTCATCCTTTCCCTCAAATTTGGACAAAGCATCTCATAAACAGCATCTTTAAAAAAAGCAGCTGATGTAGCAGCTTGAAATGAATGACCACTGAGCCAAAAGTGACAATATTGTGGAAATACACAACTCATCTTGGAACAGACAAGTGCCATGTGAAAGATAGCAATAGCACTTAGACTTAGTGCTGTGGTCCACCAGTGGCCTGTGGAGCTGGCAGCAGAATTGGACAGTGGGGAGGAACATGGGCCAGTCCTGGAGCCTGGGAAAGGCTCGGACAAGGGATCTGTGTCCGACACAGAGATGGGACCAGGGCCATCTGAGAGTTATGTGCTGACTCCAGAGCCTCCAGAGCCTGACATCAGCAAGGCAGAGGAACAGGGGGAGCCGGTTCCCAGTGCGCGTTTGCGCAGAGCTGCCAGAAGTTAAGAAAAAAGGGGCGACTCAGGAGTAAGGCTTGGAGATGATTGGCCCCTCCCATAAGACATAAAGGAGGAGCAAAGGGACATGAGCCTTTGCAGGAAGCAACTTTGTTCATTCTGGTCGGTTTAAAATCTGAAGCTCTGTGTTGACTTTGTGCTCTGTTTGGCCTTGTACAGCTAATTGGCAATTTAGTCATTGGCAGCATTTCAAGGGAGATAAAGGTGGGTGCTTATCAGCCTTATCCTGAAAGACTGTGGCAGACTTCTGTGGGACTATTCACAAACTGTTTGGGACTCATTACAGGTTGTGAATGCATATAATTCACAGCCATTGAAATAATTAAAAAAAGGTTTTTGGGAACAGCGTGTGATTGTTATTGTCTGAGGAAGCCTTGGTCAGAACACTTATATACTGCTTCACAGTGCTTTACAGCCCACTCTAGAGAGTCTGCCTATTGCCCCCAAACAGCCTGGGTCTCATTTTACTGCCTTCGGAAGGATGGAAAGCTGAGTCAACCTTGAATCGGTCAGGATCGAACTGCTGAACTGCAGGCAGCAGTAGTGCTTTCTAACCACTGCACCACCACGGCTCTTTTATTAACCCGAACTTAATATTTCATGCAACTATACAACAATATCCATAGTTAACATGATTTGATACATGATTTTACAATGTGGCAGCTTTACAATGTAAAGTTTTAAGCTGTAAATGGTTTTAATTTATTTATTTATATCCTGACTTTATTGTTTGTACACATAACTCAAAACCCACTTGATACTTCCTCCTCCTCCTCCTATTTTTCCCACAACAGCAACCCTGTGAGGTGGATTGGGCTGAGAGACAGTGTCTGGACCAAGGTCACCCAACTGGCTTTCATGGCTCAGGTGGAATTTGAACTCATGGTCTCCCATTTTCTAGCTTGGTGCCTTAACCACTAGACCAGATTGGCATCTCTCCCTCCATACGGACAACGCCAGACTGCAAGGGAAACGTCTCCGGTTCATTCCCCAAAGGCTCTCAAAGATGCTTTAAATGTTTTAATTCACGATCAACTGCTCAGAGTGATACTGAACATTAAAAGAGGAGGTTAGAAAGTTTTTCTTTTGCTCAGAAACGGGTTACATACGTTTCAGAAGCTGCGATGTGTCAGCTGTGGGAGCGAAACAAGAGGTCAGATCAATGAAAGCCAGCTCTCACCAAGATTTTTGTATTCGAAAGCTGACATCGGAAGCATTTATGTACTTTATCTCTGAATAATTTAGGCACCAAGCAATGTCCATTTTGTTCCTCTGCGCTCTTAAAAGCACTTAGGGTGTGCATCCATTTGGCCTTGTTCCAGAACATAGCTTTTGATAGGTATCATTTGTTCTGCTTGAAGGTTGGTTTTCATTATGACTGGAATTTGATCCTCTCTAAAATGGATTCACGTGCCATCTTTAGAGCTTGCATATGAGAAAGAGTGATAGAGTGTAGACCTTCTACTGATGCACTTAAGCAATGTTTGTTTCTAGACATAATGGGTTTACCAGACTACATGGTATCATTATAAGGATTATTAGCTTTTTCGCTGTACTGAAAATCTCTCTTTATTTTACTGAGTGAGCGCCAGACTTTTGCCTTCAAGATCAGTCTTGAAGGAGCCATCCAAATTTTTATTTAAATATCTTCTGCTGTCTCTGGTTTTTTTTAAAAAGGAGATAGCTTAGCTGTGTATTATATGAGGAAGGCAAAAGAAGGCAGGAGTGGTACAATTTAAATGCAATTTGGAAGGGGGATTTTTTAAGGCACAACATTCAAAGATAGAGCAGTTTTACGTGTTAGCATCTCACATGAGGAAAGACATACCTTCTTCTGAATTATTTAAAATGGTGTTTCTCAGTGTTGGCAATTTTAAGATGTGTGGACTTCAAGTCCCAGAATTCCCTAGCCAGCATTTGAGAATTCTGGGACTTGAAGTCCACACATATTTAAATAATAAGGGTTAGAAACACTGGTTTGGAAAATGGATGGAGCTGCTCAACTCAATGATAACTATAAGCAGTGTACTTCATGTCAGCTTTGAAATTCAGCTGCCACATAATAGAAGGGGGGTGGAGGAGTTGAAAAGTTCAAGGTTATTCTGTATGTCGTACTAAGAAATTCCAGTTGCAATTAATTGGTTCTCATGATTTATGAAGTGTAGAAGTGGGAGGAGAAAAAGGTGGATTCTGTGTAATGCGCGAAAATACTTTCACTTTGGGAAATTGCCGTAGACATACCAGATCTGTTCCTAATAAATCAATTGGAGAGAATATGTCTCGGAGTGATTGATATCATGGATACTTTCTGGATGCCTCACACTTCACATTTAAAAAAAATGTAGTACAGATAGTCCTCGAGTTACAACAGTTCATTTAGTGACTGTTCAAAGTTACAATGGTACTGAAAAAAGTGACTTATGACCATTTTTCACAGTTACAACCATTGCAGCATTCCCCATAATCATGTGATCAAAATTCAGATGCTTGGCAACTGGTTCATACTTATGACCACTGCTGTTTCCCAAGGTCATGTGATCTCCTCTTGCAACCATTTGCCAAAGTCAATGGGGAAGCCAGATTCACTTAACAAGTGGGTTACTAACTTATCAACTGCAGTGATTCACTTAACAACTGTGGCAAGGAAGGTCATAAAATGGGGCAAAACTCACCTATCAAATGTCTCACTTAACAACAGAAATTCTGGGCTCAAATGTGGTCATAACTCAAGGACTACCTGTAATAACATTACAATAACAACCAAAAATGAGAAGCAAAAGCTGTGACATCACGGGGACCTCCAAATTGTGCCTTGGTTCTGAGTGGAAATAACCCCACTCCCCACTACAGAACCAATGGTACCAAATCTCCAGTTCCACATTCAGAGATGCCCCAGTTCATGCCTGTTCCAGGATGCCATAAAGTGCAGACACTGGAAAGGACTTTGACATGATCATCTGGTTTGTTTAGGCTGAAGATATGCATCTGGTTATCATTAATCTAGTTAAAGAAGGATTTAGTTCTACCAGGAGGAAGAAATGGAAGAGGGAAAACAATTGCACAGCCATGGCAAGATAGAAAACGTGCAAAAGAGACCCCCAGAGCAGCCCCTCAGTGACTTTGTTGTCCTTAAACGGGGCTGTTGTGGATTTGGACAGATTTTTTAGTACTAATATATCCCATAACAATAACATAGAATTCCTGGAATTCGTTCCTTGACTCAGCCTACCTTGAGAACTGATAATACTGATGATACTTTAAGCAGTACCAACCGATGACCTCACTCAGCAACTTCATATGGATTTAAACTGGAGAGTGTAGAACCTTCAGATACCTGAGATTGGCGCCAATGCTGAAAACCCAAGGCTGCATCTGCATAACCATTCTGTCTTCCCCTTCCTTCTGATTATCGGACACCAATATGTGTAATCTTTCGGGTGAACAAAAAGCAATAGAAGTTCAAAGTAATGTAGTCATGTGCTACATTCAGGACAGGCATTATTTTATCCATATTGATTTTATTCTGGAAGACTTATTATTAGCTTTATGGATGATGCCATTCTTTTATTTACAGTATACGTCAGCGGTTTGGAAATTTAACAGAAATACTGCAGAACAGATCATGTATTTATGTTATTTCAAAACATTTTCTGAGAATACAAGATTAGTTGGTTATCCCTTTTCTATATAAGGATTAGAAAAATACAGGTAGTCTTACAACTTTTCCTTTAGTGTCCTTTCAAAAGTGCAATGGCACTGAAACAAGTGACTTATGACCATTTTTCACACTTATGACTGCAACAAATGAAATCTAGCATGTCTAGCCTGAATATAAAATAAAGCCAGTTTTGGCTGATATATGAGAGATAAATTCTTGTGGAAATCATTTTCTTTCTTTTTTTTCATTTAAAAAAACCCCAGAAGGCATATGAATACTGTCACTTCCCTCCCAGATCCAAAAGGGCGGGGTTCACATTTGACATTACACTACAGTTTATAACATCAGTGGTTTTCTAAATCAAAACAGGATGGATGTTACATATTTTCCATCATGGCTCATGTTCTTCAACATACCTCATTTTAGGAGGAATTCAAAATAATAGCTGGATATTCAGAATATGTTAAGCCATTATGCGGGTGGTTTGGTTTGTGTCCTGTGTTGTGTAAATTTAACCAAAGTTGGATTTGTTGGAAGAATTATCCTTCTGGGTTCAGTTCCAAGTGGGGAAAAAGACACTGGAAACATGGAGGCTGTATGGAAAGACTGTTTAATAGTGGACAGGACCACATGGTTTGGAGCTCCAAAGTGAAAAGGGACGATCACATGCTTCAAGATGTTGGGTGAAGGAAAAGAAGGAAAGGGCTGATATGCTGAGAATGCAATTGTTTTATACCCTCTGTTGGAATTTGAATTTGAGCTTTATTCTGATTGGTTGTCAGACTCCTATGGGGCCATGCAGGGGCAACTGGATCCGTATCAATCGGGCTTCCGACCCGGTTACAGCACGGAGACGGCATTGGTCGTGCTGATGGATGATCTCTGGAGGGCTCGGGACAGGGGTTTTTCCTCTGTTCTGGTCCTATTAGACCTCTCAGCGGCTTTGATACCATCGACCATGGTATCCTTTGCACCTCGGGGGTTGGGAGTGGGGGCACTGTTCTCCAGTGGTTCACCTCCTACCTCGGGCGTTGCTGTCGGTGTTGCGGGGGTTGAGGTCCCCGAGGGTGCTCTCTTGTGGGGTCCCTCAGGGGTCAGTCCTCTCCCTCTTCTATTTAACATCTACATGAAGCGCTGGGTGAGATCTCCGTGGTTTTGGGGTGAGATTCCATCAGTACGCAGATGACACCCAGCTGTACATCTCCACCCCAAACCAGATCAGTGATGCCCTCTCCCTGATGACCCGGTGTTTGGATGCGTACGGATTTGGATGAGGGAACATGCTTGACTCAACCCGCCAAGACTGAGTGGCTGTGCATACCGGCATCTCGGCCCAGCCAGGAATATCCATCTTTGGCCATAGGGGAGAGGTGTTGCCCCTGTGGATAGGGCACGGAATCTGGGGGTCCTCCTGGATGTACGGCTCTGGTTGGAGGAGCAGGTGGGGGCCGTTGCCAGGGGGCCTTTGCCCAGCTCGCTTGTTCATCAGCTTCCCATTTCTTGACCGAGATGCCCTGTGCACAGTCACTCATGCCCTTGTTACCTCTAGACTCGACTACTGCAACGCTCTCTATTTAGGACTGCCCTTGCATACCATCCGGAGATTGCAGCTGGTGCAAAATGTGGCGCTGGTGGTGATGGGAGTTTCCCAATTCTCCCATGTTACCCCCCTCCTGCGCTGCCTGCATTGGTTGCCGGTTGCACTCCGGGTGAGATTCAAGGTTCTGGTTTTAACATACAAAGTCCTACACGACATGGGTCCTCAATACTTAAGGGAGCGTCTTCTGCCGATATCGAGTGCCAACCGCCCTGTGCGAGCATATAGGCAAGGACTTCTCGGGGTCCCGTCGGCAGGCCAATGCCAGCTGGTGGTCCCCCGGCGACGAGCCTATTCTGTCGCGGCCCCTGACCTCTGGAACCAACTGCCCTTGGGGCTCTGCCTGGCCCCTGACCTCCGTACCTTCCACCATGATTTAAAGACCTGGTTGTTTGACCAACCCGGGCTGTGACCCCTCCCTGGCGGGGGGATAGGTTTCTTAATTTTTAACTATTGTAAATTTTAGTTTTTGTAATTTTTAGGCTTGTAAAATTAGTTTAATCTCTTTTTAAGTATTTATTGTTCCTGTTTTTAGTTGTGAGCCACCCCGAGTCTTTGGAGATGGGGCGGCATACAAGTTCAAAAAATAAATAAAATAAATAAACTCTGTAGGCTGTCCTGAGTCCCAGGCTTGGTTGAGCCTTGCTGGATGATGATGTAATAAAAGGGTTTGGGGCAATTCCTATTATAGCTCTACCTAAAGTAGATCTTTGTTATGTAAAATAAACTGGCCTAGGCCAGAGTAATGGTCCATTAGCAAAGGTGGGGCCAGGCATTAAAAAGGACATAGAGAACTATGTAAAAAGTAGTACTGTGTGACTCAGTGGTGGGATTCAAATTTTTTTACTACCGGTTCTGTGGGCATGGCTTGGTGGGCATGGCTTGGTTGGCATGGCAGGGGAAGGATACTGTAAAATCTCCATTCCCTCCCCACCCCACTAACCTGCTTTCCAGCTCCGTTCTCCTGTGCAGGGCAACAAAAGAAGACTCAGCTGATCAGCTGGGACTCGGGAGACACAGAATAGATGGAGACGGGGCCAGTCAGAGGTAGCATTTGCCAGTTCTCCGAACTACTCAAAATTTCCACTACCAGTTCTCCAGAACTGGTCAGAACCTCCTGAATACCACCTCTGCTGTGTGTGCTTCCATGAAATGAAGACCAGGGAAGATCCCGGGATTGTTACAGCAAGTGGCTGAGCCAACTTGGCCTTGGGAGAAAATATCTATGGACTTCACAGTAAAACTCCCAGAAAGTGGGGGGAATACTATAATCTGGACTGTAGTTGATTTGTTCTCTAAGCAAGCTCACTTTGCAGCCCGCCCAAGCCTCCCGTCAGCCCAGCGCTCTACGGTTAAGACTGAACAAGTCCCTGTAGTTTTCCTGACAAAGTTTATCAGAAGTGGTTTACCATTGCATCCTTCCTAGAGCTAAGCAACTGACCCAAGGTCACCCAGCTGGTGTTGTGCCCAAGGTGGGAGTAGAACTCATGGTCTCCCAGTTGCTAGCTTGAGGCCTTAGCCCTAACACCAAACTGACTCTCACACCAGCCTCTGAAAGGATTAGTACAGATAGCCCTTGATTTATGACCACAATTGGGCCCATATTTCTCTTGCTAAGTGAGACAGTTAAGTGAGTTTTGCTTCATTTTACAACTTTTCTTGCCATCATCATCAGAGAATGCTGTAATTCCCCTCAGTCAAAGTTTCTGGTGACCAATTGTCCATGATCTTATTTTTCCCATGTTTTTCTTTTGTTGTGTCTGTGTTTTGGTCTGTGACCGCAAATTAAAACTCACAACTTTTCTTGCCACAGTTGTTAAGCAAATCACTGCTGTTGTTAAGTTAGTAACACAGTTGTCAAGTCCATCTGGCTTCTCCATTAATTTTGCTTGTCAGAAGGTTGTCAAAAGGGCATCACATGACCCCAGGACCCTGCGACCGTCATAACATGACAACAATGATGAGGCAAATGGGGATCTTCAGAAACAAGCTTTAACTAATCTAATTATAAATTTGAACTGAACTGCAAGCAGCATATTCAGGGGAAACATAAACAGATGGACAAAATTAGGGAAAAATACACAGTCTCCATTATTTCGTTTATGGAGATTCTGAGCCATCCAGGTCATGGTTATCCCAAAGGTTCAAGAGGCAACTGGACTTCAACTCAAGAGCTTCTTGGATGAGAAGTGAAACGTCTTCAAAGAAAAACCAAAAAGTTCAGTTGCCTCTTGCAAAAACACAAAAACACATTTGGGATGATCTCCATTATTTCATTTCTCCTCTCTCAAAATGATTTTGAATTAAAAAAAATAAATGAATTTTGCATGCAAATTGCAAAAGTACGGCTTTTGGTTCCGGCCTGGAAAAAACAAACAAACTCGGCGACACTTAGCATCTCTGCTGCCATCCGCCAGTCGTTCGGATCTTCTAACCCAGTTTTGGCAATTTTAGTTTTAGGGTGGCAGTCGAAGCTTATGGCGCCTTGCGGTAAGATCGCTGCATTTCACGCAATATTAAACAATATTATTTGCTATGAACGGCACCGACTTATGCGGAGACAATAAACAGACGGTTAGAAAACTCAGATAAGAGAGGCTAGACTTGAAAAGCAACTCTATGGCTGTCCTCCAGCGGAGCATGGCAATACTCTCTAGCCTGGCGTTTTCCCTCTCTATGATCTTTTTCCCCCTGGGTCTTTCATTGGTTCTGGGACAAGTGGGGTGCGAAGGTCGGACCGTTTACTATCCCGTCTTCCAGGACTCGAATGGTCCAATCAAGAGAAGGAAGGCTTGTAAACGGCAGCGGAGTGGACGAATGGAAACCTTTCGTGCCGAGAGAGGTGGGGCGCGTCCAGAAAGAGCGACCATCTGCCTTCGCCTTTAGGGTGCCTGGAGGAGGAGGAGGGGGTGCAAGGAAGGTAATTTACCCCCATCTCCTTTTCTGATTTTTAGCTGATGAACCGCTTCCCCGGCTTCCCCGGAGTTTAATTGGGAAAGGGTTGCTGCGACTTTAAGGCTTAAAAAAAAAGTTGGCTGCCATGTAAGGTGGGGGGGAAAAACCAGGAATTGGGGGCATCGCCAAAGTAGAGGAAAGGAGTAATGCAAGGAAGGGAAAACGGCGATTCGGGTGTAATAAAGCGCGGCGGGGAGGGTTTCCACCCTGCAGGGGAATTGAAGTCCTTTTTTTTAATTGCAAGATGGAACAAACTCAGTTGCTGGAGTGGGATGGAGAAGGCGACTCCACGGATGGGTCTGATGGTGCAGGGGAGACCCTTAAGCCGGTGGGGCGCCTGCATCTGCTGAGCAGCAAGTACGGCCCCGAAAAAGGTAAGGCCTTCTGGAGCTGCCTTTGCTTCCTTACAGCTACAGGTGCCCTGGTGGCTTCCAGGTTTGTGGAATTTGTGGACTTGTGTGAATTCTACTGTGTAGTGCAATATTAACCGGGTTTTCAATTCAATTGTACAGAATGTGAAGTGTGTGTGTGTTTTATTTTTATAGTTATAATGTACACTGAAGACGGCATTTAATTCCATTGTACGAGGTGCAGTGACAATAAAAAGTAAACGAAAGTAAAAGGAAACTGATTACAAGTCCCAGGTTCTCCCATGCAATAGAAGGCAAGATAAGAAACAATGGTTGGAAACTAATCAAGGAGAGAAGCAACCTGGAATTAAGGAGAAACTTGCTAACAGGGAGGACATTTAACCAGTGGAACAGCTTTGCCTCCAGAAGTTGTCGGTGCTTCATCACTGGAGGTTTTAAAGAAAAGACTGGAGAGCTCCTTGTCTAAAATGGTATAGGGTCTCCTGTTTGAGTAGTGGGGTTGGACTACATGACCTCCAAGTTCCCTTCCAACTCTATTCTGATTGATTGATCACTCCAGATTCATATTTACTGATAGAATGTGTGCTCCCTTCCTGAGCCATGGTGTGTACCAAGATATGTTACAATGTCGGTGTACAACATATTTGCTTGGTGCTATTTTGGATGAATGATGGGTTCTTGGTGTTCTCTGTGTTTGCTTCACTTCCTGCAGATGTTTCATTGCCAGCCTGCATAACTTCATCAAGGTATGGGGGAGTAGTTGTAGGCTGTTTACATGTGCTAGCTTGCCCTACCAGCCTTGATAGGGTATTATTTCTTCCTTGACAGTTTTTTGGATGGGACATTGTTTGAGGGCAGGACTGTAATGTTACCTTGTTCGGATAATGAAATGTCTGCAAGAAAGCAAACAAGCTCAGGGAGCACCAAAATTCCCTCATTTCAACCCTGAGCTACAAATATTCTCCTTTATCTTCTTTGATTGGTCTTTGATTGTTTCTCTGGAGCCTCTTGCTTATCTGGGTGCTGGCTAATTGGCCTGTGATAAGGGGAACTGATGAGTGGTTAGGGATCTTTGCTCCTAGCCTTGAACTTGCTTCCTTTCTTGTAAGGGTTTGTAGAGGGAGTTTCCAGATTTCAGGGTGTCTCTTAAATGGTTGATTCCTCAAAGTGCTTTGCCTCTGGGATTTTTGATCTGGCTTGGTGCAAGATGTCGACAGCTTCCCCGATGGAAAATGTATGTTTGAAAATTAAGGAGTTTTCATATCTTCCAACTTTCATGGATGTGTTTTCTGTATCTGCCCCCACTGAAATAACACTTACGTGGTTTTCTTGGCCTGTTGGCTTTTGAGTATGGTTGGGATCCTTTGAATAGATGGGCTATCATGGTGCCTGGGAGTGTACTAGTTTCAGAGTTGTTTTTCATATATGGCGGAGATCCTTTTCATGGACTGTGTAGTTGGTTTCGTGGATAATCACATTTTGCTTATCAAATGTGATTTGATAATCACATTTTGAGGAACCCAAAGCTGCTTTTTTTCCAAGAGGCAACTGGACTTTCTTGTTTTTTCTTTGAAGACATTTTTCTTCTCATCCAAGAAGCTTCTTCAGCTCTGCTTGGACGGTGGGGAATGGAAGGATTTATATTCCTGGCAGACAGTTGGTCATTTGCATTCTTTAAGCTGACCAGATGCCTGCAGTTTTCTTGGTGAGATTTAGCCATCATTGTTCTAGGGAGGAGAGTGACTGGCCCAAAGTCATCCAGCTGGCTTCTATGTCCAAATCAAGATTAAAACTCATAGTTCCCTACATTCTATTTTAGCACCTTGACTTAGATCAAGCTGGCCCTCGTTTCTGCATGGCTGGCTTTTCGTGACGTTTCTGTACCGAATGACAGAAATGGGAGTAAATCTAGCATTACCATTTAGACTTATATACTGCTCCATAGTGCTTTACAGCCCCATCTTAGCAGATTACAGAGTCACCCTATGGCTCCCAACAATCTAGGTCCTCATTTTACCCACCTCGAAAGGATAGAAGGCTGAATCAACCTGGTCAGATTCGAACTGCCAAATTGCAGACAGATGTCAGCAGAAGTAGCCTGCAGTACTGCAACTCTAACCACTGCGCCACCACGGCTCCTAAAGTCTAAAAATTCAAGGAAGGATGGAATTCCTCATAGTTATTTTTTTTTCATGATTAAACAGTTGAACAAACCTTTCGAGCTACCTTGATGAAAGCCTGGTTAGATTGCCAGGCTCTAAATTAAGGATGGGGGTATTCGAATATGTGTTTATTTATTAATCATGTTTATATTGTGTAGCCATCCTTTCCCCCCAAAAGTGACTCTAGATCAGTGGTGGTTAACCTTTTTTGGCTCCCGTGCCGAAAATTGTGTGCGCGCGCGCTCACATACCAGCACCCAGAAGGCAATGCATGCTGCCCCCCCTGTGCATATGCATGCAACCCCCTGTGTGTGCTGTGCATCTCTGCGCATGCCCGCACGATACTCATGCACGCCACACATCTGTGCATGCGCGCATATCTCCCGTGCTCCCCCGCGCATGCATGCCAGATACCCAACAATCAGCTGTTGGGCAGGCAGCACGCGTGCATGCTCAGGGCGGCTCTTCCGGGCGACCTCTCGTGTGCCAGCAGAAGTGGCTCTGCATGCCACTCATCACGGCTCTAGATGGTGTGTTCAAATAGTACTGACTATAATATTTGAATCGGAAATTCAAATAGAACAACAAATATATAACAACAATCAGAATATAAAAAGTTAAAATTGAAAATGCTATATGTGTGTGTGTTTGTGCGCACACCCTCATGTACGATTTTTATAACTACTCAGTTTGAATATCATTGATTTTCCCTGGGTTGTTCACTTGATTTAACCACGTGCTTAAGTAAAACTATGTTTCTGGGGCAACCATGAAAGAAGGGATATTGGCATGGGGGTGGGAAATCAACAAAGTCAAGATGGCGGCCACAACCAAATCAAAGCCCCGCCTACTGTTTATGTTTATTGTGATGCAGTTTTAAAAGGGGGTGGGCTTTTGGTCACATGGTTGTGGCTGCCATCTTGAATTTTTTGTTTGACACTCCTACACGGAAATAAAACAGATTCACCCAAAGTAGATTTTCTTCATGTATATTCTTTCTTTCTAGATTTCTGGATCTACCCTGGCGAGAACACCATTGGCCGCTCAGAAAGCTGTCACGTCTGCTTGCCTGCTAATTCTATTTCCAAAACGCACGCGGTGATTGAGGTGCCCTCTGCCAATGGGCCCCACCTTTTGTATGATTTGGGCAGCTTGAACCGGACTCGGCGCCAGCGGATGACTTTGATCCCTCAGGTCCGGTACAGCCTCCAAGATGGAGACAGCTTGCTCTTTGCGGACGTGGGATGCCAGTACTTCATCCTGGTCCCGGATACCAATTGCGACTCCCCCAATGACTCCATGGCGGTGCCACCGACCCAGGAAAGAGTGGAGGCCAGTGCGCTAGCCATTGAGGAAACGCCTGCACCGGGCAGGAGAATAGGTTTTGGGCAAGTTCTGGTCCAGGACTCCGACAAGGAAGAAGAAGGGGAGGAAGTGATCAGTGGGACAGGAAGCTACCTGCACCACACCTCAAAAGAAGGTAAGGAAGTCGGTGTTCAGATTGGGGGCCTTTGCTCTGGCAGCTGCAGGATCTATACTACAAGTATTCCTTGACTCACAACTCTTAGTTTAATGACTGGCCGAAGTTACAACGGCTCTGAAAACAGTGACCTATGATCTTTCTCCACACTTATGACCACTGCAGTATCCCCAAGGTCACGTGATAAAAATTTGGATGCTTGCCAACTGGCTCTCATTTAATGATTGCAGCGTCCTGGGGAGGTGTGGGTGTGTGTCCATGGGATCTCCTTTTGTGACCTGACAAGCAAAGTCAATGGGGGAAGCCAGATTCATTTAACGACCAAGTTACTAACTTAACAACTGCGGAGATTTGCTTAACAATTCTTGGCAGGGAAGGTCGTAAAATGGGCAAAAACCACTTAACAGCTATCTCGCTTAATTTGGGGCTCAATTGGAGTCATAAATCAAGGAGTACCTGTGCTAATTTCCTCAGCTAAAATAACCTTTGAATGCGAAGATATGGTTTGATTCTTGGGAGAGCCAGAAAAAATACTGAATGTAAGATGGACTGATAAATCATCTTTGTGAGGGTCCAGGTGTTCATTTTGTCATTCCTGCCTTTAGCAAAACACAAGAAGTCCCTAATCTTTGTGAATTACATTTAAAAATTGAGTTGGAAAGGTTTTCCTGGGAGGGGCGGGGTATGTCCCAGGACTTCGTGTCTTCTCCGTTTCACTCCTCCTCCTGATTGATAAAATATAAAATAACGAAAATATAAAGCATACAAGACTTACAACCGGTAACGTAGCAACTGTTTGAAGTTACAACAGATTTGTGATGACCCGTAGTCTCTCAAAATAACCCAAAACCCAAAACGTGAATTAAAGTCCGGCAATGCCTTCAACTTAACTGTTTTATTAGTCACAGTCTAAAGTCCCAAAAGTAACTAATGAGGCAAAAGGAAAACAAAAACAAACCGTATTGGCGAGAGTTCCGAATCAAACCAAGATAAGTAATCATTACGTTCCAAGCAGATAACCGGGGAAAGTCCTTGGGAAGAACGCCAACAAATATAAACCTCTTTCAAAGGAAACACTAACTTTGACTCCAGCAATTCTGCATACACAGTTACAAACTTATATACTTAGCTCCCAGCTGTAAGCCCTGAGGAGGATCATGGCCCTCTCCTCCCGAGTAGACCATGCTTTTCCCTGATCCTCTCCTCCCTGTGTGCCCTGGGATGGATAGGGGATGGGCCTGGATCCTCTTCTGATTGCTCAGCCGGCCTCTGCCCTTTCCCAGCCTCCTCCACCACCTCTGGAGCCACATTCCCACTCCCTGTTGGCTGTTCCTCCTCTTCCTCGGAGTCAGTCTCCACCAGGGGCATGACAGGATTCTTGGGGGAAAAAATGATTTGGTTCCAAAGTTACAATGGTTGCCCTCTCCTCCCCCACAGTCACATGACCACATTTTGGGTATTCGGCACCCAATCTACATTTGTGGCTATTAACAATGGTCACATGGTCACTTGACTGCAATTTATGACATTGTTGCTGAAAACCGGGGTTTACTTCTGTTTCCAGCAAAAAAAAAAAACACCACCTCACAGTGAACAAATGGGTTTGCTTTATGACCACAGCGTTTGCTTTGTGACTGCTTGGTTGTAAGATTGGGTCAGTTACATTATGTAACATATGGCAAACTAATGGGTTGGTCACATGATGACCTGCTTTACAACTGTCACAACTTAAGGCTGTATTTGCCAAACTCAAGGTATGGTCATAAGTCAAGGACTTCTATTTTGAGAGATGGGCAGCCATATGTTGTTGTTAATTGTGAAGTCGTGTCCGACCCATCACGACCCCATGGACAACGTTCCTCCAGGCCTTCCTGTCCTCTACCAATCCCCGAAATCCATGTAAGCTCACGGCAACTGCTTCAGTGACTCCATCCAGCCACCTCATTCTCTGTTGTCCCCTTCTTCTTTTGCCCTCGATCTTTCCCAGCATTAGGCTCTTCTCCAGGGAGTCCTTCCTTCTCATGAGGTGGCCAAAGTCTTTGAGTTTCATCTTCAGGATCTGGTCTTCTAAAGAGGACTGACTGGTTTGATCGCCTTGCAGTCCAAGGGACTCACAGGCATCCTTGGTGGTGCAGGCTGTTAAACACCTAGCATTTAGCTCCAGCTGCCTGCAATTAGTGCAGGCTCGAATCGTACCAGGCTCAAGGTTGACTCAGCCTTCCATCCTCTCAGGGTAGGTAAATTGAGGACCCAAGATTGTTGGTGGCAATAAGCTGACTTTGTAAAAATGCCCTAGTAATAAGCAGGCATATACAGTGGAATGAAGGCTATTGCTGAGCACATTGGGTTGTGCTCCAAAGATTGTAAGCCACCCTGAGTCTCTGTAGAAGGGCGGCATATAAATACGAATTAAAACAAACAAAAAATAACCATATACATTGATTCAAATTAATTTTTTAAGCAAAAAAGATGTTGTTTACACCAATCAACATGCATTGTCCCAATAACATTAAGAAATGTATAGAAAGGCAATTGATGTGGGATGAAATTTTCCTGTGGAATATTTTCTGGCATTTCCCCACTGCCACTGTTTTGAACACAGTTAAAGTGAAAAGAATAGAAAATGCCTTAATGGCTGATATTTCTTATCTCCATCTTTATCAACAGAGTCTGGTTGCTCTAACAAAAACGGCACAGGAGAAGGACAAGCGAGTTTGGCTTCCTTTGGTGTCTTCTCTCCTTCAGCTACAGTAGTACCTGAAAGGTAAGCCATCATATAGTAAATTCCTTGGGGTGGAATATTTTTGCATTTTTCAAAAGGAGTGTAAGGCAAGAGTCATGCATCATGTTAAATGATGGTTTGTTACAACTGTTATTTAGGGACTAAATAGCGGTTAGTTGGGTTCACCCAACGCACTTGAACAAAGAACATAGAATAACAGGTTGGAAGGGAAATTAGAATTCTTCTAGTCCAACCACCTGCTGAAGCAGGAGACCTTATACCCATGATGGTGAACAGGTGGCACACAGAGCCATTTGTGCAGGCATGCAAGCCCCAGCCAAACTTACCTGCACTGCGCATGCACGCGCCTCCCAGTTAATTTCCGGCTCGTTTTGAGGCTGTTTTCGCCCTCTCGGAGGCTTGAGGGAAGCCTCTGCAACCATGGGAGGCCAAAAAATAGGCTTCTAGAAATACTAGAAGTGCCGAAACGGGCCTGTTTTTTGGCCTCTGAGGGTCCAGAAGCTTCCCTCAAGCGTCCAGGAGGGCGAAAAGAGCTGGGAGGCACGCGCATGCACAGTGCAGGTAAGGGGACGGGGTGTGTGTTGCGCGCGCATATGCAAGGGGGGGGTGAGGTGCATTGCATTGTGGGTGCCAGCATGTGCATTGCGTGCACGTGCACTTTTGGCACACCACAACAAAAATGTTTGCCATCACTGCCTTATAACATTTTAGACAAAATAAGTGTCCAATTTCTTCCCAAAAACCTCCAATGTTGGAGCATCCACAACCTCTGGAAGTGTCATGCCCCTGGTGGAGACTGACTCTGAGGGAGAGGAGGAACAGCCAACAGGGAGTGGAAGTGTGGCTCCGGAGGTTGTGGAGGAGGCTGGTGAAGGGTAGAGGCCAGCTGGGCAGTCAGAGGAGGACCCTGGCCCATCCCCTATCCATCCTAGGGCATGCAGGGAGGAGAGGATAAGGGAGAGATGTGGTCTACTTGGGAGGAGAGGGCCTTGATCCTCTTCATGGGCTGCAGGTGTGAGAACTGCATAAGAGTTTGGGCCTCCATACTGGCAAACGCTGGAAACAGCATGTTTTATTTTGGTCTGAAGTTATCTTGGTTGGCGTCCTTCCAACAGACTGTGCCTTGTTGTCTCCTTGAATTTGGTAAATACTTCTCCTGTTCCGTTGTGAAAATTTTGTCATTGTAGTTTGTTTGGTTTTTTATTTCACCTCTCTCTGCTCATTAAGTTCGGACAGTATTGCTTTCTTTTGAAGACTATTTTTGAGTACGTTTTATCTCCAACTGAGTATTATTGAACAGTGGGGCCAAGTTACGTTTGTGGCATACTCTGGGTCATCACAGGGGGCAAGCCAGAATTGCTTTCACTATCAGGAGTTTTCTCCTTAGTAGTCTGCAGATTTACCAGTTAAAGTGGTTTGATTGAGAGAAGAGGCTAAATTTAAGCCTGACAAAACACACTACAACTTAGCATGTTTTGAACACACCCTGAGTCTATTGTGGGGAGAGTTAGATTAATCTGTGGAAGGATTGGGGATGCTTTTTTCAAAGGCAAAGTCCAGTTTTCCACTTTTTTGGACAGTCCAGTTGCATCTTGAAAAAAAGCACCTTTGGAATACTTAACAACTAGGTACTAAACTTAACAATTGTAGTGATTCACTTAACAACTGTGGCAAGAAAGGTTGCAAAATGGGCAAAACTCACTTAACAAAAGTCTTGCTTAGCAATGGGGTTTTGGGACTCAATTGTGGTCGTAAGTCGAGAACTGCCTCTATGTTAGAATCTCTGCCATTGTGGAAGGCAGTCAATGAAGAATCTGGTAAGGAAATACCTCGTAAATAATTACTGGGTCGCGGCTGCCTCGTAGGTAACTAAATGATATTCAATGGATAACCAAGTGCAGAAAGATTTGAAATCTATAGTGCTGAGTTAGCTATAGACTTTGCTGGTAGAAGTTATGATGATGGCAGCCAATTTAAATACCTTTAAAGAGGATTGGGAAAAGTTGAAGGAGGATTAAGTTATCAGTGGCTTATTTATGGCTGTTTACAGCCTGCTGACCCAGAGGGAGCTGGTCTTTAAGGTAGTTGCTAGGTAGCCAACGGCAGATGGGAACTTTTGCCCTCCGGTCACGGCTTGTGACCATCTTTGGTGCATCCAGATGGTGTCAACCTGACCAGGTAGCCAGACAGGAAACATGGCCAGATAAGCTTATTCTGCTTTGTTGTATTGGGAGGTGCGATGGCTCAGCGATTAAAGACAATTAAAGATGATCAAAGACAATTAAAGATGCTGAGCTTGTCAGGTGGAAAACTGGCAGCCTGGGCTTGAGTGCCGATGGCTAATGGGGTGAGCTCTTGTTCTCGACCACCTAGCACAGGGGTGTCAATTCAAGGCCCACAGGTCAGACAAGGCTTGCAATGTAGTCGGATCTGGCCCATGGGGCCGTCCTGGTCTACCCAATGTGAAGAGGAAAGATTGGGCCAACGTGGCTTCGGCCCAGTCTACCCAATCCGAAGAAAAAACAAGCCAAGCTGGCCATGCCCACCCAGTTGGATACACCCGCCCAGTTAGACTCACCCACCTGGCCCCCCGAGGTCAACCACAACCTTGATGCCGCCCTCAATGAAATCGAGTTTGACACCCCCGACCTAGCAATTCAAAAGCATGTAAATGCGAGTAGATAAATAGGTCCCACTTTGGTAGGAAGGAAACAGCGCGCTTGTGTGCTACAGTCATGCCAGCCACATAACTACATAAGTGTCCCTGGGCAAAACTGTCTCCCTCTACTAAAGAACAGAGATGAACACTGCCCCCTAGGGCCTGGAGTCTTTACCTACACCTTTACTTTATTGTAAAACTACATTAGCAGAATGTAGCAAGTCTGAAAGTACAGTTCTCCCACCATCAACTTTACAGTCTGAGAAACTACTAGATCCATTTGGAGCTTTTTACCCCATCTACTATCCAGTTGTGGGTTATGTTGTCTCTTATCTGTCCATTCCCTAGGCAGCATCTCTTCCTCCTGTCTCTTGAAAAAAAGAAATGGGAAAAAAGCACCTTTGCGACAATAGTTGCTCTGAGTGTTGTATACAAGCAGAAGTATTTCAAATCAAATATATAAAATATTTATATTCCATGCAGGGAGCAAGTGGTATTTTAGAAAAATTATCTGTCTTTCCATTATCAGTAGAATGGAGATCTTGATATTTTAGTCCCTATTAAAAACAAATGAAATACTCTTTTTAAAAACACACACACACATATCAAAACTGTTTGGGATACTTATTTAACTGTTTAAAATATGGGATACCAGGTATTGTAGTTTACCTCATCAAATGGATATCAGATTGGAAGTAGAGCTCAATTAATATAGGTTGTCCTTGACTTACGACTGTTCATTTAAAACCAGTTGAAGTTACTGAAAAATGTGATGTATAACTCATTCTCAAAGTTATCAGTGTTGCACTGCCCCAATGGTCACGTGATTGTGGTTTGGGTGCTTGGTGACTGGTTCACACTTACGACAGTTACAGCTCCCTGTGGTCATTGTGATTTGTGACTGTTCCAGCCAGCTTCCAACAAACAAAGACAGTGGGGAAGTTGGGTTTGCTTAATGACTGTGGTGATTATCTTAATGACTGCAAGAAAAGTCATAAAATTGAGAGTAGTCATGTGACACCTCGCTTAATGATCCCAATGCTTATCGATAAATTTTTCTGGTCCCAGTTGTGGTTATAAGAGTCATGGTAGCGCAGTGGTTAGAATGCAGTATTGCATGCTAACTCTGCCCACTGCCAGGAGTTCGATTCTGACCAGCTCAAGGTTGACTCAGCCTTCCATCCTTCCAAGGTCGGTAAAATGAGGACCCAAATTGTTGGGGCCATATGCTGGCTCTATAAACCACTTAGAGAGGGCTGTGGAGCACTATAAAGCGGTATATAAGTCTGAGAGCTATTGCTATAAGTTAAGGACTAACTGTATTTTTCTAATTAGGAGAATAGTTCTAGATAGCAATGCAACTTCAGTTAATTACTGTGAGCTTAAATTGTTTGCTTGCTTTTTGCTTCTCAAGCGATGATGAAAATGGACACCCTTCAGTTGGTGGCCCACCCTGCCCTGCTCTGCGCCTTTCCTTTGAGAGCCAAGATGCTGGACGGACCCCTGTAGAGAATGGTGGTGGTGGTCCTTCCTCCAACAGAGAAGACTGTGCCCACAACTGAAGAGGGGGGAGCTTCTCCAGAACATGGCCTGGTGGAAGGCTTTCATTTGGACAGCGATACTGATGTAGAGGATGAAAACCAAACGGATTGCATCTCTGAAGCGCCGGCCTCATTGGACCCAGTAAAAAGGGACAGGGGCCCAGAAGTGGACCCTGACTCTGATCTGAATGAGTCTTCAGTGGTGGCTCCAGCTGCCTGTTCTCCCCAAACCTCAGTGGAGCTGGGCAGTGATACGGATGCAGAGGACACCGTCGAAAGCCCAGCTGTCTTCAGAGTGAAGCTCCCCTCTAAATCTATGGAAAAAGAAGAGGATGACACCGATGCGGAAGCAGAAGTGGAAAATCCAAGTGTTGTTTGTCCAAGAAAACATGAGCCTGTTCTCCCAAAAGAAGGTGACTGCAAACAGTTGGAAGACAATGAGGACAATGTCCAACTTGGTGGGAGAAAGGACGATGATAACACAGATGTGGAGGAAGATTTGGATAATCCAGAAAGCGGTGTGAATGCCCCGCTTCCAGCTGCGCATGAAGATGTTGACACAGATGCGGAAGACTCATCTGCCAAGGGAAAGACTCTAGGTAGGACCAAGAACCGTGGAGTTGGTGGACACCGGGATACCGAGGAAGAAGCGATTAAACCCCAGCTGGAGAATTCAGAAGACACTTGTCCTCAGAGGACTTATTCTTCAAGTGATAAGGAGAGCGGCACAGACAAGGAAAAGGTCCTCCTCAAGAGGATTGTGCCAGAGGGTCATAGTGTCGGTGAGAGACACAGTGATGTGGCTGGGTTAACCAAAAACACTGATGTTGAACTTGAGATGAGTTATGAAGATGGTGACAAATCTCTAGGGACTTCGACGAGAAGGAGCCCTCGACGAATCTCGAGCAACACAACCTGCCCATGCTCTTTCTAGGTAGTGATACAGATGGGGAAGAGGAGGCCGGTAATCCAGGTGTGGAATCCAAGAGCCAGCAAGTGTCCGGTGGAGAGCCCAGCAAAGGAAGTAGAGTGAGCCATTTGCGGGATCCGGATATTGGATCTCAGAGAAAACCTTCATCTGTACAAGACAACGACAGTGATACCGATGCGGAAGTGACATCCGTGGGTCGTGATGGACCCATGGCTCAAGACAGCGATACAGACACAGAAGACGTCGCTGCATCTTTACTGAGAAAACCCCTAGAAAAGGAAAGCTCTCGGTTAATAATCCCAGTGACGTCTGAGGCAGAAGGAGAGCAGTTGGCTCCTTCTTCTGCAGTGGGAATTGGAGTGTCCTCCAAATCTCGTGAAGACAGCGAAGACACAGATGCAGAGAGAGGGGAATCCTATTCAGCAGACGAGAGCAACACCGATGGTAAGGAGAAGGGGAGGAAAGAAAGAGAGACAAATTTCAAGTATTGTTGCCCCATATGTCTGTGGAGATTCCCAGTCATGCAGGTCATGGTTCTCCCAAAGGTGCTTTTTCCAAAAGGCAACTTGGATGTTCTTGGGTTTGTTTGTTTTTCCTATGGAAAATGTTTCACTTCTCCTTTGAGAAGCTTCTCCAGTTCTGGCAAGCTAGTCCCGAAAAAGCTTCTTGGATTGCTTCAATTGCGGTCGTAACTCGAGGCCTACCTGTAGTTAGAAAGGCAGATGTGCACATTATAAAATAATCATACGTTGAGGCATTAATAGTAACAGATGTCACAATCTTTTGATGTTAAAAAATAATAAATTATGTCATCTGAATTCAGAATTCTTTCGGGATTTATAAAGTTAACAAGAAAAAGAGGGAAAAGGGAAAATATTTGGAAGTGTATACTGTGCATGAAACAACTTCAGAAAAAGATGCCCAGATCATTCCCTCTGTTGAACAGAGTTTCATTCAAAGATTGGCAGGTTCTAGAGTTATTTTCTGAGACATTTCATTGTTTTCTGCTACTGTCTGGTGTGTAGGAAATGCTGTTTGGACTATTTATCCATCTTTACTCAAGACTAAGCACAAGATGTACATGGTGCATTTCTTTCTACCATTTCTCTTCTGTCAGATGAGTTTGATGTGTCCTTGCAAGCTACACAGTGTTACCTGCCAACTGAAACCACATCCCCTGAACCTGGAAAAGCTGGAGGTATCACAGCTACAGGTAAGAAACATTGCTGAACTTCTGGATCATCTGAAAGAGAAGAGACCCGTGGCATAAAAGCCAAGAAGCTTGATTCCTGGCTTCGGTGCCAGAAGAACTGATTAGGGCATGATGGGAGCTGTAGTTTAAGGCCCTGTGCAGATCATAGTCTGCTTATGTAGGATTTGCGATCCCAAAGCAAAGCCTCATCTAATATCAGGAACAAAATGGACAATAATCATAGTGGTGATCCATAGTTATTGTGAACATGCCATCAGTGACAAACAGAAGATTAAAAGGAGAAAGTTCATAGGGAGAGGTTTAAACGTCAGGAAATGGGTTGAGGATGAGAGAAATGGGTGACCTGTTGTGATGGCTCCAGGATTCCCTCTGGATTTTTGATAGACATGGATTCGTAGTGGAAAAGAGTTACTGGTATTAGGCCCCTAGTTAAGGATTTTATACCAACTTTAGGTCAGTTTTGGAGGGAAACTGGATGTCAGCCTAGCTCTGACCCTGCCTCCATCCATCAAGGCTCTACCTAAATGGTGCGTGTACTAACACGCTAGTATATGTCTCCGTGAGGAGAAACGAGTGCAGCCAGGAAAGCGTGAGTAGAGAGACAATGAACAAGACACTTGACACGAGGAGTAAACTGAATACAGGAAACATTGGTTTTACTATCAGTGAGGATTTAGCAGAGTCCAAAAACAGTCCGAGTCATACATGAAACAAGTCAGTCAGTATCTTAATGCTATTCCAAATATCAATATGTCCTTGTCCTTACCAATCAGCAGGCACAGTTAGTTTGTCAAAACAGTAGCAAACTTACATCCAATAGTCGAAGTCAAAACATGGAGAACCATAAACAGTAGGCAATCAACACAGAGATAGAGCAGAGAGAGAGAACCAGGTTTCTGGCTCCATCTTATGGCCGGTTGCTGTAGCCACAGCCAATCACATTCCGGCTACTCTTAAAGTGACATACACTTTCAATCCTGGCTTATATATTATAAACCCAAACGTTAGTTATACTAACAGTGCTTTCCCCAAAGGTGCATTTTCAGGAGGCAATTGGGCTTCCTTTATTTTCTTTCAAAGACATTTCGCTTCTCATTCTTGTCTTCAAAGAAAAAACAAGTCCAGTTGCCTTCTGAAAGAGCACCTCTGGGACAACCATGACCTGGATGACTGAGAATCTCTACAGACATTCCTAAATGGTAGTCTGTGAACAATCATTGAGATACTAATAAAGGGGAATATTTGTAGCTCAGGATTGACGTGAGGGGTCCTTGGTCCTCTCCATAGCTTGCTTGTTTTCTTGCAGACATTTCATTACCCAAACTATATAACATCATTAACGCTGGTTTAGGCATTCGTGTAGGAAGAAAAGTTGTGCCTGCAGGCAGTTTCCCCCCATTTGTGTGCTGTCTGAAGTGTTTGATGATCGCACCAACAATGTTACCTAATTTGGGTAATGAAAGGTCTGCAAGAAAACAAGCAAACTATGGAGAGCACCAAGGAGCCTTCAAATCATTGAGATACACCAATGGTGTTACCCAGGTGGGTAATGAAACATCAGCAAGAAAACCAAGGTCAGGGAGCACCAAGGACCCCACAACCATTGGCATTTCTGGAATGTGGGGGGAATATTTTGAATGACAGTTGATGAATGACAGTTAGAATTTGAAGTTCAGTTGGAAAAGGTTCAGTGTCTCCTGCATTCTTTGTTTTAGCTTTCTTAAAATGGATGGGGGCTATTTCCTTCCTGTCTGTGAATTTAGAACTTCTGGAATGCGCCTGGTTGGCAGAAGCGTGTCACAGAATCCTAAATTAGATGGGCCCCTGTCCTGATCCTCCAGAACAATTCTTCCTTTCCCATGACTTATTATAATATGGATTTCTTTCTTCCATTCTCTCAGTATCAGATTTCGATGGTGCTCTGGAAGAGGAGCCCACTCAGGCATTTGATTTCAATCCACCCTTTTTACCCACCAAACGTCAATTCAGGAACGGTGAGTCTCTCTTTTCCC
Organism: Naja naja; assembly: GCA_009733165.1. Lineage (NCBI taxonomy): Eukaryota > Metazoa > Chordata > Lepidosauria > Squamata > Elapidae > Naja > Naja naja. The sequence goes on from CM019149.1 coordinate 31,805,000, forward strand.
ACGAGAGGAAAAATTTTTCCAAGATGGAATTTGTTGTCCAGGGCTAACCTGGATGACTGGCTGAAAAGGGGGAATGTACATTCTTTTAGATTGCGCCACTTGCATTAAATTTGGACCAGGGTCTATTTTTTTAAAATTAGTTTAATTTCTTTGCACTTGCCCCAAATCTCTCATTTGCTCACCTTCTTTTCATTGGTTGTACCTGCAAATTCCTGAATAACTTTTAGGATCTGATCAACATTTTCTCAAGGTCACGATACACAAGGTCGAATTAGCACCACAATTGAGCCCAGAATTTATTTTGCAGAGAGAGGCTGTTATTAAGTGAATTTTGCCCCATTTTTTTAAAAATTGACATTTATATGCCAGCCTTCTCCAGAGACTCAGGGCGGCTTACAATCTTTGGAGCACAACCCAATGTGCTCAGCAATAGCCTTCATTCCATTGTATATGCCTGCTTATTACTAGGGCTTTGGCCCCCCAAGTGGCATTTTACAAAGTCAGCTTATTGCCCCCAACAATCTTGGGTCCTCATTTACCTACCCGAGAGGTGGAAGGCTGAGTCCACCTTGAGCCTGGTGGGATTCGAGCCTGCACTAATTGCAGGCAGCTGGAGTTAAGTGCTAAGTGTTTAACAACCTGCACCACCAAGGCTCTCTTAATGACCTCTTAATTTTAATGACCTTTCTTGCCACAGTTGTTAAGTGAATCACTGCAGCTGTTAAATTAGTAACACGGTTGTTGAGTGGCTTCCCTCACTGACTTCGCTTGTCAGAAGGTCACAAAAGGTGATCACGTGTCCCTGTCATAATTATGAATCAGTTGCTAAGTGTCCAAATTTTAATCACGTGACCATGGGGATGCTACAACAGTTGTAAGTGTGAAAAAAGGGTCATAAGTCACTTTTCAGTGCCATGATAACGGTCACTAAATGAGCTGTTGTAAGTCAAGGACTACCTGTATTTTTTTTATTATTTATTTATTTATTTATTTATTTATTTATTTATTTAATTGGTCTTATATGCCGCCCTATCTCCCTAGGGACTCAGGGCTCACATACCAATACAAAAGTTAAAAAGAATTTAAAAAATTATTAAACCTAATTCAACTAAATGAAGTATTTAAAACCCCATCACATGACGTTTAAAAGTAACCCCTTCCCCCTCAGTCCAGGCGGTTTGTTGAATAACCAAGTCTTTAGGCCGCGGCAGAAGGAGTGGAGGTCGGGGGCCAATCGTAGCTCCAGGGGAAACTGGTTCCACAAAGTGAAGCCCCACAGAAGGCCCTCCCCTAGGGACCGCCAGCCGACATTGTTTGGCCAACGGTACCCCAAGGAGGCCCTGTCTGTGGGTGTGCACCGGGCGATGGGTATTCTAAAGCAGCTATATCTGACAACTCTTTTCTAGAAGGAGAATGTCCCAGAATCAGGGAGAAATTATTTGTATTTATAGCATGTGGTAATAGTGAGGTTAGTTCAGGCCCCATCCTGTTTCTAATATGGTCTTTCAAAAATGTCTTTGCATAGTTGAACCTTTCTAACTTTTCTTAGAAAGCAGCCTGGGAAAGAAGAAAATTATAGAGGAGGGAAGATTATTATTTATGGGTTGGCAGGTATCCTGGATTTTCAGAGATATAATTAAGAGATTTCGTATCAGCAAATGCGGATTCAATAAGTAGAGTCTGGTGTTTAATTTGTTTAAAGCATTGGAAGTCTTGTTCCTCAAATTAAGAAACTTTTGCCTGAGGTTCACATAGGTTGGCCTGTGTTTCTGCTCATGTGATGGTCATAAGTCAAAATACCACATGGCCAGATCCAGTTTTTATGACTCTTATTTTCTAGTGGTCATTAATCCAATGCCACAGTCATTAAGTGAACATGGCGGTCATTAATACAATTAATACAAACACAGTAGAACAACTTGCCTTCAGAAATTGTGGGTGCTTCATCACTGGAGGTTTTTAAGAAGAGATTGGACAGCCACTTGTCTCAGATGGTGTATAGCAAGGGCCTTCAAACTTGACAGCTTTAAGACTTGTGGACGTCAACTCCCAGAATTCCTCCTCCAGTCATGTAAGCTCAGGAATTCTGGGAGTTGAAGTCCACAAGTCTGAAACTTGCCAAGTTTGAAGACCCTTGATATATAGGGTGTCCTGCATGAGCAAGGGGTTGAACCACAAGACCTCCCTTCCCTTCTAAGCTGTATTCTGATTGATTGAAACTCTTGGGTTGCTTCTAAGAGACGGGGAGGGAAATGATTGCAACTTGGTATGATAAACACGAAGATCCTGGTGGAGCTTCAAGGTTTCCTTCTCCTGATTCCTCTTCTAAATAAATACACGGACTTTGGTCCCCATAGTTTCAGCAAGGATTGCTACTGGCCAGTTTCCAGCCTTTTCAGCTGCTTTCCACCCAAAATGCACATAGGCATACTGTGTTGACTGCCACAATCACTTAATGACTGTGGCATTGGGTTAATGGCCACTGCAAAATAAAAGTCATAAAATCAGGTCTGGTCATGTGGTGCTTTGACTTATGACCATCATGACTTACAATGGAAATTCCAGATTCCATTACATTGGAGGTCAAGGCAATTGTAGCCCAGGAAGGACATTAGAGCAGGGAAGTCCTGCTTAGTCTTAAGAGCAAATGAAGACAATATGTCTCTACTCGTTGTCCTCCTAGTAACCAGCTCACTTTCGAAAGACAACAGTTCTGACCAAGAAGATGACATCCTGGATGCTACCCAGCCATACAGTGAGGAGTCCGAGCAAGTCTCAGCAGAGCCCCGTGAGGCCTTGGCTGGCAAAGAGAAGGTGGACCCAGAACAGCTTGTCCAGAACCAACCTAAAGGGGACAAATGTTTTGAGCAGGTCCCATCTGCAACCTCTCCAGGAGAGGAAACCACCTCCAGTCTTCCAGGAGACAACCCTCTGCCTCAGGCGATGGAGTTGCCTTCTATGCAGTCCTCCTTGCAGACACCAGAAGGCGCCCCTGAAGAGGAAGCTCAAATTCCCCTTGTGGTCAGCAAGGGGTCCTTGACTTCACAGGAAGAGAAAAGGGTGGAGGTCCCGAGACAGAGTGAGGCAAGTGAGTGGCAGCATGTGAAAAAAATTGTCATAAAGGGAATGAATGGATTGTGGTTCTCACTGCTGCAATGCATCATGGAGGCTGTAATGCATGTGGGGGAATCTTTGTTGAGCCTGTTTTATTTCTTTACTTACTTACTTACAAATACCATTCCTTATAGTTTGGCTCTGAAAAAAGGAGTCCCTGCGGATTTTACTTTGTTAATCTTTGCCAACTATAGAGGGCAGTGCTCATCTCTTTCAATGCCATTGAGCCATTGCTATCTGAAGACATTCCCATGGTCATGTGGCCAGCATGACACCACGGAGTGCTGTTACCTTCCCAAGGGGTACCTATTTATCTACTTGCATTTTGTATGCTTTCAAACTGCTAGGCTGGCCAGAGATGGGGACAGGAAGGGAACTCACCCCTTTGCATGGAGCCTGGATCTTGAACCCGGGCTGCTGGCTTTCCATCCTACAAGCCCAACATCTTTTTTATGACTTTTTTTGGGGGGGTAGCAGTAGCAATAGCAATGGCACTTAGACTTATATACTGCTTCACAGTACTTTCCAGCCCTCTCTAAGCGGTTTTACAGAGTCGGTATATTTGCCCCCAACAATCTGGCTCCTCATTTTACCCACCTCAGAAGGAGGGAATGCTGAGTCAACCTTGAGCCTGATGGAATTTGAACTGCCAAATTGTAGGCAGCCGATAGTCAGCAGAAGTGGCCTGCAGTACTGCACTCTAACCACTGCACTGAGGCTCAGTAATCAGTAAGCAAAGGCCATAGTGAACGCCACAGTTGTTAAGTGAAGGATCTGGTTGTTAAGTGAATCCATTGTTTGCTATGGGATGGAAACGGGGGGAAAAAAACCCACTGTAAATGCAGGCCGGTTGCCAGGTGCTCAAAATGGGGTCATGTGATTGGACAAGAGGTAACTTCAGCACCTTATAAATAGCTTTTGGGGGGGTCCATTGTAACTTTGAACGGTTGCTAAGCAACCAGTCATAAGCCAATTATCTGTATATAGGCAAAAACTCTGGCAGGAAGCCAGGATTATAGTATTTTGGTGCAGAATAGAGTTCCATTTCCCATTGGTTTATGTGAGGTGGGGAGCACGGGCCTGCATTATAGTAAGTCTGTATCTCTGCTCTGCCCTCTGGTGGCAAAATATTGAAGTGGTGTTTTTCAATCCAGGCTGTTTCATCCTTTGGCTTTTTCTAGCTCCTGTGGATGACCAGGTGGAAGAAAACTCGGAATTAGTAAGAAAAACAAAGAATCATAAGAAGGTAAGCATCAGATTCACCTTTACTGATTTAATACCATCTTTATTATTTTTATAAATAATAAATATTACATATAAAAAATATAAAACATACATTATATTAACTATAAATAATAGTTATTTGTTGATGTTCGTCCATCATTGACATCTAACGAGTTGTGGGCTGTCTATGGTGTGTCCGCATTATATATCAGGGGTGTCAAACTGGAAGGCCCACAGGCCAAATCTGGCCCGCAGGGTGCTTAAATCTGGCCCGCAGGTCCGGCCTGGAAATAGGAATGGACCAGCCTGCCATATCTTTGGCAGCCAAAATGGGGCAGAGGAGGGCTGCGCCCCATTTTCGGCCTGGACCTCCCCCCATGCCCCATTTTGGCCGGCAGGGTGTTGCAGGAGGCATCCCCCCCTGCCCTCCGGGCTGGCCCACAGAGGAGAACTATGATGTTGATCCGGCCCTCGAAGAAATCCAGTTTGACACCCCTGTTGTGAGAAGTATATAAAAATGAACAACCGACTATTGATAATCTGATCCATAGGATGCTTTATTAGGTAAGATACTGCAATACTAGACCCTTTACTCCCAAATAACAATTTTAGGAGAAAAGGAGACCCTTCCATTTAGTGAATACAGCTTATATAGGTTTATCAAATCACATGGTTACATAACACTTCCTGTTGTCCATATATAGACATTATACAATGTTTTCATAAGAAAGTTCCAACCTTCCATGGAAAACTCCCAACATTCTCATTATAGTCAGATTACCTGTTATTCAAATACAGAAGATTATAAGAAAACCATTAATATCTCTTAATGTGATTTATAATGTCAGAGCGCCCCAGCACATATCTCTACCTTATGCCAAGTACATAGTTTTGCAATCTTGTAAGTTTTCTAGCAGGAAACACATTACATAAATGTTCTGAGCTTTAAAAGTTCAGACTGCGAACAGAAAATGGCTTCAGTTTGGCTCTTTACATTCTCAGGTGTAATAACCAAATTTTCACCTATAACACCTGTTATGTATAATACATATATATAACATATTTATATATATCAGCAAATATTTTGGGCCCACTTGGCAAAAGAAAGCTCAGGATTGTACTTGTTGGAAACATGTAGAAGAGGCCTTCATCTTATAGTGGATAGACAGTGGCTAAAATGATAAGGATAATAAATATATACATTTATTATAGATAATTACAAATGAGTTATTTTATGAATATCTCAAGGCAGCCTCACTCCTCCTCTTTTCCCCACAACAACACCACCTTGTGAAGTGGATTGGACTGAGGATGACTGGCATCCTTCATGAACCAAGGACTGATTTGGTGAAGCTAACCTTCACATTTTTCTTAATCTCATGGGGTAGAACAAGATAACTGTGATTGGTAAACTGCAGTTTGTTATGAGACTCAACAAACTGGTTTGTGCAGGTCCACCCCACCACCACCTGGTTAACCGAATCATGGTTGGGCATGATACCTGAGCTCCATTTGATACCCTTAGGTGTTGGTGCCAACCCAGGAGGATCCGGCTTCAGCAACGCCCCCTGCCCATGAGCTGCGGCACAGTCTGCGATCTTCAACCACTTCTGCTTCGCCCACCCCTGTCCCAGAAAGACGAAGCCTCCGCCGTCATGGATCTGGGGCCGTGGTGGCATCCAGCACCTTGGCTGCCCCAGAGACCAGGCGTAGGGGGCTGCGGCAGCTCAGCAATGCAAGTCAGCAAGTGAGGGATGTGAAGAGGAGCCCAGAAGAGCCCGGAGAAGAGGTGCCCAGGAAGAAGGCCAGGAATGGAGAGCCCACTGCTGCTCCTGTCCCTCAAGGTCGAACTAGGGGCTCCCAGAGGGAATCCAGGGCCTCCAGCAAAGTAACAGAAGTAGCAAAAGCCGTCTCTGGCAGCCCTGGGCCCAGGGAGCCCACAAAACGGGTCAGGAGGCTCCTGCTCCTGGGCTAGAAGGGCAGGCAGAGCGTCCAAACACTCGGGCCAGCAAGCACTCCAGCAGCAGCACTTCTGTGAGCACGCCAAGCCCACAGGATTCTGGGAAAGGTGCCAAGCCTGTGCAGGTGGGTATCCAAGCAAAGGAAGGAGAAGCTGCCCTAAGAAAGCTTTCTCCCCTTTCAGGGCAGCGGACCCTTAATTGAATTATTAGAAGGACCATGTCCCTCTCTAGGTCTTATATATCTACAGCTGCTTAGACTGGTGGATGGTGCTGCTGTTTCACACCTTTTCCATTCAAACCAGGCCCTTGACAGACCTAGCGGAGTCATGCTAGTCAATCATCTTATATGGGAGGGTCTCCAAATTTCCATGAACCAATGGGGAGCATCCGTCCCCAACCTGCTGCCTTCCCTGATGTGTTGTGACTGCGGCTCCCACAATTCCCAGCTGATGCACCCATTTTGATCACTGAGCACAGGTGGTCCTCGACTTATGACCACTACAGAGCCCAAAATTTCTGTCGCTAAGAGAGGCGGTGGTAGAAGTGAGTTTTGTCCCATTTTGCGACTTTTCTTGCCACGGTTAATTCAGTCATTGTGGTTGTTAACTTGGTAACACAGGTGTTAAGCGAATCTGACTTCTCTGTTGGTCAGAAGGTCGCAAAAGGGATCAGGACATTGCAACCGTCATAAATACGAGTCAGTGGCCAAGCCTCTGAACTTTTTGTCATGTGGTGCAACGGTCGTTAAGTGTGAAAAATGGTCACTTTTTTCAGTGCTGCTGTAACTTCAGTCACTAAATGAACTGTTGTAAGTTGAGAGCATCCTGTACACAGCTGCATTAAGCTGAGTCTGGAAAATTGGCAAGCTGGCAGGTCTACCTGTTGGTAAAAATGGATTCTAGAAGTCCGGGAATGAATCCAGCCTGGTTAGTCTTGGTTTTGTGAAGCCAACAAACTTGGGGGGTGTTAGGGTTCCAGCAGTTACCCCCATTTAAATCATGAGTCTCGAGCCAAACTTAAAAACTGAAAAAGGATTTATAGGGAGTTAAAATGTCCGGCACTGCCTGGGTGTAGCCGACTCTGAGGTGCATAATTCATTGTCACCCTTGAGTCTGGTTTTCCCCCACCCCCTGGGTATATCGTAATTCATATTCTCCAATGGGACACATCCATAGCCAAGAGTCATCAATCATGCTCTCCAGTTAGAATTTTGTGCGGCAGAAAATTCGGTCACCTAGTTACTATCTTTGAAAACATTTATGGAATGCACTTTCGGTTTGCAAGCTGCCACACTGTTCCCCCCTCCCTTTCTGTTGGCAACTCTAAAAAGACCATTGAAATATTTTATGAGTTGACATGGGTTTGTTGAGCAAGGCCATCTGTCATTGGATTGTGCGACTGCTCAGGCCCCCATCCAGGAAGTGAGGGGAGTGCTTGGCCAGAGGCTGTGGCCAGAGATTGTGGTGCTCTTTCACCAAGTCTTCATACAATTGGGGGCCGGTGGGCTTTCCTCCCCCTGTCTTTGCCAGGAACCCGTCTTCACTCCATCTTCAGGAAGGAGGTTGCGATGTCACAGCTCAGAGAGCAAAGCAACAAGTCCAAAGCCTTCATCGGACAGTCGCACCCGGCGCGTCACTGGACCTGGCAGCCCTGCCCCTAAGGTATGGCATGTGCATATTATTTTTATTGATTGATTGATTAGCCCTTGGGCTATATCAAAGTGCAGAGTTCCAGAAACAAATTATTACTGAAATTTGATAAGAGCAATTTAAAATGGAATTGGTTAAAATACAATTTAAAATGAAATGGGAATAGAATATGATTTAAAATGAAATAGAAATAAAATGGCCTTGGTGGTGCAGGCTGTTAATAGCCTAGAACTTAGTTCCAGCTGTCTGTAATTATTGCAGGCTCGAATCCCACCAGGCTCAAGGTTGACTCAGCCTTCCATCCTCTTGGGATAGGTAAACTGAGGACCCAAGATTGTTGGGGGCAATAAGCTGACTTTGTAAAAAATGCCGCTTAGTAATAAGCAGGCATATACAATGGAATGAAGGCTATTGCTGAGCGCATTGGGTTGTATCCCAAAAAATTGTAAGCCGCCCTGAGTCTCTGGAGAAGGGCAGGATATAAATATGAATTAAATATATATATATATGATTTACTGGACTGACCTCTCAGTGGGGGGCGTTTAAATTGATTTTATTTGGGCTTGTGGTGTTTAATTTGTTTTTAATTTATTTATTGTCTATATTTTTAGCTGTGAGCTGCTTCAAGTCCTTTCGGAGAGCAGGCGGCATACAAGTCCAATTATTAAATTAAATTAAATTAAAATGAAATGGGAATAAAATATGATTTAAAATGAAATGGGAATAAAATACAATCTAAAGATGAAAATGGAATGAAATACAATAATTTAAGATACAGATAAAATATGATAAAATTGTATTTCGGTGTCACCCCTACAATCTACCCCAATCAGCCCCACGTATGCAGATCTCAACTGAACCATTTTCGTAAGTACTGTGCTGTACTGTGCACTTCAGGATCGCAGGAGAGGCTGGACAAGGGAAGATGGCTTCCCTTGAGCTGTGGTGGCTCCATCGTTAACATGAAAGTTTTGTCTAATCTCTCCCCCTCTTCTCTTTTCAGGTGCTGTTCACAGGTGTGATTGATGAGGAAGGAGAGCGTGTAGTGGCCGAGTTGGGGGGTTCTCTGGCAGAATCCGTCTTTGACTGCACTCATCTTGTGACGGACCGCGTACGTCGCACCGTCAAGTTCTTGTGTGCCCTGGCTCGCGGAATCCCCATTGTGACACTCGATTGGCTGGAGAAGGTAATCCGCTTTTCTAATACCCAGAATTACGGTCGTATGTCATGCCAATTGTTCATAGCAATAGCACTTAGGCTTCACACAGTGTTTTGCAACTCTCCCTTAAGCGGTTTACAATGTCAGCAATGATATTTTACCGACCTCGGAAAGAGGGAAAGCCGAGGCAACCTTGATCCAGTCAGGATCGAACTCCAGACTGTGGGCAGAGTTTGCCTGCAATATTGCATTCTAAGCACTGTGCCACCAGGGCTGTACCACAGGTATCTGCCCGATTTTACTACCCTGTTTTGCAACAGTTGTTTAAGCAGATATGGCAGTCATAAAGCGAACACTGCGGTTGTTAAGTGAATCCCTTGTCCACAATGGGCATTTTTTTTTGCTAGAAACTGGAAGTAAATTCTGATTTCCAGCAAAAAACATTGTACATTGTGGACATATGTGATTGTGGGATGTTAAAAATGGCTGAAGTACAGGCTGGTTGCATGGTGCTCGAAATGCAGTCATATGACTGCAGGGTAGAGCAGTTGTTGGAATTTGGAATCTGGGTCGTAAGTATACCTGGGGAGTCTGTTGTAACATCAGTTACTAAATGACTGGTTGTAAGCCAAGGACTACCTATATTTTTCCACTATTTTTTCAATCGATGCAATCCAAACTCCAGCTTAATGCCCTGCAAGGCAGCCGAAGGTAGATTTTTGTGAGAAATAAATTGAATCAAGATTGGTCTCTGCAAGTCCAGTACACTTCACTCCCAGGCAGGATTCATGCTGCTTCTCTGCATGTTCTATTGCTCTGGCTCTGTTTCTACCCATCCTGCTTCGGCTGAGGCCAAGGAATTGCTTCACACATGTTATTTTTCATGATACATATGCACCTGCCTTTTGGAGGAGTCCGCCCAAGGCGAGGTAGCGGCATAAATATGTGTTTCTGGGGGTGATTCCTAGAACAAAGGGGACATTTGTCCTGTTGGAGATCTTTCAGAACAGTGACTCATGCAGGAGTACAAGGAGGACATTTCTCTGAAGATCAGCCATTTTATCTTTTTTGAGCGTAAGAGTGCTTCTGAGTTGAATTTGTTGTGTGTTGAGTTGAATTTGCTTGTGATGGAATGTATCCCTTAAGGCAGGTGTGTCAAACTCGCAGCCCGCAGGCCGGATGCGTCATGCGCTGGCCACGCCCATACCCGGTTTAGCAAAGGGGGAAAAAGTCACGATAAATCCAGAGGTGGTATTCAACTAGTTTGCACTGGTTCAGGCGAACCGGTAGCAGTGATTTGGTGTGGGTTGCCAACCAGTGATGACCCCTGGCTGGCCATGTCCCCAACCCGGTCGCCCGGTCGCTCACTTGCCCCGGTCGCTTTCTTAGCTTTCCCTACCATGTGGCAGTCGTGGCGCAGCTCTGGCGGATGTCCCGGGGCTGCTGCACATGCGCACTGCATGTGCAGCTGCTACACATGCAGTGCACATGTGCAGCAGCCCTGGGACATCCGCCCGCCTGCCAGCCCTCCTGGAGCATGTTTTCTTCCTTCTCCTGGCAGACCCACCTCTTCTGACCCGGCCTGGCCCAGCCAGCAGGTGGGTGAGCGGATATTCCGGGGATCCTCACCCTCGTCGTCGCGAGATGCCTGCAGTTGCTGTGTGCTTTATCGGTGTGGCTGCAGTGCAGCAGCCGCACCGAAAAAAGCACGCCCTGTTCTGTGTGCCGGGTCCAGCAAGTCCGAGCAGCCGGCACATAGAACAGGGTGGCGCTGGACCGTTGGAGAAGCGGAGTGAAGCTGGAGATCAATAGCCACCTCTTTCGCAGCATAGAAATCCTCCCTGAATCGGTCGGCTGGTCTCTTCCTCCTCGGCCATACAAAACAAACAGGTGGAGAAAGAGAAGACTAGCCAGCAGATTTCTTCCTTTCATCCCCCTGGACTGCCGCCACCCGGGTCCTCCTTCTCCCAGGAAGAAAGGAAAGGAAGAAAGGCATGGCCGCAGCATGCTCGGGCCTCCGTTGCCCACATTCTCCTTCTCCCCAGGGGAAAGGAAGAAAGGGACGGGCACAGCATGTTCTGGGATCCCGGCTGCCTCCCGTAGCAGCGCCTGCTGCAGCAGTGCCTCCTCCGCCCTCCTGACCAGGGGTGTGTGTGCGTGTATGTGCGTGTGTGTTAGAGAGAGAGAGAAAGAGAGAGCGTAAGAAAGAAAGAACAAGAAAGAAAGAAAGAAATAGAGAAAAGAGAAAGAAAAAAAAAGAAATAGGAAGGGGGTGGAGAGAGAAAAAACTATGTGCTATTGTTTTTAATTGACAAGGAATGGCTGGGAGGGGAGGGGCCAGGCAAGGCACTCCTTGATGTGAGTGACATTGAGTCACCCAGTCACATGGCCACCACAGTCACATGACCAAGTCGCCCACCATTGTCACATGACCACCAAGCCACACCCACCAAATAAGCCACGCCCACAGAACCGTAGTAAAACATTTTTGAATCCCACCACTGGATGCATCACATGACTGCCGTGATGATGCGAGTTTGACACCCCGGCCTTAAGGGAAGGGATAGTTCAGTGGAAGTGTGCTAGCTTTGCATCCAGCTACTTCCAAATATCCTCCAATAGAGAGAAATCTGGGAGCCTCTAACAGCTAAGAACTCAACATTCGCCCTCCCGGAAGCTTGAGGTAAGTCTCTGCAGGCTCAGGAAGCCAAAAATCAGGCCTTCTGATATACCGGAAGTGCCAAAATGAGCCCGTTTTTCGGCCTCCAAAGGCTGCAGAGGCTTTCCTCGAGCTTCCGGGAGGGCGAAAACGGCTCAAATGGGCCGAAAATCAGCTGGGAGGCGCATGCATGTACAGTGCAGGTAAGGGGGCAGGGGGTGTTGCATGCGCATTGCATTGTGAGTGCCTGCGCACGCAAGCTTTCGGCACCCCTACAACAAAAAGGTTCACCGTCACTGGATTACGGCAATGCAAGTGTTTGGGATGCAATTTGAAAGAGGGTTTTTGGTGGAATGCATAGAAATGCATCTGTTGGCCATTGATTAAAACTACTGCATCTGTATGCAAATGCAGCATCCCCAGCAATTCATCAGAATTGCATCAGCGTCAAATGAAGCAGCATCTGTCCGCAACTCCTTCAAACTACTCCATGTGCGCCAGGCGCATGCAGCTGCCGAAGGGCGATGTGCTGGAAAATCATGAACCTATGCAGAGGCGCGGCTGCTTTAATGAGCCTCCCAAGCATGGCAGTGTGAAGTGCCTCTTCCGCGGCCCTCCCAATTTGTAGCATTGTGTAAATGGTGCGATTTGATGGCTCCGGGAATGAGGTAACCTGCTTCCAGGGAGGAAAGGAAGAGCTTCCTGTGTGTGCAGGGGTGGGATTCTACCAGTTCGCACCTATTCGCTAGAATCGGTTGTTAACATTCTAAGCAGTTCGGAGAACCGGTTGTTAGAAGAAATTACTGGCCTAATCCTGTAAGGAAGGCAGGAAGGAAACATTCTGGTGTTGCTTACAGAAACTGCCTCTCCATTAACCCTTATTACATTCTTGGCAGGACTAGACTTCCTGCCTCAGGAACTTCTCTGGAGTTTTTCTTTCCTCCTTTGCTGGTACTTTGCTTGTGTGGAGTGACCGTTCAAAGTTACAATGGCACTGAAAAAAGTGACTTATGACCATTTTTCACACTTACGACTGTTGCAGCATCCCCACAGTCATGAGAGGCCAGGGGAAGAGATGCATGCCTCGATGTGAGTGATGTTGAGTTGGCCACACCCAGCCAATAGCATGACCACCACGCCATGTCCACCCAGTCTCATGACCACCAAGCCACGCCTACCACCTAAGCCACACCCACAGAACCGGTTGTTAAAATTTTTTGAATCCCACCCCTGTGTGTGTGGTTGATCTTCCTTTTTTTTGTTCCTTGCTTCTGCCCCACAGAGTAGACGGAATGCTTTTTTCCTGGCGCCAAACAACTTTCTCGTTCGGGACCCTGAGCAGGAGAAGAATTTGCGGTTCAGCCTCTCGACCTCGCTGCAGAAAGCGCAGCAGAAGGGAGCCCTGTTTCAGGTGAGCCCATTGTTTGCAGTCTTAGTGGGCCCAGGTGATTCCTCAAGAATCCCGTATCCAGACTACCATGAGGGAAAGGTACCCTCCCCTCACTCCTAGTTTCCCTCCCCTCCGGTGTTGAAAAGGTCCAGGTGCAAAAAAAGCCCCATCCCAGTTTGAATTTCTGGTGTTCTAAACCAGGGGTGGGGAACAATGGCCCTTTTATGACTGGTGGACTTCAACTCCCAGAATTCCTGAGGCTCAGGAATTCTGGGAGTTGAAGTCCACCAAGTGATAAAAGGGCCATCATTCTCCACCTCTGTTCTAAATCAATTTATTCCCAGTTTAGTGGCCTCCAGGCCCATGAAACAACAGCTCCATAATCACAAGTCCACACTCTCCATCACCCCATGAACAGGGTATTTGGGAATTGTGGGGAATGTGATTTGAGTCAACACACCTGAAAAGGGAAGGGAACCAGGCTGTGTGAAAGCTGCAGATTTGGCTTTAGGCCCATCAGCTGCCAGCCTGCTGTGATATGATGTTCCTTTCCCCTTTTTTCCCACATTCCTAACAAATGTGACCTTGTTTTATGACTGTAACTGAGACCAGAATTACAGTTGTAAGTCATTGTGGTTGTTAAGTGGCTTATACATGATTATACCACTCTATAAAGCCTTAGTAAGACCACACCTAGAGTACTGCATCCAGTTTTGTTCACCACATTATAAAAAAGATGTTGAGACTCTAGAAAAAGTAGAGAGAAGAACAACCAGGATGATTAGGGGACTGGAGACTAAAACATACAAAGAACGGTTACAGGAACTGGGCTTGGCTAGTCTAGTAAAGAGAAGGACCCAGGGAGACATGATAGCAGAGTTCCAATATTTGCGGGGCTGCCACAGAAAGGAAGGGGTCAAGCTATTTTCTAAAGCACTTGTAGGCCAGACAAGGAATAATGGATGGAAACTGAACCAGAAGAGATTTAACCTGGAAATAAGGAGAAACTTTCTGACAGTGAGAACAATCAATGGAACAGAAGTTGCCTTTGGAAGTTGTGGGAGCTTCATCATTTGAGACTTTCAAGAAGAGATTGGACTGCCATTTGTCAGAAATGGTGTAGGGTCTCACGCTTGGGCAGGGGTTGGACTAGATGACCTACAAGATCCCAACCAACTCTGATTATCTGTTATGACCATACCCGATCGTATATTGTGGCAGTTGCTAAATCATTGCCACCAAACATGGAGATTGCTAAGCCAAGGCAGTGATCATTAAGCAAATCCAATTTATCCAACTTTTTTTTTTTTGCTGGAAATCATAAAAGGATAAAATTGTGGTCACATGACTGCAGGACGCTGCAAATGGCCCCGGCTCCTAAAATATGATCCCATGACCACCAGAGACAAATGTGGCCATCAGAACTTCAAAATCCTTGGTGGCCTTGGTGGTGCAGGCTGGTGGTGCAGGCTGTTAATAGCCTAGTACTTAGTTCCAGCTGCCTGCAATTAGTGCAGGCTCGAATCCCACCAGGCTCAAGGTTGACTCAGCCTTCCATCCTCTCGGGGTAGGTAAAGTGAGGACCCAAGATTGTTGGGGGCAATAAGCTGACTTTGTAAAAATGCCGCTTAGTAATAAGCAGGCATATACAATGGAATGAAGGCTATTGCTGAGCGCATTGGGTTGTATCCCAAAAATTGTAAGCCGCCCTGAGTCTCCGGAGAAGGGCGGCATATAAATATGAATTTTAAAAAAATCGGGTCATTAAGTCCCTTCGGGGAGGTGGGTGTCTTGTAACTTCAAATGGGCGCTATATGACTGGTCGTTAAGTGAGGACCACTTGTAGTAGTTACCTCAGTTTCTTTCTTTCCAGGGCTACGAAATTCATGTCACTCCTAACGTGAAGCCAGAACCGGAACACATGAAAGACATCATTAAATGCAGCGGTGGGACCTTATTAGCAAGAATGCCACGGGCCTTTAAGGTGAGTCGGAGCTGTTGATTTATGGTTTATTACTACACCGAGTTATAAGTTAGGCTGAGAGAGGGTGGCTGGCCCAGAGTCTAGCAGGCAACTTCCATGGCTGAGGAGGAGTGCAACATGGGTCTCCCCACTCCTGGTCCAACACCTTCCTGTGACCCTGGTTAACTTAATTACAGGTCATCCTCAACTTACTCCCACAATTGAACCCAATATTTCCGTTGCTAAGGAAGATGGTTGTTTTTCCCTAAACCCTTTACGGCCTTCCTTGCCACAGTTAGGAAGTGAATAACTGCAGTTAAGAATAGAATTCCTTATTGGCCAAGTGTGATTGGACACACAAGGAATTTGTCTTGGTGCAAATGCTCTCAGTGTACATAAAAGAAAAGATACATTCGTCAAGAGTCGAGAATCATAAGGTACAACACTTAATAATAGTCATAGGGTATAATAAGCAATCAAATCCTACTAGGAAACAGTCAATATAAATCGTAAGGATACAAGCGACAAAGTTACAGTCACAAGTGGGAGGGGATGGGTCATAAAGAGTGATGATCAATAGTAATAGTAGTGCAGACTTTGTAAATAGTTGGATAGTGTTGAGGGAATTATTTGTTTAGCAGAGTGATGGCGTTCAGGAAAAAACTGTCCTTGTGTCTAGTTCTGGTGTGCAGTGCTCTATAGTGTCGTTTTGAGGGAAGGAGTTGAAACAGTTTATGTCCGGGATATGAGGGGTCTGTAAATATTTCCACAGCCCTCTTTTTGACTCGTGCAGTATACAGGTTCTGGATTGAAGGCAGGTTTGTAGTAATTGTTTTTTCTGCAGTCCTAATTACTCTCTGAAGTCTGTGTCTGTCCTGTTGGGTTGCAGAACCAAACCAAACAGTTACAGAGGTGCAGATGACAGACTCAACAATTCCTCTGTAGAACTGGACCATAAGTTAGTTAACATGGTTAAGTGAACATGGCTTCCCCAATTGACTTTATTAGAAGGTGTGACCCCAGGACACTATCACCATTATAAATATGAGGCAGTTCCCAAGCATTTAAATTTTGATCCCGTGAGCATGGAATTGCCGACACAGCAGTGTGGAAAAAAGGCCGTAAGTCACACTCTTTACAGTGCCGTCGTGACTTTGAGCAGTCACTAAGTGAATTGTTGTAAGTTGAGGACTACCTTTATACTGGTTTTCCAGCAGGCAGGCAAATGGAGGTGTATTGGGTCAGAGGTGGTATTCAGCAGGTTCTGACCAGTTCTGCAGGACAGGTAGTGGAAATTTTGAGTAGTTTGGAGAACCAGCAAATACCACCTCTGACGGGTCCTGCCCCCACCTATTCTCTGCCTCCCGAGTCCCAGCTGATCGGCTGGGTCTTCTTTTGTTGCCCTGCACAGGAGAACGGAGCTGGAAAGCTGGTTAGTGGGGTGGGGAGGGAATAGGGATTTTACAGTAACCTTCCCCTGCCACGCCCACAGACCTAGTAGTAAATTTTTTTGAATCCCACCACTGATTGGGGTCATGCAAGAAATGCGCGACTCAACTCTTCGACCATGGAGGACAATCTGACCATTTTTGTGACCTATTTCAGGAGAAACGTGTTGTCGTGTCCTGCCCCGAGGACCTGTCGCGCTGCAAGCCAGCTCAGGAGGCAGGAGTCCCCATCACCAACGCGGAGTTCCTCCTCACGGGTATTCTTCAGCAGGCGGTGGACTTGGAGGCTCACCGCCTGGATAGAAGTGTGGGTCTCTCTCCTGCTTCCAGCCCCCTTGTTCCCTCTACCAGGACCGGCAAGAGGCAGGCAGCAGCCACACGGATGGCCCCAGCTCCCCCCAGCACAGCCAAGAGACGACGCTGATTCCCCCCCAAGGGCAGCACCGCCTTAACACTGTACATATGGGATTTTTTTTTCTTCGTAATATACCGCTGCCAATAAAAGGGATATGTAAAGACTTGATGGTTTTGGAATGGAGCCTTAGCAATTGGTCTGGGTGCTAAACGGGGGAGAGAGAGGAAAAAAATCCTTTCTCAACCAGGCGTGGTTTAATATATTTTAGAAATTTTGATTTAAACTGGGGGCACCCAACCCTGGCAGTTTTCAGACCTGTGGACTTCCAACTCTCAGGATTCTCAAGCCAGCCATGCTGGCTGGGGAATTCTGGGAATTGATGTCCACAGGTCCTAAAATAACCAAGATTGGACAGCCTTGATTTAAATGATTTAGTTTCAGAAATTTAAATTTAATGGGCTTATGAAGAATTTAGGCAGCAGTGCCTTTTGATATACAATTACAGCAACTAAAAGGTAGCCCTCTATATCTCTGTTACTGTTAGGGTGACCTGCTGGAATCATAATGCCAAAATAAATATGCCCTTTAAAAAATGGCCAGTTAGCTTGAAAGCTGCTAGTTTTGAAACAGCCTGTCAAAAGACTGAAAAAATGGGCAGAACTGGGGAGCAATGCCTAAAAAAGAACACAGAAGTTTTTTTTTTAAATTAAAAAGTTTTATTTGTATTTTTAAAAAATAAAATAGGAACTGAGGTAAGATAAAGGTTTCCCTGTCAGTTGTATTAGATTCTAGAGAAACCATGGACCAAATCGCTTACTTCTTTGGATCTGAGGTAATCACTAGATTAAACCTCCACTTCTAACATGATCTTGTTTTGATAGGGGTTCAGCCTTTGTTTGTTGGATTTCTAGTAGATAAGCAAAAATTTGCAACAACTGTTAAATTGCAGCAAGGACATAAGCTTTCGTCGCCCCAAATTTTATTTCTGAAGTTGAAGAAGTCTCTGCTATCTTGGGGGTGCATTTTTGAGCTGCAGCATTGGATGTTTGGTAAAGAACAAAACACCTGGATCCAAAATTCTGTAAAGATACCATTTTGACTTATTTCAGGCTTCAGTTGGGTGAATTTCATTTTCTGCCTTTCCAACCCCCTTAAATAGATGCTTCAGTGCTGTGATCAGGTGTCTGTGTGTCTTTAGGATCGAGTACTCAGCAACATGCAAAGTGAATTGACTTCGTCTCCCACCAGGATGCATTGGGGAAAATATCTGGATTTTTTTCCTGTATAGCAGAGGTGGAGAATGATGGCCCCGTTATGACTTGTGGGCCTCAACTCCCAGAATTCCTGAGCCAGCATTGTTGGCTCAGGAATTCTAGGAGCTGAAATCCACAAGTCATAAAAGGGCCATCATTTCCCACCTTTGCTCACTGGATCTGTCCCATTTTTAACAATTTTATATCCAGCCTTTTTTATTTTTACAAATGTGTTTAATATTTTTATAAATATCAAATCTATTTTCTTGTTCCTCATCAACTGGGGTCCCATTTTGTTCTGTTTTGCGGGAGTTAGCCTTAGAATGCAGGCAGGCAGACTTTGTAATTCCAAAATGGCGTTAGATTGGAAAATATGAAAGCTAAACCAAGCAAATCTGGTCAGTTTGAAGTTCTATCCCTTGTGTGAAATACCGTCTGTCTCAGGAAACTGAAGTGTGGAGATATATCATAGCCATTTCCTTATTGAGCTGTCAAGACAATGGACAATTTGAACAGCTCTGAAGGCCTCCAAAATTGCTTAGAAACTCCTAAATTGTAGTATCTAATAATCACAGATCTGCTGGCTTAAAAGTGGTCAGCAAATCTGGTTTCCATCTGCCAATCAAAGAATTGTGTCAAACACTTCTTCTAATTAAAAAGTAGGTATACCTGTTTAGTATAATATTCAAATTGCGCATTTAAAAAAAAAACCCACGAAAGCCATTGGTGGAACTGGCAGAATCTGAGCACACAGCAGGCGTGCGGAGAGTCTTTTGTGGTTAATTTTAGTCTCTAAATCAGTGTTTCTAAAATGTTCTGCCATTATGGACTTCTAAATCATCATTTGGAAAATGTAAGGGCCATCCTAGTAAAAGAAGATTGTGAAACATCTGGGTTTTTGTTCCCCAACTCTTTCATCTGTTATGGACAAAGAAGAGATCTATGTCCCATGTAACAAATAACATGTTTTTTCTGGATATTTGTATGTGCTTGAAATATTGTCTTTCGTCCTGATTTTCCTTACATGCCCTTGACTGAGTAGACAATAGAAAAAAAATTTAAACTACAAAAAATCACCAAGAACCACGTTGAAGTATAATTTATCTTTTAGTGTAATCTGTTGGAAAAAAGACACATAGCTTCATGTAATTGATTTATGAAAGAACTTACTGTGAAGCTATCTTTCAATCAATCCTTTTAATGTATTTTAATTAATTGTATTCTATTTTTACTGTAAGCCACCCTGAGTCCCCAGGGAGAGAGGGCGGCATATAAGTCTAATAATAATAATAATAATAATAATAATAATAATAACAACAACAACAACAACAATAATAATACCACCGGTGGTGCAGGCTGTTAATAGCCTAGGACTTAGTTCCAGCTGCCTGTAATTATTGCAGGCTCGAATCCCACCAGGCCCAAGGTTGACTCAGCCTTCCATCCTCTCGGGGTAGGTAAATTGAGGACCCAAGATTGTTGGGGGCAATAAGCTGACTTTGTAAAAATGCCGCTTAGTAATAAGCAGGCATATACAATGGAATGAAGGCTATTGCTGAGTGCATTGGGTTGTATCCCAAAATTGTAAGCCCTGAGTCTCCGGAGAAGGGCGGCATATAAATATGAATTTAAAAAAAACAAAAAAACCCAGCTATTTTATTGCTCTTAAAACAAAGCAATCTGGAAGACTTGTAAAGTCTTCACCTAGAGATCGGAACATTTTAATTAAACAAGCGGATCTCAATCCATTTTAATCGCACGGGGATCTAAATCCTTTACATTCTCTACAGGACATGTAGGACTGGAGATCTACAAATAGCAAAGAAAAGTTGTCTATTTTGTGCAATATCGCCAGTCCATTTATCTGCCTCCATTTCTTACGTGCCCACTCACAGAATATAATAGGCACGCCTTTGTGGGAGGGTACAATTGCAATCTTTTGAGTCATTAAGGATTGTCCTTGATTGGATAATCTGCTGGGATGTCGTAATGTGTTTCTGATGTATTCTTGAAAGATGGAAAAGATCAGAAAGCTAAAAGGCTACAACATCCATTGTAAATAAAGAGGAAGAACCCAACCGTGGCAACATTGAAGATGTGTGGACTTCAACTCACAGAATTCTCCAGCCAGGCTGGAATTCACCCATGGTGGAGACCCAGGTTCCACATCATGCTGTATGCTTATTGTGGGAAATTATAAGGATTTAAAAGACAGGTTTAAAATAACTGGTCAAACAACTGCTGGCAGAATTTTTTAAACAAATTTTATTTGTTGTTCATGTACAAAGAATGTATTTGCTATCTTTATCATCCTCAAACATTGGACCTTTCCTATAATCCCCACAAGGGCCCCGGAAACTTAAGTTCTGTTCAGTTCAATGACCAAAGTCAACCACTGGCAATCTCATACCAACTATGCTAGACTGCTGTTCCTAACATACTATATACAGGTTATCAAACTGGGGGCAATGGTCATTGTAATCCAAACTTCCAGCGGTTTGTTGGAAAGCTTGATCTGTACCAACATAACAGAAGTGCTATTTTTAACCTTCATGCCCCCCCTTCCAACCTCTAATAATCGGCAGTAAAGTCCGCAGCTCAGATGATAAATGTTTCTGCGGCTTTGTTCCCTTCATTTGGAAATTGTCTACGCTTGAGAGTCAACATGTGAGCAGACGGTGATGAATTTTAAAACCAACCAAGCAGAAAGCATTTATCTAGCTGCGTTTCCTTTTTTAAACACGTACGAAAATATCCTGCAAAGTAATCAAGAGTGCAAGGTTTGCATCTTAAAAAGACCTACTGAAATAGCTCTTCCGAACAGCATTTTGGGCTAAGGAATCCTGGGATTACAGTGCCATCTGGGAGAGGAGACCTGCCCAAGAAAGGGGAAAGGAAAAATAAGGCATTTTCAGAATAAAAAAGTAATGTAAATTGTGTAAGACCCTATTAGTCCATTGGCCAAACCTTCCCGTATGTAAGGTCTTCAGAACTTGGGGTTTACTTCCACCTCTACTTAGGATGTGTTTTTGGCAATTTTTGGCCAGAGAAACTGGGACTTGTCAGTGCATCAGCTCTGAGAAGACTTCTGCAGAAGGGACTGCGCATCAAATAATGCAGGCAGCCCTTGACTTACAACCGGTCACATAGCGATTGTTCAAAGTTATGATCTACCATTGGGGCCTATTTACAACCCAGATGTGCAGTTCAGCAGTCAGGGAGTCCCCTAGTGGTCATATGGCTGAAGTTCAGGTGCTCGGCAACAAGACTGCATTTATGACCGTTTGCATGACTATTGCAAGGTTTGGCTGAAAACTGGCATTCATTTTTGACAAAAACTGAGTCCACAGCAAACCACTCATTTGCTTAACCAAAGAAGTTTGTAAAACTGGGCCAGTCACATGACTCATCTGTTTTACAACCATCATGGCAGTCTCCCTTATAGGTCATAACTCAAGGACTACTTGTTCATTTTCCCATCCCATCTTGTTATCTATGATCTCATGTAGGACTGAAGAGCATAGCACAGGGTCCAGAAACCAGCAGTGCTCTTTTTATGTCTTATTCCGTGTAATCTGCCTCCTTTTCTTACGTGCCTCTACATGGGAAGTAAAGGCACGCCTTTGTAGGAGGTAATTTGCAACCAAATCTCAAGAATGTGATTTTCTGCTTCAAGACTTCTAACTGAACCCTGCTCTGTTTTTTGGCGGGAAAGGAGATTAGTCTGGAGTAAAATATTATCTGCGGGTTCAAACTTGTTTCTCAAATCACTTGTTCAGAGGCCTCTCCAAAAGGACTGGTCAGGGGGCTTTTGAATTTATTTATTTATTTAATTGGATTTATATGCCGCCTCATCTCCGAGGGGACTCGGGGCGGCTTACACGCAATATATAAACAATAAATGCGTCTTTATCAAATTCAATCCAATTATAAAATCAATTAAAATACCCTTAAATTAAAATTCCCAGCCCTGCTCAGTCCAGGCCAGCCTGTACAAACAGCCAAGTCTTGAGATCACGGCGGAAGGAGCGCAGGTCCGGAGCCAAACGCAGCTCTAGAGGTAGCTGATTCCAAAGGGTGGGCACCCCCCCACAGAGAAGGCCCTCCCCCGGGGGACCGCCAACCGACATTGTCTGGTTGACGGCACCCCCAGGAGGGCCTGCCTATGGGAGCGTACTGGGCAATCGGACCTTGATGCTGGTAGGAGGCGCTCCTGCAAGTACCCCAGACCAGAGCCTGAATCCTTTCTTAATCTCCATAAGTTGGCTGAAACAGACTATCTTGGCATTCTTGAGAGTCTACTAGCTCAGTTCTGCTCTTGTTAGAATCCATTCAATATTTTGTAGCAGGGGTCTCCAACCGTGGCAACTTGAAGACGTGTGGACTTCAACTCCCAGAATTCCTCAGCCAGCTTTGCTTGAAAATGTGTGGACTTCAACTCCCAGAATTCCTCAGCCAGCTTTGCTGAGGAATTCTGGGAGTTGAAATCCACACGTCTTCAAGTTGCCAAGGTTGGGGACCCCTATTTTGTAACATGAAAGAACTCCCAACTTTCAAACAGTGTTTAAAGTTCAACATCACCCTAAGCCCTGATTTGTTGTACCCATCATTTGTGAGATAAGCCACAAAGACAGAATTCACACATAGCACCAACATATTAAGAATTGTGCCTGTCATCTGGAACATCTCACCCCTCGGAAATGAGGTCAGCTCCAACCCTCCTGTGTAAGAGTTTAAATGACCTGGCTCTGCCAGTTGACTTGGGAGTGGTCTACCTTCTCATCATATTCCCTCCCTCCCATCTTTTTTAGCTAGGTTGATTTTATAGTATTTATAGCAACAGCATTTAAACGTATATACCATTTCACAGTACTTTTACAGCCCCCTCTAAGCAAGTTTACAGATTCAGCCTATTGCTCCCAACAATCTGGGTCCTCATTTGACCGACCTCAGAAGGATGGAAGGCTGAGTCAACCTTGAGCCTGGTGAGAGTCGAACTGCCAAACTACTTGCAGTTAGCATAATTAGCCTGCAATACTGCATTCTAACCACTGCGCCACCACGGCTGTTATTTATAGTATTGCATTTATTACATTATTATAAAAATTACACAGTATTATCTTTTACTATTGTAAGCTGCCCAGACTTATCCCATGGGCAGCTAATGATTTTTACAAATAAATGGAACGTACAAATCCAATCAGGGACCATCCAATTCTATAGGTAGTCCTCGACTTACGACCACAATTGAGCCCAAAATTTATCTTGTTAAGTGAAAACATTTGTTAAATGAGATTTTGCCCCATTTTATGACCTTTCTTGCCACAACGCTTAAGCGAATCACTGCAGTTGGTAAGTTAGTAACCCGGTTGTTAAGTGAACCTGGCTTCCCCATGGATTTTGCTTGTCAGAAGGTCACAAAAGGGGATCAGTTAACCCCGGAACACAGCAACGGTCATAAGTCAGAACCAGTTGCCAAGCATCTGAATTTTGATCACATGACCACAAGGATGCTGCAACGGTTGTAACTGTGAAAAACGGCTGTCATTTTTTTCAGTACCACTGTAACTCTGAACGGTCACTGAATGAACTGTTGTAAGTCAAGGACTGTCTACACTTTACTATCTTAGGAGAAACAGAATTACCTTCCTGGAAGACTCAAGCAGGACCCCGTAGCACCGTATTTCGAAAGGACCAGATGCAGCACAGATCAATCCCAGGAACGCATGAATGTGTCCCACCTGAGTGGAAGAGAAAACAGAGAACAAGGAATTCTGCCTTGGAGACAAGACTGAGGCTGCAATCCAAGCCATGCTTACAAGCAAAGGAGCCACCTTTACATCAACTGGACTTACTTCTGAGTAAGCACCCCTTCAGTTGCTAGTCCCTGGTGTGGATGATGATAACCGTAAAATTTCTTGAGGAGAAATTTTGTCTTTTGTCTTCTCCTGGCTTTGTTTAGTGATCAACAGACAACAGACCGCTCAGCCCCAAGGACATTACTTACCCTATTCCAACCGTCCAAATTTTGCACCGAGAGAGAGAGGGAGGGAGGGAGGGAGGGAGAGAGAGAGAGAGAGAGAGAGAGAGAGAGAGAGAATGTTTTGCATGCAGCCTGTGAGCAATGAATCTGCTTACTTGTGCAGACTGAGTGCAGGGAAAACTCAAGGGGCAACTTTCATTCAGACTTCATTCCCTCTGAGGAAACTGGAACATCACCAAAGAGGATTGATTTGGTCAGGAAGGGTGGCACAACGTGGGAAAGAGGCTTGTCGCTGGATGGTGAGCGTAACAAATTTTAACAACTGGAAACAAATAAATGAAACGAGGCAAGAGGCATTCATCAGACAGGACTGGGCGCTGCGAAAGGAGAGACAAGAGAGCCATGCACGTGAAATGCTCTTGACAGGGCCTGAACCATTCCCAAGGAGGCGGAATGCAAGTAAGTATCACATTGAAAAGCTTGCCTGTAGGATATCGAGAGGGCTGGCGTGAGGGACACTTAGGCTACACAAAAGCAGAGATGTTTCTGAAGCAGGTCCTGCAACAGCTGGGGGAGAAGCAAAGGTGTGAGTTTTCCAGCGGTGGCAGGATGGAAATCGGAAGAACATTTCGACAGGACAGGAAGGAGAAAGACAAAAAGTCAGTGGAGCGGAAAGGAAGCTCGCGTGCCCACTGCCATGTTGGGGTTAGTGTATACCGAAGTCACGGTGGCAAAGAAAAGTAACCCCAGCCGTAGGTTTCCCCATCATTTTGACCCCCGGCCCTTTAGCCGGCTCATGAGAAGCACCGGCCAACTTGGGTTAAGAGGGATTTGAGGTAGCGACCCGTTTCATTAAGCTCGCGTCCTGGTTAAAAGTTCATAGTTTGACTCTGCAGACGAGGAAGTGCTAAGTTCCTACCGTGTTTCCCTGAAAATAAGACCTACCCCGAAAGTAAGACCTAGCACTATTTTCTAAACCTGCCCTAATATAAGACCTACCCGAAAATAAGACCTAGTGTAAATCTCCAGTTCCAGGAAGACTTTTCAGGGAGCAACCGTGCACCCGCGAAACACACCCCCTACACACTCACACCCACTATTTGGCACCATAAATATATAAGACCTACCCCGAAAATAAGACCTAGTGTGTTTTTGGGAGCCAAAAAAAATATAAGACAGTGTCTTATTTTCGGTAATAGGCTGGGAACAGACTTGGTTCAGAGCTATGCGTATGGTCACCTGTAGTAAATTACAGACTTGGTTCAGGGTTATGCGTATGGTCACCTGTAGTAAATTAAAAGTACTAGCAAAACATCAGACAGCGAACAAACTCACTCTTCCTTCCTAACAGGTTTCAATTTTGCAATGCTACATAGTAGTGATGATGAACCTTTTTGGCACTGAAACATGCGTGTCCATGTGCACCCGAAGAGCAGCTCGCTGGTGCCTGTATGCCTGTTTTTTGGGCGTTTTGGGGGCCATTTCAGGCCGGTTTTTTTACAATTTTTCAGGTCATTTGGGGCCATTTTGGGGGCGGTTTTCAGGCCATTTTCAGGCTGTTTTTTGGGCCATTTAAGACTTGTGGACTT
Source organism: Naja naja (assembly GCA_009733165.1). Classification (NCBI taxonomy): domain Eukaryota; kingdom Metazoa; phylum Chordata; class Lepidosauria; order Squamata; family Elapidae; genus Naja; species Naja naja. Next base: position 31,830,747 of record CM019149.1, read on the forward strand.
CAACTCCCAGAACCTGTGAAGTGCAGCTGGCACCAGAAATCAGAAGAGTGGCTGGTGATGGCGCGCATGCCCACAGAGAGGACTCTGCATGCCACCTCTGGCACACATGGCATAGGTTCGCCATCACGGCTATATAGTATGCCAGAGCCTTTATATCACCGTTTCTCCAGATTGGCAACTTTAAGATGTGCGGACTTCAACTCCCAGAATTCCCCAGCCAGCCATTTTGTGACCTTCTGACAAGCAAAGTCAATGGGGACATCAGATTTACTTAACAACCCTGTTACTAACTTAACAACAGTAAGGATTCACTTAAGAACTGTGGCAAGAACATTGGTAAGATGGGCAAAACTCAACTACTTGCTTAGCAACAGAAATTTAGGGCTGAATTATGGTCATGAGTCAAGAACTGTCTATACTTTTGTGATCCATATGAGAGGTATTTGTGTAATTATTATCTTATTTTTAATCTGCCTGACAACAAATAAAAAAAGTTAGGAACCTTTCAGAATTCCTTAATTTCTGAATCAGCCAACAGACTTACGACCACAATTGAACCCAAAATTTAGATTGTTAACGGAGAAATTTGTTAAGTGAGTTTTGTCCCATTTTACAATTTTGCTTGCTACATTTGTTAAGTGAATCACTGCAGTTGTTAAATTAATAACTCAGTTGTTAACTGAATCTGGCTTCCCCATTGACTTTGCTTGTCAGACAGTTGCTAAAGGGGATCACATGACCTCTGGGACCCGGCAACCATCATAAATATGAACCAATTGTCAAGTATCCAAATATTTTATGTGACCATGGGGATGCTGCCACAGTCGTAAGTGTGAAAAATGGTCATAAGTCACATTTTTCAATGCCGTTGTAACTTCGAACAGTCACTAAATGAACTATTGTAAGTCAAGGATTATCTGAGAGTTCTTCGGGTACTTCTGGGAACTGAAGACCACCTAACTGGACGGCACACAGTTGTGAAAGGCTCTGCTCAATCACTGAGCTATAAACCAAACTCTCCATTTTACACTTAATATAACTCAACCGAAAAGCCTGTCCAGCAGGTTCTGACCGGTTCTGGAGAACCGGTAGCGGAAATATTGAGTAGTTTGGAGAACCGGCAAATACCACTTCTGATTGGCCCTGCCCCCATCTATTCTCTGTTGATCGGCTGGGTCTTCTTTTGTTGTCCTGCACAGGAGAACGGAGCTGGAAAGAAGGTTAGTGAGGTGGGGAGGGAATGGGGATTTTGCAGTATATCCTTCCCTCAGGAGTGGGGTGGGAATGCAGATTTTACAGTATCCTTCCCCTGCCATGCCCACCAACCCACACCACGCCCACCAAGCTACGCCCATGGAACTGGTAGTAAAAAAATTTGAATCCCACCACTGGGCCTGTCCCTTTTGGCCACAAGAAAGATCAGTTTAATTTCATGCACCCTCAAGGGCAATCTAACCTCACACCATCACTTGGGTAACAATGGAAACTAAGCTACACATTGCCAGCACTTTCCATGTCACGACTCATTTTCAGTGAATAGCTCCTAAAAAGCCTACTCTAGTTATCAAAAAGACAACCTGGAATTAAAAACATTTCACAAAGCAAAGCATACACAAGAAAACAAAAGTCTTGTGTAACCTCAAGCTTCCCAGTCTTGTCAAATTACGGTTGCCAAGGCTACATGAAGGCAATCCCAAAGATGACTCTCCTATAAATATGTGGTTGTGAGATACATTTCTATAAACTAGAGTACCTGTATAATGTCCCTATATACTGTAACTGGACAGAATTAAAATAAATTAACCCTCTACTTGCATGTACCAACCATTCTCATTGATTAGAAGCACTTACATCATGTTTTTACTCAATTAACCGAATTTTCCGAATAACACAATACAGATGCCAGCTTGGACCTGACCAAGAGGCCATACTACACTTTTGTTTTGTGATTCTATGCACTGTATGTCTGGGTTTATATAGTGGTAAGCTATAACCTGGTTATTTTGCTTTGGGTATATATTGTATGGTTTGAAAGAGTTGTGTTTATCAACTCAGTGTGATGTGTTATCCAGGCTGATGTGAGAATTCCCCCAAACCAATCTGTCTCCCTGAGCATCTTGGGATTACAATTTCTATTTGACAACATCCATGTATATTAAAGAACATGTATCAAAGGAATCACACTTTAATTTGTTTGATGTCACTAAGTTGGGCTCAACTCATAGGACTATATAGATCAGGGGTCTTCCAGCTTGACAGCTTTAAGACTTGTGGACTTCAACTCCCAGAATTCCTCCCCCTATCATGTTAGCTCAGGAATTCTGGGAGTTGAAGTCCAAGTCTTAAACTTGCCAAGTTTGAAGACCCTTGCTATAAACAAAGACTTGCCATTTTGACAGGAATATTACTGCCACTTGTATTTGAGTGGTGCAGTAGCCTAGAGGTGGAGTTCTTGCCTCACAAATCAGAAGGCTGTAAGTTTGATCCTACATAGAGGCAGATATTTCTCTCTGGGCACTTATATCTGCTGAATATTAACTCCGCATTGGCAACAGAAAGGGCATCCCGGCCAGTAAACACTCAGCTCCATTCAGTAACCCAGACTCCACCCCACAAGGGATTATGGGCTCATTAAAAGACAATGATGATTACTGCCATTTCTTTCTTTAAAGGACACAGAAGTAATTCCTGATCCTGTCTATCAACCCTATCCACTTCTCCACTTCTTTCAACCTTGCTGAGCTTAATAATTTTGATCTCCTATCTCCCGCATCCAAGTTATGACTGTCATCTGACATATTGTGCATCACCTCAAGAACAGTCAGGTTTTAACTAAGCAGTTGTTCTTGCAATCTACACTACTGTCAGTAATTCTTTCCCAACCTATAATTTGAAAGCACTGACCTTTTTAGTACTCATCTTCCAAACTCATACATTACCCCTTTGAAAAGCCACTGCTATAATTATTCCGATATTTGTTGTCACAGCAGCATGTTATCCTTCATAACTTTGCCATCTCTTTTGTTTTTAAGCTCCTTTTCACTTCTCCAGCTCACCATCCATCTTTATCCACTCTTGGGTCCAAGAACCTAAAGTTACCAACCACTTTTGCTTCTTTGGCATCAACTCTGAGTTAGGGGCTGTGGTGGCTCATGTGGTAAGAACGCTGGGCCACAAGACCATTAAGGTCGACAGTTCGAAACCCAAGAGAGCGAACCATGTGATGGAATGAGTTCCTGTCATTCACTCCTGCTCCTGTCCACCTAGCAGTTCAAAAGCAAATGCAAGTAGATAAATAGGTACCACTTTGGTGGGCACACGAAATGGAGACTCCTCAGACTGTGGTGGTGTCACCGGTTAATCCTTTCAACCCGGAAGTGCCTTAGTAGGTGCTCCAAACACAAATTCTGAGTTCAAGAATCCTGCTTCACGTTATTTCTGATGTTTTCAACATTGAAAACATTTTAATGTTTTACTTTAAACTAAAAAAAAAAAGTAATTTTTCATTGGTTTTTTTCCCCAACATGAAAGCTTCCAGTTTTTCTGGAGTTTTTCTCCCCCCCTCAAAGTTTTAAGTTCTGCAGGGATGTATCATCTGCAATGTTGATCTAACTGTTCTAACCCCAGAATACAAATGCTGACATGAACAATAATGAACGTTCTTCTGGTTCTAATAATATATTCCAAGACTAATAATAGTTCATTCCAAGACTAATAACAGTTCAATGATAATGAGACCTCAGGGTGGAATATAACTAAACCCCAGAGAGAACATTCTTTATACTTGGACATTTTTCACAAGCTAGCCTCTCTCTCAACCCAAGGACTAAGTCCTGGGACACCTTAGACCAGATATTCTTGCCCTAGTAGTCTTTTAAAAACAAGCCTTCCAGATATAGAGCAGCGAGATGCTTAAGACTTTCCACCCCTCCTGATTCCAGCAGGAATTTTATCAACCCATCTGCAATAGTTACTTACAGTCTGTAGAGGTTTATATTGTACACAAATCTCACTAGTGTACCCAAAGGTCAGCAAACCATCACCATAAAGATAAACATATATCTGTGATGGCGAACCTATGGCAAGCATGCCCCAAGTGACACGCAGAGCCATTTGTGCTGGCACACGAGCTGCAAACTTAACTCACTGCGCATGCGCACGCCCCACAGCTGATTTTTTTTTCCAGTTGGTTTGAGGCCTTTTTCAGCCTCCCAGAGGCTTGGAAAAAGCCTCTGCAAGGCTTTTCAGGCCTAATTATAGGCCCGTTTTGTCACTTCCGGTATTACAGGAAGTGACGAAACGGGCCTATAATTCGGCTTGAAAAGCCTTGCAGAGGTTCTGGGAGGCCACAAAAGGCCTCAAACCAACTGAAAAATCAGCTGAGGCGCAGTGCAGGTAAGGGGGTGGGGGGGATTGCGTGCACATGCACCGAGGGGGGCGCATTGCATTCTGGGTGTTGGCACACAAGTGTGTACGTGTGTGCAATTTTTGGCACAGGAGCCCAAAAAGGTTAGCCACCACTGACATATATTAAGCAGAATTCGCCATAGGAAGCTGGTGAACATTATTCATAAAGTTAGGTTAAAAAACAAATAAAACTCTCTACAACAAACAAGTAATGGATGGAAATTTACCAAGGAGAGAAGCAACCCAGAACTAAGGAGAAATTTCCTGACAGTGAGAACAATTAACCAGTGGAACAACTTGCCTCCAGAAGTTGTAGATGCTCCACCACTGGAGTTTTATAAGAAGAGATTGGACAACCATTTGTCTGAAATGGTATAGGGTCTCTTGCTTGAAAAGTGGGTTGGGCTAGAAGACCTCCAAAGTCCCTTCCAACTCAAGTTGTTCTGTATTCTTGAAGGTGCATCTGTGCTTTCAAGTCAGTGTTGACTCCTAGCAACTGCCTGGAAAGCACGCTTAGTCCTCAACTTACGACCACAACTGAGCCCAAAATTTATGTTGCTAAGTGAGAAATTTCTTCAGCAAGTTTTGCCGTTTCATTTATTTATTTATTTATTTAGACTTGTATGCCGCCCTACTCCCAAAGGACTCAGGGCGGCGAACATACAAAAGGATATACAGTAACACAAGTCCAAAACAAGTAAAACAATAAAAAGTCCAATAAAATCAAAACAACAAATTCTCAAGTCTCAGTTCCGCAGGGGGGCACACAGAAAAGGCCCTACTGGGAGCCGCCAGCCGACAATGCCTGACCGACGGTATTCCCAGAAGGCCCCTCCTATGGGAGCGCACGGGCGGTGGACTGTGATGCAGGCAGGAGGCGATCCCACAAGTACCCTGCACCCAAGCCATTAAGGGCTTTGTAAGTTGTTACTAACACCTTGAAGGAAACCGAAGGCAACGGTAACCAATGCAGGTCGCGGAGGGGTGTAACATGGGAGTATCGGGATACCCCCATCACAGCCAGCCAGCGATTCTGCACCAGCTGCAACCTCCGGGTAATCCGCAAGGGAAGCCCCATGTAGAGAGCATTGCAGTAGTCGATCCTGGACGTGACGAGCGCATGACTCGTTTCATGACTTTTCTTGCCATGTCTGTTAAATGAATCACTGCCGTTGTTAAATGAGTAATGTGGTCGTGAATTGAAGCCAACTTCCCCATTGATTTTACTTGTCAGAAGGTCACACAAAGTGATCACATGACCCCAGGACATGGCAACCTTCATAAATGTGACTCAGCTGGCAAGCATCTGGATTTTGATCACGTGACCATGGGGAATAATGCAGTGGTCAATAGTGGGGGGAAATGGTCACAAGTCACGTGTTTCAGTGCTGTTCTAACTTCCAACAGTCACAATGTGTTCTAAGCTGAGGATTACCTATACTTAAGTATCAAACTACTCCACGTTTTTTTTCTTCCCAATCATGATTTTGGCAGCCCCTTGCTCTGCAGATCAGATACTGCACAAGAATTCTCAGTATGAAGGCTGGGCATCATGTTGTGAATTTGGTGAGAAGGAGCTCAAGTCAAGCAAGGTACTAATTAATACCACTCTACAAAGCCTTAGTAAGACCACACCTAGAGTACTACATCCAGTTTTGGTCACCACACTATAAAAAATGATGTTGAGACTCTACAAAGAGTGCAGAGAAGAGCAACCAGGATGATTAGGGGACTGGAGACTAAAATGGTTACAGGAACTGGGACTGGCTAGTGTTGTGAAGAGAAGGACCAGGGGGGACATGATAGCAGTCTTCCAATATTTAAGGGGCTGCCACAGGGAGGAAGGGGTCAAGCTATTTTCCAAAGCACCTGAAGGCCAGACAAGGAATAATGGATGGAAACTGAACAAGGAGAGATTCAACCTGGAAATAAGGAGAAACTTTCTGACAGTGAGAACAATCAACTAATGGAACAGCTTTGCCCTCGGAAGTTGTGGGAAGCGCCATCACTTGAAACTTTTCAAGAAGAGATTGAACTCCCATCTGTCAGAAATGGTGTAGAGTCTCCTGCTTGGGTGGGGGGGTTGGACTAGATGACCTACAAGGTCCCTTCCAACTGTTAATCTGCTATTTCATACATTTGCAGGGCTATAAGACAAGTCTTTCCTGAGTTGCAAAGCTATCAGGAGCACGTGTGTCCAACCTAAAATAAAATAAATAAAATAAAATCTAAGCACGTTTGGTCCTCTGCATTAAGGACCATCTCCTGCCTTTTTAAAACATCGCAGGCCACGAGGCAGAGGGGACAACGGGTGACAGCAACGCCACCTACCGCGGGGGGGAGAAGCTCTCGGCAATCATCATTTTGTCCTTCTTAAACCCAGATCTGGGCTCAGCCAAGGCGCTGGACTACCGATCCCATCATCCCTCCGCCAGAAGGTCAGGACAGCCTCTCCCCCAAACAGATCTTTATAAGTGCCGCCTGGATTGGATGGGAGTTGGAATCCCCCACCTCAAGGCAGCTGACGCGGATGGAGCTTACCCGGCTTTGTTGCACCGCTTGCTCCCAAGACAGCTGGAGCATTGCAAAACTTCGGGGGACAGAGCAGCCGGTCTGCCCGGTGAACGAGCCTCCCGTGCGAGGAAGGTTTACGGAGAACCCGGCGCTCGCCTTCCCCTAAATTGCCTGAACGCCCGTCCCGAGGGCTCGCTTGCCCGCCGAGCCCCGTACACGCTCCGCCGAAGCGATGCCGACCGATGCAACCCGCCTCCCCCTCCAGTCTCCGCCGCTTCCCGAAGCCCAGTTCACCCGGCGCCCACGCAAAGCCTTCTGGGATTGCGCGGCTGGACCCGAATTTCCTCCCGTCTTCCTCTCATTGGCTGGATGCGCCAATCTCGCTCAGTGGCTCTCCCCGGGTTCGGAGGGCGGGGCGAGGGGCGGAGCCTGTGGCCTGCAATTTTGTAGTCTCCGGACTGAGGCTGTTCCGTGAATACAAAACCAGGGGTGTGTTTTTTTAAATTTTATTTATTTTTATTTATTTTATATGTGTCAAGCGATTATTTGGTAACAGGTGTAAGTATAAACATGGTTATGAATACATGAAATGGATACGAATAAGAAAAAAAACCCAATAGGACAGGGACGGTAGGCACGTTGGTGCGCTTATGCACGCTGTTGTGTTGGGAGAAATTAAAAGAGAATTAACAAGGGAAACAAAAAAGGAGGAGCCAAGGATAAACGTTTGAAGGTATTTGGGAAATGTAGGGTTTTTTTTACAACAGTTTAGTTACAATGGCACTGAAAAAGGGACTTATGACTGTTTTTCACACTTATGACCATTGCAGCATCCCTATGGTCACAAGATCAAAGTTCAACTGGCAACTGGTTCATATTTATGACGGTTGCAATGTCTTGGGGTCATGAATGAATGGATGGATGAATACTTTATTGGCCAAGTGTGATTAGACACACAAGGAATTGGTCTTGGTGCATATGCTGTCAGTGTACATAAAAGGAAAAGATACATTTGTCAAGAATCATAAAGTACAACAGTTAATATAGTCATTGTCAACTCATAAAACATTCCTATGCCTGTTTTAGTAGTTGTCTTTAAAAAGGGGGGGGGAGGAAATCTGGAAGAACAGTGTAGCAGTTTGAAAGCGAATGTACATTCCAACTCTTATCTTTAAAAGATTGTAACTAAAATACCAGAGCTTTTGCCTGGAACATATTTAATTGGAGAATGTGAATGATGACACCCAGCCTGTGAACGTGCTCGATTGGAGAATCTGGTTTATGAGACACCCAGGGGGGAGGAGGGAAACAGGATGACAGGTATGCCAGAGTTGGCTTCATACAGGGCAGTGCCAGTATGTTGCTTCTAATGAATCCTTTGAAGTTTTTTGAAGTTTGGCTCGAGAATCATGATTTAATGAGGGTGATTGCTAGAATCCTGACAGTCATAGGGTACAAATAGGCAATCAAATCATAGTAGGAAACAGTCATTTGATCACCTTTTGTGAACTTCTGAGAAGCAAAGTCAATGGGGAAGCTAGGGTCGCTTAACAGCCGGGTTACTAACTTAACAACTGCAGTGATTCATTTAACAACTGTGGCAAGAAAGGTCATAAAATGGGGCAAAACTCACTTAACAAATGTCTCACTGAACAACACATTTTGGGCACAATTGTGTTCATAAGTCAAGGATTTGCTGTAGTGATTTCATAGTTCGATAGAAGGTAAGAAATGTACTAGTGATTGTTCCTCCTTCCAAAGTAACTGGGATTTGGGCAATATATGTGTTTAATAAATTATTAATATACTCTCTCTGGGGGCTCCTTTGTAAGAAGCTACATTAGTACATCAGACAAGTTTAAATAGAAATGACATTGCAACAGGACACACCACCTGATCTGGGAAGATTGTATCAGCCAACACTCAGGTGAAGCCATATGGTCCAGACAAAGCCTACAAAGTTAGTTAAGAGCCCTGCCCCGGGAGTCTGACAGCCAATGGGATACATTTCTTGCACAGGAACAGGAAACACTAAGGTGGGGCCCAACAGAGGGTATATAAGGGTCTCTCAGCATCTTGGCCCTCCTTTCTCTTTTCACCTTGAAGCATGTGATCATCCTTTTCACTTTGGAGGTCCAAGCCATGTGGTCCTGTCCACCATTAAACCATCTTTCCAAACAGCCTCCATGTTTCCAGTGTCTTTTTCCCCATTTGGAACTGAACCTAGAAGGATAATTCTCCCAACAGTGCTTATGGAAAAACAATTTTTGACTAGCTTTCCCCAAGACTCATTCTCTTAAAATCTGATTCTCAACTTTGGCTAAAACCAAAGCCTACTTTCTTAACACCCACCCACCCTCCCTCTCTCTCCCCTTCCCCATTTTGGAAAGAAAGTCATACAAAACTAAGGATTAGAGAAAACATCTCTTTGTTGGGAACCTCGCGTGACATCCCTTAGCAACCCAAATTCCAACATTCTGAATTTCTTTCCTTTGTTTGCAGGGTTGTACCCCTTTCCCTTTTACCCCCGCTGTCGGCAATTTTTTTAAAAATTCCTTCACAGTCTTGTTTTTCTTCTCATTTCCTTTGTCCTACATTTCAGCTGCACCAGCTGCACTGGCTTTCAAATTTTGCTACTGCTTCAATAATCCTTCAAAGGACATATTAAAAACTGTCTAGACAAGGAGAGGGCTGGTAGGATGTATCAGAATTGCTAACATTTCCAGATCTAAGTCATTTTTCCATTGCCACTTTGTTTATTTTTTCTTCTTGGAACCTACAAGGTTAACTTTTTCCACGGGTGTATGGACAACTCAGTTGAATCTTGAATTCTAATTAATTAGATTCAAATCGATAGTCTTGCAACCCTCTCTCTTTCTAGATAATTTCATTATTATGGCTCAACGCACAGGCAGCCAGATGTTTAGACTGGAATTGTCATTTTTATCCATCTTCCTTTCCAAAGACCTGGGATAGGCAAATGTTGTTTGTTTGATGGTGCTAAAGATTATTATTATCAGCTTTTATTTAATAAATTTATATAGCCTCTCAATTCACACATAGGTGACTCCCAGGTGGCTGAAAACATTTTAAAATCCCTTCTAAAATAAACCCATATATAACATTCCAGAATGGCATTGTTTCCCATTCTTCAACAACTTCCATTATCTAAGGGGCTGCCATAAGAAAAAGGGGGTCAATCTATTTTCCAAGGACAAGAAGCAATGGATGGAAACTAATCAAGGAGAGAAGCAACCTAGAGTTAAGGAGAAATTTCCAGACAGCGAGAACAAATTAGTGGAATAGCTTGCCTTCAGAAATTGTGGATGCCCCATCACAGGAGATTTTTAAGAAGAGATTGGATAGCCATTTGACTGAAATGTATAGGATCTCCTTCTGGAGATGGGTGGACTAGAACCTCCAAAGGTCTCTTCCAACTCTGTTATTCTGTAACTTTAAAAACCTTTCAAAGTTGCAAATTCTGATCTGGCAATAAGGATCATTCAACTTACAGAGGCTCACTTTTGAGATGATCTGTACAGGATTGTACTATGAAACACGAGAATAACAAGGGTCATTCACTAAATACTTAAAATTTCTGGTCCAGGAAGGGAAAACTCTTAGTGTGTCTAATGGGCTTTAAGAAAAAACACAATATTGGAAGTGCAAAAAAAAAAGAGGGAACATATTATCACATGTGGTGGTCTTGCCCAGAAGCTCGAAAATATTGGCTCAAAATTCACAATTGGCTTCAGGAAATTACTAACGAACAACTAGACCTAGAACCAGAACTCTTTCTATTGGGAATTCTTAAAAACAAATATGTAAAAAGTATAAAATATTTACTAATACATATATTAACTGCTGCCAGGATCTCTTTTGCTCAATGCTGGAAACAGCCGCATATACCTGTAGATGAAATGCTGCTTAGTAATAAGCAGGCATATACAATGGAATGAAGGCTATTGCTGAGCACATTGGGTTGTGCTCCAAACATTGTAAGCCGCCCTGAGTCTCCGGAGAAGGGTGGGATATAAATATGAATTTTTAAAAAATAGTCATACAAAAAATTATGAGCTGTGCTGAAATGGACAAACTATCGTTGAGTTTAAAAGACAAAGAAGACTCGATATTTTACAAAGTATGGGAACAATGGTATAGTTGGATAGATCGGAGACAGGGTAAAGATAGGTAATTATTAAATATAGAATAGAGATAGAATAAAAATATATGTATAAGTTAATATCTTATTATTGCACATATGATTGTTATATAATTATCACCACAAGTAGTTGTCTTTGAGTGATATACTTTTAATGGTTTTCAATGTTTTTATGTCTTATGTTTTTTTGTCTATATGTTTTTTTGTTTTTTTCTCTTATTATGTATTATGTTTTTAATGTAATAAAATTTAATAAAGTTTATTTTAAAAAAAGAAAAAAACACAATAATGTGGTAGAAATGTTAGCTTTTGTGAATAGAGAATGGCAAAGATTAGCTCCCTTGGCTGACAAAGCCCAATCTTTGATCCTAATTAGCCTATCATATTGCAAATGATTACTGATGATTTTTGGCAACCTGACAAATGTCACATGGATGTAAGAGTTCCATGAGATATGCTGGCACTAAGCTGAAAGGAGTTTTATAGATCGGACAACTCACTTTGGAGATTTAGTTCATTGATCAAGTTTCTACATCACTCATCTCCTCTAAGCGACTGTGGGCAGTTTACAAATAAGTTATGAGACTCTTAACAAATGCAACTGATACCTAGACAGTTTTTTTTAAGTCTTTGGTATGAGTATAGAATAAATGGATCTTTTAAAACTACTTCCTGTATTCATTCATGAAAACCTTTTCACCATAATAGGTAGAGACCTATTAACTGCATCCTTGATTGCCTTATATTACATCTTTTTTCATATTGCATATGAACAAACTTTTCAAGATTTGTACTGGAGAACTAAAAGACTATAAGAGAGAAAGGGTTGTGTGCATTTCTGTGTGTTAATTTAAAGAAATAGCATGATATAATCCACTAGGGGTCGTCCTAGGGTCTTTTTTCTATCTCATTAATACATGCCACTCTCAGTCCTGACATATGACATAATGTTGAGTTACAGTAACCTTCTAGTTTCCGCTTTCGCCACTTTTCGTTCCAGTTCAGAGCAACTAGCCTCATCTCAATATTGCCTCTCATTGTAGTTGCACCCTAAGCAGAGGAAGACAGCTGTTTGAAAGCAAATAGACCTGAACTTCATAAATTTATCTACGCTTCATCCTTTTTTCCATAGAATATGGATAGGAAATCTACACCTCCAAGGATATTGGTGAACTACAACTCAGAGCATCTGTTTCATCATATGGAGGTTGCCCAATTGCCTTGGAAGTTCTGGGTAGGATTAAGTAGCTGTCATGGTCTTCTGAGCACTGAAACCAACTCAGATTTCACTCCCCAGCTGGCCCAGTATTGTGACTCAGTGTTGAAACAGCTGTTTTTGGTTGACTTGTTCAAACTCTGACCCAAAGTACCACATGGCCCTTTTACAGCTTCTGTTAGTCACTGAAATCCTCCAGGTGGGATCTGAGAGAAGGGTAAAAGAATGGGAGAGTCTTCCGCCGTAGAACAGGTGTACACATTTCCAGTGTATTGTCTAACCACCATCCACTAAATTTGCTCTCTTTTCTTGTAGAAAGAGGATGGGTGTGTAATAGCAACCCGTTCCAGCTAATTGTACTGTGGTATTTTGAGACTGGAACCAATCGCCTTCTTTCCTTCAGAATGGGCCAGGGAGCTGTTATGAGGTGGCAAAAGATAACTATAAAATCGGGATGAGGGGTGGAAGATTTCCTTCTCAGAACAAAATAAGGATTTGGATAGTCTTTCCAGCTTAGGAAATCTAAGTCTAATTTAGCTTGCAGGATTGCTGAGAAAATTAAATGGAGGAGGAATCGGGAATGTTATCCTAAAGTCTTCAGAAGTAAAAAATTTAAATACTTGGCTTAGGTTAGATTTGTTAAAATCAATGAATCTCAGCAGCCGTAAGTGCTTTGAGAGTGATTAAATATGAATCTGATTTCACTTGGTATATTCCTAAGTAGGGTTCTTCACTGTAAGAATTAAAACTAGGATCTGACCTGCTGACTGACCTGCTTAAGAATATATAATTATCCTATGGAATTCATGATAGATTATGTGGTTGTTAAAAATATTACAAGTTGTCCACTATTTGCTTAGTGACAGTTTGAAGTGACAAAAATGTGAAACAACTATCACAACATCCCTGTTATGTGATCAAAATTTGGGCTTTTGGCAACTGGCACATATTTTAGACTTTAGGCTACAAAGGGCCTTCCCTTGGGGGGGCGTTGGGTTTGGCCCAGGAATTCATGGCCTCCATGGGGACCATGGGCCTGACCCAGTTAATTCACGGCCCGACTCACAAGGGGGGAAACACTCTCGACCTAGTTTTTGTCTCGGAACAGTGGCGTAGTGATATAGGGCAGGCTGGTTGTACAACACAGCCCGTCCCATGGTCTGATCACTATCTCCTGCGGCTGGTCTTCCAACAGGCTGCTCCCCACTGCTGGGATGAGGAGCCACTTAGATGGTTCCGCCCCAGATGCCTAATGGACCCTGAGAGGTTCCAGGCGGAACTGGGGTTTCTTCCCTCTTCCGTTGCCCACAACTCTGCCGAGGACCTGGCGGCCGCTTGGCAGCAGACTGCTGAGGCTGCCCTCGACAGGATTGTCCCCATGCGTCCCCTCACACGCCGTGGATCCCGGGTAGCTCCTTGGTACACTGAGGAGCTCCGGGAGATGAAGCGCCGTTGGAGGGGTTTAGAGAGCAGGTAGAGGGCCACTGGCTCCCAAACCGATCGAGCCCAGCTAAGAGCCCATATTAGGACTTACCTGGTAGCTGTGGGAGTGGCGAGAAGGTCCTATCTCTCCACCCTCATAGCGTCCGCAGATAACCACCCAGCTGCCCTGTTTAGGGCCACCCGCTCCCTCCTACATCTGGGGGAGGTGGTGGACCCTCTCCGGGAAAGGGCTGAGGAATGTGGTCAATATCTGTCGGATAAGACCGCATGGATTCGGGGTGGGTTGTGTTCCACCTTGCAGTGGTCTGAGGATCGTGGTGCAAGCAGTCTGGCCGATGTGATCTGGGCTGAGTTCGATCCTGTTTCCGAGGATGAAGTGGACAGGATTATGCGGCACCTGAGTTCCACCACATGTTTGTTGGACCCGTGCCCTTCCTGGTTGGCTTATGCCGCCAGGGAGGTCACCTGCGGTTGGCTCTGGGCAGTGGTCAACACTTCGTTAAGGTAGGGTGTCTTTCCCTCCGCCTTGAAAGAGGCGGTGGTGAGGCCCCTCCTGAAGAAGCCTGCCCTGGACCCGACCGTGTTAGACAACTTTCATCCAGTCTCCAACCTTCGTTTTTTTTTGTTGAGAGTGTGGTGGCTCAGCAGTTTCCACTTTTCCTGGATGAAGCGGACTACCTAGATCCATATCAATCGGGCTTCCGCCTGGTTTCAGCATGGAGATGGCATTGGTCGCACTGATGGATGATCTCTGGAGGGCCCAGGACAGGGGTTTTTCCTCTGTCCTGGTCCTATTAGACCTCTCAGCGGCTTTCAATACCATCGACCATGGTATCCTTTTGCGACGCCTCGAGGGGCTGGGAGTGGGGGGCACTGTTCTTCGGTGGCTCTCCTCCTACCTCTTGGGGCGGTCGCAATCGGTGTTGACAGGGGGACAGAGGTTGGCCCCGAGGGCACTCACTTGTGGGGTCCCTCAGGGGTCGGTCCTCTCCCCCCTTTTATTTAATATCTACATGAAACCGCTGGGTGAGATCATTCGTGGTTTTGGGGTGAGGTATCACCAGTATGCTGACGATACCCAGTTATACATCTCCACCCCAAACCAGATCAGTGATGCCCTCTCTGTGATGACTCGCTGTCTGGATGTGTACGGATCTGGATGGACGGAAACATGCTTCGCTCAACCCGCCAAGACTGAGTGGCTGTACATACCGGCATCTCGGTCCAGTCAAGATTGTCCATCGTTGACCATAGGGGAGTGGTGTTGCCCCTGTGGATAGGGTGTGGAACCTGGGGTCCTCCTGGACACGCGGCTCCAGTTGGAGGAGCAGGTGGGGGCCGTCGCCAGGGGGGCCTTTGCCCAGGTCCGGCTGGTTCACCAGCTTCGCCGTTCTGGACCGAGATGCCCTGCGTACAGTCACTCATGCCCTTGTTACCTCGCGACTCGACTACTGCAATGCCCTCTATTTAGGACTGCCCTTGCACACCATCCAGAGGTTGCAGCTGGTGCAAAATGCGCGCGGGTTGTGATGGGAGTTACCCGATTCTCCCATATTACCCCCCTCCTGCGCGGCCTGCATTGGTTGCCGGTTGCGCTCCGGGTGAGGTTCAAGGTCTTGGCTTTAACATTCAAAGTCCTACACGACATGGGTCCACAATATTTAAGGGAGCGCCTCCTGCCGATATCGAGGACCAACCACCCTGTATGGGCACACAGGCAGGGCTCCTCGGGGTCCCGTCGGCAAGTCAATGTTGGCTGGCGGTTCCCCGGTGGCGAGCCTATTCTGTGGTGGCCCCCGACTTATGGAATCAACTGCCTCTGGACCTCCGTCTGGCTCCTGACCTCCGCACCTTCCGCCACGATTTGAAGACCTGGTTATTTGACCAAGTCGGGCTGTGATTACCTCATGGGGGGTATGGGATAGTTTTAACTTTTTAATTCGGTTTCATTGGACTTTATAGTGGTTTAATTCTTTTTAATTATTTATTGTATTTGTATGTTTTAACTGTGAGCCGCCCCGAGTCTTCGGAGATGGGGCGGCATATAAGTCCAATAAAATAAAATAAATAAATAAAATCCACCCCTCAGTTAGAGTGTTCTATGATATTTTTATTGGTTTATATCCCACCTTTATTATTTTTACAAATAAGTCAGTGAACACCTTCCTCTTCCTATTTTCCCCACAACAATCACTCTGTGACATGGGTTGGGCTATGTGTGTGAGAGAGACTTACCCCAAATCACCCCATTGGCTTTCATGGTTAAGATGGGACTTGAAATCATAGTCTTCTGCTTTGGTGCCTTAATTGCTAGACCAGGGGTGTCAAACTCGCGGCCTATGGGCCAGATGTGTCACATGCTGGCTCCGCCCCTGCCCAGTTTAACAAAGAGGAAAAAAGTCCCGATATGTCACGTGACGCTGCCATGAAGACACGAGTTTTGACATCCCTGTGCTAGACCAAACTGGCTCTCATTATGTGACAACATTTGGGTTAGTCAGAAGGCACGCTTGCAACTTGCCTCCATCCATGCAACTTGCCTCCATCTGGCCATCTGCTTTCAGTTATTTGCAGCCTGCTATCATTATTCTTCTTATTGTTATCTTCTGTAGGTTGTTGGTGTTCTTCAAAATATTCAGAACATAGATTCCATTTCCCTTGTCTTCCCGCTTCTGGTTTGACGGCCAAAATAGTTCATTTCACAAGCAAAGTGTTCAGCTTAAGGTATGTACTATTTTATGAGTGCACAGGAATTTTGGCTGGATGCCCTGGAAACAGACTACTAGTCAAGATGGACCTTGATTTGATCTACTTGGGCAGTTTTTATGTGTAATTGCTGTAACTGAGAACATGTTGTCACATGTTTCCTAGTTCAAACATTTTGCTTTGGTCTTAAGTTCCTGAAAGAGAGGATTCATTCTGCCCAAATTCCCAGCAATGATATCGGTCAAATGATGTGTTGTCATCCCCCTTCCTTTTCTTAGTGTTATATTTTAAATTTCCATAATGGGAAGCCCATGGCCTGCTCATTCACAATTGCCATAAAACCCGTTATTATTTTAATTATGACCAATGATAAACAATTTCAGTTTATCCCTTATGTTTGCATTTTATGTTCAATCAGATAGAAACAAGAGAGATAAATGACTTCATTTTAACCACACAAGAATATTCAGCACAAATATTCTCAAACACTTTTCAATGTTTGTTTGTGCAAAATGCTAAGCCATCAATTATGTAATCATGCTTTATAGTATTCATTAAAGGCCATTGTTTGACTGGGTCTGTAGAGTACATTAAGTCATAAGCTATGATTATCAAATTACAGTGTATAGGTTCATACAAGTTGCTAAACCAAAATCAAACAAACTACCACCCACAGCCATTTTCAGAGTTCATTTTTCAAAGTGAGATGGGTGGCATATAGAATGAATGAATGAATGAATCCATCAATCAATTAACCAACCAATCAATCAACCAACCAATCAACCAATCAATGTTTCATGTGATGTGTGAACTCAATCTCTGAGTCGATTCAATATGCCATCTAATGCAGACTTCTTTCTTTCTTTCTTTCTTTCTTTCTTTCTTTCTTTCTTTCTTTCTTTCTTTCTTTTTTTAACATGTTGTGTGAACTTAGCAATTATAGGTTAGTCTGTAAACTCTGGTTAAGCAAAGCATAACCTTTGCTCTACGTATCTAAGAATCCAGACATTATCTAGCATGGACAGGTATCAGTATTTTCCCTAGATATCATCCATATCACAGGTAATATGTGCTTTCTGTCCTGCCTCCAGTTGTGTCTTCGCAGCAACTCCTGTGGGACTGAAAAAGAATAATCAGAGGTTTCATTCCTGTAAATAAACCTTTTAGTATTTTATTAACATTCCCTGGTGCATGAAACCATTAAGTACATGGTGGTCCTACCAGCTCAAAAGGGTGGAGTTGTAGTTTGCCATGTCTGGAAGGCCCCTGTTGGCAAGTTTGTTGTAGTTCACTTGATCCCAGGACCTCCAGACAGCAAACACTGCGAGAGTGCTTTTACTATCAGCATTTGTGTATTTTTTCCTGCAAAGCTTTGGGCCTTTGGTAAACCATTAACCTGTTTTCTTCTTGGAACCCTGCCATGACTTTGGGTTGCTGGAGAGCATTTTTGTCCTACTTCCTGTTGTGCTGGAGTGAGTTTAACCACTGGTGGGCTGTTAACTTCCCTTCTCCAGCCAGTTGACTTCTTAAACTAACCAGGGCCAGGTCTGATTGATACATGGATGGGAGAATGATAGACTAGAGTGGGAAATAGTTAATCGGCCAGCAAACGGTCTTTTATATGGGGAGAGGAGAAAGAGAGACAGAGAGAGAGACAGAGACAGAGATAGAGACAAAGAATGAGGGAGGGAGGGAGGAAGGAAGGAAGAAAAAGGAAGAGAAGGAAGAAATGAACAAGGAAGGAATAAAGAAAGAATGGAAGGAAGGAAGGAAGGAAGGAAGGAAGGAAGGAAGGAAGGAAGGAAGGAAGGACATGTTCCAGAGAGTAGGTTTATGTGCTTGTGATGCAATTAAGAAGTCAGGATTTGTCTGGCTAAGATGAGAGTATTTCCATTGTTAAATAGGTTTTAGGAAATAGAAGCAGAAAAAAAAATGGGTCTTTTATGTTTAAAGAATGAGTCATCTTGTGCTTAGATTTAAATATGTACCAAATACAAACAATAATAATGGTAATTTCTTAAATGTAATAAGCAGGCATGGTACTTCAAGTAGCCTTTTTGGAGTATTTTAATCATAATTACAGTCTATTTATAGATTTCTTCCCCCTTTCTCCTATCTGGTTCTTTGCTTTTTTTTCCCCTCATAGGATGTCTTTGAAGTTAGCCAGCTTTGATTTATTTAGAAGCTTTTTAGTCAAACTTGTGGCATTGGTCAATAAAGCAATGTAGAACATCAGATGATTCAGAACTATAAATCTATACAGGAAAGCATTTAATGCACACACAAATATGTATTGATCCGCTGATGAGGCAGTCTTGCTACATCAATCCCACAGGGATGAAGCAAAGCACAACTCTGTGAATAATTGTGCTCAACAATTCCCATTCAAACTGGAATGAAAGATGCACAGTACTGAAATGAAGGACAATAAACAGCCAGAACACTTATACCATATTGTAAACATTTCATTTAGGAAATGTATACTCCCTCAACCAAGCCATGTCCTCCAAATGGTTAAAATTTAGTGGGTGTGAGTGTGTCGGTATATTGAAGTAAGTATTCTTTTTTTTATCTTAGATGGGGTAGAGCAGTGTTTCTCAACCTTGGCCACTTTAAGATGGGTGGACTTCAACTCCCAGAATCCCCCAGCCAGCTGGCCTAGGAATTCTGGGAGTTGAAGTCCATCCATCTTAAAGTGGCCAAGGTTGAGAAACACTGGATTAGAGAGTGAATAATCCCAAATTTTTCACAGAGCTACTATGGGTAAGTAGTAGGGCTTTATTCTTGGTCCTTTACCCCTTCTTAAACCAATACCTTCAGCACTACCACACCTTGGCTCTTGAGCTGAGGTAGACGGACTGGCTCAAGGTTTTCGTAGCTGAGGGAGGAATTAAAACTTGGGTCTCCCCATTTTTAATTCAGCACCTTAAATACATCACATGATTATCGCCTCTCTGAGGCACGTGGATCATCTTGGCTCTATGTTTAGGTGACTCATTTTTTATTGTGGTGTAGGAAGTTATCACCCACCCCGCTCCTAGAAAAAATGAAATATCCTAGGAAATATTAAAAAGGCAGAGTATTTCCCCTAAAAAGAGTAGAAACTCAGAAGCAGAAACTCACCTCAGAAGCAGAAGCTCACCCCCACCTTTGTTAATGGGTGGGCCATTAAGGCCTGGGCCAGAATATTTTACATAACAAAGATCTCCAGGTAGAGCTATAGGAATTGCCCAAAGCCCTTTCATTACATCATCATCCAGCAAGGCTCAACCAATCCTGGAACTCAGGACAGCCTACAGAGTTGCCCCTGCATGGCTTCGTAGGAGTCTGACAACCAATCAGAATACAAGCTCAAATTCAAACCCCAACAGAGGGTATAAAACCCAGGCACACTCAGCATATCGGCCCTTCCTTCTTTTCCTTCATCTTGAAGCATGTGATCATCCTTCTTTTCACTTTGGAGCTCCAAGCCATGTGGTCCTGTCCACCATTAAACCACCTTTTCAAACAGTCTCCATGTTTCCAGGGTCTTTTTCCCCACTTGGAACTGAACCCAGAAGGATAATTCTTCCAACAGTGGTACAGTCACCAATAACCACAAAACCCTTTCAGGAGATTGGCTAAGCCCACCTTCGGCTTCATAGCAAAGAGGCCTTTCTGTTTCACCTAAGGCACTATGATTGACAGCTAGCTTCTATGGAAAACCCTGGCGGATGTTACCAGGAATGTGCAGAGAACAAGTACTAACAAATCTTGTTACCTTGTTTTGCTGCAACAAGACAGCAGGACTCTCCCTTTGCAAATTATGAATATTTCACAATGGAAGAAGCGATCTGTCTTGAGAAACATCACACTGGACTGTACAGGTACTCCTCAACTTACGACCACAACTGGGACCAGAATTTCTAGTGCAAAGCAAGATGGTTGTTCAAGTGAGTAGCACCCGTTTGTATCAGCTTTTAAAAAAAAAAACTCTGGTTCTTAAGACAATCACTGTAGTTGTTAAGTGAATCATGCAGTCGTTAAGTGAATCCGACCTCCCCTACTGACTTTGCTTGTTGGAAGCCAGCTGGGATGATTGCCTATGGCCATCACAAGACGCTGAGACATCGCAACTGTCATAAATACATGCCAGTTACCAAGCACTACATGCCAGTTGCCAAGCACCTGAATTTTGATCACCCGACTGTGGAGATGCTGCAGTGGTCGTAAGTGGAAGAT
This sequence comes from Naja naja, assembly GCA_009733165.1. Classification (NCBI taxonomy): domain Eukaryota; kingdom Metazoa; phylum Chordata; class Lepidosauria; order Squamata; family Elapidae; genus Naja; species Naja naja. The sequence continues at coordinate 31,851,416 of CM019149.1, forward strand.
TGGTTATAAGTCACTTTTTTCAGCACCATTGTAACTTCAAACAGTGGCTAAAGAAATGGTTTTAAGTTGAGGACTATCTGTACTCTTCTGATCGTTCCTGTTTTTCTCTTGGGTGAAACCTAATTCTGTTTCCACATGTCTTCCAGAACTAATTTCCATACAGGCATGAATATAGTTTCGGATTCAGTTACCAGGTTTGCTAAGAGAGCGCACAGTCCCAGCCCACCTGGATTTTTCTGGCTGCTGATCTCATCGTTTTAGACCTCTTGCCAAGAAAACAAAGCAAGCACGCTTTTTTTTAAGATGATACCTTTTAACTGGAAAAGTCTTATAGCTTACTGCCTGCAGGAAATAAAAAATTGGGTGATATAATTAGAGAGTAAATGTGCAATGGCAGAAACCCCCATAAAAAAAATGAAAGTAGTTTTTCTCACCCACTACAATTGGGCAACCCAAAAAATACAAACTCAAGGTTAACCGCACCAAACTTGATTGCAGGAAATACAGCTTCAGCAACAGAGTGGTCAATGTCTGGAATACGCTACCTGACTCTCTGGTTTCTTCCCCAAACCCCAAAAACTTTAACCTTAGACTGTCTACTATTGACCTCACCCCTTTCCTAAGAGGTCTGTAGGGGGTGTGCATAAATGCACCAACGTGCCTACCGTCCCTGTCCTATTGTTTCTTTTATTTTTCTTATATGTATTCATTTCATGTATTCACAACTATGTTGATCCTTGTAAGCGATTGACAAAATAAATAAATAAATTCCCATAATCTTCTATAATATGTAAGTAAGACCACATGTGGAATACTGCATCCAGTTTCACCTCCAGAATTGACTACTGCAATGCTCTCTACATGGGGCTGCCCTTGCGGACCACCCGGAGGTTGCAGCTGGTGCAGAATGCGCCGCTGGCTGTGATGGGGGTGCCCCGATACTCCCATGTTACACCCCTCCTGTGCGACTTGCATTGGTTGCCAGTTGCCTTCCGGGTTAGTTTCAAGGTGCTAGTAACAACTTATAAAGCCCTAAAAGGCTTGGGTCCAGGGTACTTGTGGAGCGCCTCCTGCCAGCATCACACTCCGATCGCCCTGTACACTCCCATAGGAGGGGCCTCCTTGGGATACCATTGGTTAGGCACCATTGGCTGGTGGTCCCCAGGGCTAGGGCCTTTTCTGTGGGAGCGCCCGCCCTATGGAACCAGCTTCCCGTGGATCTCCGTTTGGCCCCTGTTCTCCGCTCCTTCCGCCAGGACCTAAAGACCTGGCTGTTTCAACAGGCTGGCCTGGACTGACCCGGAGGGGGGGAGGTTATTTTAATTGTTTTAATTTTTAACTGATTGTTTAGACTTGTATTTGTTTAATTTATTTTTATTGTAATGGTATGATATTTTTTAATGTTCGCCGCCCTGAGTCCTTAGGGAGAAGGGCGGCATACAAGTCTAATATTATTATTATTATTATTATTATTATTATTATTATTATTATTATTATTATTATTTTGGTCACCACAACATAAAAAAGATGTTGAGATTCTGGAAAGAGTTGCAGTGAAGAGCAACGAAGAGGATTAGGGGGCTGGAGGCTAAAATATATGAGGAATGGTTGCAGGAATATGTCTATTGAAAAAAAGGACTGGAGGGACATGGTAGCACTGTTCCAATATTTGAGGGGCTGCCATAAAGAAGAGGCAGTCAACCAACCAACTAATCAAGGAGAGAAACGATTTAGAACTAAGGAGAAATTTCCTGACAGAACAATTAATCAGCGGAAGAACTTGCCTCCAGAAGTTGTAAATACTCCAACACTGGAAGTTTTTAAGAAGAGATTGGACAACCATTTGTCTGAAGTGGTGTAGGGTTTCCTGCCTAGGCAGGGGGTTGGACTAGAAGACCTCCAAGGTCCCTTCCAACTATTCTATTCTATTCTATTCTATTCTATTCTATTCTATTCTTATTTTTCAAAGTACCAGAAGGCAAGACAAAAAATAAAAATGGAAACTAAACAAGAATAGAAGCAACCTAAAACTAAAGAAAAAATTTCTAATGGTGAGAGCAATTAACCAGTGGAACAGCTTGCCTTCAGAAATTGTAGGTCTTTCATCACTGGAGGCTTTTAAGAAAAGACTGACAGCCACTTGTCTTGAATGGCATAGGACCGTACCTCTGATTGTATTAAATACTTTGCCCTACTCCCTGACTCTTACCATTAGACTTGAGGAGCTTTATTAAATTTCTATTTAAAAAAAAAACAATATAAAAAACCAAGAAAAAAGAACAGTTTAAAAAATTGGGAAAAGGAAGATGCAAAGGAATAAAGAAAAATAGAAAAACTTCAAATTTTCTTCAGTGCAGTCACTAATACAAAATAGATTAAGCTTTTGGTCTAAAATTCTATATCAGGCAGTATTTTTGTATTCATAATTCTACTGGCCACAGTCTGGTCACCTTTTTCTCCCTCCTTGTTTCCATGGTCTACTTGAAAGAGCAATCCGAGTGAATAATGGCCCTTGATTTTCCATCCATCACAATTCATCATTAAGGCCAAGCTATAAAACAAGAGAACAGATGGCTTTCAACAGCTGGGATATTTTCTTCCACCCTCCGTGACTGTACTGTTTCCCCAGAAAATGCAGGAATAACGCAGTGCCCTTCTTTTTCCTATCCGGGTGAAACCCCTGAGCTCATTTCTCTTTCTGAACGACAAAATGGGACCCAAAACCATTTTTCTGCTGGAGTTCCTTTCCTAGAAATGCATCAGAAGGGGCCTTCATCTCCCTCCCACCAGTATCTTTGCATGTACGTATTTTTCAGCCTGTTTAAATACAGGTAGTGCACGACTTACCACCACAGTTGAGCCCAACATTGCCATTGCTAAGCAACACAGTGAGTTTTGCCCATTTTAGCACCTTTCTTGCCACAGCTGTTAAGTGAATCACTGCAGTTGTTAAGTAAATTACACGGTTGTTAAGTGAATCTGGCTTCCCCATTGACTTTGCTTGTCAGGAGGTTGCAAAGGGTGATCACATGACCCCTGGACACTGCAACCGTCATAAGTACATGCCAGTTGCCAAGCGTCTGAATTTTGATCACATGACCACGGGGATGCTGCCAGGGTCATAAGTGTGAAAAAAAATGGACCTAAGTCATTTTTCCCCAATGCCTTTGCAACTTCGAATGGTCACGAAGTGAATGGTTGTAAGTTGAGGACTATCTTACAGGTTTTAGATGTCCTGAAAAACCTACATTAGGAGAATAGGGTATGTGGGTACCCTATTTGCTGCTGGCACAGCCCTCTCAGTTTTGTGAAACAGTCTACTACAGGTAGTCCTCAAAATGTCCACCACAGTTGGGATCAGAATTATCGTTGCTAAGCAAGCAGTTGTTCAGTGAAGCATACCCAATTTTATGAACTTTTTTGCCACAGTTATTAAACAAATAGTTGGAAATGGTATAGGTTTTGGTGGGGTTGGACTAGAAGACCTCCAAGGTCCCTCCCAACTCTGTTATTCTGAAAGTTTGGGGACAGGAGATATATCTCTAAACCAGTGTTTCTCAACTATATAAATCTAAGTGCTATTGCTAATCATCTGCTGCTCTAGCAGATTTGAGTTTCCATCTCTCTTATCCTCCGTACCCTGATCTCAGATGGTAGATAAAAGAGCCTTGGTGGTGCAGGCTGTTAAATGCCTAGCACTTAAGTTCCAGCTGCCTGCAATTAGTGCAGGCTCGAATCCCACCAGGCTCAAGGTTGACTCAGCCTTCCATCCTCTCGGGGTAGGTAAATTGAGGACCCAAGATTGTTGGGGGCAATAAGCTGACTTTGTAAAAATGCCACTTAGTAATAAGCAGGCATATACAGTGGAATGAAGGCTATTGCTGAGCGCATTGTAAGCTGCCCTGAGTCTTCGGAGAAGGGCGGCATATAAATGTAATTAAAAAAAAACAAAACCCTTCCATCATGAGAATCTGCCTCCTTATGCCAGCTTCAATTATGGGTTGGTTAGAATTTGTTTCTTACTTACTTCTTTTTGATCTTGCCTCAGATTTCTTTTGATCGATTGGTTTTCATTTCTCTTTCTTGTCGCTGCCTGTGATAAAAATCACAAAAAAATCTAAGAGGGCCACCTTTATCTCTAGAAGAAAGGATTTTGCTGGCTGAGGAATTCTGGGAGTTGAAGTCCACACATCATAAAGACGCCAAGGATAAGAAACACTGCTTTAGATACCAATTTTGCTTTGTATCTTTCCATCGCTCCCGCTCCCACACACCCCTCTCCAATCTAAGATACTCTTGAATCGTTTTATTCATTATTTATTTATTTATTATTTAGACTTGTATGCCACCCCATCTCTGAAGACTCGGGGCGGCTCACAATTAAAACCAAAACACAACAATAAATTAATTTAAAACAATATTAAATAATCACAAGTCTAACTTAAGTTAAAACCCCAGTATACCGTTTAAAATTTAACACCCCCCCCCAGGAGATCAGCCCAGCCCAGCCTGTTCGAATAGCCAGGTTTTCAGGTTGTGGCGGAAGGTGCGAAGGTCAGGGGCCAGGCGGAGCCCCAGGGGTAGTCGATTCCATAGGGCGGGAACTGCCACAGTGTAGGCCCATCCCCGGGGCGCTGCCAGCCGACATTGACTTGCCGATGGCACCCGGAGAAACCCCTGTCTGTGTGCTCGAACAGGGCGGTTGGTAATCGATATCGGCAGGAGACGCTCCCTCAAATATCCCGGACCCATGCCGTGTAGGACTTTGAATGTTAATACTAAAACCTTGAATCTCACCCGGAGGGCAACTGGCAACCAATGCAAGTCGTGCAGGAGGGGTGTAACATGGGAGTATCAGGGAACCCCCATCACCACCCGCGCGGCTGCATTTTGACTCCAATTACAAAATTTCTAGTCTGGTATTGATATTACTAATTGAGATTTCTAATCCTAACGTATTTGCAGGATTGCTGAAATGCTGTGGGCTGTGATCCTGCCTTTAGATTGCTAAATCTGTAGGACACCATCTTTAGCAGAGAAGGGAAGGTGGGGATTGACAACAACAACCAGGACTTCTGGATCACAAACGGCTCCTGGCATATAGCAACAAGGAACATTTTTCAGGGTTATTTTTCTCCCAAGCCACCCAGGATGCTGGGTGATGTATGGTTAGCGGCTGGACTGGCGACTGTGGTGTTATCTTTCCCCCCAGGAATTCAGTAGGCCTTGCTGCTGGGATGACATTTACGTCTCGCTGGCTGACCTTTGAAGTCAGGAGCATTGTTTAAAATCTCATTAATGTCACTCCGTAATATAGGGAAGAGAAATGCTTTCTTGGGCCAGGTTGGGTCCGCAGAGGGGGAACACATAACAAAATGGCGTGTGAAATCTTTGATTCCTTTGTGCGGCTAAAAAAGCAGCTTTCATTTGTAACTGTGGAAAGAGGGAGTTCTAAATAGATAGGGTAAAATGGGTGGAAGAAGCCATCCATTTGTTGTGGTTCGCCGGCAGCAGGTGTGGATGGCTGAGTTCTTGGAGAGCGAGGAGTCAGATGAGGGGCCTGCGTGTGAGGCAGGGATGGGGCCAGGACCATCAGGGAGTGGAATGCTGCCTTTGGAGATTGTGGAGGCTGGCAGCAGTGATGAAGAGGCCCCCGAGGAGCCTGTGCCCAGTGCGTGTGCGTGCAGGGCTGCTCGAAGGAAAGAGCAGCTGCAGCAGCACAGGTGACTCGGGAGTAAGGCTGCAAGGTAATGGCCCCTCCCTTAAGAGATAAAAGCCAGCTGAGAAACCGGAGTTCTTTGCAGAAAGCAAAGAAGTTTTTGCACTCAAGCCTTGTGGATGTTTGGACTATCTTGGTTGGTGTTTGGAGTCTCTTTGTGTTTGAAATATTTCTTAGCAACTTTTATCTTGGCCGCCTTGCAAAATCTTGGCAAGGCTTGTTCTTATCAGAGACAATTAATTTTAATAGTCTTTTAACGGTGAAATAATGGAATTCCCAAAGAATCATTAAAAGGTTTTGCTGCTACCTCTGTTTCATGTTTGTTTCCTTGGAACAAGGTCTGGGTCAGAACACCATACCTTTGATGCTGCCCTCCTTTCTTCTTGAGATAAAGACGGCCCTCTTAGATTTTTCGTGATTCTTATCAGGGGCAGCGATAAGAAAGGGAAAGGAAAATCAATCGATCAAAAGAAATCTGAGGTAAAATCGAAAAGAAGTAAGTAGAGACAAATTCTAATCAACCCATAATTGAAGCTGGCATAAGGAGGAAGATACTCATGACGGAAGGGGTTTATCTACGATCTGAGATCAGGGTACGGATGATATGAGGGCTTTTTATGGCCCTTACAGGTGAAAACTCAAATCTTTTTTTAAAATTACATTTATATGCCGCCCTTCTCCAAAGACAATTTTTGGGGATACAACCCAATGTGCTCAGCAATAGCCTTCATTCCATTGCATATGCCTGCTTATTACTAAGCGGCATTTTTACAAAGTCAGCTTATTGCCCCCAACAATCTTGGGTCCTCAATTTACCTACCCCGAGAAGATGGAAGGCTGAGTCAACCTTGAGCCTGATGGGATTCAAGCCTACAGTAATTGTAGACAGCTGGATCTTAAGAGCAGGCATTTAACAGCCTGAGCCACCAAGGCTCTGCATCACCAATCTGCTACAGTAGCAGAGGAATAGCAAAAGGAATAGCCCTTAGACTTATATATCGCTTCACAGTGCATTACAGCCCTCTCTAAGCGGTTTACAGAGTCAGCATGTTGCCTGCAACAATAAATAAAGAAGATAGAGGAACCCCAACAGGGAGAAAGGAAAATATCAACCTTTTCAGGACTGGTTACTCGAGTCCAAGTATAGCAATAGCGCTTAGACTTATATACCACTTCATAGTGCATGCAGCACTCTCTACGTCATGGGTGTCAAACTTGAGTGTGTCATGTGATGTAGCGTGACTTTTTTGCCTTTGTGGAGCCCGGGTAGGCGTGGCCTGCGCATGATGCATCTGGCCCACGGGCTGCCACTTTGACAGGCCTGCTTTATTTACATGGTTTACAGAGTCGGTATACTGTCCCCAACAATCCGGGCCCTCATTTTACTGACCTTGGAAGGATGGAAGTTTGAGACAACCTTGAGCCGGTCGAAGGTTAAACTCCAGGCTGTGGGGAGAGTTTGCCTGCAATGCTGCATTCTAACCACTGTGCCACCAGGGCTCTTGAGTCCAGGAAATACAGAATGCAGAATTCAGAATAATGGAGTTGGAAGGTACCTTGAAGGTGTAGTCCAACTCCCTGCTCAACCAGGAAGCCCTATACTATTTCAGACAAATAGATGTCCAATCTTTTCTTGAACACCTCCAGTGATGGAGCAGCCATAACTTTTGGAGGCAAATTGTTCCACTGATTAATTATTCTAACTATTGGGAAATTTCTCCTTAGTTCTAGTTTGGTTCTCTCCTGGATTAATTTCCATCCATTACTTCTGGCTTAGTAATAAGCAGGCATATACAATGGAATGAAGGCTATTGCTGAGCACACTGGGTTGTATCCAAAAAAAATTGTAAGCCGCCCTGAGTCTTCGGAGAAGGGCGGCATATAAATGTAATTTAAAAAAATCCTTTCCCCCCAATCTCACCAACTATTTCTCTGCCAGTCAAGCTCATTGCCTGTTTTAAACCACAGCTCAGGATGAATGCTTGCCAAGGCAGAATGGAAGGGCAGAAGTCTTTGCAAAGGCATTTAGCACTTCCCACTCACATTCCACTTTTCCCCAAAAGTCATGTCCTCCCTTAACACACACACACACACGCACACGCACACGCACACACACACACACACACACACACACACAGAGAAATCATTTTTACATGATTTAAAAAGCATAGGTGGCACCAGGAGTCTGGGCAGGGGGAAGGGAATCGCACCCTTTCATGTGTCCTTTGACCCTGAGCCGATGCCAAATAACACTTTTCAAAGGCAAATTGTAGCTGAGCTTTTTATTGTTTTATGGCTTTCAAACCAATGACAAAAAGGTAAAAAAGAGAGTATTATGATTAAAAAAAATGCATACATTGTCACTGAAAAGAAAACCATAGAAAACGTTTTTTAAAGTAAAAAAGATACAACAAAGGAAACATTAAAAAGGGCAGGTAGTCCTCGACTTATGACCACAATCGAGCCCAAAATTTCAGTTGTTAAGTGAGGCGTTTGTTAAGTGAGTTTTGTCCCATTTTACGACTTTACTTGCCATAGTTGTTAAGTGAATCACCACATTTGGTAAGTTAGTAACCTGGTTACTGAACCTGGCTTCCCCATTGACTTTGCTTGTGAGAAGGTTGTTATGTATGTAGGTTTAAATGTTATTGGTTTATTTGAACTGGTCTTGTAAAATGTCAAATGGTATTGGTTTAAATAGTGCGGGAAGAAACCCTGCACTCCCATTGGCTAGCAGCTACGGCTGCAGGCTATAAGAAGCAGCCGTAGCCTTACCCGGATGGGTCCATTCGAGCTGTTGTCATTAATAAAGCCTTTTGCTGAACTCCTCGCGTCTGACTCTTCATGCAAACTTAACAAAGGTCGCACACATTACGTTGGGACATAGCAACCATCACAAATACAAGTCAGTTGCCAAGCATCCGAATTTTGACCACGTGATCATGAGGATGCTGCAAAGGTTGTAATGGTGAAAAACGGTCATAATTCACATTTTTCAGTGCTGTTGCGGTTACTAAATGAATTATTGTAAGTTGAGGACTACTTCTATAATGTATCATTATAACAGTAAAATAGCGAACTTAGTGGCAGAAGCTCCAAATTTGATGGCACATGATAAATTAATTCACTGGGAAAGAAACTGCAAGTCCTTGCAGTCATCGAAGGCATTTGAATTTTATTTGATATATGGCATCTTAGTTAGGAAACTTACAGAGAATTGGGTCTTATGTTCTGTGACACCATCAAAGATGTAAGACAATTTGACATCTCCAAAATATACTCTGTAGGGTCTCTTCATCCTCTATGTGTGTGTGTTTGTGTGTGTGTGTGTATAAGGATTCCTGATACTACTTTTGTGGGAAACAAATAAATGTGGAAGGGTTTTTTAAATTCAAAGTGGCCCCAATTTTATTATATAAAACCGGTTTCACATGACTTTTGAGACATATCTGAATTTTTCAATGATCAGTTTCCAAAATGGGATTTGATATTTATTTTTGGCATTTATAAAGTGTCGTATGGAATCTGACAGGGGTGCCTCAATCCGAAAAGATTATCAACACCAGTTTGCTCTGGAAAAGACATTCTTCTAGCTGTGTGTTATTTCAAATCACAGCCTTCTGAGTGCGGTTCAGATGCACTATTGGAACTTATCCAAGGATAAATGAAAAAAGCAGAGCATAAGAGAGGAGAATTTGTAAAACGTAAAAGAGGTAAACCTGAATTTTTTTTCTGTCCGGCTCAATTTGAAATGGATATTTCCTGTTCCACCTGCTTCTTACAATCTTCCCATCTTTTTTTCATTCAGCTGCAGTTGCCACATGCAAGGAAAATCTTCTCTTCACAACTGTGCATTGTATAGTGGCCTCTTTATGAAAGTCCTGGAAACAGTTGTCATGTCTTCTCTGGTTCAATGTGGGAGATCTTTGAAACTGGCTAAGATTAAATGGAAACTAATCAAGGAGCGAACCAGCCTGGAACTAAGGAGAAATTTCCTGTCAGTGAGAACAATTAACTAGTGGAATGACTTGCCTTCAGAAGTTGTGGGGGCTCCATTATTGGAGGTTTTTTAAAAAAAGATCGGACAATCATTTGTCTGAAATGGTATAGGATCCCCTGCTTGTGCAGCGGGTTGAACTAGAACAGTGGTGTCAAACTCACGTTGTCATGGTGGCGTCATGTGATGTATCGTGACTTCCCCTTTGCTAAACGGGATGTGGGCATGGCCAGTGCATGATGCATTTGGCCTGTGGGCCACAAGTTTGACACCCCTGAACTCCAAGGTCCCTTCCCACACTGTTATTCTGTACTACTACAGTTGTGTTGGGAGCACTGAAGTTCTTCCGGGTTGAAACGATTGAATGGTGACATCACATGTTGCCTGCAGGATATCCATTTGGAGGCTTCTTTCATGTCCCTGTTAAGTTGCCCATTGAAGTGGTACCCATTTATCTACTTGTGGTCACCTGCTTTTGAACTGCAGGAGCTGGATCGTGTGACGGGAGCTCACCCCATCCTGCGCCAGCAACCGGGTTTCGAACATGAGCCTGCCAATTGTCAGCCCAGCATCCTAACCTTGTGAGCCACAGTGCTCCCTTGGTTATTCTGTTAAATGTTTGCACATCTTCAGTATGTTGAGAATAAGAGATCCAGTCACTAGGAGCTTAGAATTTGATCCAAATGTGTGGTTGCCACCTTTCTTCAAGATACATACCCTAAAAGGAGCATGTGCATCTCCATGCATGTATCTCCAAAGTTATCACAGAAAGTCAGCTTTGTGAGGTAGTTCAGACAAGAAGCCCATCCAGAAGTACTGTTATGTATGCAGGTTTAAAGTCATTGGTTTAGTTTGAACTGTTCTTGTAAAATGTAAGAAATGATTGGTTTAAAAAGTGCGGGAAAACCCTGCACTCTGATTGGCTGGCAACTGCGGCTGCTGGCTATAAGTAGCAGCCGCAGCCCAGCCAAAGTGGGTTCGTTCTGAGCTGTAGTCACTAATAAACAAAGAGCTTGAAGCACTCCGCATCTGTCTCTTCATGCAAACTTAACAAGTACTAATTCTGTTTTAAGATTACATTAACAGAACCTTACAAGTCTGAAAATATAGTTCTCCTCATATACCTTTTTATAGCATAGTAAGGGTCCCTTTTGAGATGTTTGTCATACCCCCTTTTCTTCTGTGGCGTCACCTGCCTCTTATCTGTCTGTTCCCCTGGCTCTGTTCCTGGCTGTTCATCCTGTCTCCCAAGCTCATTATCACCTATTGTTATAGGTAGTCCTTGACTTGACCATCACTTAGTGAGCATTTGAAGTTACAATGGACCTATCTAGGGAATACTTATGACCTGGATTTAAAATTCCATCAGTCAATCCCACGCACCCTGGGTCATGTATCTGCATGTTGGACGCTGTCATGCCCCTGTCAGAATCTGAGTCGGAGGAGAAAGCCAAACAGCTGACAGGGAGTGGGAGTGTGGCTCCGTTGGCTGTGGAAGAAACTGGGGAAAGGCAAAGTCCGGCTGGGCAGAGCAGGGGAGAGGTAGAGCAAGGGAGAGGGAATTCAGAGGAAGACCCAGGCCCACCCCCTCTTCATCCTAGAGCACGCAGGGCGGAATGGAGAAGAGAGCAGTGTGGGTTGTGTGGCTTACGGGGTGAGGAAAGGGCCCTGATTCCCTTCATTAGCTGCAGCTGGGAACACAGTGTATAAAAAAGGGAAACTGCGTGCAGCAAGCTGTTGGGAGCAAACGTGACTTTATCTTGTATCGTCCTGGCTTATCTGTGTTTCTGGCATCTTCCTAACTGTGTGAGTTTTGCTGTGCTTTCAAGTCTGAAATTCCTGCTCCTGCCCTGCCAAACTAATTACTTCAGCTTGGTTTGTTTGGATTTGTAGTTACAATTTGTATGTACCTTGTTTTGGACTGAATTTTCTACAGTGAAAGGCTGTTCCTGGGAGAGTTTTTCTCCAGCCCGAAGGTAACCTGGACACTGGGGACAAAGTTGGAGATAATAAAGGGACTCTTCTTGTTTATTTGACCGTGTTGCCTTTGTGCTACGCCCCAGATCATCACAGATGCCTGGCAGCCAAACTGCATTTACAGCCATTTGAAGCATCCTGTGTTTACATGACCGCATTTTATAACAATTTTGCTAAAACCCACCATTCACTTCTGGGTTTTGGCAAAGCTGGCTCATAGCAAACCATGGGTTTGCTGTTTATTATTAGCCAAAATGTGTTTATTATTAGCTAGGATCTCTTGTTGCTGGCCCCAAAATGTGTAATGCCCAAATCTTTAGCTGCTTCCTCTTCTTCCGCTACTATGTTTTGGGAAGTTTGGAAGGGTTAAAGGACAAAAGGAGGGCCTTAAAAGCCCTGGAAGGCTTAAAACCGTGCATCCTTTAAAAACCATTCCGCTGAAATTTCTTGGAAGAGCAGCTTAAGACATAACCCTGCAAAACTTGCTGGGCATGTGTGGTCTTGACCAAGAAGCTCACCCGATCCTGCAAAACCAGGAGTGGGTTGTTTGATTTCAACACCTAAGAAAAGGCCTGTTTCCTGGGTTTGCACAATGCATAATTACTTTAGAGAACCTCCTGCCACAAAATGAGCATGTTGGTTCCTGGTGGTTTGTTCAAAGAATAGGGCTAATTCATGGTGTATCAGCCTGTAGTTAGGGCTGGCCATAGCAACATTACTTGAATACAGTTGTGGATCTCTAATTGCTACATACTACACAGCAATTGAAGGAAACAGACGACCGAATCATGTCAGAGCATGTGCTTTTTCCTCCCTAAGAGCATTTGACTGATTCTTGCCTTAATAAGAACCGCAAAAAAGAATAGAATAGATTTGGAAGATATCTCAGAGGTCTTCCAGTCGAATTCCCTGCTCAAGCAGAAGACCTTATACCCTTTCAGACAGGTGACTGCCCAATCTTTTCTTAAAAGCCTCCAGGACTTCTGAAGGCAAAGCTGTTCCACTGGTTAATTGTCCTCACTGTTAGGAAGTTTCTCCTTAATTCCAGGTTGCTCCTGTGAGATGTAAAACCCGAATTATTCAATGCTCACAACACAGAAACAGGTCTGGTTCACAATTCAAAGGTTTATTACAGAAAATAAGTGTTTGCAAACGGGCCTACAAGTCCCTTTCAAAGTGGATTGGGTACAAGAAGAGCAAGCTTCCATATTCAAACAATACATTTTATACCCTTGCACAGAACACGCCACGCCTAAGAGGCCCTCCCCACACTCCCTTATTCTCTATATCCTAAAGTCAGATAAAGTGTAAGCTTGAGGGTCAGCATGACATGGTTTTCTGTGTGTTTTTTTTAATTCACATTTATATGCTGCCCTTCTCCGGAGACTCAGGACGGCTTACAATCTTTGGAGCACAACCCAATGTGCTCAGCAATGGCCTTCATTCCATTGTATATGCCTGCTTATTACTAGGGCTTTTGCCCCCCCCCCCAGCGGCATTTTTACAAAGTCAGCTTATTGCCCCCAACAATCTTGGTGGCTCAGGCTGTTAAATGCCTGCTCTTAAGATCCAGCTGTCTACAATTACTGTAGGCTCGAATCCCACCAGGCTCAAGGTTGACTCAGCCTTCCATCCTCTCGGGGTAGGTAAATTGAGGACCCAAGATTGTTGGGGGCAATAAGCTGACTTTGTAAAAATGCCGCTTAGTAATAAGCAGGCATATACAATGGAATGAAGGCTATTGCTGAGCACACTGGGTTGTATCCCAAAAAATTGTAAGCCGCCCTGAGTCTTCGGAGAAGGCCGGCATATAAATGTAATTAAAAATTAAAAAAAAAATCTTGGGTCCTCAATTTACTTACCCCGGGAGGATGGAAGGCTGAGTCAACCTTGAGCCTGGTGGGATTCGAGCCTGCACTAATTGCAGGCAGCTGGAACTTAAGTGCTAGGTGTTTAACAGCCTGCACCACCAAGGCTCTGTTTCAGTGTCTTATCTTGTTTCACTGCTGGGCTTTACCTTGGGAGGATGTCCCTTATAACAGTGTATCATGTACTTGTAACTGAACACATTTTAGGTTTTAGGGTGGGGTTTTTATACAGAAAAAGAAAAAGAGGAAGCTAACAGAAAAGCATCAGAAAGGGCAAAGAAGAAACTTCTAGTCTAACTACATAAAAATTCCATTATAAAAGAGGAACTTATAATTCTTTTCTCTCACTTCTCTCCTTGATTAGTTTCCATCCATTGTTTCTTGTGTTGCTTTCTGGTGCTTTGGGAAATAAGTTGACCCCCCTCTTTTTTGTGGCAGAATAACAGAGTTGGAACTGGAAGGGATCTTGTAGGTCATCTAGTCCAATCCCCTGCCCAAGCAGGAGACCCTACTAGACCATTTCTGACAGATGGAGATCCAGTCCCTTCTTGAAAACTTCCAATGATGAAGCTTCCAAAGGCAAAGCTGCTCCATTGGTTGATTGTTCTCACTGTCAGAAAATGTATCCTTATTTCTAGGCTGAATGTCTCCTTGTTCAGTTTCCATCCATTATTCCTTGTCTGGCCTTTAGGTGCTTTGGAAAACAGATTGACCCCCTCCTGTCTGTGGCAGCCCCTCAAATATTGGAAGACTGCTTGTTAAGTTTGCATAGAGAGACGAGACGCAGAGTGCTTCAGCTCTTATTTATTGTGACTTCAGCTCAGAACGGACCCGAATGGCTCAGCCGCGGCAGCTATTTATAGCCGGCTGCCGCGGCTGCCAGCCAATCAGAGTGCAGGGTTTTCCTGCACTTTTACAACCAATGATTTCAAACACTTTACAACAACAACCAATCATTTCAAACTCTGCATACATAACACTGCTATCATGTCTCCCCTGGTCCTTCTCTTCACTAGACTAGCCAGGCCCAGTTCCTGCAACCGTTCATTGTATGTTTTGGCCTCCAGTCCTCCAATCATCTCGGTTTGCTGTTCTCTGCACTCTTTCTACAGTCTCAACATCTTTTTTATAGTGTGGTGATCAAAACTGGTTATGCTAGCTGGATGTTTGCTGCCCCCAATTGCTACCCTCTTCTACCTATTTTATCTGTTTCGGGATCCTACCCGCCATCCGATTTCCCTCCAAGGTGAGAAAACGCAACAGATTTTTGAGAGTGTCTTTATGCAGTGCCAGAATTAGGAGCAGGGACAAACTTCTTTCATCCCAGAATAACTACTCTGCTTTCTCATAACAGAGTGACTGATAAGCCAGGAATGATATGAAGGCAAGGTCAAGGGGTGTGTGTGTGTGGAAGAATAAACATTTGAATCTGTCACAATTAAGTGCAAGTGGCATGCGGCCTTTGTTACAAGCTGGAACCAATGGAGTTTCACATATGCCAGGGCAAGAGGCTGCACAGAGAGTCAGGGTATGTATTTTTCCCCTTTCCTTTGACTCTTGGCCCTTGGAGTGATTTAAT
Organism: Naja naja; assembly: GCA_009733165.1. Taxonomy (NCBI): domain Eukaryota; kingdom Metazoa; phylum Chordata; class Lepidosauria; order Squamata; family Elapidae; genus Naja; species Naja naja. The sequence goes on from CM019149.1 coordinate 31,866,556, forward strand.
AATTTGCTAGCAAGCTCGCCTGGTTTCTGTACTCATCCAACTCTGGGTAATGGTTAATTTCTAAGAGGTCCCTTGAGGTTTTGTTTGTTTGCAGCCTGAAGTTTTTTTTCTGTAGAAAATCCAGAGTGTTTGTCCTGGATAACCCAGGAACTAACCACAGAATGATGGCTTTTGGTTGTTTGTTTATTTCTTGTCCTTGAGGATTGGTATGAAGGTGCATAGGGAGCAGGAGCAAGCAACCAGATCCACACCGCAAAATCCAAGTTGACTACTTGATTGTATTCCACCTATAATACAAGAATCTCTCCACTGCTCGCCCTGTCTTGGGAATAAAAACAAATATGAAGGTTTCCCCTGGCTAGTTGTGCCCAACTCTAGGGGGCTTATCTCTGTTTCCAAGTCCAAGGAGCCAGTGTTGTTGGAAGATGCTTCCATGGTGATGTAGCTGGCATGACTACAGGTAGTCCTCAACTTAACGACCACAACTGAGCCCAAAATTTTGTGGTTAAGTGAGAAATTTGTTAAGTGAGTTGGCTCCATTTTATAACTTTTCTCACCTCATTTGTTAAGCGAACCACTGCAGTTCCTAAATGACTCAAATGGTTGATAAGGGAATCTGGCTTCCCCCATTGACTTTGCTTGTCGGAAGGTCGCAAAAGGGGAATCAGGAGACCCCAGCACACTGCAACCATCATAAGTGTGAGTCAGTTGCCAAGCCTCTGAATGCAGATCACATGACCATGGGTCATGAATGGCTGTAAGTTGAGAACTACCTGTACTGTTCTTTATTCCTTCTTCATTCAAAAATGCGTCCTGTTTTTAATTCTGTGGAAACATTTCTGCCATTAAAAACTACAATGAAATGAACAGCGGTGGGATTCAATTTTTTTTACTACCGATTCTGTAGGCATGACTTGGTGGGCATGGCAGGGGAAGGATACTGTAAAATCTCCAGTCAGAGGTGGTATTTGCTGGTTCTCTGAACTAGTCAAAATTTCCGCTAGAGGTTCTCCAGAATTGGAGAGAACCTGCTGAATACCATCTCTGGAAACGAAACAAAATGAAATGAAATGAAATGAAATGAAATGAAATGAAAAACAAAACAAAACAAAACAAAACAAAACAAAACAAAACAAAACAAAACAAAACAAATCCTTACTTTAGAAACCATAGTGGCTAGGTTCACACAACTCACAAATCCAAAGTGCAGCAAAAGCACATTAGGGCTTCGTGCACTGTGTCCACCTGCAAGGCCTGTGACAACAGGTGTGGAAAATCCCCCCTCCCCCCCCAAATATTGCAGAAACAAAAGCATTTTGAAGAAGAAATTTCTTGGGATTAGGAGCGCCCTCAGGTAGGTCCAGCCAGGACCGAATTCGCTTGGCGGGCCGATCAGAACAGTGCCCGATTGTTATGTCATGGGCACAGAATGCGGTTGAGCGAAACCCTGATGGTTTTACCTCCACACTGCAAAGCTTTGTTGCAGCCCCCCCCCAGAACCTCCCCTCCCCCATGGGCAGATGTCAATTTCTGAGCTGGTTTGAGAGAAACCTTTCTGTGTTTGCACATAGCTCACATTTTTTGGGCACATTGCAGTTGTCTCTGTGGATCTATGGAAACAAATATTTGCTCTTTCTGAAAGGAGCAAGGCAAGATAGTTATCAAGCAGAGCTTTGGGGCTGACGTTGTCTCAAGATCTGGAGTGATCTGGAAACGCTTACAGAGCTTTTTCTGATTGCTAGGAATTATCTCTCTTCAGTTATAATCTCCTGGTGATTTGAAAAGCATTTCTGGAATATTTCTGCCTTTAAAAAAAAAATCTATATTTCTTCCTTGCTATCCTGAAGTGTTAGTTATTGGGTTCGTGATTTAGAAGCCACTATCAACACACCCCAATCAATATCTAAAAAGCCACTTACAACAGACACTATAAATACCACACACAGAACAGCACACGCTCTGCTAGAGAGAAGTTCCCAGAAGATGGGCTCTAGCATGAGTCCAAAAGCTCAGAAGACAAAAACTTCTGGTCCCGGTCACCGACTCAGATAGGATCCTGCAACTTCATCCTGGGACAGTTGTATACAGGCCTTCATTCGTGTTGGGTTTGTTATGTATGTAGGTTTGAATGTCATTGGTTTAGTTTGAATTGTTCTTGTAAAATGTCAAATAGGATTGGTTTGAAAAGTGCGGGAAAACCCTGCACTCTGATTGGCTGGCAACTGCGGCTGCTGGCTATAAGTAGCAGCCGTAGCCCAGCCAAGATGGGTCCATTCGAGCTGTAGTCACTAATAAACTCTTCACTGAAGCTCTTCGCGTCTGACTCTTCATGCAAACTTAACAGGGTTCATGCTTTGTGTTCTGACCCATGCCCTTTTCCAACAAATCAAACACAATCCAAAAGGAACAAACCTTGTAATGCTTTTACAAAATAATTAGCTGTGATAAGCACAAGCCTTGCCAAACTGTGCAAGACTTGCCAAAAGGTAACAGACAAGAAATAATTTGCAATACAAGAATCTTCAAATACAGACTCAGGATACTGGAATGTCCACGAGGCTGGAGTATCAAAATGCCTTTGCCTTCTGCAAAGTATGTTCGTTTCACAGCTGGCTTTTATCTTCTTGAAGGAGGGGCCATTACCTTGCAGCCTTACTCCCGAGTCACCTGTGCTGTTGTAGCTGCTCTTTCCTGCGAGCAATCCTGTGCGCACGCGCACTTGGCACAGGCTCCTCGGGAACCTCCTCATCACTGTTGCCAGCCCCCCCAATCTCTGAAGGCAGCAGTCCACTCCCTAATGGTCCTGGCCCCTCATCTGAGTCCTCACTCTCTTCAGCCATCTGCACCTGCTGCCGGCTAACCACAACACTTTGTCATGTTAATGTACAATCTGGGCTAAGTGCCAGCACCCAGAATGCAATGAGCTCCCCCCTCCCCACACCCCCTGCGCATGCCCGCACAATCCCTACCTCCACCCCCTTACCTGCACTGCGCCTTACAGCTGATTTTTTGGTTGGTTTGAAGCCTTTTTCGGCCTCCCAGAGGCTTGGAAAAAGCCTCTGCAAGGCTTTTCAGGCCAAATTATAGGCCCATTTCCAGTATTACAGGAAGTGATGAAATGGGCCTATAATTTGACCTGAAAAGCCTTGCTTTTTCCAAGCCTCAGGGAGGCCAAAAAAGGCCTCAAACCAGCTGAAAAAAAAATCAGTTGTGAGGCGTGTGCATGCACAGTGAGGTAAGTTTGCCTGCGGCTCACATGCCAGCACAAATGGCTCTGCATGCCACTTGTGGCACGCGTGCCATAGGTTCGCCATCACAGCCCTATACCATTTCAGACAAATGGTTGTCTAATCTCTTCTTCAAAACTTCCAGTGTTGGAGCATTCACAACTTCTGGAGGCAAGTTGTTCCACTGATTAATTGTTCTCACTGTCAGGAAATTTCTCCTTAGTTCTAGGTCCTTCATTGCTTCTTATCCTATCCTAGACACCAACCTGTAGTGAGATTTTGCTGTTCCCAGGTTCTCACACAAGAGATTCTCAACCTACAACCATTTACTTAGCAATCTTTTGAATTAACAATGGCACTGAAAACAGTGACTTGCTCTTGGTCCTCCCACTTATGACTGTTGCAGCATTCCTATGATCATGTAATAACAATTTGGGTGCTTGGCAACCGGCATGCATTTATGATGGCTGCGGCATCCCTGAGTTGCATGATTGCCATTTACAACTTTCCCAGGTAGCTTCTGACAAACAAAGTCAATGGGGGAAGCCGGGTTCACTTAACAATTGTGTGATTCACTTAACAATCGTGGCAAAACGTTTGTAAAATCGGGCACGTCTCATTTAACAACCACCTTGCTTAGCAACAGAAATTCTGGTCCCAATTGTGGTTGTAACATTCAAAGACCATCTGTAATGTCTTACTGTAGATTTGTAACATTCTGTAGGACTGGCGATTTTGTGATCGTGACCGATTGTCCAATGCTACAGCACTTAAAAACAAGCTGAATTATGTGGTGTCCACTTTTACAGCCCCACTTCAAGATCCGTAGACACTTCCCTCATAATACTTGCGCTCAGGTACCCCAAGACCTTCTTTTAGACTGGCGGTCCCTAACCCCCAATCTGTGGACCAGCACCGGTCAGCAGCATGTTAGAAACCGGGCCACGCAAACACGCGAAGCCCCGGGTGGCACACAAAACCACGCTCCCCCCTCTGGTCAATTAAAAAAAAAAACCCTCTCTCCATAGAACCGGTCCATGGAGTCCAAAAGGTTGGGGATCACCGTTTTAGACGCACCACACAAAATCGCTGGATCTTTCTTTCACAAGATCGTAGGCGTCCAATCGTATTGTCTAGGACAGTGATGGCTAACCTTTTCGGGATTGAGTGCCCAAAGCGTGCGCACGTGCCTGAACTCTCAAAATGCAATGTGCCCCCCCATATATGTGTGACACTCCCACATGCACACACCGCATGTGTGCATGGCCCTTGTGCATGTGCCCCACCCCCACACATGTGTGCAGGACCCCCCCGCATGCCCCCTGCCCCCCGCGCATGCACGGCAGAGACTCGAAGGCCAGCTGGTTGGTGGAAGGCACGCGCGCATGCATTTCAAAACTGAACTAGGGCGACAGCTTGCGTGCCATCAGAGAGGGTGCTGCGTGCCACCTCTTGGCATGCATGCCACAGGTTCCCCATCACGAGTCTAGGATGATTTGGTCAGAAACTGGGAGAAGCAGAGCTTCCTTTGGCTGAAGAAAGGCCAGAAACAAAGAACCAAGGCAGCTGAAGTCTGAGTGACAGGAAATCGATGCTTTATCTGTCCGTGTATCCATCTTGGCTCCAGTCAAGGCATTTGTACCTTATTGTGTGGAGCAGATCAGCAGAACCCAAAGCCTAGTTTCTGTGTTTGTGTGTGTGTGTGTGTGTGTGTGTGTGTGTGATGGCTCCAGCAAAAGCGAAAACCACGATGATCAGCAGGTTTAGAAGCTTCCATCCTGGTCAGGACTTTATCCAGTTTAAGCTTTGTAGGTTAATTTCTATTAAGATCCTCCAGAGGAATCGAAGTGATTTGAACGTTGTGAAGGGAAGTGCTCCATGTCGGCTAGGATAAGAGGCATCAGGAGAAAGCTGCAAAATACTCCGCAAGACAAAAAAGCCCCCCGCCCCCGCATCTGGTCCAGCATCTTGTTTTTCACAAGGACCAGCTAGATCAGGCATGTCCGAAGTCCGGCCCAGGGGCCAATTGCAGCCCATTTTCAAATTTTGAGCGGCCCGCAGCCTCTTCTCCCCTCTGGCTGGTGTTTTTCCTTTCACCACACAGCAGTTCCTGTGAATGCCAGGCTGAATGGTCGGCCCCCACACATTTTCACCTCACCAAATCTGGCCCTCCTTGCAAAAGTTTAGACACCCCTAAGCTAGATGATACCCGGGAGGATTTAGGAGCCCTGGACCACCGTTTCTTCCACTGCGGCCTGAAGACTTGGTTTTTTCAGCAAGCAGGCCTGGACTGAAGTGAAGTGGGGTGGGTTTTCAATTGTATTTTATACTAAGTTTTACTGGTTTTTAGATTTTATTGGGCTTGGGGTTTAATTATGTTTTAATTAATTAATTTTGTATTGTATAATTTTTTATATTGTGAGCCGCCCTGAGTCCCTAGGGAGAGAGGGTGGCATACAAGTCCAATAAATTTGAATTTGAATTTCATGCTCCTACCCTTGGCCATGCAAACAGTGAGAAAACAAATGGTGTTTGGGCAAATGGGCTTCTATTTTGGTGTTGATAGAGTTCAGAATGATGTTGATAGATTACGGGTAAAGTTTGGTTTACAACCCTTTGTTTAGTGACTGTTCGAAGTTATAACGGCACTGAAAAAGTGGCTTATTTCACTCTTATGACCCTGGCAACTTCCTCATGACCATGTGATCAAAATTAGGACACTTGAACAACTGTATTTATGACGGTTGAAGTGTCTCAGGGATCATGTGATCGCCTTTTGCGACTCTTCTGACGTGCGAAGTCAATGGGGAAGCCAGATTCATTTAATAACTACTAGCTTAAACAACTGCAGTGATTCACTTAGCAATGGGGGCAAGAAAGGTCGTAAAATTGGGCAAAACTCACTTAAGTTGTTAGCAACATAAAATTTGGGCTCAATTGTGGTCATGAGTCGAGTGCTACCTGTATGTAGTTATCTAATACAATTATTACACAAGTACATATACAGGTTGTGCTGGACTTACAAGAGTTCATTTAGTGACCGTTCAAAGTTACAACGGGACTGAAAAATGTGACTTATGACCATTTTCAATACTTACAACTGATGCAGCTTCCCCATGTTCATGTGATTTACATTCAGACACTTGGCAAATGACTCTGTTCTGACCCAGACCTTGTTCCAAGGAAATAAACATGAAACAGAGGTAACAGAAAAACTTTTTAATGATTCTTTACGAACTCTTCTGTTCCTTCCTGGTTAAAAGGCTGTTTCAAATTAATTATCTCTGATAAGAACGAGCCTTGCCAAGGTGGTGCAAGGCTGCCAAGAACAGTAGATAAAGTTACTAAGAAATATTTCAAACACAAAGAGTCTCCAAACACCAACCAAGATATTCCAAATGTCCACAAGGCTTGAGTGCAAAAACTTCTTTGCTTCCTGCAAAGAACTCCAGTTTCTCAGCTGGCTTTTATCTCTCGAGGGAGGGGCCATTACCTTGCAGCCTTACTCCCGAGTTGCCTGTGCTGCTGCAGCTGCTCTTTCCTTCGATCAGCTCTGTGCGCACATGCACTGGGCACAGGCTCCTCGGGGACCTCTTCATCACTGCTGCCAGCCTCCACAATCTCCAAAGGTAGCATTCTACTCCCTGATGGTCCTGGCCCCATCCCTGCCTCACACATAGGCCCCTCATCTGATTCCTTGCTCTCCGAGACCTCAGCCATCCACACCTGCTGCTGGCGAACCACAACAGACTCATATTTATGACAGTTGTAGCATCCCAGGGTCATGTGATCCCCTTCTCACAAGCAAAGTAAATGGGGGAAGCCAGATTCACTCAACAACCATGTTGCTAATTTAACCACTGCAGTGATTCACTTAACAAATGTGGCAAGGAAAATGGGGCAAAACTCACTTAACAAATTTCTCGCTTACCAACATAAATTTTGGGCTCAGTTGTGGTCGTATGTTGACGACCACCGGTATATTCCTAATACATTTGTGGTCGTAAATCAAGCACTACCTGTACAATTCCCAGAATTCTTCAGGATGAGAGTCAGCCTAGGAAGTTTGGGGAATGTTCTCCCAAAGCAGCTAGAGAGCACAGACTAGAAGACAACTAAGTGGAGGTTCCTCTTTCATGGATTTGATTAATCCTGTACGAAGTCTTTGTTTCCATACTGTGTTTCTCCGAAAATAAGACCCTGTCTTACATATTTTTTTGCCATCAAAAAGGGCACCAGGTCTTATTTTTTGGGAATGTCATCCACTGACTAACCTCACTTGTGCGCGTCGCTTCTGGCCTCCTTTTTGCTGTCAGAGGTCTTCAGGAATTTCTTCTTCTGCGGCTGACAAAGCTTTTCTGAAGGCCTCTGCAGCCGATAATAGAGCTCTGGATCGATCTGGAGCTTTATTATCAGCTACAGAGGCCTTCAGGAAAGCCTTGTCAGTCTTGATGGCTGCAGAAGAAATGGGCCGGCAAGGCAGGTCTCGGGGTGTACAAGGCCTGGCTACAACTATCCAAAGGTAAGTAGTAGGGTAGCTCCACTTCCCCATCCCCACCCTAGCTTAATTTTTACCCTTGCACTCTGGAGTGGGTGGGATCTTAATTAGGGCTTATTTTGGGGGTTGGGCTTATATTGGGCACACATGTTAAAAAATCAAGCTAGGACTTACTTTCAGGGTAGGTTGTATTTTTGGGGAAACAGGGTAAATGAGGGTGTGGATACCAAAGCTCAGTGTCTTTTGCAGCGCGTTTGTTGGCTCTTCGGCATCAGAAAACGAACACCGAGAGACTCCAAGACTTCAAATGCGGCAGCAGCAGCCCTTCCCAGCTTGTAGACATGCTCGGCACATTCTTGGCTGCCTTCACTGGCTCCAGGCGGGTGTCACTCGAGCTCCTGGCTTCCCTGGCTAAGGCAGAGGAGTGTTTACTCCCGGCTGGCCCAGCGGATTATTATTAGCTTTTCTCTGGTTTCTTGTTTGCATTTGAAGATGTGAAGGTCATTGCTGGAAAAGAGACATTTAGTCATGTCTCATTCATCTCTTCCTCCCCACCCCCCACCCCCCGGCTCATATCTCTGCAGCCCATTTCTGGTAGGTGGGTCTGGGATCCGGTAGCCGGGGTGGCTGGCTGATCAACCCACGAGGAAGAGCAGGTGTGTCAAAAGGGAAGGGAGGGAGGAACCTGCAGCCCTCTGAAATACAGGTAGTTCTTCATTTACGACCATTCGTTTAGTGACCAAAGTTACAACGGCTCCGAAAAGGGTGACTTATGACCGTTTTTCACACTTACGACCATTGCAGCATCCCCATGGTCACGGGATCAAAATTCAGGTGCTTGGCAACTGGCACATGTTTATGATGGTTGCAACGTCCCGGGGATCATGTGATCGCCTTTTGCGACCTTCCGACAGGCAAAGTCAATGGGGAAGCTAGATTCATTTAACGACCGTGTTACTAGCTTACTGGCTCGGTGTTTCAGTTAACAACTGTGGCAAGAAAGGTTGTAAAATGGGGCAAAATTCACTTAACAACTATCTCCCAACAACTTAAATTTTGGGCTCAATTGTGGTTGTAAGTTGAGGTCTACCTGTCTTACTGATCCAGCTGTTCTCACCATTGTCTAAGTGGAAGTTTCAATCCAGCAACTTCTTTCTTTCTTTCTTTCTTTCTTTCTTTCTTTCTTTCTTTCTTTCTTTCTTTCTTTCTTTATCTATCTATCTATCTATCTATCTATCTATCTATCTATCTATCCCCTATAGACCTCTGAAGCCTGTGCTCTCTAGAACAGAGGTGTCCAACCTTGGGCCACTCTGAGACCTGTGGACTTCAACTCCCAGAATTCCATGACTCCTGTGGCTGGCTGGGGAATTCTGGGACTTGAAGTCCACAGGTCTTAAAGTAGCCGAAGTGGGACATCCCTGTGGTAGAAGAGGTCCGGGGGGCTGCTCCAGAGAGATGGGAAGAAGATGAGGACCATTCAGTGTCCTTCAAATGAAGACAGATCCCATAATCTGAGTTGCTGGAGATGACGGGATCTGAACTGTAGGCAGAAGAAAAGTGACAAAATGTGACAGAGCAAAGACTGACAATGTTTTTCAGCCTGGCCATGACTTTCTTGAATGTTCTAACTCTGCTTTTTCTCCATTCTGAGACAAGGAAGGGTTTGAGATTAGGCAGGGATTGACAGCCTTTGATTTTATTGGCATTTAAGGTGCCCATTCTGCTCCTGAGGGTGTGCAAACACAGCTTTGGGAATGGAGGAGTGATTTTCTAAAGAGATGCTTTGCTTGCCTTAAACCTCTCCAAGCTACTTACTTTGTCTGTTAAAGACCACCTCCTGGGGCAAAACAACCACAACAAACTTCCAAATTGTGCCCTGTCCATCAGGAGTGTAAATGGATGCTGGGGCCCATGTGCCTCAAACCATAGCTTGCCCACCCCTCCGTAAAGGATTTGGGCCCTTAAAGGCAGCCTTCTCTTAAAACCCCACATCCTAAGATCTAATGACAGATCTGAGGATCAGTAAAAGAGAAGAGATCACTAAATCAACAAAATCCTTGCCTCTGGACTATAGATCAGTCTCTCTCTCTCTCTCTTCCTCTCTCTCTCTCCCCTTCCGCCTATCCCTCCTCCTCTCTCTCCAGCTGGTTAAGATCTCTCCAATTTCAGAAGGCATTTATTTTATAACCCACGTCAGTTTTAATCTATATCCTGTTTCAGCGCCTCTATCTGCCTGCTTTTACTCTATTCGCAATTGTGCCTGGTTATTGTTCATCTTTTCAACAATGTCAATTCTTTGAATTGCTTCTAAGGATTGCCAGCCACTCTAGTTGATATAAATGCACCAGATGGCAGCAAATTGGCTTTTTAAAAACACAATTAAATACACTTAGAGTGGAAGATTCTGGAAGGTGCCAGGCTGAAAAAGGCTGATGTGAAGTCTTGAGTGACTTAGATTTGGATCTAAAGTTTAGGATGCCAAGATTCTTCATCTGCGATGGATCAAGAAACTGGACACTTATGTTTACTTATGGGGAAATAGTGCCCACCCTCCTGCTTTACAATCTTCCTCCCCCTCAAAATGTAAGATAGGATCCTGAACCCTTATTCCCAAAGCCTTCAGCTAATGGGAAGTGTTTTGGACTTCAGAATTTAGTGCCTGGGTTCTAAACATCAATTTCTTGATGTTCACCAGTAACTATCAAAAGCAGTTAGAACAGAACAGAACAGAACAGAATAGAATAGAATTCTTTATTGGCCAAGTGTGACTGGGCACACAAGGAATTTGTCTTGGTGCAAATGCTCTCAGTGTACATAAAAGGAAAGATACATTCGTCCAGAGTCAAGAATCATCAGGTATAACACTTAATGATAGTCATAGGGTACAATAAGCAATCAAATCATACTAGGAAACAGTCAATATAATTATGAATACAAGTCAAAATAGACAAGAAAATGGTAAGAGAACACCTATCCACTCTAGACAAATTCAAATCACCAGGACCAGATGAATTACATCCCAGGGTTCTGAAAGAGCTGGCAGATGTAGATTTTGGAATCACTGAACTATATCTTTCAAAGATCCTGGAGATTTTTAAAGAAAAAGATTTGTCTGGAATGGTATAGGATCTTGGGGGAGGGGGGTGCTGGACCAGAAGACTTGCAAGATCTCTTCCTCCTCTGTTATTCTGTATAATTGTGGCTGGTATCTTCAGAGACAAGATGGAGAATTACCACAGGCCATGGAAAACGAAGCAAAGATTGACTGGGCTCCTGTCTTTATAGCCAGGTGTTCTCCTGGCACCTGAGTGTCTGACTGTGCCAGCCGCAGTTGCTGGCAAAACATCAGGAAATCTGATTCTCGACCAGGGTCACTAAATCCTGAAGCTCAACACTGCCCAACAGAATCCAGTCAGTAGTGAAACCCGAAACCAGTGTAGCCTTCAGCTAATCTTCCATGAAGATCTTAGGGCAAAAGTAAATGGAATGGCCAGAGGATTAAGACTGGGGAAAGCAGCCTTGGAACAAAAAGGTCAGAGGAGGACCTCCACAACAATGATAGATGGCTCTGAATTCTCCTCCTTTCTCTTGGGAAAGTACCCTTTCTTCCATGGACCTCTGAAGTGAGCCACTCGCAAAAAAAGGAAGTCTTCTAACCTAGAAGAAGCATTTTTGGACTGAAGTGCCACTACGTATCATCTACAACTAACAAACTGGACCATAGGTCCAGCAAGGTGTTATTGTAATATGTATGCAAAATTTTGGGGTGCTTCCTTGTGTTGTTAAACATGGTTGATTACTACAGGTGGTCCTCGACTTATGACTGTATGTTTAGTGACTGTTCAAAGTTAACAAGGGCACTGAAAAAAGTGACTTCTGACTATAGAGTGGTGGCAGCGTAGTGGTTAGAATGCAGTACTGCAGGCTACTTCTGCTGACTGCCGGCTGCCTGCAATTTGGCAGTTCAAACCTCACCAGGCTCAAAGTTGACTCAGCCTTTCATCCTTCCAAGGTGGGTAAAATGGGGACCCAGATTGTTGGGGACAAATAGGCTGACTCTGTAAACCTCTGAGGGCTGTAAAAGCACTGTGAAGTGGTATATAAGTCTAAGTGCTATTGCTATTTTTCACACTTATGACCATTGCAGCGTCCCTATAGTCACGTGATCAAAAATTCAGACACTTGGCAGCTGGTTCATATTTATGATGGTTGCAGTATCCCAGGGTCATGTGATCATGTTTTGCAATCTTCTGACAAGCGAAGAGAAAGAGAAAAAGAATCAGCATCATGGTTCTGGCAAAGAATCACGAGACTTCCTGTTCAATCAAGGATGCTAATAATTTAAGATTACGAATACCAGTCTGTGTTGTTACTACCATTTAAATTTATTGTTGAATTTATACCTGTCAACTCTCAACAGTGGCTTATAGAGAGCTTATAGAGAGAAAAAGTACAGAGAAGAGCAACCAGGATGATTAGGGGACTGGAGACTAAAACATACGAAGAACGGTTGCAGGAACTGGGCTTGGCTAGTCTAGTGAAGAGAAGGACCAGGAGAGACATGATAGCAGACTTCCAATATTTGAGGGGCTGCCACAGAGAGGAAGAGGTCAAGCTATTTTCTAAAGCCCCTGTAGGCCAGACAAGGAATAATGGATGGAAACCGAACAGGGAGAGATTCAACCTGGAAATAAGGAGAAACTTTCTGACAGTGAGAACAATCAACCAATGGAACAGCTTGCCCTCGGAAGCTGTGGAAGCACCATCAATTGAGACCTTCAAGAAGAGATTGGACTGCCATTTGTCAGAAATAGTGTAAGGTCTCCCGCTTGGGTGGGGGGTTGGACTAGATGACCTATAAGGTCCCTTCCAACTCTGATTATCTGTTAGACTCTGTTAGCAAATGGATGGATTGATAAAGGAATGAATGCATGAATAAATGAATGAGATCTGATGATGTTGATGGTGTTATTCATTCAGTCCTGTCCGACTCTTGGTGATTCTATGGGCCAGGTCTCTCCACATCTTCCGATCTTGCACTACTTCTTTGAGCTTTTCTATGCTTTGGCTGGTGTCAAGTTTTGATGGTGTCCAGCCACCATGTTCTTGGATGGCCTGGTTTCCTTGAATGAGATCTATATTGTGATTATTCAAAGAGCAAAGTGGAACAAGTAAAAACAAACATTGATTCTTCCTATTAAGACTAAAATCTGAGGCAAGGCAAGGCAGTTCATATTTATTGGATTATCCTAGATTTCCTCTAAGGAAGCACTTCATCACATGCAATGTAGTTAAACTCTAAAAGGGGATTAGGTGCTTTCATGTTCAATCCATGGCTACCTCTTAGGGGATAAGGCTGGCATTAACATGGAACAGCATCTCCCTTCTGAAGCTCAGGAAATAGAAATCCTTCAAAAATCCCTCAATTTTCTTTACATATGTGTTGGTAGGTTGCAAATCAACAATGCTCAGGTGGAGCCAAAGTCCTGAGATGGTGACAGTGAAAGAAGACAGTGAAAGAAAGCATTTCCTATTATGTTGATCTGGGCAAACCATTGCAATTATAGGACCTCTTTGAAGCCAATCTGTCAACTCGTAAAGCATTCCTATGCTTGTTTTCGAGTTGCCATAAGCAGGAGGGGGAGAAACCCTGAAGGAGCAGTATGGCAATTAAAACCAGAGGTACATTCCATGCTTATTTTACAAAGATTGTAGCCTGAGGAAATCCTTTATTGGAGAATGTGATTGATGACACCCATCCCGTGAAAGTGCTTCATTGGAGAATCTGATTTATGACACACCGGGGCGGGGGGAGCTAGTGTGATCCCATCTTTCCTTTGAGTCCTTTTTAAAGTCATAGACTTGGTTTGGACACCTGGATGGCGAGCTTGATAAGACCCGGAAATGTTTGTGTAAAGTCTTCAACAATCTTTAATTCTGGCCTTTGTCTTCTTCTAAATCAGTCTCAACAAGGCAAGGGAAGGCTGCTGGGGGTTCGCAGGGGTTCGGGAGAGCCCCTAGCTAAGATTCTGCACAGTTCAGAGAACCCCCAAATCCCACTCCTGGCTGGCCCCGCCCACCCCGCCCTGCCCCTGCCAGGAGATCCCACATGGCCTGTTTTGGATGCAGGTAAGTGCAGGTTGCATGCGGAGGCTCGGGGAGGGTGAAAAATGGGACTCCTGGAAGTTTAGGAAGGCCGGAAATGGGCTCGTTTCCGGCTTCCAGAGAGCCTTGGAGCACGGGGAGGCTGTTTTCGGCTTCCCAAAGGCTCGAGGAAAGCCTCCGGAGCCCGGGGAGGGCAAAAACACCCCCCCATGGTGCAGGTGGCCAACTATGCCACACCCACCATGGCCATGTCCACTCAGCAACTGGGCAGAGAACCTGTTGCTAAAATTTTTGAAGCCCACCCCTGCTCAAAGGTGTTTTTTCAGAGGGCAACTGGACTTCCTTGTTTCCCCTTCTTTGAAGACATTTCACTTCTCATCCAAGAGCTGAGGAAGCTTCTTGGATGAGAAGCGAAACGTCTTCTAAGAAGAAACAAGAAAGTCCAGTTGCCTTCTGAAAAAAGTGCATTTGGGACAACCATGATCTGGATGATTGAGAATCTCCACAGATTTCTAAATCAGTGTTGCCCAACCTTACCCATTTTAAGTTGTGTGGACTTCAGCTCCCAGGATACCCCAGCCAGAACTGAAGTCCACACTTATTAAAATGGCTGTGATTGGGAATCTCTGTTCTAAATGAACTTTTGCTCATAGTCCTCTAATAATTCCTGTTAATTGACAACTGTGCTCCCTTCCTGTGAAGAACATTTTCCCCAACGCCATCTCTTTGTTCCCCCTACAGCCCCCAGATGCCATGTTATGTTTAACTGACAGATTTCTCTTGACACCTTTCTTTCTTCAGTTTCTGACCCCAAGCTTACTTGCACAATTGTGTGACTGGACTCCTCTTTACCGAAGGGAGGGAACCATGTAACATTTCACAGCTGGGGGTCAAGTATTCAGCCTTTTGCTGATGCATGTCTCTCTTCCTTTCTGAAGTATACACGACACACTAAATTATCCAGATTTCAAGCGTCCATCAGGATACCAAGGAGTTCCAGGAGAAGACTCATCATGGTTGATGCCACTGAGCTTAGGTGACTTCGCTTAAAGTGATTGTAGCCCTTCAGAGATTCTTTAAAATGAAATTGTCTGTACTTGCCAAGGACTGATACTGTTTCATAATATCTGTCTCTTACACCCGTGATGGTGAACCTATGACATGCGTGTCACAAGTGGCACACAGAGCTATTTGTGAAACCCCAGCCAAACTTACCTGCATTACGCATGCGTGTGCCTCCCAGCTGATTTTTGGCCTGTTTGAGGTTTTTTCGTCCTTCCCGGAGGCTGGAGGGAAGCCTCTGCAGTCTTGGGAGCAGGGGTTGGGATTCTACAGGTTCGCACCTATTCTCTAGAACCGGTTGTTAACATTCTAAGCAGTTTGGAGGACCAGTTGTTAGAAGAAATTACTGGGCTAATCCTGTAAGGAAGGCAGGAAGGAAACATTCTGGTGTTGCTTACAGAAACTGCCTCTCCATTAACCCTTATTATATTCTTGGCAGAACTAGACTTCCTGTCTCATGAACGTCTCTGGAGTTTTTCCCCGCCCTCCTTTGCTGGTACTTTGCTTGTGTGGAGTGACCATTCAAAGTTACAACGGCACTGACAAAAGTGACTTATGACCATTTTTCACACTTACAACTGTTGCAGCATCCCCACAGTCTTGAGAGGCCAGGCGAGGAGATGCGTGCCTCGATGTGAGTGATGTTGAGTTGGCCACACCCAACCAATAGCATGACCACCAAGCCATGTCCACCCAGTCACATGACCACCAAGCCACACCTACCACCTAAGCCATGCCCACAGAACCGGTTGTTAAAAATTTGAACCCCACCCCTGCTCAGGAGGCTGAAAAACAGGCCTTCTGGAAATACCAGAAGTGCCGAAACGGGCCTGTTTTTCAGCCTCCCGAGGCTGCAGAGGCTTTTTTTGAGCCTCCAGGAGGGCAAAAAGGCCTCAAATGGGCCGAAAATCAGCTTGGAGGCATGCAATGCAGGTAAAGGGGCAGGGCAGGGGTGTTGTGCATGGATGAGCGGGGGGGCAGGGCACATTGCATTGTGGGTGTCAGCATGCATGTGCGTACCCTATCAGCACACCACAATAAAAAGGTTTGCCATCACTGTTTTACACTTTTTAGTGACCATTCAAAGCTAGAACAGCACTGAAAAACGTGACTTAGGACCCGTTTTCACACTTACGAACATGGCAGCATGTCCATGGTCACATGATCAAAATTCAGACTCTGGGCAGCTAAACTCACATTTATGACGGTTGCAGTTGTCCTGGGACAGGTGATTCCTTGTGACCTTCCAACAAGCAAAGTCAATAGGGAAGACAGATTCACTTAACAACAGTGTTATTAACTTAACAATGGCAGTGATTCACTTAACAGCTGTGGAAAAGAAAGTCATAATGGGGCAAAATTCACATAACTGTGTCGTTGAGCAATGGAAATGTTGGGCTCAGCTGTGGTTGTAAGTTGAGGACAACCTGAAATCATAGTTTCAGATTTGAGAGAACTATACTCCGTAAATTTACCTCCAACTTTAAAAAGTCATGGGATGCCATGCTTCTAGCAACGGCAGCCATCTATTGTTACTGTATTTTCTCCCCCTCTTTGCAATGGGTGATCCTTCCATTTTGGACTGCCATTTGTCAGAAATGGTGTAGGGTCTCCTGCTTGGGCAGGGGGTTGGACTAGATGACCTACAAGATCCATTCCAACTCTGATTATCTGTTATCTATTAACTTAGGTTTTGCGTTTGCTCAGCTTAGTTACTGAGTAGGATGTCCAGTTGTAAGTGAAGAGAGTTGCTCCTGCTGCTTCTAATAATACTATTGATGAAAAACTGATTCCAGCTGGCATAGCTTCTACGACAATGTTTGAATTTCTTTTTATTATCTTGGCAGTTAACTTGGCTCAATATTTTAACTGTAAACTGGCAACAGCGAGAATGAGTTGTGTTTAGACTCTGAAGCCAACATGGTACTTTGCAGGGTGCAGGGATGCACACATTGTGTCTATGCAATAGAGGTACCCATTTCTGCTTTGACATACCTTTTTGGCTTCAGATCGGATGTCTAATGCCCTGATGGCGGAAAATGCACAAAACAAGGGAAACAATTCTTTCCATATTCATTTATTTTTTTAAAAAAAATAGCAATAGCACTTAGACTTATATACCGCTTTCCAGAGCTTTCCAGCCCCCTCTAAGCGGTTTACACAGTCAGCCTATTGCTCCCAACAGTTTGGGTCCTCATTTTACCAACCTTGGAAGGATAGAAGGTTGAGTCAACCTTGAGCCTGGTGAGATTTGAACTGCCAAATTGCAGGCAGCCGGCAGACAGCAGAAGTAGCCTGCAGTACTGCACTCTAACCACTGCGACATCGTGGCTCAAAAAAACCAATCTTTCCTTCCTCGTTCCCCTCCCGTTCTTCTTCCCTTCCCTTCCCTTCCCTTCCCTTCCCTTCCCTTCCCTTCCCTTCCCTTCCCTTCCCTTCCCTCCTCATGTGTGGTGCTGTGTATTATATAAAGAAAAATCAAATTTAATATCTTTTTAATTTCTTTTAACTTTTGTACTTTCTGTCTTTTATGTATGCCGCCCTGAGTCCTTCGGGAGAGAGGGTGGCTTACAAGTCCAAATAAAACAAACAAACAAAACAAAACAAAACAAACAAATAATTACCAAAATGAAATACAAGTAAAACAAATTTCCAGAGGCCACAGAAGAGCAGCCTCCATTTCTGTTATGTTTGCATGAAGAGTCAGATGCGAAGAGCTTCAGTGAAGAGTTTATTAGTGACTACAGCTCGAATGGACCCAACTTGGCTGGGCTACGGCTGCTACTTATAGCCAGCAGCCGTAGTTGCCAGCCAATCAGAGTGCAGGGTTTTCCCGCACTTTTTAAACCAATCATTTCTTACATTTTACAAGAACAATTCAAACTAAACCAATGACATTCAAACCTACATACATAACAATTTCCACAAGGCCTCTGCAGCCTTGGCCTCACACAAGAACAGGGCGTGTTTCCGAGTAGTGTTGTTGTCAGGTATCGGTGAATGCTGGCAGCTCATCCAAAATGCCAGGCCGTGTTGCCTTTGACAGGTATGTCAGGCGTTCGCCATCGCTGATCTAACGCAATCCTAGCCACTCAACCTTGGTCCTCGGGTGGTATGAAAAGAGTAAATAAAACGAGATCCTCTGAGCACAGATGGGTCTGAGGTTTTTTTGTAACACGACTAGGAGCGGATAGGGTTTTTTCCGCCATCCCAGCGGGAGTCAAGAACGATGCTTGGATTTTGTGCAGAGGCAGTGAGGCTTGGGAACGCCCCGGAGGGCTTTATGGGGGCAAGATTAGAAAATTTCAGCTTGACAGTGATCCATGGGTGTCTCCCAACCCCGTTGATTGGGTTGAAGGGCAGGGGGTCATCTGAGCAATATTTGAATAATTTAAAAGGAGATTTTTCTCTCTGACACCCACCCCAGTGCTCCAGTCGTGCCAGATGGGCTGGGAGGGTTTCACAAGGCCAGCGGTGAATAATGAATGAATAAGTCTCTGATAATGATGCCTCTGTGACCCCAGAGGGAGTAGCTGGGAGGGAGGCACAAAGGCATGGGTTGATAGCGCCTTCAGAGGAGAATAATGAGGATTTGTAGGAAAGATTCCACGTGGAAAGAAAGCTGCTTCTGGTTTTCCCTTTGACACCTGCTATGCCCTTTCTCTCTTTAAGATGGGGACTAAAATTAGTGTGGGGGCAGGCGGCAGGGTGACTCTCAATGCCAGGATACCCAAATAAATTTTATGCTCTGTGTTTAATTTCACCATATTTTAAAAGCCTTCCTTCCTCAGTCCCTCCCTCCCTTCCTTCTCCATCTCTTCTCCACCTTTCCTCTCTCTGTCTCATCCTTCTCCGTTTCTTCTCCTTCATCCTCATCTTTATCTTTCCCTGCTTTCTCCCTTCCTTCCATCCTTTCTTCCATCGGTATCTCGTCTTCCATTATCGACCATTATTATTTCCTTCATCCTCCTCCTCCTTCCATTCTCATTAACCATTTCATTTCTTCTTCTCCTCCTTTCGTCCTTCATCCCTCTTCCTCCTCACTCATTTCCTCCTCCTCTTCCCTCCTCCTTATTCGTCTTCCTTCATTTTTCTTCCTTCCTTCATCCTTCTTATTTCCTCCTCCTTTGCATTCGGCTTCCTCCTCCCTCATCTCCTTCCTTTCGTCCTTTCTCCTGCTCCTTTCGTCACAATTTCCTTTTTTCCTTCCTTCCTTTCAGTCCCTCCCTCCTCCTTCCAATAAGGAACGGCATAGTGCAAATTGTCCCTGGCTTCGCTCCCTCTCAGCTCTAGGAACTTCTGGTTTGCCAAAAAAACCTGCAGGGGCTAGTCCAGGCAGTCTCTAAGACTCCACACAAACTTGAAAGCATTCATGTGTCCATGTGCACACATGCACACACACGGATACACATATACACGACTCCTGGAACATGCTCTGCATGAGGCTGCTTTTAAACATCCTCTGGAGACTTCAGTTGATGCCAGATGTACTGGCCATCAAGCTCAAGGGTATTTGCCAGGAGGTGCACCCTTTTGTGGGCCCTGTATTAGCTTCCCATTAGCTTCCCAATGCAATTTAATCTTTTCTCTTTTTATGCCCTGGCACTGGTCAACGTGCAAGAAAAAGGCATTTCTCCACTTGATCTGAGCTCAATCTTTTCAGTCATGCAGAGAGAAGCAGCTGGCCGTCCCCTGTTTTCATGAGATCAGAGGGACCAAATCCCCAAAATGAGGGGCCAACCCCCCACCACCACCAAATGACCCATGGGAGATTTGAGTCACTCTGATATTATCCCCTTTCTGGATATAACTGAAGATTTCCAGCTTAGGGGTTGTTGTGTTGGTTTGCGTATGTTTTATTATGGATGTTACTTCCTCTTGGTTGGCTGCCAGGAGTCTTTGTGTAATTGTGGTGGGCCACGAGATTTATAAAATAAATAAATGGAGTAAGAATGCCGTGTACATTTTATTCTCTTTCAGGAGAGAATGGCAGGCAGCTGGAGGTCAATCATGGTCATCTATTGGGTTGGTGTGGGTGGGTGACAAAATTTAGAAGATGGCAGGTGCGTCGCTGGGAATCGCCCAACATTCTGTCACACCACTAAGCTGTGGCATTTATGAGACGATCATGAGACTCCGTGAACTGATGATGTGATGATTCTTTCATGCTTGTTTCAATATTGCATCTGTCCCTGAACTGATTAAGCTGTGAATCTTTACCCTTGTTTGAAAGGGAAGGAATTCTGCTTCTTTTTCTCTTGCCATTAATGCCTAAACACATTTAAAGATAAGAAAATTACGTCTCATTTTTTTCGATTGTGTATCAACCTGGGACCATTGATGGAGGAGAAGCATACGCTTAATTCATGGGGTTCAAATAGTGCTGGCTGGGGCTGTTGCAGGAAAAAAGTTTCTTCAGAAAACACAAACTGGGAGAGGCAGTTTTGTCTAGTGGTGAAGGCACCCGGCTGGAAACCAAGAGACTGTGAGTTCTAGTCCCACTTTAAGCATGAAAACTGGCTGGGTAACTTTGGGCCAGTTGCTCTCTCTCAGCCCAACTCAGCTCATAGGATTATGGTTTGTTTGTTTGTTTGTTTGTTTGTTTATTTATTTGCTTTATATGACTCCCTATCTCCTGAGGGACTCAGGGCGGCTTACAATTAAAATAGATTCAATACAATTAAGCAAATGATTGACGAAGTCAAGGTCTCAATGTTGGTTAGGATAATTTGAAATATGTTCAAAACCCTCTCCCTTTCTCCCTCCGTCTGGGGAAAATAGAAGGAGGAAGGTGTGTTTGGATATGTTCACTGCAGAGGTGGTATTCAGCAGGTTCTGACCAGTTCTGGAGAACCGGTAGCGGAAATTTTGAGTAATTTGGAGAACCGGCAAATACCATCTCTGACTGGAGATTTCACAGTATCCTTCCCCTGCCACACCCACCAAGCCACTCCCACAGAACCAGTAGTAAAAAAAAATTGAATCCCACCACTGGTTCACTGCCTTGAGTTATTTGTAAAAATAATAAATGCAGGTTATTAAACCAAAAAACATACAAACATTGACCAGGAAAGAGTTTAGGAATCGATTTAAAACCATTTAATGTGGTTTAGATATAGCTTTCCATCCTGCCCTTGCTCTAAACCAGGGGCCTCCAACCTTGGCAACTTTAGGACTTGTGGACTTCAACTCCCAGATTTCCTCAGTCAGCCAAGCTAGCTGGGGAATTCTAGTAGTTGAAGTCCATAAGTCTTAAAGTCGCCAAGTGTGGAGACTAAAGTTTACTCTAAAACCATCTTAGTCTTGGCTTCAGTACTCCTTGCTTGTACCTCAGGGACAGAATAACCTATAGACATTGGATGGATCTAGCGAAAGAGAGTTGTATTCCTATGTGGTGAGATAAATATCTACTTTATTATCTCTGTAGCTTTTTTTTTTCAGGGAATGATCAGAGCTGGGTTTTGCATTATAAACCAATCAACCAACCAATCAAACAGTTACAGATAATTCTCTTCATGCCTCAAGTGGATTCTTGGTCCATTCAGAACCAAGGAGGGTGAAATAATATGTGGGAATGACCTTGAAAAACGAGGGGAAGAGATGCTAGCTAGAAAATAATCAAATCTGGGATCTGTAGCTGCTTAATAGTCAGACACCAACCCTAATCAATCAGGCTGTTAAAAGTGATGGTAGGAGATTTGTACTTTCAGACTTGCAATGTTCTATTAATGTAACCTTACAACAAAGTAGGATTAGCTTATCTGCTCGTGTTTACCATGTGAATACCTCTCCTTTTCAACTTTTGGTGAGGTGGTCCCCTTTTCTCCCTATCACTTCTGCTCACCCCCCCTTCTCTTCCTTTCTTCCTTGTCATTGGGGGTATCCACAGGGAGGGTATCAAAAAAACACAAAATGGAAGCCACAGCCATGAAGTCGAAACCTTGCCTTTTGTACGTGCTCCGTGACACATACAAAGGGGTGGGGCTTTTGATTGTATTGGGGGGGGTGTCATCAATTTGACTTGTCCCTCTGTAGGCCCTCCAATTGTCACACAGCAGGTTGGTTACTGAGTTGACAGGATTCCTTTCAAAAGGCTCTTGAAATAAGTCAAGGATTTTACAAAATTAGCCCAAAGGGCTCATCCAGCCTTAGAGCGGCAGGTTGCAAACCCCTGACTTGGAGCTTTAAAAGCTGAGAAAAAGATCTCTGAATTGGATTGCCTATAACTTGTCATCCTGTTCACCTATCACACACACACACACACACACACACACACTCAAATTGCCAGGGTAAATCGAGCATGCCGTTGAGTACACGTTGAAAAAAACATTATATATACCTGACTCACTGTCTCCGTGTGTCAAGAAGATAAATGTCGGCAGTTCATGAGAAAATGCTGATGTTTGAGCTTTTAATAACTCAAACACTCATCTGGATCTGAGGAGAAAAACTGGATCAGCAAGAAACATGAGATTCGGATGAGGGAGAACGAAAACAGCTGCACAAACGGGTGTTCAAATTGTTAAGTGTCAGAAGACAGGACTGTTTGCTCCTGAGATCATGAAATCCAGGGTCACAAAAGTAAACGGCCCCATTTCTGTACATTCTTATGTCCGCCGTGCTTGTAAAAAGGGGGCGGAGCTTCAGTCACCTGACCTTCACTGCCATATTGACTTTTTTGACTTCACACCACTCAGTTTGTTTTGTTTTGTTTGTTTGTTTTATTTGGACTTATAAGCCGCCCTCTCTCCGAAGGACTCAGGGCATACAAAAGACAGAAAGTACAAAAGTTAAAAGAAATTAAAAAGATGTTAAATTATGCCAAATAAACAATCAAATTAAAACCCCCGATACCCTGTCACTCCAGGCCGGATTGCAAAAATAGCCATGTTTTGAGGTCGCAACGGAAGGAGCGGAGATCAGGGGCCAAGCGCAACTCAAGGGGTAGTTGATTCCAGAGGGTGGGCACCCCCACAGAGAAGGCCCTACCCCTAGGGGCCGGCAGCCTACACTGTTTAGCTGACGGTATCCCCAGGAGGCCCCATCTGTGGGAGTGCATAGGGCGATTGATACCCAGATAAGGGTAAGGTGCTTCTTACTAGTCCCTTCGGACCAATCTGTGTGCAGGTGTGCAACTTGATAGGGTGTGAGATAGGGTACATGTGTGCAATCTTTTTTTGAAGATTTAATTATTCACTTAACAACCAGCTTACTAACTTATCAATGGTAGTGATTCACAACAACTGAGGCAAGAAAAGTTGGGGGAAAAAAGGCAAAATTCACTTAACAAACATCTCACTTAATAGCAGAAATTTGGGGCTCAATTGTGGTTGTAAGTTGGAGCCTACCTATATGCTTACAATTGGTTTTTCTGGGAGTTCTCTCAGTGTTCCTTTTAGGGCCTGGAAAAGAAAAAGGCAGGGTATCAATCTAAATCATAAAATTAATGTCTTTCCTTGACAACCACAGTGATTAGATTTCAGCCTCTGAAACCTGATCTTCCATATTTAACATTTGACATGCAAAGGGCTGTTAGTATGTGACAGGACAGAGACCTTTGCGGGCAGCGTCTGGGGAAATCCAATGGTCAAACAGCTGGTGGAACAATTTGTGGGTAGAAATTTCTTCTATTTTTTTTCTTCTCTTAGGAAATTTTTCATTTTGTTGAATGACAGACTGACTGACTCCAAAGTGGAGTAAAGAACTACCTATCTTGGAGGTGAAAAATACGTACAGGTCCCAGAAATGGCTTTTTCTGGACATAAAAATTTGGTCTAGTGGTTAAAACACTTGGCTAGAAACCAGAGCATTGTGAGTTCTAGTCCTCTCTTAGTCAGGAAAGTCAGCTGGGTGACTTGGATCAATAAACCAGGAAATTGCAAGTTCTAGTCCTGCCTTAGGCATAAAAACTGGCTGGGTGACTTTGGGCCAAACACCAGGAGATTGTGAGTTCTAGTCCCGCTTTAGGTATAAAAGCCGTTTGTATGACTTTGGGCCAATCACACTCTCTCAGCCCAACTCAATTGCACAGGGTTGTTATTTTTGGGGAAATAAAAGGAGGAAGAAGCAATGGGTGGAAACTAATCAAGGAGAGAAGCAACTTAGAACTAAGGAGAATTTTCCAGACAGAACAATTAATCAGTGGAACAACCTGCCTCCAGAAGTTATAAATGCTCCAACACTGGAAGTTTTTAGAAGAGATTGGATAACCATTTGTCTGAAGTGGTGTAGGGTTTCCTCCTGCCTAAGCAGGGGGTTGGACTAGAAGACCTCCAAGGTCCCTTCCAATTTTCTATTCTATTCTATTCTATTCTATTCTATTCTATTCTATTCTATTCTATTCTATTCTATTCTACTCTATTCCCTTCCCTTCCATTCCATTCTATTTCATTCCAATATTTCTATTCTATTCTACTCTGCTCTGCTCTGCTCTGCTCTACTCTACTCTACTCTACTCTGTTCTGTAATTATGTTCGCCACCTTGAGATTTTTAATAAAAATAATAAAGGCGGGATATATAATTAACAACAGTAATAATTCCATAGATTTCCTTGCCATGTTCCTGCAGCTATACGCTCTTTCCCATGCGGTCTTTTTAACCATCTGCTCTCCCTTCTCTTCTGTGAGCTTAGTTCTCTCTCTCCCCCTCTCTTCTCTCTTTTTCTTTCTCTCTCTCCCTCCTTAATTCTCCATTCCCCATGGGCTATATTTAACCACACGAAGCCTCCTCACTTTACAAGAGATAAATTAATCTGGTTCTAGCAAGTCGCTTCCTCACTCTTGATCCCTGCCCAGCTCTTGTGAGAGATTGAAGAGGTAGGCTGGGATCATGCAGATGGAGACCGGAGTGTAGGTGGGTGGAGGAGGGAGACATGCAGCTGGATTCTAGAGAAAGGTGGCAGTGCCTTTTATTTTCCCATTTCCCTTCCTTCCCCCACCTTAAAGATAATCCCCCTGGGAAATCAGAGTTTCCATCCCCAGCCAAAAACACTCCCTCCAGCTGGCAGTGCAGGCCGGGCTTGAATTGGGCCCTGCACCATCATTCTTCTGTATTTAGAGAGGCAGAGAAACTGCAGAAAATGGAGGGAGGGAGAGTTGTTTCTGCTGCTCAGAATTATACAAGTGTGTGTGTGTGTGTGTGTGTTTGCATGTGCATAGCCTCCGAGGCCGCATTGGCTGTTTCCAGTGGCTCTCAAGGTCACTTTTTTTCCTTTTTTTTTCTTGAAGGAGTTGTCATGTTAGCTTAAAAATGACCCAGAGTTTTATGACTCCATCGAGGGTAGCGTATTTATGACTGCATTTGCTTTCCTGGACTGTAGCCCAGGATATTAGCTATGTGGGGAGTTCTCCTAAATTAAAGCTATGGATTCATATGTTACCATCATACAATGGCATATTTATAGAGCCAGTTTTTTTTCCCCCTAGTGGTTAAGACTCCAGGCTGGAAACCAGGAGACTGTGAGTTCTAATCCCGCTTTAGGCATGAAATCTGGATGGGTGACTTTGGGCCAATCACGAGGAGAGTGTGAATTCTAGTCCTGCCATAGGCATGAGAGCCGACTGGGTGACTTTGGGCCAATCACAAGGACACTGTGAATTCTAGTCCCGCCTAATGCATGAAAGCCGGATGAAAACCAAAATGACTTTGGGCAGTCATTTTCTTTCTGTCTAACCCACCTTATAGAGTTATTGTTGTGAGGAAAATAGGAAAACAAAATATTAGTCACGTTCGTCGCCTTGAGTTGCTTATAAAAATTATAAAAGTGGGATATCAGCAAAATAAAGTTTTAAAAAATTGATTCTAAAAAGGACTATCAAAGAGAAAATCCTTTTTCCTTTGCGGGTCTGTAGACTGCGAACTGATCAACAGGAAGCCCATTGCTGCAAGAGGCTCTTTTGATCACCAAAGATCAAAAGATATGTATTCTATCCTGCTGCATTAAACTGAAAACATTTTTAAACATTAAAAATAGCTGAAATCTGTGAGCTCATCGGATCTCACAGGACGTTCATGATTTGAAGTGAAGTTATAGAAAAGCTTGTAACTTTGCTCCACCCAATGAGGTATTAAGCAATCTTGTGTGACATTGGTGAGATTTCGAAGCAAGGTCACTGAAATCCCAAGAGATATAGAAATAGCAATGGCAATAGCACTTAAACATACATTTATGTATGTATGTATGTATGTATGTATGTATGTATGTATGTATGTATTTATTTATTTATTTATTTATTTAATGAGATTTCTATGCTGCCCTATCTCCCAAAGGACTCAATGCGGCTTACAGTAATAAAAGAATATAGTACAAAAATTAAAAAACTATTAAATCCGAAATCTCACTAAGCCAATATATATATACTGCTTCACAGTGCTTTACAGCCCTCTCTAAGCAATTTATAGAGCCAGCCTATTGCCCCCAACAATCTGGGTCCTCATTTTACCAACCTGGGAAGGATGGAAGGCTGAGTCAACCTTGAGCCTGGTGAGATTCAAACTGCCAAATTGAGGGACCGGCAGTCAGCAGAAGTAGCATGCAGTACTGCACTCTAACCAGTATGCCACTGTGGCTTATATCAATTAATTAATCAATTAACATGTGGGGAGACATTTTTGTGGGTGATTGTCGTAGTTGTGCCTTTGAGTCCACACAGTTTACTTGGCAAGAGTTTCAGAAGTGATTTATGTTGTGTTCTATGAATAAGAAAGTTTTCCCTCTGGTCTGCTGATTAGGCGAGAAAATACTGAAAGCTGATTGGTTGGCCCGTCTGACAGCTCCTATAAAAGGAGAACTGTCAGATGGGGCTTTTGCTGGTTGTTGCTGTTACTCAAATAAAGAAGTTCTTTTTTAAAAAAGTTTTATTGTTTTCCAAAAAACAAACAAGACAAACAAACATACAATACATAAACCAATAGCAATTTCAAGTGTGTCGGTTGGTCACAAATCTCGGTGCCATCTCCTCATCATCCATACTCTCTATTACAAAGAAAGAAAGCTATAGTCGCTATTATTAATTCTCTGTCATGTTATAATCTCTATATTGTATTTCCTTTCAACAATTCTATTTATCTCCATTGTTCCATAAGTCACCAAACTTTTTATCTAACCATTGATAAAACATATTCCATATCTTATAAAACTGCTTTTCTTCTTGATCCCTAATTTCAAGTGTTAATCTACTCATTTCGGCACAGTCCAAAATCTTCTTAATCACTTCCTCCTGCGCAGGTATCTTATCATTTCTCCAATTTTTGGCAAATACAATTCTAGCAGCTGTCAATACTTTAACAATCAAATATTTCAGTTCTTTACTAAGTGTCTCTGGTACAATTCCCAATAGGAATATCTCAGGTTTCAAGTCTATATGTTGTTGTGTCATTTTTTCCAACCACATGTGGATTTTAGTCCAGTATCTTTTAGCATCAGCACAAGTCCACCACATGTGGTAGTAGGAGCCAGGTATCTGATGACATTTCCAACACTTATCCGATTTGTCCTTAAACATTCTTGCGATCCTTCTCGGGGATAGGTGCCACCTGTAAAACATCTTATACAAATTTTCCTTATATGCAGTTGACATTGTCATTTTATAATTCTGATCCCATAGTGTTTGCCATCTCTCTAAATCTATCCCAAATGAAGAAGTTCTTATTGTTACCTCGGATCTGTGTCTTCCTTTCAGCCATGATATAACAGTTTATTTCCGCCTCCTTCCTAGAACGGAAAGCTGAAGTAATAAGCCAGTTTTAGGGTGCTGGCCTAGAAACCGGGTGACTGTGAGTTCTAGTCCCACCTTAGGGAGGAAAGCCAGCTGTGTGAACTTTGCACCAGCCGTTCTCTCTCTCTCAGCCCAACCCACCTCACAGGGCTGTTGTGGGGAAAGTAGGAGGAGAAAGGAGTATTAAATATGTTCACCACCTTGAGTTATTGACGGCAATAATCTATATATAAATAAAAGTGAAATACCACTCATGCATCATCACAAAATCTCCAGAACCGTAAAGCCTACAAACTTGAAATTTGGCATGTATGTTTCTCTTGGCTTCTAGGTGCTCACTAAGAAAGGATTTTTTGAAATGACCATCAGAGCATTAATATTTCTTATATTATTATTAACACGCTCTGATGCTAAGGAGTTCTACTCCCCCTCCCCACCTGAAAAGAAATCTGTTCCAAATGCAAAACACAAGCAGAGGAGAGGAGTTTCAGTTTTCAGTTTTCCTTTCACAGAAGCAAGCAGCTTTACTACAGAACAGTTGAGCTAAGCCGTGGCCAGGCTCCTTGCTGTCTCCTTGCTCACACAGCAAATACTGCTTCAGTTTCCAAACAGCCCTCAACTCTCTCACACACTGACAGGATGCTAGCCAGATGAATACCGATGGATGCTGGTAGGCAGAGGCAGATTTTTCCCCCCCCCTTATTTTCCTCCCCAAAAACTAAGCCCAACCACATAGTTTCGTAGCGAAGCACGGGTATAGAGCTAGTAAATAAATACTATTATTTGCTTTAATAAAGTTGCCAAGGTTGAGAAACTCTGGGCTAGAGGCTTCCTCTGAGGTTAGTTTCAATATTGCACGCTCAGCCCTACCCTCCAATAAACGGGGGACTCTGGAATCAATGGGGACCGCATAATCATTAGCGCCTCCCAGTATTGGCTGCCCACAGACAGGGTCTATTTCTCGCCAGTTAGAGAACCAGTCTGGAAGGCACCCCATTTCAGCTTCCCAACAAAGAATTCTCCCCCTCCTTTGCGGGGCCTGTTCCAATTTTGCTGTCCTATTCTGGCCTCCAGTCAGGTATTGTCTTGGCTTTTCCACCCCTTGTCCTCTCTGCCTTCCCAGACCTTACATTAGTCACACCCCCAAGCCAAACCAGGCCTAACAATATCTCCATTGTCCTTCCCCCTTTCTCATGCCCGTTGCAGACGCCTCATCCAGCCATTGCTTGGCAGTGCCCTCAGCAGGCTGGGTCTCACCCCTTCTTATGTGCCAAAGAGCAAGAGGCAGGGAGGGCTTGCCAGGCAAGGAATCTGGGCACCTTGCCCTCTCCCGCCTGGGCTTCTGCTGGCAAGGTCCCTTTGCAGGGGAGTGTCTGGTATAAGACAAAGGCAAACAGGAGAAACCATTGCCTTACAAATTAACTCTCTGCTGCCCTGGAAATGCCATAATCCAGGCATGTTAGGCCAGGAAAGCAGGAAGTGGTCTTCGATTTACGACTACAACTGAGCCCAAAATTGCTGTTGCTCAGTCAGGCATTTGTTAACTGAGTTTTACTCCATGTGATGACTTTTCTTGCCACCGTTGCTAAGTGAGTCACTCCCGGTGTTAAGTTAGTAAGACAGTTGCGAAGTCAATCTATCTTCCGCGTTGACTTTGCTCATCGGAAGGTCACAACAAGGGGGATCTCGTAACCCTGGGAGACTGTAACGGTCATAAAGACGAGTCAGTTGCCAAGTGTCTGAATTTTGATCATGTGACCATGGGGATGCCACAACGGTTGTAAATGTGAAAATGGCCATGCCACTTTTTTTCAGTGCCGTTGTAACTTTGAATGGTCAAGGAACGAACTGTTGTAACTTGAGGACTACCTGTAGCACTTTGCAGCTCAGCTATGGCTTTGACAACCGAAGCTGCACCTGTGAGATTGCCAGGTTTCCCCATTCCAAGGGCAGGTTTGATTCCTTGCCCAAATTCTGGGTGGACAGATGGGGTACATAACATCTATTCGTGCTAGCTGATGGTTTGTCACTTAATTATGGTTCATTGCAGTCGGTTGGATTCACACCCACCACTGAAGAAGTTGAGCGTGATTTTATTAACCGCAAAGCTTGGATTCCTGCAGTTCACTTCACCCAAATTAAACAAATGGCATTCTTGCAAGCATGAAGTGGGAAGCAAGGTGTTTCCTGGAACAGGAACAAGCCCAGATGGTGAGGCTTAGGTTAAGTAGTCCTGGATTTACAGCAGTTCATTTAGTGAAGTTACAACAGCACTGAAAAAAGGTGTCTTACGATCGTTTTTCACACTTACGACCGTTGCAGCATCCCTATGGCCACGTGACCAAAATTCAGGCACTTAGCAACTGGTTCATAGTTATGACGGTCTGCTGTATCCCAGGGTCAATGTGATCACCTTTTGCAACCTTTTGACAAGCAAAGTCAATGGGGGATGTTAAGATTCGCTTAACAACTGTGTTACTCACTTAACAACTGTGGTGATCCACTTAGCAACTTTGGCAAGAAAGGGTTGTACCTGTGATGGCGAACCTATGGCTTGCGTGCCGGAAGTGGCATGCAGAGCCACTTCTGCCAGCACATGAGAGGTCGCCCGGAAAAGCCCCACTGTGTGCGTGCCGCCCGCCCACCAGCTGATTGTTGGGTATCTGGAGCGCATGCACGGGGTGCGTGGGAGATGTGTGCGCATGTGCATCAATGCGTGACACACGGGGCTCGCGTGCATGCACAGAGACGCATGGCGCATGGGGAGATTGTGCACGGATGTGCAGAGGGGCGTGGGGTGTGTGTTCACATTGCCTTCTGGGTGCTGGCATGTGAGTGTGTACGCACGAACATGTGCATAAATTTTGGCACAGGAACCCAAAAAGTTTAGCCACCAGTGGGTTGTACAATGGGGCAAAACTCACTTAACAACTGTCTTGCTTAGCAACATAAATTTTAGCGTAGTTGGGATAGTGAGTCAAGGACTATCTGTAGAAGAAAAAGAGTTTCTGTGCCTTAATAACTTCACAGAGGAAGGAATTTCACTGACCGGCATCTGTCTGAACTGCCTTTTGTTTTAAATAAGATATTGAAAGTTTATATTCCTTTGCATTGACTTATTCTGTTCGCTGGTCCGTGAACAGCCTGGGTTGAAAGGAGGCCTTAGGCTTAGAAAAATGCCTGGTCTGGATTTTCTGGTTAAATGAGTTGCAACCAACTCTTATTTCAAAAATTAGTAGAGGAGATGTACATAATATTTATTTTTTCATTTGTTTCATCTGCTATGACTCTTTTTGCATTTTAATTTTTATTATTATTATTATTATTATTATTATTATTATTATTTATTAAACTTGTATGTCGCCCTCTCTCCCTAAGGACTCAGGGCGGGTCACAGAATAAAAAATGCAATACAATAAGTTAACTAAAAAATTAATTAAACAGTACAAGCCTAATATTAAACATTAAAACTATTAAAACCATTAAAAAATTTTTTTAAAGAAACCCCCCTCCCCTCTTGGTTCGGTCCAGGCCGGCCTGCTGAAATAACCAAGTCTTTAGGTCACGGCGGAAGGAGTGGAGATCCGGAGCCAAACGAAGGTCCAAGGGGAATTGATTCCACAGGGTGGGTGCCCCCACAGAGAAGGCCCTACCTCTGGGCCCCGCCAGCCGACAATGTCTGGCTGACGGTATCCCAAGGAGGCCCTGTCTGTGGGAGCGTACAGGGCGATCAGAATGTGATGCCGGAAGGAGACGTTCCCGCAAGTACCCCGGACCCAAGCCATGTAGGACTTTATATGTTGTCACTAATACCGTGAATCTCACCCGGAAGCAGATCCTGCTTGCCCTTTCAGGTTTCCCATCATTTTATCCTCACCACAATAGAATAGAATAGAATTCTTTATTGGCCAAGTGTGATTGGATACACAAGGAATTTGTCTTGGTGCAAATGCTCTCAGTGTACATAAAAGAAAAGATACATTCATCAAGAGTCAAGAACCATAAGGTACAACACTTAATAACAGTCATGGGAAATAAACAATCGAATCATACTAGGAAACAGTCAATATAATGGTAAGGATATAAGCAACAAAGTTACAATCATACACAAGTGGGAGGGGATGGATGATAAGGAGTGATGAGAAGATTAATAGTAATAGTAGTGCAGATTTTGTAAATAGTTGGACAGTGTTGAGGGAATTATTTGTTTAGCAGAGTGATGGCTTTCAGGAAAAAACTGTCCTTCTGTCTAGTTGTTCTGGTGTGCAGTGCTCTATAGCATCATTTTGAGGGAAGGAGTTGAAACAGTTTATGTCCAGGATGTGAGGGGTCTGTAAATATTTTCACAGCCCTCTTTTTGACTCGTGTAGGATACAGGTCCTCGATTGAAGGCAGGTTGGTAGTAATTGTTTTTTCTGCAGTCCTAATTACCCTCTGAAGTCTGTGTCTGTCCTGTTGGGTTGCAGAACCAAACCAGACAGTTATAGAGGTGCAGACAGACTCAGTAATTCCTTGTAGAGTAGGCTTAGTTAAGTAGTGATCAGACCCAAGCCAGTTTTGACTGCTCTTAGTGGAAGACAGGGATACCGGCAAACTATGGTTAAAAAAAAAAAGTCAAGACAGCTGCTATGATTATGCAATCAAAGGACATAATAGTTTTACTTGGTGCCATCATGTATACTTATTTCGTGCCGCTTTAATTGCTTTTCATTGTTTTATGTCTTATGAGGTAAACTGCCCAGAGCAAGGATGAATCATTATGGCACCTTTGCAAACTGTGGACTTCAACCACCCAGAATTCCTGAACCAAACATGCTGACTCAGGAATTTAACAGAATAACAGAACAGAATAACAGAGTTGGAAGGGACCTTGGAGGTCTTCTAGTCCAGCCCCTGCTCAGGCAGAAAGCCCAATACTATTTCAGATAATTCTGGGAGTTGAAATCCATAGGTCATAAAGGGGCCATAGTTGGCCACCTCTGGTTCAGAGTCACTTGTTGAGATGGGCAGCTATAGAAATTGAATAAATAAAAACAAAATATGAGGAGTTTTGGTGGCATCTTTGTAGCCGCCATCTTGTCTTTTTTTGACCATACTCTGTGTAGATGACTTTCATGGAAGATGAGTGAACTGGAGCCGGAAGCCACCAGAGAATTGACTGATCACTAAAAACAAGTTTTTTTTTTTACTAAGTCAGTGTCAAATTGTCATACCAAAGTCCTAGTTTGAATTCTGCATGGTTATTTCCCTTTTAGAAGGTTTTCTGAAGGGGCTGCAGCAAGCCAAATGGAAATACGGCCTCTCACCTTGAGGGTGAACTGGGGTTCCACCATGTTCCTACATTATCACATCCTTCTTACTGCTTCCTTGTTGGGCTCCAAAAACCAAGAGAGACAAGCTGGAGGTTCCTCTGAGCAGTTTCCTTTATTCTTCTTCACCTATAGATAGAAATCTTGACGAACAAACTACTTACATCATTGAGCATATACGGTGCACTGAAACGGCTCCTAGGGAGGAGCCGGTTCAACACTCTTTCTCCCACAGACAGAAACTATCTAAACTTCACTTGCTTCTCTGGAATGCACACCCTCCGTCCTGGGAATCTGGATTACTGAAAGACCAAAGTGGAAATCTATTTGAATTCTTGCTGCTTATGAAATTATTCTGACTTTCAAATGCCTTGTTGGTTATTTGTCTGTGGTACTTAGGTAGAGCAAGGTAGATGGAGCAAATTATTTATTTGTTTGTTTGTTTATTGGTTTATTTATTTATTGATCGATTGAATTTGTATGCCACTCATCTTTTTACCAAACAACTCTGGGCAGCACCAATTATACTAGTGATGGGGACACCATTGAAACACCTAAAAGAGCAGGATGGGGACAGATCATCCTAAAGAAGATCTATCCATGTGTTTGCCAAGAGTCAAAATGAACTTGATAACGATCAGTCAGTCAGCCAGTTAATCACTCACTCACTCAATCAATCAGTCAGTCAGAAGTTCTGTTTGAGAATCCAAACATGTGTTATGCTCCTGACCATCACTATTTTGAAAAGTTTCTATTCCTCATGGCTATTTTGAAAGCAATTAGCAAGGGTAGTGTTCTAAGCACAATTTGAGAATCATTTACCGAATATAATAATAATAATAATAATAAGTCAAATAAATAATAATAATAATAATAATAATATTATTATTATTATTATTTATTCGACTTGTATGCCGCCTTTCTCCCTAAGGACTCAGGGCGGCTAACATTAAAACAGCACATATTTACATATAATTTACATAAAAACAAATTAAACCTATAGCTTGAGTCCATGCATTAAAAGTGGAATATATATTTAAAATATGAAAAAATAGCTCAGTATGAAAAAAAATGTACTCACTAATGCCTTCTGTCTCTGTTTTGGCAATTTGAAATTTACCTCAGTAAGTCATCATGGGAAGAAGGGAGGAAAGGAAGGAAGGAAAAAAGGGAGAAGGAGAAAAAGAAGAAGAAAGCACAAATAAAAGAGATGAAGATCCTTTTAACTTTCAAGCGCATGATTCATTTTTATCTGCTCCTTGCATCTATCATTTTCTCTATTTCTAATTGGTCTGCATTGCTTTAATTTATTTAGGAACAGCACGCACATCAAACAGAGGGTGCTTTGTACTGGCCAAAATGAAATTATGCAAATAGTCTTTAAAAATAAGAATGTGACTTTTCGACCTTTTAACATTTTCAACATTCATAATTTTGTTATGCCGGGGAAACCAAAGACTGTGGGTGAGTCTTCCAAATGTCACTTTTTAAATTTGGTTAGGGAGGGAATTTTTAAAAAAGATTTCTTTTAAAAAAATCTTCATGCTTTATGGGTCCCTTGTAAAAAAAAGCCTGCTTAAATATCAACATTGTTCTATTTGTTTTCCAGTGTCTCCTAGGGAAGCCTTCTCCAAGACTCTGAAATATCAGTATGATGCAAACAGTGGGGTTATTGAACAGGGAGAGAACTGGGCTGGCAGGCAATATTCCATCCCAGAGTTTTAATTTGGGTTGAAAAGTCTCAGATTCAGTGGATTGTCTGCATATCTTATTTCTTGCTGTATTGATTTTCTGAAAGAATCCTGACTATGAATACAAACAGCTTGCTTTGCAGGCAAACACAAAATACCTTTAATTGCACCAGAGACGGAACTCGGTGCCTCAGTCTTCACCATGATGCCATCATCAATTTTTTATCACATCAAGAAATGAGCTTTCAGAGTTTCTAATCCTGACAGTCCTGAAAATGATTCGTCTTCATGTCTCCTACGGAGCTCAAATCTTGTGAGCAAGCCTTGGTTAATTTGGGGGAGAAAATGAAGCAGAATCTGACTGGGTTAATGACTGGGTTGAGGTGAGATTTTCTCCTAGCTAGTGAGAAAATTCATTTCTCGCTTAAAGGCCTGGAGACTAAAACATACGAAGAACGGCTGCAGGATTGGGGTTTGGCTAGTCTAGAGAAAAGAATGACTAGGCGTGACATGATAGCAGTATTTCAGGATTTGGGGGGCTGCCACAAAGAACAGGAGGGTCAACTTATTTTCCAAAGCACCAGCAGGCCAGGCAAGAAACAATGGATGAAAACTAATCAAGGAGGGAAGCAACCTGGAATTAAGAGAAACTTCCTAGCACTGAGCACAATTAACCAGTAAAACAGCTTTGCCTTCAGAAGTTGTGGGTGCTTCATCACTGGAAGTTTTTAAGAAGAGACTGGACAGCCACTTGTCTGAAATGGTATAGAGTCTCCTGCTTGATCAGGGGGTTGGACTAGAAGACCTCCAAGGTCTCTTCCAGCTCTTTTCAGAATTGATTGAATTTATTCTCATTTACAACATAGAAGTGGTTGCCATCAACTTCTTCTGAGATATGTTTTTGACCTCCAGTCTCCCATCCCAGTACTAACCTGATCTAATTCTGCTTAACTTTTTGAGATCAGCATGTATAGCTGGTTCCTATTGACCTTCTTGGACATTTGGAGAGAATTAAGTCCTGTTCATCATATCTCAGAGGTAAAAATCAGGTTTTCTCCCCCCCCAATAACCATTTTGCTGTTGTTGTTTTATAATAATTTTTATTAAACAATTTTTATTATATACAACATCATTTCCATTCATTACAATGCTTTCGTTACATAAATCTTAACTATCTGTACGATATACATACTTTTACATAAATCTTATCAAGTATAATAATGGGAAAATATGATAAGAATGTCAAGCCTTTCTCTGCTACCATTTTCAAAGGCTTGGAATTAACCTTTTGCCAGGGAGTAAAAATTCTTCCAAAACATCCCTGCTAATTAGAGGTGATAAACCGTGTTCTTCTCTGCTGTCAATGATGATAAAAATGAGACCCGGAAAGTAATCTAAAAACATTTTTATTTATAAAATAAGAAAACCTAACGGAGCTACATGTTTGCAACCTAATCTCCACCAAGGCATATAGAAAAAGAACAAAGGGAAATATAACGCAAGTTACAAAGGAAGTGAAGTATAAACTCTGTACACATGTGCAGTGGATCAAAACATCACAAGACTTTCTTATCTTATTACTATGGAGACAAGATAACACAGTGCTGGCTAGCAGACACCTGCTTGCTAGAATATGAGCTTAGAAGCTTGAACAGACAAACCAAAAAAACGCAGTGACAAAGAAAATAGAATATTTAATGCTGCATTTATTAACGGCAGCAAGAATAACTTATGTACAGAATTGGAAAAGTGATAGTATGCCACCAGAGGAAAATGTGATAGAAAAATACTAGAATGTGCCGAGATGGATAAGTTGAGCATGGAGATAAAGGAAAGAGAGGAAATGGATTATTATTTGATGTGGAATGATTGTATGATTGGCTAAATAATAGATATAAAGTTGAATAGAGAAGAAGACAATAAGATAATAAGCTAAAAGATATAATGGATAAAGATCATACATTGCAATGTCCTACCGGTCAATGAATACTTCAGCTTCAACCATAACAATACAAGAGCACACAATAGATACAAACTCAAAGGTAACCGCACCAAACTTGATTGCAGGAAATACGACTTCAGCAACAGAGTGGTCGATGTCTGGAATACTCTACCTGACTCTGTGGTTTCTTCCCCAAACCCCAAAAACTTTAACCTTAGACTGTCTACTATTGACTTCACCCCTTTCCTAAGAGGTCTGTAGGGGGCGTGCATAAGCGCACCAACGTGCCTACCATCCCTGTCCTATTGATTCTTTTTATTTTCTTATATGTATCCATGTATTTATAGCTATGTTTATACTTATACCTATTATCTTGTAAGCAATTGACTAATCAAATAAATAAATAAATAAAACATGAAGATAGATTAAGCAACATAGACAAGTATATAGATAGTTAAGAAAATTAGGTTTTTAAAGTCTTTACTTTAGGAAAACGAAAGTTGGACCTTGAAGGTCATCAATAGGAAGAGTATTTATTCCTTTGAACATTAGTGTTGGAGAATAACTTGAAGAGCTAAAACAAATAGATTGTTGAACAAATCAACCCCACGTTTTTACTCCAGGCACAAATTACCATACTTAAGACACATTATGGGAAGACCTAACTTTCTGGAGAAGGCTATCATGCTGGGAAAGGTAGAAGGAAAGAGAAGAGAATGGCTAGCAGCAAGATGGATGAAATAGGAGTGATGGATGATGCACCATTGGAAAGCCTGAAGGATCATCACAGGGTTGCTAATTGACACCAACTTGATGGCATGTACACTAATCAATTTACCCAAGTCAGATTTGGCCAGATTTAGTTGTCAGAATGACCAGAGATAAGGACATGCCTCACTTTCCTTTTATTAGCAATCATGTCCACTGCAGTTTTTTTTTTAAACCTGTCTTTGCTTTTTCTATCCACATGAACATCTTTTATATAACTCCCACCTCCGGGCTTTCGACATGTAAAAGAGAGGACAGCAGACCACCCACTCTTTTATTTGGGGAAGGGTTGTTTGCACAACTGCACATGAAATGACATCAGTGGGGAATTTTAAATGCAGCAGTGTTTGAAGTTCAGAGGTTATCTGGCATTGTTACTATATTGTTAGAAGCCACCTGAGTGATAGGAAGGGGTAGAGCGAAATAGACCTAGAATGATGAGGGGGGGGGAGGAAGGGAGGGAGGAAAAAGAGAGGAAGAGGAGATAGAGAGAGAAGAGAGAGGAGGAAGAGACAGAAGAAAAGAAATGAAGTGGAAGTAGAGTAGGCAGCGACAAACGAAAGAAAAATCGAGATAGATAAATATAGATCGTCAGATGAATAGATAGATAGATAGATAGATAGATAAACCAGAAGATGAATAATAATGAAAAAAAAAAAAGGTAAATCATTAGGTGACAAACAAGAAGAAAAAATCGATGATAATGATAGAAGATAGAAGATAGATAATATAGATAGATAAACCAAACAAGAGATAGATAAATAATGATAAAGAAAAAATAAACGTCGATAAAGATAGATAGATAGATGTCGTAGATAAATGTCGAAACGAGCAACGAAAGATGGAAGAAGAAAGAAAGAGATGATAGATAGATAATGATAGAAAAAAAAGAATAGTCGTCGTCGATAGATGAATAGATATAGTTAGGAATAGATAGATAGATAGTCGATAGATAGATAGATCGAATGCTGACAGCAGGCAGGCAGAAAAGAGAAGAGAAAAAAGAAGATGATAGATATGATAGAAAAAAAAAAAGATAGATAGAATAGATAGATAGATAGACGACAGAAGACGAACAGACAGACAGCAAATCCGATCGAATCGATCGTCGATAAATCTGATAGATAAAATATAGTTAGATAGATAGAATGAATAGATAGATAGATAGATGAATCGTCGATAAACAAAACGAAGAATGATAGTCAGTGAAATAAAGGAAAGAAATTAAATGGACAAGAAAGAAAAGATGGAATAAATAATAAGGAAGAATAGTCGAATGATGTCATATAGATAGATAGGCAAACGAGAGATAGATAAATAATGATAGAAGAAAATAGATAGATAGATAGATAGATATAGGCAGGCAGGCAGAAAGATAGGAGAGAGAGAAAGAGATGATAGATAGATAATGATAGAAGAAAAAAGATAGATAGATAGATAGATAGATAGATAGATATAGTTAGATAGATAGATAGATAGATAGATAGATAGATAGATAGATAGATAGATAGATATAGGCAGGCAGGCAGGCAGAAAGGAGAGAGAAAAAGATGATAGATAATGATAGAAGAAAAGATGAATGATAGATATAGATAGAAGACAGAAGACAGACAGACAGACGTAAGATATAGAGAGATCAGACAGATAGATAGATAGATACAGACAGATAAGACAGATAGTCGATCGATCGATGAATGATAGATAGATATAGTTAGATAGATAGATAGATAGATAGATAGATAGATAGATAGATAGATAGATATAGGCAGACAGGCAGGCAGAAAGGAGAGAGAAAAAGATGATAGATAGATAATGATAGAAGATAGATAGGCAGAGGAGAGAAAGATAGACACACAAGAGAGAGAGAGAGAGAGAGAGCGCCTAGCTCTCCTAGCCTAGGGTTATTGCTAGTATACATTCCCCAGTGTCTCAGGAAGAAGGCTTTCTCATCATCTGCTGGCTATGTAGCCTGATTCTTTTAAATGGGACTTTCCACCAACAAAGCATCTGCTGTACTACTGAGTTAGCACTCAAACTGAATTGCTTTCAGCCTTGGATTAACAGCATGTGCTTTTCATAAATCCTTTCCTTTCACTCATTCATTTGAACGAGGACGAGATCAGATGACTCCGTCACAACACGTGGTACTCTTCCCACGCGCCAGCCCTTCTTCCTAGGATCCAGGTTAGGCGGTCCATTTGTTCCCAGCTGGAAATTCCCACTAAGCACTAGACTAGCTGATCCCTTGAAAAGCTCTTAAAAAGAATCCCGAGACTCTGTTTGAAAGGCTCTGAAGATATGATTTTTGCCAGAGGGCCTGGGAACCCGGATGGCATGCAGCCCATCAAGTTTTTAGTTTTATTATTGTCTCCAAGAGGTTGGGAATTTATTGGGTTTTGTATTTGGGGTGTTATTTCTGTAACCTGCCTGGAGTCACCGTGAGTGTGTTGGGTAACCATACACAGGTGGTATTCAGCAGGTTCTGACCAGTTCTAGAGAACCGGTAGCGGAAATTTTGAGTAGTTCGGAGAACCGGCCAATACCACCTCTCTGGCCCCACCCCCTCTATTCTCTGCCTCCCAAGTCCCAGATGATTGGCTGGGTCTTCTTTTGTTGCCCTGCATAGGAGAAGAGAGCTGGAAAGCAGGTTAGTGGGGTGGGGAGGGAATGGGGATTTTACAGTATATCCTTCCCCTGCCACACCCACCAAGCCACAGAACCGGTAGTAAAAAAAAAATGAATCCCACCACTGATACAGGTGCTTCTCAACTTACGACCACAATTGAGACCAAAATTTCTCCTTCTAGGTGAGAAGCGCTGAGTGAATTTTGCCTCATTTTACGATCTTTTTTTCTTTTTTGCCACGGTTAAGTGCATCCCTGCAGTCGTTAAGTTAGTAACACCGTCATTAAGTGACTCTGGCTTCCCCATTGACTTTGCTTGTCGGAAGGTCGCAAAAGGGGAACACGTGACCCCCAGGACATTGCAATTGTCGTAAATACGAGGCAGTTGCCACGAATCTAAATCTTGACCATATGACCATGGGGATGCTGGAACGGTCGTAAGTGTGAAAAACGGTCATAAATCACTTTTGTTCAGTGTCGTTGCAACTTTGAACAGCCGCTAAATTAGCTGTTGTAAGTTGAGGATTACCTGTATAAATTTTCTAAATAAAAAAAAACCACTACTGACACATTCTTGAAGATCTAGAGATCATATTTCAAGATCCTTCTTTGCAACTGCACCAGGAGAGAAATAACAGAATAACAGAGTTGGAAGGGACCTTGGAGGTCTTCTAGTCCAACCCCCTGCTCAGGCAGGGGACCCTAAACCAATTCAGACAAATGGTTGTCTAATTTCTTCTTAAAAACCCTCCTGTGATGAAGCACCCATAATGTCTGGAGTAAAGTCATTCCACTGTTTAACTGTTCTCACTGTTAGGAAAATTTCTCCTCAGTTCTGGGTTGCTTCTCTCCTTGATTAGTTTCCATCCATTGCTTCTTGTCCTGCCTTCATGTGCTTTAGAGAATAGCTTGGCTCCCTCTTCTTCTTTGTGATGGCCCCTCAAAATTTATTTATTTATTTTGTCAAGCAAGCATTTGATAATATATATAAGTATAAACATGATTAGAAATTCAAAGTGTTAGTGATAACATACAAAGTCCCTCATGGCTTGGGTCCGGGGTACTTGCGGAAACGTCTCCTGCCAGCGTCGACTTCCAATCTCCTTGTCCGCTCCCACAGGCAGGGCCTCCTTCGGGTGCCGTCAGCCAGACAATATTGGCTGGCGGTGCCCAGGGGTAGGGTCTTCTCTGTGGGTGCACCCACCCTGTGGAATCGACTCCCCTTGGAGCTCCGGTTAGCCCCTGACCTCGGTTCCTTTCTCCGTGACCTAAAGACCTGGTTGTTTCAACAATCCAGCCTGGACTGAAGGGTAAGGGGTGGGGTTTTATTGATATTTTAAATTTATTTGGGTTTTTAGTTTTATTGGGCTTAGCTACTTGGTTTTAATGTATTTTAATCAATTGTATTTCTATTTTTTTTTACTGTAAGCCACCCTGAGTCCCTAGGGAGAGAGGGCGGCATATAAGTCCAATAAATAATAATAATAATTATTATTTATTATTTATTTATTTATTAATGGGACTTATATGCCGCCCCATCTCGAGACTTCGAGTGCTTACAATAAAACTGAACACAATAAATATTTAAAAAAGAATTAAATTAATGGTCCCAATTAATACAAAACTAAAAAAAAAACCGCAAAT
Organism: Naja naja; assembly: GCA_009733165.1. Classification (NCBI taxonomy): domain Eukaryota; kingdom Metazoa; phylum Chordata; class Lepidosauria; order Squamata; family Elapidae; genus Naja; species Naja naja. The sequence continues at coordinate 31,908,146 of CM019149.1, forward strand.
CTAAAACACCCCACCCATGAAATAGATATGAATAAAAGGGAACATTAAGATAGGGACGGTAGGCGCTTTGGTGCGCTTATGCATATTATAAATATGCATAATATTATAAATATATATGCACATATACATATTATATTATAATATATATTATATTATAATATTCGCCAGCTTCGCCCGTTTCTGGACCGCGATGCCCTGCGTACGGTCACTCATGCCCTTGTTACTTCACGACTCGACTACTGCAACGCTCTCTATCTAGGACTGCCCTTGCACACCATCCGGAGATTGCAGCTGGTGCAAAATCGTGGCGGTGGTGGTGATGGGAGTTCCCGGTTCTCCCATGTTGCCCCCCTCCTGCGTGGCCTGCATTGGTTGCGGTTGCGCTCAGTGAGTTCAAGGTTCTAACTTTAACATACAAAGTCCTTCATGACATGGGTCCCTATTATTTAAGGGAGCGACTGTTGCCGACATCGAACACTAACCGCCCTGTGCGATCTCACAGACAGGGGCTCCTTGGTCCCGTCAGCGGACAGTGCCGGCTGGCGGTCCCCGACGGCGGCCTACTCTGTTGCGGCCCCGGACCTCTGGAATCAACTTCCCCTGGAGCTCCGCCTGGCCCCTGACCTCCGCACTTTCCGTCGCGACCTGAAGACCTGGTTGTTTAATCAATCCGGGCTGTGACCCTGGGGTGGGGTGGTTTTTTAGAGTTTTAATGTTGTGATTTTAGTGCTAATTCGGCTTGATTGTTTAATTTGGTTTTATCTAACTTATTAATGTGTGATTTTATTTTGTAAGCCGCCCCGAGTCCTTTCGGAGAGGGGGCGGCATATAAGTCGAATTAATAAATAATAAATAAATATTATAATATACATATTATAATATACATAGTATAAATATGCATAATATAGTTGATGCGCTTCTGCATATTATAAATATTGGAAGACTGCTATCATGCGGCGGCGCGGGTTGTGATGGGAGGCCCCCGATACTCCCATATTACAGCCCTCCTGCGCAAGCTGCACTGGTTACCAGTTGCCCTCCGAGTGAGATTCAAGGTGCTGGCACTGACCTATAAAACCCTTTATGGCATTGGACCAGGATACTTGCGGGAGACCCTACTGCCAATAACAACCTCCCAACGTCCCATGCGCTCCCATAGAGAGGGCCTTCTCCAGGTGCCATCGACACAACAATGTCGACTGGCCGTCCCCAGGAGTAGGGCCTTCTTGGTGGGAGCACCCACCCTATGGAATCAATTTCCCCCGGGGCTCCACCCCGACCTCCGCTCCTTCCGCCGTGAGTTAAAAACCTGACTATTCCAACTAGCCCGCCAGGACTGAGGGAGAACGGGAGAGGGTTTTGAACATATTTCAAATTATCCTAACCAGCATTGAGACCTTGACTTCGTCAATCATTTGTTTAATTGTATTGAATCTATTTTAATTGTAAGCTGCCCTGAGTCCCTCAGGAGATAGGGCGGCATATAAATGGAATAAATAAATAAATAAATAAATGTCACTCCCTAGTCCTTCTTTTCATTAAACTAGATATACCCAGTTCCTGCAACTGTAGCCTTTCAGCTCTAGTTCTTATTTTTATTTATTTTATGTCAAGCAAGTATTAGATAACAGGTATAAGTATAAACATGGTTATGAATACGTGAAATGGATACAAATAAAGAGAAACAATAGGACAGGGGTGGTAGGCACTTTAATGCGCTTATGCACGCCCTTTCCCTTCTTCTAGAAATCCTGGTCTCCTTTCCATTTCACCCCCATAATTTCTGAATGGAACATCCGGGCGTCAAGTCCTCCCAGCATTCTTTCCTCTTGCTTGCAAGGTGGCAGATTCCACTCGAGGGGACCCTGAGTGTCGCTGCCTCTCCCCCTGCTGCTTAACCCACTTGAAATTCCAGCTTCTGTCTCTTGCTCTCCCCTCCCAGCTGCTCACTGAGTCATCACCAGTTAATCCAGCAAGAGACGTCTAGACCTGCCCCGCGGAAAACTTTGCTGCTATTAAATAAGTCATTTGGAGTTGGTGTTTTTACCTGCTAGGGCCTGCTGCTGGCGCCCTGGGTGGGGGGCAGGAAAATTGGGGGGGGGGGAAGGAAAATTTTATAGAGCAAAACACCCATCTGCTCATTTTGAGGACTGGGGTGCTTTGCTCAAGGTTGTGGGCAAGAGAGATCCTTGAGTGTGACTTCCGCCATTTTCTGTTTTTGTCTGTTTGTTTACAAGCAGACAGGTGTGCATTTTGGATTAGGGCCCTGTGTTAGAGGGGGGAAAAGCAATTAATTACTTGCCCTATAATGTATAATACAAATGTATAATATAAACATAATATAACCCTATGGAATCAACTACCCCTGGGGCTCTGCCTGGCCCCTGACCTTCGCACCTTCTGCCACGACCTGAAAAACTGGTTATTCGAACAGGCTGGGCTGGGCTGATCTCCTGGGGGGGGTGTGTTAAATTTTAAATGGTATACTGGGGTTTTAACTTAAATTAGACTTGTTACTGTTTAATATTGTTTTAAATTAATTTATTGTTGTGTTTTGGTTTTAATTGTGAGCCGCCCCGAGTCCTTGGAGATGGGGCGGCATACAAGTCTAAAAAATAAATAAATAAATAAATAAATAAATAAATAAATAAATAGGAAGGAGTTAAGCTATTTTTCAAAGCACCCGAAGGCCAGACAAGGAATAATGGATGGAAACTGAACAAGGAGAGATTCAACCTGGAAATAAGGAGAAATTTCCTGACCAATGGAACAGAAGTTCAAAGTCCAAAGTTCAAACAAGAATGCATTATAATGGTCTTCTGTGGTATTACAGCTAGAGAACTGAATGTGCCAATCAAGGGATGATAGGTCAGCATCTATAAGATCATAGTTGGCTTTTTTGAAGTTGTATTTTGGGGATCCATCATTATGATCCTTTTTGTGAGGGCGTAAATTGAGACAAAAATGGATCATAAGTTGCCTTCGGAAGTTGTGGGAGCTTCATCACTGGAAGCTTTCAAGAAGAGACTGGACTGCCATCTGTTCAGAAATGGCATAGGGTGTCCTGCTTGGGCGGGGTGTTGGACTACAAGGTCCCTTCCAACTTTGTTGATCTGTTAATCTGTAAAATGTGTCTCAACTGAAATTAAAGGCCTTTGAAGCAGTTAGGGCAGGGGTGGGATTCTACTGGTTTGGACCGGTTCTAGAGAACCGGTTGTTACGATTTGATGCAGTTCAGAAAACTGGCAAATTGTGTCCTGGCTGGTCCAGCCCCTCGCTGCCTGCCCCTTGCCTCGCCTCCCAGTCAATCCTTATCGCGCAGGCCCGACATCACTGACTGGGAGCAAAAAATGCCTCACCCAGGAGGCTTCCCTGAGGCCCAGGAGGCCAAAAAATGGAGCGGAGGGCGGGTGTTGCAAAAAAAGAAGCCAGGCCCACCCAGTCACATAGCCACTCCCACCTAGCCACGCCCATAGAACCGATAGTAAAAATATTTGCATCCCACCTGAGTTAGGGGAAGGGCGTTTTTATAATGCAGGTAGTCCTCGATTTACAACAGTTCATTTAGTGAGCATTCAATTGAAAAACTGAAAAAAAGTGGCTCATTGTTGTTTTTCACACTTCTGACCGTGGCAGCATCCCCATGGTCACGCGATCAAAATTGAGACGCTTGGCAACTGACTCACATTTATGACGGTTGCAGTGTCCCGGGGGTTATGGGATCCATTTTTGTGACCTTCTGACAAGCAAAGTCAATGGGAAAACAAGATTCACTTAACGAATTGAACAACTGCAGTGATTCAGTTAACAAGTAATAACATGGGACAAAACTCACTTCACGAATTTCTCAACTTAGCAACATAAACTTTGGGGTCCTTTGTAGTCATAAGTTGAGGACTACCTGTAATAGAACCTGGGAAGTGTCACCATATTTTGAGCAGATGTGGTATGGATCTCCCTTGATCCTTTTCCTTTTGTAACCTTTGCAGTTCCCCAGGATGGTACTGCCACACTGACATTCAGCAAGATCAGAATTAGCTAGTACAGGTAATCCTTGATTTACAGCCACAATTGAGCCCAACAATTCTGTCGTTAAGTGAGACAGTTGTTAAGTGAATTTTGTCCCATTTTACTTGCCACGGTTGTTAAGTGAATCATTACAGTTAACTAGTGGAATAGCTTGCCTTCAGATGTTCTGCTTGAGCAAGGGGCTGGACTAGAAGACCTCCAAAGTCCTATCCTCTTTCCTTTCCTTTCCTTTCCTTTCCTTTCCTTTCCTTTCCTTTCCTTTCCTTTCCTTTCCTTTCCTCTCCTCTCCTCTCCTCTCCTCTCCTCTTTTCTCTTTTCTTTTCTTTTCCTTTCCCTTCCCTTCTCTCCCCTCCCATGCGGTGCCATCCTATTAACACGCTTGTTAAGGGAATCTGGTTTCCCCCTTGACTATGCTGGTCAGAAGGTCACAAAAGGTGATGACATGACCCTGGGACACTGCAGCCGTCATAAATATACGAACCAGTTGCCAAGTGTCCGAATTTTGATCACATGACCATGGGGATCCTGCAATGGTCGTAAATGTGAAAATGGTCATAAGTCACTTTTTCAGTGGCTTTGTAACTTTTTTTTTTTAATTACATTTATATGCCGCCCTTCTCCAAGACTCAGGGCTTACAATTTTTGGGATACAACCCAATGTGCTCAGCAATAGCCTTCATTCCATTGTATATGCCTGCTTATTACTAAGCGGCATTTTTACAAGGTCAGCTAATTGCCCCCAACAATCTTGGGTCCTCAATTTACCTACCCCGAGAGGATGGAAGGCTGAGTCAACCTTGAGCCTGGTGGGATTCGAGCCTACAGTAATTGTAGACAGCTGGATCTTAAGAGCAGGCATTTACAGCCTGAGCCACCAAGTGGCTTTGAATGGTCATTAAACAAATCACCAGTGGTTTTGAATGGTCATTAAACAAATAGTTGTAAGCCGAGGACTATCTCTAAAGGTTTTCCTCAGCTTATTGTCAGGAAATTCCTCCTTATTTCCAGGTCGAATCTGTCTCTGAGGACCTTCCACCCATTGCTTCTTGTCCTGCTCCCAGGTACTACGGAGTGTACATTGACACCCTCTTTCCGGTGACAGCCCTACAAGGATTGGGAGATTGCTATCATGTTTCCCATGCAAGCTGGTTCCTTAAGAATGTAATTCACCCATTCTTTTTACAGCTCACAACTGTGTCCCAATGTTCAGACACAAGAACAGTTTCCCCCCAAATGCCATCACTCTGATAAACAAGTAATTCCCTCAACACTGTCCAACTATTTACTAATTCTGCATTCCTATCACTATTAATTTTCTCATCATTCCCATTACCCACCTACCCTCTGCTTGCTACTGTATGACTGTAACTTTGTCGCTTGTATCCTTACGATTTATACTGACTGTTTCCTAGTATGATTTGATTGCTTATTTGTACCCTATGACTACTATTAAGTGTTGTACCTTAGGATTCTTGACTAATGTATCTTTTCCTTTTATGTACACTGAGAGCATATGCACCAAGACAATCACACTTGGCCAATAAAGAATTCATTCATTCATTCATTCAGTTTGGAGTTTAGGGTTCTTGACACTGGAAGTGTTAAATAGGTGCTTAAGGATTGTCTAATGAATCCTAAAGAAATGCATTTCCGTGCCAACGCAGACCAAAGATCCATCAAGCAAAACATTTCTCAAGAACCGGCAGGAATGGATTCCAGGAAAGATTACAGTAAATTTATTCATCTTTCTAACTGGCCTCAGGTGGTGAGGATCAGAAACCCTATGTGCTTTTTCAGAAAAAGGTTTTTTTTTGAACACAGTAAGGGCTGCTCTCAAGACAAGCTATGGGTCCAGTTACTTTTTCTGTTGTTCTCTGAACTAATTGCCCGGAATTCAGTTCAATTGTTTGGCCTTGAAATAATTGTTCCATGTATACTATACTGTTGAAATACTATACCAGTGATGGTGAACCTTTTTGTTGCGGTGTGCCAAAAGCGCGTGCATGCTGGCACCCTCAATGCAATGTGCCCCACCCTCTACGCATGAGTGCGCAACACCCGCCCAACCCCTTACCTGCACTGCGCATGTGCGTGCCTCCCAGCTGATTTTTGGCCAGTTTGAGGCCGTTTTCGCCCTCCTGGAGGCTTGAGGGAAGCCTCTGTAGCCTTGGGAGGCTGAAAAAGGGCCTTCCAGAAATACTGGAAGTGCCAAAACGGGCCTATTTTCAGGCTCCCGAGGCATCCCTTGAGCCTCCAGGAGGGCAAAAATGGCCTCCCCCAGGCCCCAGAGGCTCTCCAGAGGCTGAAAATGGGCACTTCTGGTATTTCTGGAAGACCCGTTTTTCGGCCTTCTGAGGCTGCAGAGGCAAAAACAACCTCAAACCAGCCGAAAATTAGCTGTGAGGCGCGCGCATGCGCAGTGCAGGTAAGTTTGGCTGGGGCTCTGCATGCCACCTGTGGCACGCGTGCCATAGGTTCGCCATCACGGTACTAAACTATTGAAATATGGGTGGTCTGTGATTTATGACCCCAACTGAGCCCAAAATGTTTGTTGCTAAGCAAGACTGTTTGATGTGCTTTGCCTCATTTTACGACCTTTCTCGCCGCAGTTATTTAGTATCATGGTTGTTAAGCGAATCTGGCTTCCCCATTGATTTCGCTTGTCAGGATCACCAGCAAATGGTGGTCATGTGTGACCTGATCACATGACCTCAGGATGCTGCCACCATCATAAAGAAAAGCCAGTTGCCAGATGTTCAAGTTTTGATCACATTGATTCTGCACTGGACGTAAGTGTGAACAATGGTCACAAGTCACTTTTTGCAGTGATGTCGTAACTTCGAGCGGTCTCTAAATGAATGGTGGATCAAGGAGTACCTGTACACCCCATTTCCAAAGCAGCCCAAGTGGTTGGACAGCTTGTTTCCGTGGATGAAGCCAATCTGTCTCTCAACCTGATGCAGATGATTTTCTGCTTTGCTTGGGGAGAAGAAATAAATGTTTGGTAATAAAAGCTCTTCCTTCCTTAAAACCTTTTGGGCAGGGCGATTCTATGGCTTCAACTTGTTTTTATTTCTGACCTTTCTTCTAATTAGATATCTCGGGAATTAAAAAATAAAGAATCTTGGAGGAGTTAACAGCCATCTGTCTTCAAACTAGACATCCCATGTTTTTCTCTGGGTGTGTTTTTTTTATGGACGCTGCAGTCTAAATATCAATATTTCCATTATACGTCTTGTAGCTTATAGCGCTTGATGGATGTGTGGTTTAATTCTGAGACTTTCATTTTTAAGCCATTGATGAACTGATGTAGCTACAGTGATTTTCTTGATGCCAAAGTGCATAAAACAGCCTTTCCCGTTTTAGTGCAGATATGATTTTCGGTACTTCCAGGAGGGGTGTTTTTCACCTTCCCAAGGGTCTGGAGGCTTCCCTTGGGCCTCTGGGAGGGCAAAAATGGCCTCCCCTGGGCTCTGGAGACCTTCCAGAAGCCAGAAACAGGCCCGTTTCTGGACTTCCGCTACTTCCGGAAGGCCTGTTTTCCCTCCTCCCAGAGCCTCCATGCAGACCCTACATTTAACCTGCATCAAAAATGGGCTGTGTGGAGACTCCGGGGAGGGGAAGGGTGGGCAGGGCCAGGCGGTCAGTTCAAATACCAGTTCGGCAAACCAGACGCAAATTTAACATCTGGTTCACCTGAACCAGTCCGAACCTGTAGAATCATACCCCTAAATGTGAGGCTACCAACGAGTTCGGGTCTCCTCGTCTGACCACTCGCTTATGTTCTTGCAATCTGCTGGTTAGCTTCCTCCCCATTTGTCCTGCATAGTCAGAGGAGCAATCCATGTAGGGAATTCAGTAGATTGCATTCATTCTTATTGTTTGTACTATTTATGGGAATATATAAATCTAGTAAATAACAATACTTTACAATGAAGCATTTTCATTCCGCCACTTTTAACTCCTCCTTTAAAATCCTTTAAAAAAATCCAAATATTCTATTTTATCAACCTACAATGGCATTCACTATAGATGCCACTTTCTGCCCTTCTCCAAATATGCTTTGTGTGATATGGCAAAACAAAACGTAATTGTTAGAAATGTAATTGATGCCATAAACTAGCTTTCCCTAACTTGATCCTGTGCAGTTTCTTGAGGTTACCAGTGCCAAAAAACCTGTTCCTGGCCTTTATTTTATGGTAAGTTAGATAATATCCTGCTGAAAACTCTTGTAAAACTCTCAATGCAATAAAATATGACCCACCATTTCAAGGTCAATGCCATTAGAGAGACAACATATTTATGTTTTAATTGTTGACTGGCACTGATGATGTTACCTAGTTTGGATAATGAAACATCTGCAAGAAAACAACCAAGCTCAGAGAGTACCAAGGACCCCTTGTTTCAACCTTGTGCTACGAATACTCTCCTTTATTGGTAAGTGTTGACTAATTTTTAAAGTATTTTTAAATTGTTTTGCTTTTATTGTACACTGCCCAGAGTCACATTTGTGAGATGTGGCTATATAAATTAGATAGATAGATAGATAGATAGATAGATAGATAGATAGATAGATGATAGACAGACAGACAGACCGACAGACAGACCGACCGACCGACAGACAGACAGACAGACAGACAGACAGACAGACAGACAGATAATAGAGATAGATAGATAGATAGATAGATAGATCAAGATAGACAGACAGACAGACAGACAGACAGACAGACAGACAGACAGACAGACAGACAGACAGACAGACCGACAGACAGACAGACAGACCAACAGACAGACAGACAGACAGACAGATAATAGAGATAGATAGATAGATAGATAGATAGATAGATGATGATGCCGAACAGACAGACAGACAGATATAGAGATAGATAGATAGATAGATAGATAGATAGATAGATAGATAGATGATAGACAGACAGACCGACAGACAGACCAACAGACAGACAGACAGACAGACAGACAGACAGATAATAGATAGATAGATAGATAGATAGATAGATAGATGATAGACAGACAGACCGACAGACAGACCGACAGACAGACCGACCGACCGACAGACAGACAGACAGACCGACAGACAGACAGACAGACAGATAATAGAGATAGATAGATAGATAGATAGATAGATAGATAGATAGACAGACAGACAGACAGACCGACAGACAGACAGACAGACCAACAGACAGACAGACAGACAGACAGATAATAGAGATAGATAGATAGATAGATAGATAGATAGATAGATAGATAGATAGATAGATGATAGACAGACAGACAGACAGACAGACCAACAGACAGACAGACAGACAGACAGATACAGAGATAGATAGATAGATCGATAGATAGATAGATAGATAGATAGATGATAGACAGACAGACCGACAGACAGACCAACAGACAGACAGACAGACAGACAGACAGACAGACAGACAGTAATAGATAGATAGATAGATAGATAGATAGAAGATAATAGATAGATGATAAACATACAGACCGAACCGACAGACAGACCGCCGACCGCGACAGACAGACAACAGACCGCAGACAACAGACAGATCTAGATGATAGAAGATAATAGATAGATAGATAGATAGATAGATATAATTATGATAGACGACCGACAGAAACTGACAGACAGACAGCAGACCACAGACGACAAGACAGACGACAATATAGATATAGATATAATAGATAGAATCGATAGATAGATGATAGATAGATAGATAAATATACAGCATACAGAACAGACATAGACGATAATAGATAGATAGATAGATAGATAGATAGATAGATAGATAGATAGATGATAGACAGACAGACCGACAGACAGACAGACAGACAGACAGATAATAGAGATAGATAGATAGATAGATAGATAGATAGATAGATAGATGATAGACAGACAGATAGACCGACCGACAGACAGACAGACCAACAGACAGACAGATAATAGAGATAGATAGATAGATAGATAGATAGATAGATAGATAGATAGATAGATAGATATGGAGAGATGGATGGAGAGATAAATAATAGATGAAAGAAGGGGATCTTTTATAATCTATTTGATGGCAACATATTTAAGTTGGCTTTAGACAAGGCTATTCTACATATATATTTCACCGTAACTTTCTAAAGCAGCTAAAAAGAGTATTTGTTTGTCATTTATTCCAAAAGTTAAAGCTGAACACAGTTTTTGCCATTAATTCCTGCAGGCTTCATTTTATTCCCTTGCCTTGTATCCTGATTCTTCTCTTTTTTAATAACTTTATTAACATTTTAAGATGAAAGGTAAAAATGTAACAAGAACTAATATTTAGAATAAAAAAAGAAATGAAATAAGAACAGGACAAAAATAAGTGGGAGCAGAAGTGGGAGAAAAAAAAAAGCAAATATAAAGAATTGGCTTCTGGTTTTCTTTTACAGCAGTTATAATGAAAACATGAACCTCTTACTCTATGGTTACAACATTGTTTATGTCTTTTCTGTAATCTCTCTATCTGTCTATTATTCAATCTATCTAATCATCAAAACCATATACCATAAGTTCAATTTCCCCCCAACTTCATTCAAAACATCCATAAAGGGCAAACTGATCATTGTAAACTCTGTTGTTGCATCTTGCTGTTTGTGTCTGCAAGTTCCCATCTTGTTATTTACAATCCCGTTTTTTTAATTTCAGGAAATCACTGCCTAGGTTCCCTCTCATCGTCTTCACACCAGGCTACACCTGTACTGTCCTTTCAGTTTTTCTTCCCGATAATCATGTATTCTAAACCAGCAATTATCTGGGTTGTTCAGTTTCAAATCCTTTCCCCCACTAGAAGGCCACATTAGACTCGATAACAGGAAATAGGTAAACCGGTTTTTCCCAGCTCTTTTTTTTTCTAAATATAAAAGTAGGCTTCAGAAGTTACCAGTTGCCACTTGTTTCCTGTTTTCGTCCAAATTGGAAGTTTAGGATGAGGTGGTTATCTTAGGCAGCCAATTTTTGCCAAACAGCAAAGGGAAAGGCAGCAAAACAGTGTTTTCATTTGCCATACAGGTAAGTCCTCGATTTACGACTACAAATCGAGCCCCAAATTTGCTGTTGCTCAGCGAGATAGTGTACGACCTTTTCTGTCACAGTTATTAAGTGAATCACTGCTGTTATGTTAGTAACTCTTTGGAAGCAGAATGAGAAGAACTATAGATAATCTTCAGCTTAACAACCACAAAGGACCCTGAAATTTCTATGGCTAAACGAGGCAGTTGTTAAGTGAACTTTGCCCCATTTTACAACCTTTCTTGCTGCAGTTGTTTAATGAATCACTGTAGTTGTTAAATTAGTTACTGTATGTGATTGTTAAGTGAATCTGGCTTTCCCACTGACTTTGCTTGTCAAAAGGTTGCAACCGTCGTAAACAGTAATAATCTGAATTTTGTCTGAATTTGGATAACGTGACTATGGAGATGCTGTAATGGTCATAAGCAGGGGTGGGGTTCTAGCGGTTTGGACCGGTTGTATAGAACTGGTTGTTACGATTCTGTGCAGTTCAGAGAACTGGCAAATCGTGCCCCTGGCTGGCCCTGCCCCGCCACCCTCCGCCCGCCCCTCCCCTCCCCTCCCTTCCCAGTCAGTCCCGATATTGCTGACTGCATTTTTCCCTGCCCAGTCACTCCTTAAGGTATTTCTTTTTTTCTCCCAACGATCAGCTGTTTGACGATCAGCTGTGCTGGGATCCCCCTTGCTGTCTTACTGCTTCGCCCAGGAGGCTTCCCTGAGGCCCATGAGGCAAAAAAAATGGAGCATGGGGCTGTGTGTGCTGCAACAAAGAAGCCACGCCCACCCAGTCACATGGCCATGCCCACCTAGCCATGCCCACCTAGCCACACCCGCAGAATTGGTTGTTAAAAAATTTGAATCCCACCCCCTGGTCATAAGTTTGAAAAATGATCATAGGTCACTTCTTTCAGTGCCGTTGCAACTTTGAATGGTCACTAATAATGAACTGTTGTAAGTCAAGGACTACCTGTATTTCATACTTGTGCAGATATTTTTACCGTTCTTCCTGTTGGGATCCAACCAGAACTCACTACGTCAGAAGAGATTTTCGACTGCTCTGTATCTAAAACTATCTTGAAATGTAAGGCACTTCTTTTGGCCAAGGTGAGAACACCTTTACCTGCAAATCAGTGAGGAGCAGTGGAAGGAGACATGAGGTAAAATAAAGAAAGAAAGAAAGAAGGAAAGAAAGAAAGAAAGAAAGAAAGAAAGAAAGAAAGAAAGAAAAGGCAGCAAGGAGAGGAATGGAGGAATATCTGTATCTCATTAGAATCACTGACTTTTATTTTTTTACTGTTGTGTTTTTAAAATTTCTCTCCGGGGGGAGAAAGTGACTTTGTTAATACTGTGAAATCTTGACAAGGCCATTCTTGAAGCCTCTGGATGAACGATAGCAGTTTATCTGCACACTATCAGAGACTCCTGGAGTTTTGCCTTAGAAAAGGATGATTCATTACTGTTTTTGTTAAGAAGGAGCCTCGTGATCATTAGCAGCGTAAAAGCAGACAAACTATGCAGTAAAATCAAAGATAAAACCTGCATCGGAGCGAATGATAAAGAAACATAATAAAAAGTCAGCAATTGAAAAAAATACAGTCAAGCCATCCATTCATCTGTATTAAGGAAGAGGCTCCCGCCAAAGCCTAGAGCCGATTTTTGTTTTATGACCTCATTCCATTATTTCCCTCTTAGTTATCAG
>CM019149.1:31921936-32045242 GCA_009733165.1 Naja naja
CCTCTCTCATCTCCTCCCCCCCTCACACACATAAGCAAATGAACCATACACCCTTCTCAGCTCCTTATGATTCTTTTTAAGGGTAAGTCACTACCTCAAACTGTAGCAAAGATGGGCTCCTTACACTATTATTATTTCCAACTAGCATGATTGGCTTTCTTAGTTTTTAGTTGTACTTTTATAGGGTGTCAGCAAGAGTGAGGGTCAACAAAATCAGGAAGGCAGCTGCCGTAATGCCATCAAATCTGCCATCTCAACTTTTTTATTTCCCTTTGTCAGCATCTCTTTCCTTTTAACAGAATAACGGAGTCAGAAGGGACCTTGGAGGTCTTCTAATCCAACCCTCTACTCAGCAGGAAACCCTATACCATCTTAGATAAATGGTTGTCCAATCTCTTCTTAAAAACTTCCAGTGTTTGAGCGGCCTCAACTTTTGGAGGCAAGGTGTTCCACTGGATAATTGTTCTCACTGACAGGAAATTTCTCCTCAGTTCTAGGTTGGTTCTTCTCTCCTTTTATTAATTTCCATCCATTGCTTCTTGCCCTGCCCTCAGCTGCTTTGGAGGATAGGTTGTCCCCCTCTTCTTTTATTTGTTAGATCTATATCCTGCCTTTTGGGTACAATGAATTGCTTAATGACTGTGATGTATATTTAACAACCACTACAATCAAGGTCATAAAATCAGGTGCAGTCACATGGTGGCACAACTTATGACTGGAATTTCAGACTTAGTTAGGGTTCTAAGGTGAGAACTATCTGTATAGGCAGCCATATAGATCCTGTAAACAAACTAACTAACTAACTAACTAACTAACTAACTAACTAGCAAACTAACTAACTTCAGGCTACTTACATGGGGATTTCCATTCATGTGATTCCCACAAGAACAGCCCTTTGAGGCAGGAGCCAAGGCTGGGGGAATGCAGGAACGATGTTTCCTGCCTAAGCAGGGGGTTGGACTAGAAGACCTCCAAGGTCCCTTCCAACTCTGTTATTTAGTTCTGTTCTGTTATGAACGTCAAACCATGCCAAGGGGATTGAAGCTTTGCCTCTCTTCTACAAATGAAGCTTAGATGTGATGTCACTTTTGTCGTTTTAGGCAAATATGACTGGCCTGAAGACATCTCTGCTCTGAGGCAAATATGACTGGGCAGGGAATGGGGGGAAGGACTGACTAATTCATCCAGAGATTATTTATTTATTTAGCGTATGGCATATCATACATGGTGTGTGTGTGTATAAACATTTCACCTAGATTAGTAAAACACAATAAAATATAAATGTTAAAAAGATTTAGCTATCTATTATGAATACCAATCTCTAGGCCACCTAACCATTGAAGCACAGCATGGTTTATATTAAAATAATAATAATAATAATAATAATAATAATAATAATAATAATAATCATCATCATCAGATGCTGGGCCAGTGTATACCCTCAGCTGAACACGATGTGATCTATAGTATAGGGGTAGGGCCTTCTCTGTGGGAGCACCCACCCTATGGAGCTAACTGCCCCTGGAGCTTCAGGTGGCCCCTAACCTCCGCTCTTTCCATCGAGGCCTAAAAACATGGTTATTCCAACTCGCTGACCTGGACTGAGGGGTGGGGATGGGAGTTTTAATGATTGTTTTTAGTGTTTTGATTGTTAATTGAGTTTCTTATTTAATTTCTTTTTAATTGTATATTTTGTACTGTTTTTATGGTTGTACGCCACCCCGAGTCCTCAGGGAGATGTGGCGGCTAAGAAATTCAATAAACAAACAAACAAACAAACAAATAAATAAATAATTTCCGCAGTCACACTGAGGGGAGGATATTATGCCCCATTTATAGAGAGAATTCTGTATAAATTTAGATAATCAGAGTTGGAAGTGTTATGTATGCAGGTTTGAATGTCATTGGTTTAGTTTGAACTGTTCTTGTAAAATGTCAGAAATGATTGGTTTAAAAAGCGCGGGAAAACCCTGCACTCTGATTGGCTGGCAACTGCGGCTGCTGGCTATAAGTAGCAGCCACAGCCCAGCCAAATCGGGTCTGTTATGAGCTGTAGTCACTAATAAACTCTTCACTGAAGCACTCCGCATCTGACTCTTCATGCAAACTTAACAGGAAGTCCAACCCCCTGCCCAAGCGGGAGACCCTACACCATTTCTGACAAATGACAGTCCAGTCCCTTCTTGAAAGCCTCCAGTGATGAAGCTCCCATAACCTCCAAAGACAAAGCTGTTCCATTGGTTGATTGTTCTCACTGTCAGAAAGTTTCTCCTTGTTTCCAGGTTGAATCTCCCCTTGTTCAGTTTCCATCCATTATTCCTTGTCTGGCCTGCAGGTACTTTAGAAAATAGCATTTTCCCCCTCCTCTTTGTGGCAGCTCCTCAAATATTGGAAGATTGCTATCATGTCTCCCCTGGTCCTTCTCTTCACTAAACTAGCCATGCCCAGTTCCTGTATAAATACAGATATTTCCTGGCTAACAGAGGACTTGAACCCCTACTCCCAGCCCAGCAGCTTCGCCACTCTACCACACTGCCTCTTGGGCTGAGAGAGAGGAAATAGCCCAAAGTCCCTCAGATATATTTTTGACTGAGGAGGACTCAAACATGTGTTTCCCTGTCCTGGTCCAGCAGTTTAATCACATCATCGCATTGGTTTTCCTTAGACCGGAATAGAAAGTGGGATAATATGAGTTTTTGTTCAGCTTCAGGCTTGAAGCCAGCTGGGTGACCTTGGGCCAATCTGTTTCTCTCTCAGACTTTGGAAGATGAGAAGAGCAATCCACTCCCAAAATCTCGCCAAGAACATTTCAGGGACTTGTACAGGCAGTCACGGGGAGTCAGCCCTCACACACATTGGATTAGTGTTTGTGTTAAACTACACTATACAATCTCTGTAGATTCAGGACAAACTGGAAGGTTCATGAATAGAATAGAATAGAATGGAATGGAATGGAATGGAATGGAACGGAACGGAACAGAATAGAATAACAAAGTTGGAAGGGACCTTAGAGGACTTCTAGTCCAACCCCCTCCTCAGGCAGGAAACCCTATACCATTTCAGACAAATAGCTGTCCAATCTCTTCTTAAAAACTTCCCATGGTGGAGCATTCACAACTTCTGGAGGCAAATTGTTCCATTGATTAATTGTTCTAACTGTCAGGAAATTTCTCCTTAGTTCTAGGTTGCTTCTCTCCTTGCTTAGTTTCCATTCATTGCTTCTTGTTTTGCCTTCAGGTTCTTTGAGAACAGCTTGACTCCCTCTTCTTTGTGGCAACCCCTGAAATATTGGAACATCATGTGTCTTCTTCAAACTGGGATCCTCCATGCAAGCTGGACTTGGCCTTCAGAAATGTGCTACGGGGAGAATGTGAGGAACGAGGAAAGGAGATATGTAATAGCAGTTTTTTGGTTCAAAGTTGGCAACTTTAAGAGACATGCAGCCTAACTCCCAGAAGTGGCTGAGGGAATTCTGGGAGTTGAAGGCCACATAAAAATGCCAAGTTTGAAAAAGACAGGCAGAGAGACATGCAATTTAAACACAAGTAATTACACAAAAAGATAAACCACTTCAAAAATTGGGTGACAACTACTGACTGGAAGTCTGGACTTGGTGAGAAAAATATGTGTCCTTTTATATTTGCATTACAGGTAACAACCATTTGTTTAGTGACATGTGAAGTCACAACGCCACTGAAAAAAGTGACTTGTTGACCAATCCTCACATTTATGACCATTGTAGCATTCCCCGTGGTCAAAATTCAGGACTTTGGCAACTGGCATGCATTTATGACAATTGCACTGCCCTGGGATCGTGTGATCACCTTTTGCAACCTTCCTGGCTGGCTTCTGGCAAGCAAAGTCAATGGGGGAAACCAGATTCTCTTAACCATCAAATGATTTACTTAACAAGTACAGTGGTTCATTTAACAACTGTGGTAAAAAAAAAGGTCATAAAATGGCCATACAACTCACTTAACAACTGTCTTGCTTTGCAAGGAAATGTTGGGTTCAACTGTGATCCTAAGTTGAGAACTACCTGTGCTGTGTGTTCAGAAGACAGGAAGTGCCTGGTACAGTTCAGTGATCTGAAATCTTTTCTACTTCTCCCTGATCAGAATTCACTTGAACACCGCATTGAATTATGGATGAAGCTGCAATAAATGTTTGGAATTATCTGCAACTGGCACTCATTTGCAAAGATACAGGAAGTTTGCATAGATTAAATACTCCTGCCTTATTAGCAAACAAAGTCTGCTCCATTCCCCTTCAGAATGCAGGGGAAAGCTTTGCGCACCTGTGTCTTTTTCCAGCTTTACCCCCAAAACCGCCTCTTGTCCCCTTCACAGGGCCTCAGTTGCAAGCCAGTGAGCACTGTGGGAAGGGGAGGGGAATGATGTTTCCCCCATCCATTTATTTGACTCCCGTTGTCAAGGACCGCTGTTGAAAGCAATCAGCTGATCTTCCCAAGAAAAGGATAGGCGTTTGGCTGGGTTGCTAGGCTGCGCTCCTTCTTTGCAAAACTCCAGCAATAACTTAGCAGTAGCAAATTCCTTGCCCAGGGTGGGGGAACCCACAGAGTTTTGTGGCGCCTTAAAAGAACAACGACTGTATTATCACACAGACGTTTGTGTGATCAGTCTGTTTTAGCTGCAATGCAAATCTGGGAAGATTCGTAGATCTCTGATCAGAAATGAGTCTTGCAGGCTTACTTATTGTTCACTCAACCATGATTCACCTAATTAATTCCATTTTCTGGCTTCACTTAACATGCTGAACTACAAATTAAGCACCCTGTTGAGTCTATACAACATAGTAGGCTCAATTGTGGTTAGTTACTTCTGTGGAATCCCACCATAGGGTTCATGTCCAGTTAAGAGTAGGGTTGCATCCTGGTTTAATTTGTGTCTTCTAATTTCCAGCTTTCTGGAAGAAGCCATTTTGTAAGATCCCTGTATGAAGAAGAGAGGGTGGGAGAGAGAAAGTCTTGTAGGATCTTATAGAATAACTGATTTATTTTTGTCTTTTCTGTTCATATAACCCTGTCAGGGAATATATGGAGAGAGGAAAGGAGATCTAACAGCAGTTAGAACAATTAATCAAACGGAATAGCTTGCGTTCAGAAGTTGTGGGAGCTCCATCACTGGAAGTTTTTAAGAAGAGACTGGACGACCATTTATCTGAAATGGTGTAGAGCAGTGATGGCAAAACTTTTGGGCACCGAGTGCCCAAAGCGTGTGTTTGTGCACTCTTGCACACACACATACCCAAAATGCAAGATGCGCTCCCTGCACATGCACCCCCTGCATGCGTGCCCCCCTGTGCATGTGTCCTGCCCCTGCATATGAGCCCCCCGCGCATACATGGAAGAGACCTGAAGACAAGCTGGCCAGCAGGAGGTGTGTGCACATTTGTGGTGGAGCTGAGCTTGGGAGATGGTGCACGTGCTCAGAGATAGGGGTCTGCGAGCCACCTGTGGCACGCATGCCATAGGTTCGCCACCACTGGTATAGAGTCTCTTGCCTGAGCAGAGAGTAGACTAGAAGACCTCCAAGGTCCCTTCCAACCCTTGTTATTATGTTCTGTTCAGAGCACCAAGGCCCAATTGCTATTGGCCCCTTTAGGCTGACTGCACCTCAGTCAGTAACCTAATCTGGTCAGATTGCACTCTTCTGACTTTGGTGCAATGTCCATTTAATCAGGGGTGGGATTCTACCAGTTCGCACCTATTCTCTAGAACCGGTTGTTCACATTCTAAGCAGTTTGGAGAACTGGTTGTTAGAAGAAATTACTGGCCTAATCCTGTAAGGAAGGCAGGAAGGAAACATTCTGGTGTTGCTTACAGAAACTGCCTCTCCGTTAACCCTTATTACATTCTTGGCAGGACTAGACTTCCTGTCTCAGGAACTTCTCTGGAGTTTCCCCCGTCCTTTGCTGGTACTTTGCTTGTGTGGAGTGACCATTCAAAGTTACAATGGCACTGAAAAAGTGACTTATGACCATTTTTCATACTTACGACTGTTGCAGCATCCCTACAGTCATGAGAGGCCAAGCGAGGAGATGCGTGCCTCGATGTGAGTGATATTGAGTTGGCCACATCCAGCCAATAACATGACCACCAAGCTATCTCCACCCAGTCACATGACCACCAAGCCACGCCTACCACCTAAGCCATGCCCACAGAACCGGTTGTTAAAAAATTTGAATCCCACCCCTGCATTTAATCATCTTGGAAACTGTCATGGATTCCGTTGTAAAAAGGAATATGACACAGAGAAGATCCATGTTTACTTTACGTGAAGGACTATCTGTATCTAAAAGACAGGGAGGCAAAGGTTGCAACCCCCCCTTGCAGAAGTAGTGGTTTTTCCATCGCTTTATCCCTGTTTGTTTTGTTGTTTTCCCAGTTTGTTTCCCTCTTGCCAGTTGCATTTACAGCCTTGGGCAGGAAAATTCCCAGAGGATGATAAAAAATAAAAATAAAAAATCTCAGAGGGTTGCTACAATAGTATGATTGAAACTCCACCCACTTTTTATGTTCGTATGACAGACATAAAAAACAGAAATTTGATTGCATTGTTGCAGCTCCTATCTTGACTTTTTTGATTACACCACACAGGCTTTGGGATTTTCTTGTTGTCTCCCATCCAAAGACAACACAAGAAATCCAATCCTGGCCACGTTTCGAGCTGAGCCATGATTAGTTTGACGCTGCCACTTTGCTGGGCCTGCATGACACTAAACATCTGGTGTCCATTGATCTACCTCTCAGATTGGCTGAAAGGAAGATTTTGCACCGGGCAAATGCTTTTATACTGTTATTTTTAATTGTGTCCCACTAACTTTCCCTCTTCACTAATTCTGTATCTTCCAATCCCAGAGGCATAGCATCAATACCAGGATGGGAACAGGATCTAACTCACTTCTGAAGCCAGGAAACAAGGGGTTTGAGTATAGCATGACTCACCCTGCTGTCCCAAATGTATTACTTTTGGCCCACAATTAAGCGTAACATTTCTGATTGAAAGTTGCAGGCGTCCCACTCTGAAAATCATATTCCCCCAGAGGAAAAAATGAATTCTATTTCTTGGCCCAGACAATGAACAAACCACATTAAAAATATTGCTCTCCTCTTCCCCCTTGAGAATTGTTTTAATAAAAAATGCAAGTACGGTAGCATTCACAATGTTTTTTTTTACTACACATTGGTGTGTGTTTGTAGGAAACATCAAAGGAACCATTTCTGGTCTGGATGTAATATTCTAACCCAATACTTTAGGAAAAAGACTATTTAAGATGGCTAAGCCATAGCTTAACCATCACTTGGTAACTAAGGTGCAATTTGCTCAATTCACACAGCATACATAAATTGAATCAACTGAATAAACCATGCTGGCTTAGCTTGAAGCACAACCCCAGGCAATGTTTTAAGTGTACATTCAAGATTCAAGGTGCTGGTTTTGACCTATAAAGCCCTTCATGGCTTAGGACCGGGATATTTATGGGAGACCCTGCTGCCAGCGACTGTTTCCCACCGTCCTGTGTGCTCTCACAGACAGGGCCTCCTCAGGGTTCCATCAGCCAGACAATGTCAGCTGGTGACCCCAAGAGGTAGGGCCTTCTCTGTGGGAGCACCCACCCTTTGGAACCAGCTGCCCCTGGAGCTCCGGGTGGCCCCTGACCTCCGCTCCTTCCGCCGGGGCCTAAAAACATGGCTGTTCCAACTCGCTGACCTGGACTGAGGGCGGGCTATATGGGGAGTTTTAATGATTGCTTTTTGGTGTTTTAAATTACAATTTGGGTTTCTATTGGATTTAATTTCTTTTTAACTATATATTGGTATCATTTTATTATGCACGCCCTGAGTCCTTAGGGAGATGGGGAGCTGAAATCAATAAATAAATAAATAAATAAATAAATAAATAAATAAATTCTGCCTGGAGTTCCCACTCTGCGCACCATTTTTTGCCTAAACTGGTATCTTGTGCCATGGGCACTTTACTGAATTCACTGTTAGCTCTAATCTTTGGCAATTCCCAGTTCACCAGGGGTAATTTCATTGCCATTAAGACACTGTGTTCCTGCACAAGAGATTAATGGCATCAGGGAGCTTTATTGGCATTCTTCCTCATGCCTGCTCTAAACATCCTGTGTATCAGGGAAGGAAATCTTTGATCCTCCAGATAGGACTGAACTACAGCTCCCAGCATCTTACCAGCAGGGGTTATAGTTCAGCAATAACCCAGGTCAGTTTCCCAGCTCACTTTTCAATGCAGGAATATGTAATATTACAAACATCACAAGTAATAAATGGGCCAGGTCCCTAGGTCACCTAGACAGTTTTCATGCCAGTGGCAGGACTAGAACTCAGACCTTCCTGGTGATTGGCTCAGCCAGCTTCATGCCTAAGGAGGGACTAGAACTCCCTGTCTCCAGGGCTGGGATGCTACCAGTTCGGATCAGTTTGGGCGAACTGGATGTTAAATTTACATCTGGTTCGCTGAACCGGTAGTTGAACTGACCGGCTGGCCCCCGCCCCACCCCAGAGTCTCCACAGGGTCTGTTTTGGATGCAGGCAAGTGCAGGGTCTACGTGCAGCTCTGTGAGGGCGAAAAACGGGCGAACCAGAAGTTCCGGAAGTCCGGAAACGGGCCTATTTCTGGCTTCTGGAGCCTTTGGAAGGCTGTTTTCGCCCTCCCAGAGGCCCAAGGGAAGCTTCCGGGGAAGGCGAAAAA
Organism: Naja naja; assembly: GCA_009733165.1. Lineage (NCBI taxonomy): Eukaryota > Metazoa > Chordata > Lepidosauria > Squamata > Elapidae > Naja > Naja naja. The sequence continues at coordinate 31,930,672 of CM019149.1, forward strand.
TGGCCCACCCAGAAGTCCCAGTAGGCCATGCCCACCATGGCCATGCCCACCCAGCAATTGGGCAGCGAATCAGTTGCTGGGATTTTTGAAACCCACCCCTGCCTGTCTCCCATTTGTATGCCAGAACCTTAACCACTAAACCAAACTGGCATGTCAGTGAGTAACTGAGCAAGCACATGAACTGATGAATGAGAGGCAAACAAAAACACTAAATAACTTGTGTGCTTGTAAGCCAGAAAGAAAGAGGCAGGGTGTGATTCATCTGGGTGTAAGTAAAATGGAACTGATGCAAAGGAAAATGTTGAATTTCCACACTGCCCTCTAAGGCATCCAGGATGTGCCCTTTCTTCTCATGTTACTGTCAGCCATATAAGGCAGATCAGACTAAGAAACCAACATCATATAGATCAGGATTACTTTTACAGGTAGTCCTCATTTAGTGACTGCCTCATTTAGCAACTATTTGCGGCTATGATGGTGATGCAGCAAACAATCCTCGCGTGTGCAACTTTCGCAGGTCTGTAAAGCAAAGGAAAGCTGAGGTGAGATCAGAGTCAGTTTCCTTTAGCAACTGCTTTGCTTAACAACTGAGTTTCCAGTCCCAATTGAGGTCACTAAATGAGGACTGCTTGTATTGGAATAGCTTTAGAAAACGAATCTTGCAGATCTGAATGTGCCTTCCTCTCCCCTTTTATCTGTTTGTGAATTAGGAAGGAACTTGTCTAAGACATTTTTTTCAAGTTATTTTCTTGGTCAGGCAAGAAAGCATCCCTTTCACTCAGAATTCAATGTTTTCCTTTTCATCAGCTCCATTTTACTTACACCCAGATGAATCACACCCTTCCTCTTTCTCTCCGGCTTACAAGCACACAAGTCATTTAGCATTTTTGTTTGTCTCTCATTCATCACTTCATTTGCTTGGTCAGTTACTCTCTTACAGTTACCCAATTTGGTCTAGTGGTTAAGTTGCTGGCCCAGAAACAGGAGCTGGGATGTTCTGGTTTCCTCCTTAGGCAGGAAAGCTGGCTGAGCCAATCACCAGGAGACTCCGAGTTCAAGTCCTGCCATTGGCATGAAAACTGGGTGACCTAGAGACAGCCACCAGGCCCATTTATTACTTTATAATTAATATAATAAAGCAGGGGTGTAAAAATCAAGGCTTGCAGGCCAGATCCTGAGAACTGGCCTGTGGAGCCACCTGGAAACAGTGAAGGTCTGGCCACGGGTGGGATTCAAATTTATCAACAACTGGTTCCATGGGCGTGGCCTAATTTATGGGTGTGGCTTGGTGGTCATGTGATTGGCTGGGCCTGGCTTGCTGGCTGGGTGTTACTGGGTGTGACTGGCTGGGTGTGGCTTGTATGTAAATATTATAAATATTTATGTAAATATTGAGGTTTTTTTTTTTAAATAAAAAAAGCAACTTTTACCAAAAATCAGGCAAAGCTGGCAGGCAGATTGAGTTGCTCACAGAATCACAGATTCACTCAGAGACCTACCATTCTGCAATCTGCTAGCTGAATCTGTCACATAAAATTTGCTTGCAAGCAAACTCACTAAATTAATCACAATACACCATATATGTAAATATTGATTTTTTTAATAAAAAAAGAGCAACTTTTACCAGAATCAGGCAAAGCAGGCAGGCCGATTGAGTTGCTCACAGAATCACAGATTTGCTCAGAGATCTAGCATTCTGCAATCTGCTACCTGAGTCTGCACTGAAAAATTGAAGCTTCAGTGCTAAGGAAAGTTCAGCTCTGCTTTTAGATTATCTAGAAAGCAAGAAATCCAACCATTTCCTGCTTTCTAGCTAATCTACATCTCCCGGCACAGCAGAACAGCTGATGGTCGGAAAAAGGAAAAATAGCAACTTATCAAATGCAGGCAAGTTTGATGGTGCACATGGACCAAAAATGGAGCTTCGAGAGGGCCACAGCGGCCCTCCCAAACTCTGTTTTCACTGGTGGAGGGCTGCAAGAGGCCATTGTAAAAACAGAGCTTGGGAGCCTGTTTTGGCTGGCAGTGCTTTCGGGCCACAGGCTGCCTGCAGGGGTGGGATTCTACCTGTCGGCTCTGTAGAACCGGTAAAAGCAGCATATAGAACTGGTTCTATGCTGCTGCTGTTATTATCTGCCTGCCCAGGCTCTTACCTGACCTTTATTTCCTGCTTTTTCAGCTGTCTCAACTGCCCGGTTGAGCAGAAAAGGTGCTTTGTCAAACGCTGCTTCCCTGCACGCAGCGCTGCTCAGCTGTCCAGGCAGCAAGCTGATGAAGATTTATGGGGGAGGCAGGCGGCAGGGAAAGCACATGTAAATCTGAACCGGTAGTTAATCCTGTCAGATCCCACCCCTGTACCCCCCCCTGACATGAGTGACATCAAGCTGACCATACCCACCCTTGCCACTACCCTCTGAAGTCAAACACAACCCTGATGTGGCCCTCAATGAAATTGAATTTGACACCCCTGTAATGTGTAACTCAAGGCAGTGAACATACATTATGCTCCTTCCTCCTCCTCTTTCCCTCACAACAACCCTGTGAGGTGAGTTGGGCTCAGAGATAGTGACTGCCCCAAAGCCTGGGTTTCATGCATAAGGCTGGATTAGCACTCATATTCTTGGTTTCTAGCCTGGTGCCTTCACCACAAGACCAAACTGGCTCTGTAGAGATGTATAGGTAACAACCAGCACTCTGAATTGCAGCTGGTAGCAAACCAACAACCAGCTGAAGTGAAGCTGACTTTTCGAGTTTCATCTGTTTATTTTATCTTTTATTTATTTTTATTGCTTTTAAACAAGTTTTTGAAACTTGTATCATATGCTGCCCAGAACTCTATGTAAAATAAACAAATGGACATGTCTATGGAGATTCTCAGTTACCCAGGTCATAGTTGTCCCAGAGGTGTTTTTTTCAAAAGGCAGCTGGACTTTCTTTGCTTTGCTTGAGGATGTTTAGCTTCTCATTCAAAAAGCTTCAGTTCTGTCAGAACGAAAGAAGCTCCCTGGATGAGAAGCGAAACGTCTTCAAGCAAAGCAAAGGAAGTCCAGCTGCTAAACGGACACCAATGCATCCTGCTCTCATCAATGCATTCTGGACCAGTTGAAGCTTCCAGATAATCTTCATGGTCAGCTTTGCATGCAGCACCTTGTCTAGTCAGGTGTCTAGGGCTTGAGTGGACATAAAGTTTACTGGGGAAGACCCAATGCAAGTAACTTTTTCAGGGCCATGGTAAGTTGGAATACTCCTTCTTCCTTACTCTTTCGAGTCGGCTTTGCAACTGCGGGGGAGGGGGGAGCAGAAATCCTCCTTTTGCAATATGCGAAGCTCTCCCCGCTCGGATGGCGCTAAAGCAAACCCTTTATATAGTAAATTAGGCGCTCTCTATCCATTCCCTTTAGTTGGGGGTGGGGGGCATGCAAGTCGTGCAGGACCCTCCTCTCTTTTCCTGAGCCAGATTGTGTGGGAAATCTAAGAAAGATAAAAGGGATCCCCCCCGTCGTCTCACAAGGAAGCCCCGGGAGAGAGCCAGGCAGGCAGGCTCCGGGGAAAGCCAGAAGGAGACCAGTCCGAGCTCTGGAGCGCCGCAACTCGCTTTTGAGATCCCGCGTGGCCGCCGCTCGGTTCTCCCTCCCTCCTTCGCGGGAACACGCCGGCGTCCCCCCAAACGACAGAGGCCTCTCCCGGGAGCTGGGAGCCCTCGCCGACAGCTGAGCAGGAAGGCGCGGAAAAGAAAAAGAAAAATAAAGAGGGAAGGGAGGGAGGAAGGGAGAGAGAAGGAAGAGAGAAAGAAGGAAAGAAAGAAAAAGAACGAAGGAAAGAAAGAAAAGAAAAATAAAGAAGGAAGGGAGGGAAGAGAAGTTGAGAAAGAATGAGAAAAGAAAGAACGAAAGAAAGAAAGAGGGAAGGGAGGGATAATGAATGAATGAAGAGAAAGAATGAAAGAAAGAACAACGAGCATTGTTGAAACAGGAAGGAGGAGGGAAAAGAGGCGAAGGATGGAAGGGAGAAAAGGCCGATGAAGAGGACTGAGGAGAATGAAGAAACGAAAGAAGGGAGAAATTAAAACAAAAACAAATAAAAGAAAGCCAAGGCATATGATGAAAGAAAGAAACCAAACAAGAACTTAAAGAGAAAGAAAGAGGAGAGAAGGAAAGAAAGAAGAAGAAAGAAAAGAAGAAAAGAATGAAGGAGAGGGAGAGAAGAGGAAAGAAAAAGAAGGAAGGGAGAGAGGGAGAGAAAGAAAGGCAGGAAGGGAAAGAAGGAAGGAAAGAAAGAAAGGAAAGGAAAGGAACAGAGGGAAGAGAGGCGGGGAGGCATCCCCGGCTCCGCATTCGCCGCCACCCGGCCACTGGTGAGCGAGTCCCCGCCTCGCCAGCGCCGCGAAAAGGGGGTTTATGCAAATCCCGGATGAGATCAGCCGCGAGCAACTGGCTGCCAACTCCGGAGCGGCGCTCCTTCCCTCGCCAGTTACGTGCCGGGGGGGCAACGGGACGCGGCGCTCTTGGCAGGGCCGGTTCCCACGTCTCTCTCTTTCTCTCACACACACCCGTGCAACTCTTCACCGCCGCTCCTCGGCTGGATACCCGCGGGCGGGCCGGGACCAAGAGCCGGAGGTGGTCTCGGCGGAAGGGATTCCTGCATTTTCCCAGCCGTCCGGGACCTGTTTGGATTTTACGCCCCGCTGCTGGAGAGAAGAGGCGAGGAAAAGGTAAGTTAATCGCGGGGCTTCGGGCGAGCTCAGACCGTGGGTGGGACGCGGGCAGGGCTCGCTCGCTTCCCGGCGCTGCCTTGGTTTTGAAACCCGGAGTCACCTGCTGTGGACTTAGCCGCGAGGACGGCCGTGGAAGCTGACTCGGAGCGGGAAGAAATGAGGGCTGGGCGCGACTTTGAGGACAGACTTTTTGCGTCGCGTGGCGCTTTTAATCCAGAACGCGCCAGGGGTTCCTGAAGGAGACAGTGTTCCTGACCATGGACAGAGGGCCTTTCTCTCAACGTTCAGAACTAAGGGTCCATGGAATAATAGGTTCTCAGTCATCCAGGTCGTGGTTGTCCCCAAAGGGGAATTTTTTTCCAAGAGGCAACTGGAGGTTCTGGTTTTTCTTTGAAGATGTTTCGCTTTGGAAGGTTTCCTTCTTCAGAGCTGAAGAAGCTTCTTGGAGGAGAAGCGAAACGTCTTCAAAGAAGAACCAGACAGTCCAGTTGCCTCTTGGAAAAAAATCCTCTTTGGGTTCGGAACTAAGGCAAACATGACCAGGAATAGGCAGCTTTTTTTGGATGGTCGGCACACACTTGTGCTAAATCATCATGGGTTGGATTTGATGTTGTTGGCTTGCCATGCAGGGGGAACAGAGATTGATTTTGTGTGGCCTTGAGTGCTCAAGGAAACCACAGTTCCGTGCAATAGGCCTGAGTTGGGTGCCATAACTTGCTTTGTCACATAAATGTAGTCAAAATTATACCTGCTGGAAAGTACACAAAATGGTTTTAAGGTGTATCTGGAGCAGATTCACGTTCTGTGCTTCCTTTCGCCGAAGGCTGTTTTTGTTGTGTTTAATTCCTTAAAAAAAAGGGCTGCAGGGAAATACTGGAATGTGTATTTGCACATAAAATCCACGTGAGGTGGAGTTGCTCACCCATTTGCACAGGGACTTTTATCGTATCTGAAGTCAACCTTAGCTCACAACAGGCAGAACTTCCCACTTTCCCTGCTTTCCTGCATTTTGGGAGACAGATGTTGTTTGAGGGAGGTGTGACTTTCTCCACCTGGATTGAGAAATCAATAGGGATCTGTAGTTCCCATACTGGGAACAAGGAAGTGGTTCCCATAGTGGGAACAGAAACAAGGAAGTTTATATTAGAAACCTACCTTGGATCGTCAGTAACTGAGTTTAAACCTGCTTCAGATAAACACACTGACCACCTGACAAAAATAATTTTTAAAAAAATCACATCAAAATAATAATTAAAAATAGTGAATGAATAAATAAATGAACACTGTAAATAAATACGGAAAACAAAAACAACCAAAAAGCTCAAGAGAGCAAACTCCATGGATCACTAGGGCCTTTTCTGCTGTCAGGTTTCTGTGTTTGTGTTTAACAATTCACTGGTGCTTTAAAAAAAAGTGAGCTTGCACGTCAGTTTAAAAATTAATGCTTTTCATATACTGGAAGCTGGGCTAGTCTGCCTTTCAGGGTGGTCATTCAATTTATTTTGGAAATATCATAGTGACTGCGATCCTTCTGTTACACATAATTATTAATTAGCATTGGAACATATATAATGAATGTGTGCTCATGATCACAGTCCCAATTGTAAACCACGTGGTCTGCAAATTAGCATGGCTAAAAAAGAAGTGAAGTGATTATTTGTGGTTGCTTTCTTCTAACTGAAGGCCTGCAAGTGCCAAAACAGAAGATGGCTGTTCTTGATGCAGGATCAAAAATTATGACGGTGTCTCAGGATTGAACCAAAGGGTTATCTGTAAGATTAGCTTGCTTCCTGCTACTTTGCTGGCCCATCTTTATATATAACTAGATAGTTTTTTGTATCCAATAACCCGTAATATCCTTTGGGCCATCCACTATCCAGTCCTGGGATTGAAATGAATACTGTTATTTGTAGTACAGGAGTCCTCAAATTGCAACAGTTCATTTAGTGACCGTTCAAAGTTACAAAGGCAGTGGAAAAAGTGATTTATGACCATTTTTCACAGTTATGACCTTTGCAGCATCCATGTGATCAAAATTTAGACGCTTGGCCACTAACTCCTACTTAACAGATAACAGATAATCAGAATTGGAAGGGACCTTGTAGGTCATCTAGTCCAACCCCCTGCCCAAACGGGAGACCTACACCATTTCTGACTGATGGCAGTCCAATCTCTTCTTGAAGGTCTCAAGTGATGGTGCTCCCACAACTTCCGAGGGCAAACTGTTCCATTGGTTGATTGTTCTCACTGTCAGAAAGTTTTCACTGTTTTCACTGTCAGAAAGTACTTATGACGGTTGTGGTGTCCCAAAGTCATGTGATCCCTTTTGTGACCTTCTGACCAGCAAAATCAATGGGGGAAGCCAGATTCACTTAACAGCAGGTTTAGTAACTTATCACCAGCAGTGTTTCACTTAACAACTGAGGCAAGAAAAGTTGTAAAATGGGACAAAACTAATTGAACAAATGTCTCACTTAATGACAGAAATTTTGGGCTCAATTGTGGTAAAAAAGCTGAGGACTACCTGTATTATTTGGGGAGATGAGGGGCCAAGAGCTATCTTTGGGGGGATTTGAAATTGATCAGAGATGGGCAAACTGTAGGCATAATGGCATTCACCTCTGAACCTATAGTAATTCTCAACTTTAGCAACTTAAGATATGTGGACTTCAACTCCCAGAATTCCCCAGACAGCCATCCGTTGAAGTTCACATATCTTAAAACATGTCAAGAATGAGAAATATTTATAGAAGAACTAATATTTATTTATTTATTTATTTATTTATTAATGGGACTTATATGCCGCCCCATCTCCGAAGACTCGGGGCGGCTTACAATAAAAAACAGACACAATAAATATTTAAAAAAGAATTAAATTAATGGTCCCAATTAATACGAAACTAAAAACCGCGAATCTAAAACACCCCACCCATAGGTCACAGCCCGGCTTGGTCGAATAACCAGGTCTTCAAGTCATGGCGGAAGGTGCGGAGGTCAGGGGCCAAGCGGAGCCCCAGGGAAGTTGGTTCCAGAGTTCAGGGACCGACAGAATAGGCACGTCGTCGGGGACCGCCAGCCGGCATTGCCGGCTGATGGGACCAAGGAGTCCCTGTCTGTGACTTCACAGGGCGGTTAGTATCGGTCGGCAGCAGTCTCCCCTTAAATAATAAGGACCCATGTCATGTAGGACTTTGTATGTTAAAGTATAAAACCCATTCACTCTCACCCGGAGGGCAACCGCAACCAATGCAGGCAGCGCAGGAGGGGCTAACATGGGAGAACCGGGAAACTCCCATCACCGCCCAGCGCCGCGCATTTTGCACCAGCTGCAATCTCCGGATGGTATGCAAGGGCAGTCCTAAATAGAGAGCGTTGCAATAGTCAAGTCGCGAGGTAACAAGGGCATGAGTGACTGTACGCAGGGCATCCCGGTCCAGGAACGGGCGAAGCTGGCGAACCAGCCGGACCTGGGCAAAGGCCCCTAGCGACGGCTCCCACCTGCTCCTCCAACCGGAGCCGTGCATCCAGGAGGACCCCAGGTTCCTCACCCTGTCCACAGGGGGCAACACCACTCCCCTATGGTCAACGATGGACATTCTAAGCTGGACGGGATGCCGGTATGTACAACCACTCAGTCTTTGAGTCCGTCCATCCAGACCATCCAGACACGAGTCATCACGGAGAGGGCATCACATCATCCGCATATTGATGAACCCAAAACCACGGATGATCTCACCCAGCGGTTTCATGTAGATGTTAAATAAGAGACCCAGGATGACCACAGCATGTAGATGTTAAATAAGGGGAGAGGCCACCCTTGCGACCCCCTGCGAGGTAGGAGGAGAGCCACCGAAGAACAGTGCCCCCCACCCCCAGCCCCACAAGGCGTCGCAAAGGATACCATGGTCGATGGTATCGAAAGCCGCTGAGAGGTCTAATAGGACCAGGACAGAGGAAAAACCCCTGTCCCGTGCCCTCCAGAGATCATCCAACAGTGCGACCAATGCCGTCTCCGTGCTGAAACCAGGCGGAAGCCCGATTGGTACGGATCGAGGTAGTCTGTTTCCTCCAGGAAAAGCGGAAATTGCCGGGCCACCACACTCTCAACAACCTTCGCCAAAAGCGAAGGTTGGAGACTGGACGAAAGTTGTCTAACACGGTCGGGTCCAGGGCAGGCTTCTTCAGGAGGGCCTCACCACCGCCTCCTTCAAGGCGGAGGGAAAGACACCCTCTCTCAAAGAAGCGTTGACAACTGCCCGGATCCAGCCGCAGGTGACCTCCCTGGCGGCATAAGCTAACCAGGAGGGGCACGGGTCCAACAAACATGTGGTGGAACTCAGGCGCCGCATAATCCCGTCCACTTCATCCTCGGAAACAGGATCGAACTCATCCCAAAACGTAATGGCCAGACTCCCCGTATCCCACTCCTCCAACCACTGCAAATCAGATATTAACTCTTCCAACCTGACCTTTTGAGGTACAGATAGTCCTTAACTTATAGCAATTTGTTTAGCAACCGTTTGAAGTTAACAACATCACTGATAAATGTGACTTCTAACCGGTTCTCGCTTTTACAATTGGTTGCAGCACCCCCTCAGTCATGTGATCAAAATTTGAGTTATTAGCAATTGGCAAGTAGTGTTCTGGGGTCATGTGAATGCCATTTGCAATCTTTGGAAGACTGTAGATCTGGAAATATGGAAGAGTAAGCCCATTTGGCTTTTCTTTCCCAAAGTTTTAGCATGGAAGGCTTTGCAAATCCAATAATAGAACTTTATAAAATGCATTAAGAACACAAGTAGTGGCTTAACCGCTTGGCAGTGTAGCCCATTGAAAATTTTTTAGTAGGACATCTTTTTATAACCAAAAATCCTATACAGTAAAATAGGCAGGGGAAGGAAGAGAGAAAAGGAAGGCATTCTTTGTTCATAAGCTTTTAAATTGAAAAAACTAACAAAAAAACTGTGGTCCCTCCAGCATAGTGAGTTACTTTTAATCCACTTGGCTTTCAGAGCATGAGCAGAGTTCTAAGACAGTGTAACAGCATTTCAGAATTTCTGACTTGGATGATTCCAGAATAGCAAAATACAGAAATGATCAATTTTCTCTTTATCAACATCCAAGGCCATTGAATCTGGCCTGCTAATATAGACAGGTTGTTATTGAGGCAGAAAACCCCAGTTTCAAATGGATTGCTTAGCCTATGAGAAATGTTGTGTTTACATGTTTTGGCACTGTCACAGGTGCCATCTTGTCTCTTTTGACCAACCGCTGTAGACACCCTTGCTTGGTTGTCTTCCAAGTCCTAAATAGATTAAGGAACTGAATTCCTGTCTTTTCTATCCTCACCATTGCATGGTTATAGTTCCCAGCTCTCTCTATAATGTCCAATGAAATTGTTCACTCATCCACTCTATTAATAAAAGCATTGCTTGGTGGAACAGGCCCTTTGCCCAGTTCAAGTCATCTGGCAGAATCCGAGGCTGCTTCAGTGGAAATCTGCCAGGAGCTGAGCTAAAGTTCTTCTTTCTGACATAATGCCAACATGAACCAACATCAAACCAGCATCCTATTGTCAAAGACACTGTATTCTGGAGGCCTACAACTGTGCCCCATGGGAGCCCTAAGTTTAGGCCTCAAGGTCTTGTAGAAGATGCCACCAAATTACAGTTTGGAAAGTGTCTGAAGAGGAAAATTACAAAAATAGATAAGTTGGGTTTTAATTAGATTCAAATTTTAATTCAACCAAATACCATTCCTGTCCAATATAGGGAGAGAGTTTGTTCACACTTACAATCATTGCAGAATCCCCATGGTCACATGATCAAAATTCAGATAGTTGGCAACTGGCATGTATTTATTGCAGTGTCCTGGGGTCATGTGATCACCTTTTGCAGACTTCTGGCAAGCAAAGTCAATGGGAAAACCAAATTCACATAACAACCATGTTACTAACTTAACAATTGCAGTGATTCCCTTAACATCTGTGGCAAGACAGTCACAAAATGGGGCAAAACTCACTTAACAACTCTCTTGCTTAGCAATAGAAATTTTGGCCTCAATTATGGTTGTAAGTAGAGGACGACCTGTATTCAGTTAATGTGACTCTCCGCCATGTAAGAACTGGTATCGCCTATAAAATTGGCAACCCAAAAAGTCTCACGTTTAATGCTTTTACAAAGCACATTTCTTGCCTTCAGTTTTTGCAAGACAGGCTTGAACATGTGGAGGAGGTGAAAGGAATTCAGAAGCAGAGCTTTAAAGACAAACGTGATTTATTTGTTCTGTCTTTGTACATTATGTGGCTGGAACCTGTGTGATTTGTTGTGTCTGTAAGAGGTGGGTGAATTCACAAACAGCAAGATGTGGGTGTACTATTGAGATCCAGATCTTTAGCGTATGTGTGGGTGCAAAATTGGGGTTTTGATTGTCTATGGTAGGAGATTGTTGACTTATATGTTGATAGATATAGTATATTATATATAGATTATATAATATAATAATCTATAGTATATAGATTGTTATAATATAAAACCATCTGCAGTGTTTCATAACCTCAGCAACTTTAAGGTGCATGGACTTCAACTCCCAGAATTCCCCCAGCCAGAATCTCTGAAATGGGCAGTGCACAAACTGCTGTATAAATAATTGTTGGCTTGAATTCTCTGTGGTTTATGACTCAGAGGGACATTTGATCCCAACCATTGGTATCTTGTTCAATAGGGTATGATTAAGCAGAGGCCACTCTATGTAAACCATGTGTTTGACACCAAAGGCATGTTGCATAGTGTGTTGCTCTTTCAAAAATGACTGAAAAATGCGATTTCCACATTCTGAGATTGTTTATCTCTGGTTATCAGATGTTAAGTAATGATAATCGTGGTGATGATGAAACTATGGCATCTTCAGGTATCTGTTTGGCTAAATCACAACCCTGTCTGCAATGCTTTGGCCAAATATCAGAGTTGGTACTTTCTTCTATCCCTAGAACAAAGCATATTTTTCATGTAGTTGTGGTTTTCCTTCTATTTATGTCTGTATATTATAGTAGTTTATATTGGGTAGTCGTATTAAACATTTATAATTTTATAAGAAATTCTGTACAGGACAATCTGTTTTCTCACTCTTCCAATTGTCTTGCGTTGCAAATTGTAATTTTTTTGGGCTGGATTTTAGTTGTCTAGTGATTTTAATACTGGGATTTTTAAGTCAACATTTACAACGTTTAAAGGCTGCTTTGGTTTGTTAAAGGTTGTTAGTTGCCTTAAGGATTTCATGGGGCAGAAAAGAGTGAGGGTATGGATCAGTGGTGGGTTTCAAATTTTTTTACTACCGGTTCTGTGGGCATGGCTTGGTGGGCGTGGCTTGGTGGGCGTGGCTTGGTGGGCGTGGCAGGGGAAGGTTACTGCAAATCCCCATTCCCTCCACATCCCACTAGCCTGCTTTCCAGTTCCGTTCTCCTGTGCAGGGCAACAAAAGAAGAACCAGCCAATCAGCTGGGACTCAGGAGGCAGAGAATAGATGGGGGCGGGACCAGTCAGAGGTGGTATTTGCCGGTTCTCTGAACTACTCAAAATTTCCGCTACCGGTTCTCCAGAACTGGTCAGAACCTGCTGAATACCACCTCTAATGTGGATGTGTGTGTGTGTGTGTGTGTGTCTGGGTGGATGGATTGGCACTGAGTCAAGCACATGATTAAACTGTAAAATTCCAAGTACAGGGATTTCCCAAACCCCTCATGCACTCTGACTGATATTGTGGTCTGGAATATTTATTTGAGTTATATCCCAGCTCATGGTGCTGTACTCCTTCCTTCCATTTTATCTCACAACACCCTCACAAGATTAGGTGTGACGAGAGAGTGGCCCAAAGTCCCTCAGGGAGCTTCTGTGGCTAAATGGGGGCTAAAACCTGAATCTCCCCAGGGCCATTCTAGTTAACCATTACAGGTAGTCTTCGACTTATGACCATTCATTTAGTGACCACAGATTCTCATCTGAGGTAAAGAGCAAACAAACCAGTATTTGCTGCATTCTGATTTCCACAAGTTGTAAAGTCACCATAGATGCCCACCCCTGTCTCAGGCAGACTGTAGACTCTCAGCTACAAGCTCCAGGATCTGGCAGTACAAGATACCAATTTTTGGGGGGTGAGCAGAGTAGAAATTGGCCTTTGAGTACCTTGAATACCAAGGGGGAGTCACTCTCCAAGAACTAACAGGAGACGTCAGGGCAAAAATGGCTTTTGATTTGATTCCAATGACATTTAAATGTAATTAAAACTAAATAGCTTTAGTAGGATTACCCTACTTGTAGTTAATAGAAGTCCATTTTGTGTCAACAATCTTTGGAAACTGGGGACTGAGCTCAGGTGGTAAATGTCTGAGAGAGACTCATTAGAAGGTTGCTAGGCAAGACAACAGATGCCATTTTACTGGAGATCTGTCCCATTTGTGTTAAAGCAGTGAAGGGAAGGGTCTCCACCAGTATTCCCTGAAATCTGATGCCTCCCCAGATGTATGGACTTCAACTCCCAGAATTCCTGAACCAGCAAAGTTATTGCTGAGAATCAGGGCATCCCCACAGTGGAGTGGGAAGAATAATTTTTAAAAAAAAGTTAAGATGATAGTTATCATTGTGGAATTAAAACGATGCACATCAAATGAGGCTTTGATTTCATAGCTATAGCCACCATTAGGACCCTTGTATGCCTCCCAGCTCCATGGATATCCTTGCTGAGAATTCTGGGAGTTGAAGTCCACATAGCAGAAGGACATTCAGATATGTAGCCTTTCAAAGGATGCCAGCAAGTGAAGAGAATTGAAGTGGCCTCCGTGCATCTTTGATTCAGCCTGGATTTATGGTTACAAGTCATGCCAGTCATCACACGACTGATCTGATTTTGCAACATTTTTTGTATGATGGTCATTAAGCAAATCACCATGATTGTTAAGCAAATGTGGCAGTTGTTAAGTGAACCCATTATCCGCAATGGGGAGTTTTTTGCCTGAAACTGGAAGCTAGATAAGATAACCTTTATTGTCATTTTTTAACTGTGAGCACACTGACCCACTTTAAAAATGAAATTATGTTGCCTGCTCTCAAAAGAAAGTATATATGTGCCCATGCCCATACATAACACACATATACACATGCTATACACACACGCAGACACACACACACTTAAATATTAATCACTGTCCATTTGAATACATAGTGAAAAGAGGAAACTTGAGGGTTCACAAGGTTGATGCTATATGGAACAAAACTGTGACTGAATCTGGATGTTCTGCTTCAGATACCATGGAGCCTCCTCCCCAAAACACTGGAAGTTTTTAAGAAGAGATTGGATAACCATTTGTCTGAAGTGGTGTAGGGTTTCCTGCCTAGGCAGGGGGTTGGACTAGAAGACCTCCAAGGTCCCTTCCAACTGTGTTAACTGTGTTATTCTAATTCTACTCTACTCTACTCTACTCTACTCTACTCTACTCTACTCTACTCTACTCTGCTCTAAAAGGTAACAAGATAAACAGATCATGAACAAGAAATGTAGTGTCCCAGACAATCCTGCAGACCAGGGGTGTGATTCAACTGGTCTTACTACCGGTTCGGTGACTACGTTTTGCACCTGTGTGTAAAAAAAACATCAGCTGGGCTGCCTGGACAGCTGAAAAGCACTGTGTGCGGATGCGCAGTGTTTGAAAAGCCTATTTTTTCCTGCTTTTTCAACCTCAGCTGTGCCGCACATAGCAGCTGAGGTTGAAAAAGCAGGAAATAAAGGACAGGTAAGAGTGTGGGCGGGCGGGTGGGCCAAACAGCAGCAAACACAGAACCAGTTCAGTGTCTGCTGCTCTTCAGAGCTACCGGTTCTATAGAACCGGGCAGAACCGGTAGCATCCCACCCCTGCTGCGGACCCTACTCAAGCATCACTTATGTGCCATGTCCTGGATAGAAGGGAGTGAACTACTTATAATCTTTTCTGCCATCCTCACCACTCTCTGTACCACCTTCCCCTCTGAAGCAGCTTCCACACCAGACTGTAATGCAATAGGACAGGAGGCTCTTGATTGTCCCTCTATAGAAAGTGGTAAGGACAGGGGGAGGAAGACATACTTTTCTCATGCCCCACACAAAATGTAGCCGTTGCTGGGCCTGCTTCACCAGTGTCTCATAAATGCCGATTTTGGAAACAATTGTCATAAATCACAGCCACGTGATTGCGGGATGCTGCAAATGGCCGTAAATGCGAGCTGGTTGCTGAGTGCCCAGAATGCGATCACATGACTGGGGGAGGGAAGGGTTGGTTGTCTGAACTTGAAGTCCAGGTCGCAAGTATCTTTTAGGGGGTATGTTGTAACATTGAATGGTCATTAAGCAACCGGTCGTACATTGAAGGCTACCTATAGTTCCTCTCCTTTCCCTCCATTGATTCATCACCCCTAGATCATTTTTGTTCTCTCACAGTATCTTCCTTCTCATGCTGAGGCACTGCTGTTTGTGGAGAATTTGGGGGGTGGGGGAGGGGTCGAGTTTCTTGCCCCCCTGTGTGATCCTCTTGAGACTAAAATTACATCCGTCTCCCTCCACGATTTATAGATAAATTATAGCAGACATATGAACAAACAAATACGGCTCACGCCATTATGTCTAGCCTGGAATATGCAAAGTACTTTGGACATTTCTGATGCAGTTCATAAATGTCGGCATTTCTTTAACCCTCCAGCATTCTGGGCTCTCCTGTTTTTCAGATGGAGAAAATTAATATTCCAAAATGAGGCAGATGCTTTAAATCTTTGTTTGGAATGTTTGATGGGGAGATTTTTTGGGGGTGAAGAAAAACCACCAGAAGTGAAGAAAAACAGGTGGGGAATTGTTTTTTAGGGACCTTCTTTTCTGGAATTTTTTTTGAGTGAGCCTTAGCAAAACTCAAGCCTTGAATTCTTTTTTTTCCCCAATATTTTATTATTTTTAAACAAACATACACAGAAAAAACATACGGTATGCCGGTAGGTTAAAGCTCTTTTTGTACATCTTCTCCATTCTCATCTATTAATTGTTTTTGTATACTCTCATATGCAGAATATTCCATATTTTTTAAATTAATTTATCTTACAGCACTTCATATTATCATCCCAAAACCATTCCCGGCAAACAAATACATACAAACAGATAGACAAAAAAAATAAAAATTCTTTTTTTGAGAACAGTATGCTACCGGACCCTCCCTTCTCCATACAGATATAATTTCAATTATTCACTCATTTTGTATATTCTATTCCATTTGTCATAACAAATTTCACTATTTTCCATAATTTCCCCCCTTTCTCTAACTTCTATAATCTTATTTCAATTATTTCATCATTCCATCATTTCATTAATTACATTTCTTTTTCCAATTTTCAATATCTTACCAATCAATATTATTACACTTTTATCTGTCTTGTTTACAATTTTATACTATCTTATAAAACATATTTTACCCTGTAATTACTATCCTGAAGGATAACACCTCTATCTCTTCTAACCAATTATTATTTGACCATTATTAATCAGATTCTGCTTGGTACATTCCTACAAATATCCATTAAATACTTAACAGGAGAGAAAAAAGAAAAATGTGCATATATATAACAATAGTGACTAAGGTAATTATTTCTTTTTAAATTCAATTCAGCCATTAATGTTAATATCCACCCTATTCATTCATTTCTATTTAAAATATTACCATTTAACATCCATATCACTATATTTCATCATCAAAAAACAATATTAAAACATTCCATACTTCTTATAATTTTCATATTTTCTTTTTAAGTTATTAAGGGCTTTATTCTTTTATCTTCTTTACCTCATTTACTTATTAAAAAAAATACACATCACTTAAATCATCTAAAACATTTCTAACTTCTTTCTATTTCTAACTTAACCATATTTATCTCATGTACCCTTGGAGAATCCTCTCAATAAATTAAATTAACCATTATCTAGCTGTCGAGTTAGGTAAATGAACCCGTTAAATTTTGTATACTTTCCTTGCTGTTGCTCATCTTGATTCACTTTTTTGCAGCTTCCTTTTTTTTTTCAACCCCCCCTTCTTCTTCTCCCTTCCCTTTTTATTCCCTTTTCTGTTGAATTCCCCCTTCTGCAATCCTACCTTTTGACTTTTTATAATATTATAACTACTTCCCAAATTATACTTTTTTTTGGTTGTTGCCTCCAGTCTTAAATTTTTAACTCTTTCCTCTTTTCCCCTTTTCCTTCCCCTTTTTCTTAACCATGCTTAAAGTTGTTTGATCATTGAAAATGGCTTCTTCTTCTTTGTCCCACCCTTCTTGTTCAACCAGTGCTTCCTGTGGTTTTCTGTATTTCAGGATCTCAATTTGTATCAATTCTTTTAAGTCTTTAAATAGTGTTTTTAATTCTTCAAAAAGTGATGACATTCTGGAAAATATTTCTTTTAAAGCAACCCCCAGTTGACTTTAATCCACTTTGCTAAAATCCTCTGTCCAGGAATCCTTGAGAAATCCAAAGCTGTTTCTTGATTCTTTTTTCACTTTCGCATTTCTGGGGCTTTAACAAGCTTGCAACAAAGTTTCAGTTACGATGTATTCTTTTCACATCTTGTTACAGTTCCATTCTCAATACAATTTAGATCCAGGTGGTATCCTTTGTTTCCAGACTCCACCCAGTTTTCACTCTTCTTCTTCCTCTATTTTCTTTCTTTCTCTCTTTTTAAAAAGAATTACTTAAAGTTATTCAAAAATCTTTATCACTTGACACTTTATTTTCAGCTAAAAGCAGCCTATTAATGTCAAAGTGAATTAGTATATTAATCTTTTCTTAAAATTCCGAACCATTTAAAACCATCAGTATTAAAGGAGAAGAAAAGAAACCAATTTTTTCTCTTTTCACTTTCTTCCGCTGCTGTAAAAGTCTTTTTAGAGATAGTATTGTTTTTGGCTATTCAAATTCCAGGTACCTTTAATAGCTGTTTTCAGTAGCAAGCCCGGTATGTCACACTTTTTCTTTCAAACTTCCTCCTGCACATTCTTTTCTGTTTGAGTTCTTGTTTGAGGTGGCCATTGCTGGCCACCGCTGCAACTGCCTTTGGGAAAGGGAAAAAATCAGCTGGGGAGAAGAGATGCGGCTCTCCTCGACCCTACTGGCAGCTGCCCTGTCTTCACCACCTCTACGGGGTGGTTTTAACCCCAAAGCCAGCCAGCTCGGGGTCTCCAGCAGCGAGCACGGATCGAAACTGCGCACAATCGCAGTTTTTGGTCCGTTCGCAAAGAGGCTCAAACAGGAACTCCCATACTTCTCTGGGCATGTGAATTCTCTGACTCTCTGCCTAAGCTAAAATTTTCATTTTGACTGAAGAAGTTACGTGGACATCTCAGTTTAATAAACTTTGGTCCAAGTTGCCATGATTTAACCTTTTTAAAATGCTTTTGGCCTGGATGATTGAATCTTCATTTACCTTTGCAATACATTTTGGGGAGAAACCCCTGCGATTGGTATATTCCAACAACTCTCTGACTCTCTGCCTAAGCTAATTTTTTCATTTTGACTGAAGAAGTTGCTTGGATGAGTAACGAAACATCTCAGTTTAATAAAATATGGTCCAGTTGCCACGATTTAACCTTTTTAGATGCTTGAATTCTCTGGGGTCTTTTTTGCCTGATGCTAGACAGTGTTATCCTGCATGGTTCAGAGCAATCCAGAATTGGAGTTTCTAAAGAAGAAGACGCTGAGGCCACCATCGGTAGAAGGAAGCAAAGGTCATCCTAAAATTAGGGAGGCATTGCTGTGGGATGACACTGCATGGAGGAATGTATAGAAAAGTCACATAATCGTGGACTGCTCCGTTTTTGCGGTCCTAATTCCCCTCGTCCCCATCAAAAAAGAACACCAGTTATTCCAACATGATGGAAGCAGGCCCTCATATTGGTGTTGTGCTTCAGAAAAACACCTGTAGCATCATTGATTCAAACACTTTACGTTATAGTAGTAGAGGAATTAGGAAATGGATTGCTTCTGCTTTAGATTATAAGATCTGCTTGTGCGACTATGTTCCTTCCAGTTTATCAAACTAAATTAATTGCTGATGAAAGAGCTGGACAGAAAGAGGGGGTCTAATTAAATAGGTGATATATATATATATAGCTATCTCGCTGCTGATTGGCTTAGGCTTTTATATGGCCCATTGTTAAATATCATGCCACTTTGTGACTTTTCAGGGTTTTTTTTTCTTTTTAAGTGCCAGCAGTATTAGGTTGGAGCCTGCTGCAATGCATTATACAGCCTGCCAAATGGAAAAAATGTCTGATTCCTTGGAGATAGACTATAACTTTGTTATGAGCTGAATTCATACTCCGCATTACAGCTATTATTAAACATTATTTTTTTTCTTGATATCAGCAGTATTCTTTTGATACTTTGGTTAAAGATTTAAGTAAGAGATCGGAAACATTAATTTGCAACGTGTTTTTTAAAGAATGTCTTTCTTCATCCCTCCAAATCTCTTACATTCAATATTTTTGTCTTTTGTTCTTTAACTCTTTTAACTGAGAGTGGAGCAGGGGTGGGATTCTACCGGTTTGGATTGGCTCTATAGAACCGGTTGTCATGATTCTGCGCAGTTCGGAGAACCAGGAAATCATGCCCCTGGCTGGCCCCGCCCCTCTATGTCTCCTCCCAGTTAGTCCTTATCGCGCATGCGCGACATTGTATCACTGCATTCTCCACCACCCATTCACTCCTTAAGGTATTTCTTTTTTTTCTTCCTCCCGATGATCAGCTATTCCGATGATCAGCTGTGCCGGAATCCCTCTTGCTGTCTTACTGCTTCACCTAGAACACTTCCCTGAGGCCCAGGAGGCAAAAAGGGGCACGTGGAGTGTGTGTGTTAGGGTTAGGATCTAACCCTGGGCCTCAGGGAAGCCTTCTGGGAGCAAAAACGGCCCAGCAGGAGGCTTCCCTGAGGCCCAGGAGGCCCAAAAACTAAGCGCGGGAGGTGTTACAAAAAAAAGAGGCCACACCCACCCAGCTGAATAGCCATGCCCACTTAGTCACACCCACCTAGCCACGCCCACAGAACTGGTTGTTATAAAAGTGGAATCCCACCCCTGGAGTGAAGCATACAATGGCGATGACCCAGAGTCTGGCTGTTGCAAAAACACCCATATCAGAGATTGTTAGAAAATAAAAGTACCTAATTTCATAAAGCCTTTGTACATATTTGCGATGTACCTGCAAGTGAAATACTGTATACAGGTCTAGTTGTTGCAACTTAAAAAAAGACAAGGTAAACGAAAAAGTGGAGAAAAATAGAGTGGAATGGCGACAACATTTAGACTTTTAGTTTTAGAGAAAAAAGTGAAGAAGGAGCATACAGAATTGTGCATGCTATCGACTTGTCTGCTCTCCAAGAAACAGTTCTTGGATTGGACTTCCTGCATGGGGTAAATTTTAGGCAGAATTTCCATTACAGGCAGAGATCTTAATAGGTAGAAGAAAAATATTCTGCCTTTTATATAGAACATCTGAACACAAGTTCATCTAATGAAGCTGATGGGTGAAAGATGAAGGACAGGCTACAGGTGCTCATCTTTTATGGATCAGTCAATTTAAATTCTTGCACTTTTTTTTTTAATTACATTTATATGCCGCCCTTCTCCGAAGACTCAGGGCGGCTTACAATTTTCGGGATACAACCCAGTGTGCTCAGCAATAGCCTTCATTCCATTGTATATGCCTGCTTATTACTAAGCGGCATTTTTACAAGGTCAGCTAATTGCCCCCAACAATCTTGGGTCCTCAATTTACCTACCCCGAGAGGATGGAAGGCTGAGTCAACCTTGAGCCTGGTGGGATTCGAGCCTACAGTAGTTGTAGACAGCTGGATCTTAAGAGCAGGCATTTACAGCCTGAGCCACCAAAGCTCTTTTTAGCGTGGACTTGTATTTATGTCTTTCATAGACCATTGCAAAAATCCATCTCTACTGGATAGTAATGGCTTTGCTCATAATCCTTGACTTGGGACAGGATTCCTGGTTGAAAGTCATTACAGTTGTAAGTCTTATTGAACTTCGAGGAGTGGCCCTAGTCCCTTCCTTTAGCACCTCAAACAGTTACTGAATGAGGTCACAACTCAAAGATCACCTACATTACAAAAACAATATGAATCTTTCATTTCAACAAATTACCATTGTAATTTCATCAATTTTCATCTCAGTGGGAATACTTTAGGAGATTTTCAAACATATTTTACCTCATGTGGGCAATCTTTTAAGTCAATTAAAAACCTATTGTGATAGGTTTCTGGGTCATTACTCAAATACCTCTTCCCCCCAATTTGGGTTAATTTACACAGGTTTGTGAAGTGCTGTATTGGAAAAAAATTCATGCAGAATAATTCTCTCTGTATCTATATAATACTGCAAGGATCAGAAACAATATTGCCATAATTTCCCATAATTGGTATTATGTCATAGGGACTTACTACACTAATCTTTTCTATAAGTGCTTCAAGCAGCATGTAGAAGTGCTTGATTTAATGTACCAAATATATTCTTTCATTAAAAATTTAGCCGGGAAAGGGGGAAGGTATATATGACATGATGAAGAACATGCTTATTTACAGCAGTATTTCTGACAACCTTTAAGCTGTCTGGACTTCAACTCCCAGAATTCCCCTGCAGCTTATTCTGAAATCCACACAACTTAAAAGTTGCCAAAGTTGAGAAACACTGATTTTGAATCAAGATTGCCAAGGACAAATTTGTCTGTGGGCCATGCAATTTAGATCTTCATCAGCTTTGCAGTAAAAAAAAAACCCCTTTGCAGTAAATGTTGACATGAGATCTAATGAAAATAGAAAAGAATGACCTTCCCCTCTAAATGAATTCAGATCCGAAGCCCAAGTAAATCACAGTAAAATCTGACGTGATCTATATTTGGGGAATGTATTTGTGGAATTCTGAAGGACAAGAAATCTATAAAAGAAACTAGCAAATTATGTTAAGTAGGAAATTTTGTACCTGGAGCTGAGCCAAGTTCGTCATAACAACTTGGCAAAAGGTATGATCGTGAAATGAAGGGTTAGATGGCTGTGAAGGGAACTGCTTTTTAATAGATACTCTGCTTTGATCAGCGCTTTCTGAACAAGCAAGGTCTGTTCATATGGGAGATATGAAAAAAATGTACTCTTTGTAAGCAAAATGAGAGGAACTACAGATAATCTTCAACTTACAGCCACAATGGACCCCCTAATTTCTGTGGCTAAGCAAGGCAGTTGTTAAGTGAACTCTGCCCCATTTTATGACCTTTCTTGCTTCAGTTGTCAAGTGAATCACTGTAGTTGTTAAATTAGTTACGTGGTTGTTAAGCGAATCTGGCTTCCCCATTGACTTTGCTTGTCAGAAGGTTGCAAAAGGTGATCACATGACCCCCAGGACGCTGCCAGCATCATAAGTATGAACCGGTTGCCAAGCGTCTGAATTTTGATCACATGACTATGGAGATGCTGCAATGGCTGTAAGTTTGAAAAATGGTCATAGGTCACTTCTTTCAGTGCCTCTGTAACTTTGAACGGTCACTAAATGAACTGTTGTAAGTCAAGGATTACAGTATTTCATACTTGTGCAGATATTTTTACCGTTCTTCCTGTTGGGATCCAACCAGAACTCACTACGTCAGAAGAGATTTTCAACTGCTCTGTATCTGAAACTATCTTGAAATGTAAGGCACTTCTTTTGGCCAAGGTGAGAACACCTTTACCTGCAAATCAGTGAGGAGCCGTGGAAGGAGACATGAGGTAAAAGAAAGAAAGAAAGAAAGAAAAGGCAGCAAGGAGACTACATGAAAATGAGCAGGTACACCTGTCAAAACATCAGTCCTTTCATTTCAGTCAATGCTTCATGCCTGTGTCTTAGATATAAACTAAGACAAAGGTGGCATGATCTTACGAAGAGGAGTTGATAATAATATTTATTGGGTTAATCAGTCAATCAATCCGAATAGATCTGGAAGGGACCTTGGAGGTCTTCTAGTCCAACCACTGCTCAAGCAGAAGACCCTATATAATTTCAGACAAGTGACTGTCCAGTCTCTTCTTAAAAACCTCCAGTGATAAAACATCTACAATTTCTGAAGGCAAAGCTGTTCCATTGGTTAATTGTCCTCACCCTTAGGAAATTTCTCCTCAATTCTAGTTTGCTTCTCTCCTTGATTATTTTCTATCCATTGTTTCTTGTGTTGCCTTCTGGTGCTTTGGAAAATAAGTCGACTCCTTCTTCTTTGTGGCAGCCTCTCAAATACTGGAATACTGCTATCATGTCATTCCCTAGTCCTTCTTTTCTCTAAACTAGCCATACCCAGGACCTTCAACCATTTTTCATATGTTTTAGACTCCAGGCCTTTAATCATCCTAGTTGCTCTTCTCTGCACTTTTACCAAAGACTCAACATCTTTTCTGTAATGTGGTGACTAAAACTGGATGCAGGATTCCAGGTGTGGCCTTACTAAGCTTTTATAAAGTGGTAACTCATGTGATTTTGATTCTATGCCTCTATTTTTACAACCAAGAATTGTATTAGCATTTTTGACTGATGTCGCATAGTGCCATATAAATGGGGCAGCGACATATATATTTATATTTATAGAGCTGCCCCCCCCAGTAACTTAAGACAGCGAACACAGTTTAAATGTAGAAGCCGTGAGATAAATGACCATTAAAAAAATAAACAATTCAGAAAAAGAATAGAAACTATGAAATATGAAGGTGCTAAAACGTATGTTTGAATAGGTATGGGTTCTGTGGGTTGTATGAAAGTAGAGATTCGTAAGTTGATGAAAGTTGCATGGTGCACTCCATTAAAATCATGGCAATGAGAGATACACAGTTTGTTTGGGAAAACATGCAGAATTTTAGCAGAAAGTATCCAGGGAACAATATGTGGATGACAAGAATAGATGACTGAGAAACAAATCAAAGAGAAACAAACAAATCAAAAGGAATCGAGCTACTCAGAGATTGATGAATGAATGAACATGGGAACCACTTGGTAAGATGCACTTTGGTGCTCAGAAAAACATCTGTTTTGAATATGTGATCTAATAATAAATTGACATGTGTTCCCAAGAAAAAAAGGGATACATTAAAAAACAATGGATTTGGTTGTTTATGAAGAACAATTAAGATAATTCACAGAGGATATGATAAGAAATTCTGAATGTGGAACAGGCCATTATTTGATAGCACCGAGCATAGTTCCTGGAAAGAAATGGCCCCAAAAGAAAAGGATAGAAGTGAAAGGAATACGGATGAAAGTAGAATGATTGCATGAGAAAGGATTAGAAATTAATCTCCCAAAAGAATGAATGGAAAACAGATGTAAGAAAGATAATGTGGAAACAGTGTGGAAACGTGTAGAAAGAATGGATACAGCGGGTTGTAGAATTGTAGGGCATTACTTTCAAAAACAGGTAAAAGTTCCCCTTGCACATACGTGCTACCGTGTTTCCCCGAAAATAAGACCTACCCCAAAAGTAAGACCTAACACTATTTTCTAAACCTGCCCTAATATAAGACCTACCCTGAAAATAAGACCTAGTGAAAATCTCCAGTTCCAGGAAGACTTTTCAGGGAGCAACCGTGCACCCGCGAAACACCCCCCCCTACACACTCACACCCACTATTTGGCACCATAAATATATAAGACCTACCCCGAAAATAAGACCTAGTGTGTTTTTGGGAGCCAAAAAAAATATAAGACAGTGTCTTATTTTCGGGGAAACACGGTAGTAGTTTCCGGCTCTAGGGGGTGGTGCTCATCTCCATTACAAAACCGAAGAGCCAGCACTGTCCGAAGACGTTTCTGTGGTCAATGTGGCCGGCGTGACTAAACGCCAAAGGCGCACGGAATGTTGCTACCTTCCCACCAAAGTGGTCCCTATTTTTCTACTTGCATTTTTAGATGCTTTCGAACTGCTAGGTTGGCAGGTAACGGGAGCTCACGCGGTGCTAGGGATTCGAACCGCCAAACTGCCGACCTTTCTGATCGACAAGCTCAGCGTCTTAGCCACTGAGCCACCACGTCCCTTCAGTTACTTTCATAGGAAGGATGAATGATGAAGAGGAAAAAAAATTGGTGGAATGATGAAGAGCAAAAAAAATCATGAATATGAAAACTACATTGACAGGGATGAGAGGAAGAGATAGGTGCAGGTACTCACTGACTTACAACCTTTCACTTAGTGACCGTTCAAAGTTACAATGGCATTGAAAAAAAGTGTCCATTTTTCACATTTATGACCATTGCAGCATCTCCAGGGTCCCATGATCAAAATTCATACTCTTGGCTCATATTTATGATGATTACAGTGTCCTGGAGTTATACAAACACCTTTTGCGACCTTCTGACAAGCAAAATCAACGGGGAAGTCAGATTCACTTTAGAACCATGTTGTTTAGAACTCACTTAACAACTTCCGTAACTACTTAACAACTGTGGCAAGAAAGGTCGTAAGATGGGGCAAAACTCACTTTTTTTTGGTCAATTTTTTTATTTTATATTACATATACATATCAGCGCGTGAACAGTGTGATACCTGGGTGCAATACATTTTGGTACAAATAAAAATAACATTATTACTCATGATTATTACATTTATTCAGCTTATATATTTCTAATAATAATACACATTTATAGTAAGTTCTAATCTTTCATTATTTCATAGTTTTAACATGCCTGATACTACCGCCATTCAATTTCTAAACCTCCCTCTTGTTATTACATTTATCTTGTGATATAAAAATGTGTATACTGTTATTCCCCTTTTCTCTTATTTCTGTCTCTGTTCTAACTTTTATTCACATCACCATTATATTAAAAGAGATTTCCCTTCTGTCTTTCATCTCTCACCTGCTTTAATACAATTTACTTTAATAATACTTTAATAATATTCATATTCATATTTCCCGTATTTAACTCTTCACATCTATTTCTAATTAAAATGTTATCCTTTATTATTTCATTATTCAATGTTTCAATATTCAATTCTAATACCAACTGCAATATTATTTAAACATACGGAATAATTCTATTCATATTGTATACATTCATTCAGTCTATATGGGGGCAAAACTCACTTAATACCTGTCTTGCATAGCGATGGAAATTTTGAGCTTGATTGTGGTTATAAGTTGAGGAGTACCTGTATATAATGTATATGGAGAGAAAAATAGAGTTTTTGTAGTCAGAGAGCAAGAAATTTTTAAGGTTAAAAGGAATAAGAAAAAGGCAGAGCAATTTTTAGATAAATGGGGAAATTTGTGAAGAAGAGATTAATTAAGTTGTTTGCAACTGAGGGAAAGAAATTCAAAAGAAAAGTGATAAAATGATTAGGCATGAAATTGAGGTGAGAGAATGCTGGAAGGACTATTTTTGATGACGATTTAATGATGATTCTGGGTGATTTATATAAGATCATGAATCCTACAGAGTGGGACAGTGGGATTAAAATGAACAATGTACTTTTTTTATTATTGCTTTTATTGTTGAAGAGGGAATGTGGCTCAGGCTGTAAATGCCTGCTCTTAATATCCAGCTGTCTACAATTACTGTAGGCTCGAATCCCACCAGGCTCAAGGTTGACTCAGCCTTCCATCCTCTCGGGGTAGGTAAATTGAGGACCCAAGATTGTTGGGGGCAATTAGCTGACTTTGTAAAAATGCCGCTTAGTAATAAGCAGGCATATACAATGGAATGAAGGCTATTGCTGAGCACACTGGGTTGTATCCCGAAAATTGTAAGCCGCCCTGAGTCTTCGGAGAAGGGCGGCATATAAATGTAATTAAAAAATAAAAATAAAAAAATAAAAAAAATGTAATAGAGGTGGTATTCAGCAGGTTCTGACCAGTTCTGAAGAACCGGTAGCAGAAATTTTGAGTAGTTCGGAGAGCCAGGAAATACTACCTCTGACTGAAGATTTTAAGTATCCTCCCCCTGCCATGCCCCCAAGTCACACCTATAGAACCGGTAGTAAAATAATTGAATCCCACCACCGGAATGCAAAAACCATGGGGGTAATATTTTAAGGGTGCCTGGAAAGCCATTTCACAAAGATAATAACCAAAATTTAGAAAGTGCCTTTATGTAAACCTGAGATTTGCTCTTAACCAGATCATTGAGAAATGTGTGAGTTGAGAAGGAACATTTATTGTACATTTGTGAGTTTAGAGGAAACATGACAAAGTGAATAGGTGTAATCGTATTTTGAATGGATGTAAAATTCAGGATTGGTGGCTGAATGTGTTAAAAGCAGGATATACTTAGCAAGTGGTTTAGCAGCGAACAGGGATTAAGACAATGATGTGAGTTGTTTAATGTACTTGTGAAGAAATGTATAAAGGGATGCAAGTAGTGATTTTAGAAGGGTGTTGGCTGGGAGTGTGAACTTGTGTGTACTTTTTTTATGTGGGGATGCTGTGTTGCTGCTTAAAAACCTAAACAATTTTCAGGGAATATTAGATAAATAGTATAAAGCAAGAAGGTGCTGAATCTAAAAATCGAAAGTATCAAGAATAGTTGGATTTGTCCAGGAAAATAATATGGACTATTGCAAGTTATACACACGTAATGAAAAAGTAAAGCAAGCAGACGCATTTGAATGCCTTTGTAGAATATTTACTAAAGACAGGGAAATGTATGGCAGTATTGGAAGACGTGCAACTGCTAGTACAAACACAGCAGTGCAGGGAGTACTCAACTTACGACCACAACTGATCCCAAAATTTCTGTGGCTAAGTGAGACATTCATAAAGTCAATTTTTTTCTTCTACAATTGTTAAGTACATCATGGCAGTTCTTATGTTAGTAATATGGTTGTTAAGTTAATCTGGCTTCGCCATTAACTTGGTTTGTAAGAATGGCACAAAAGGTGATCCCATGACCCTGGAACATGGCAAAAAAGTTGAATCCATTTGGAATGGGTTACTTAAGAATTGGATCAGTGGTGGGATTCAAATTTTTTTACTACTGGTTCTGTGGGCGTGGCTTGGTGGGCGTGGCAGGGGAAGGATACTGTAAAATCCCCAGTCAGAGGTGGGATTTACCGGTTCTCCGAACTACTCAAAATTTCCACTACCAGTTCTCCAGAACTGGTCAGAACCTGCTGAATACCACCTCTGAATTGGATATAATTAAGTGAGAATTAATAGATGCTGAATGATTGTAGATTACAGTGAGGTAGTTTGGTCATACAGAGAATGAATCATAAAACAAATATGTACAGGAACAGTTAAGAGGAAGAATGAGAAGTAGTTGAATGGTGTTAATGAAAGTGAGTGAGAAGTTTAAAATTAAAACAAAGAAAACATTAGAAAAAAAACAAAAACCAAAGAAAGTATGTGCAACAGGATATGAGTATACTCAAAACAAAAATGAAAAGGTATGGTGAAATAGTTTAAATGGGGTTTGTGTAATCAGATTTAGCTAATATTTCTTCTTCTTTATGTATTTTGCAAATTTATATAGCCATCTATCTCACTAAAAGTGTCTACGGGTGGACAGCCAACACAATAACAGTTAAAAGCAGTATAATGATCTTAATACACTGAAACGAGATTAAAAGTAATAACATTAAAAAGCAAAGATTGCAAGTAAATACAAAGTAATCTAACATCGTAACCTTGCTGGCTCCCATGGGATACCTCAGGTTAATGAAATAACCACATTTTGGGTTTAAAGGATTTAAGGTTTAATATCTTTTAAAGTGCTTTCTTTTTCTCTTTTTTTTTCTCTTTTTCTCTTCCCTCTTCCTTTCTTTCTGCCTGCCTGTCTCTCTCTCTCTCTCTCTTTCTCAATATTATTTGCCCTGAAAGAGAAATGTGGGATGGATATGAATATAAATCACATCCGGTGAAGAGGAATGTGTATACGTGGGTGCACCCAAAATATTCCTTAACGAAGAATTCTTAGCATCCATGACAAACTGGGTGACTAGGTTATTAAATTATCAACCCTTAATTACTAACCCATCAACTGTAGGTGTTAAACCAGGCACCAGAAAAGTGCTTTCAAATGGACTTGAATATGCAATTCATCTGTGGTTAAAAAAAAACTCTTTAAGAGGTGTGAGAATTTGCATTCCTTAACAAATAATTCCTTAATGATCAGGCCAGCAACTGTGAGATTGTGAATTCTAGTCCTGCCTTGGACACAAAGCCAGTTGGGTGACCTTGGATCAGTCTCGTCTCTCTCTCTCAGTCCTAAGAAGAAGAAGAAGCAAGATACTTTTGATATTTTGCAGGAACTTGTCCAGGCAGTCATCAGGAGTAAAAAAACTGACTTCAAGAGACTAAAAACAAGCAAATAAACAAACAAGCACACCCATAAAGCCCTTTCTGAAAAAAATAATTCAAAGAGTTGAGCTTTATTACGTCAGTTTAATCAGATGTTAATTGGTTTGGCAGAGGCTCAAATCTATGGGGCATCCATTGAATTTTGCAGCTTTCTCCAACAGGCCCGTTGGCCGGATTGGCACTGCCACCCAGCTGCTTGGCATTCCTCATACATAGCTGGAATTCCTTGCGCCTTCAGGCACCTTATGTCTCTTTCACTCCCCTCCCAGCCACCCCCCTTGCTCCGAGCTGGAGAGATTTCTGGGTTGCAGCAGGGGGTTAAAATCCAGCTGGGCAAAATGAGGACACCCACCCTGTTCAGCTGTTGTTGAGAATGAAAGCATGGGAAAGGAGAAGGGGGGGGGGACATAATCTACCAAATTTGTGGCTGCAGTAAATATTCTTAAATCCAGACAAGGCTTAATATGAGTTAGGCTTTAACTCCAGAAATGTAGGGCTTTTAAAAAAATGTTTTCAGCCCAGGGTTAGGATTTAATTAGTTTTCAGCATCAGGAAGATTGAGGATAAGATGAAGTCTGTAACTGATTTTTCAGGGTAAATCTTGACCAATTTTAGAAGGTTCTACAGGTCTTCCACAAGATCTGTGGACTTCAATTCCCAGAATTCCCCAGCCAGCCATGCTGGCTGGGGAATTCTGGGAGCTGAAGTCCACAAGTCTTAAAAGTTGCCAAGGTTAGACACCCCTGTTCTACAGGATAAGACAAAAGCCACAAGAATTTGTATTTCTAGCTTTCTCTCTCTGTCTCTCCAAGGAACTTAAGGTTATGCAAGTGTTTTTTGCTTCCCATAAAAGTTACTGTCACAACAACCCTGCAAGGTAGGAGAGGTCAGTCTGAGAGAAGGAAGCAGAAGACGGAGGGTGATTGAGTTCCCAAGCAGATTAGAGATTGAAGCTAGGTGATTTCTACCTTGGTTCTTTCATTTTGTATCGGACTGCTTCAATGAATTTTAGGTTCCTTTTTTTTCAGAAATAATGTTTATTAAAGTTTAAATATAGAAAGATAAAAAAACTAAGTAAAATTAAGACATATATAAAAAGTAAAAAATACTGAAAAATTCAAAGGAAAAAATAAAAATGATAAGAATTTAAAAAAAAGATATAGAGGTAGTCCTTGATTTACAAGCAGACCATTTGTTTAACAAAGTTTCAGAATTAAGAGTGGCTTTGGAAAAAGTAATTTATATATGCACTTGCATTGACAACTGTTACCCTCCCCATGTCACATGATTGCAGAATTCTTCTCATATCTCATGTCTTACCTATAAACCAATGTTTCTCAACCTTGCCAACTTGACGATGGGTGAACTCCAACTCCAGAATTCCCCAACCAGCTCTGCTATTGTAACATCATTCAATGTTAATCAGCAAAAGTCCATTAAGATTGGAACATTCCTAAGTAGAGGAGCATTTTCTTTGATGCTCACAACACACACACACACACACATCCTAATCAAATAAATCTGTTCCACAATCCTTTACTTTTAATAGAATAATTTATCATTTTCTCTAAAAATTCAATAAAAATGATTTCTTCCCCTATTGTTTCTTTTATCTATAAACTGATAGCCTTATCAGTCAAGAAAAATCCATTAAGAGCTACCAGAATCAGCAACATATTAAAAATCTTAACCTCTAATCCTTCAAATAGTATTCCACAAATCAATTTTGTTATCATTTTCTCTTTGTCTCTTCTCAGAAACTCTGTTGCAAGTTTATCAGAAATAACACCTATATTTTAACAAAATAATCTCTTCCTATCATATATTGTCTATAAACAAATCATTAAAGCTTTGTCATTCAGTTCTGGTCAAGAGGAACCCATTAAAAGTTACTAGAAAGAACATCATATATACTTTTAAATCTTGATCAAATAAACCACTTTTATATTCCTTCTTTCTGCTTTTAAAAATCTTGAAGGGAATAAGAGATTGGACAACATTTGTCTGAAAAGGTTCCCTTCTTAAGCAAGGGGTTAGACTAGAAGACCTCCAAGGTCCCTTCCAACTCTGTTATTCTGTTATTGTCTTAGGACAATAGTTGATTTGTGTGCTAGGGTTTTTGCCATGAGTGGTTGTAATTTCTGTTGGTTGTTTCTGATATGTTTTTGATGATTAATTAATCTATGGCCTGCTTTGCAACTCAGCAGTCCTGTTTGCTCAGCCCAAGCTTCCAATGATAAAATCAATAAAAGACATCAGGAGAATTCACCTCCTTTGCTATTGAATTTGTTCCGTCGGGAATTTTAGATCATGAAAAAAGGCTGTGTGTTTTCAAGTTGCCTTTTTTTTGACATGGTTGGTATCTCCCTGCCACCCACCCACCCTGTCTCCTGTCTGATTCTACCCTGCTTCTTTAATTTCCTGATTTCTTTTAACTGCTGCGCTGCCTCCATACCTAAAGCCCCTGAAAAATTCAGGAATTCCCCTATGCAAAGTTACTATCCAGCTTCACATGACATAATTGGGAAAATACACTTTCCTTGCTCTATCCAGCTGGGCCAAGGATTAAAGTTGGAGCATTTTGTGTGCAAACTGTGTGTTGTAGCCCCGAGCAACGTTGCAAAAAGTTTTGCTTTTTATTGTTTGAGTTAGTTAGACAGGACATTGCTCCTGATTTGGGGTGGGGGGGTGAGAGATCAATGCTTTAATTCATTCACCCTTTGCCTTTTGCATTGCCCACTGTCTGCCCTCCTCCCCAAATTATGGCCTGTCAGCTGCTGTTACTGGCCTTAGATCAGGCAGCTGTTAGAAGGGACATTCCAGCAAAGGATTGTGGGAGCAGCTGGCCAGCCTCACAGACAAACACACACACACACACACATCGCACAACACTCTTCCCAAATCACTGATTAAGGCACAGTGAAGTGACAGTGAGCTTGCTTCCTGAATAATATGTGTGGAAACTCTATGTGCGTGTATGTGTGTTTGTGTGTGTGTGTATTCTTGTCTCTGCAGGGACACTAGATCAAGGACTGTGGAGATTGGGTATGATTAGGGAAGTCTTTGCCAGTGATATGTTTGTTTGTTTAATGATATCATTATTTTTACAAATAATTCAACACACCTTCCTCCTCCTGTTTTCCCTCACAACAACCCTGTGAGGTAGGTTAAGCTGGAAGAGAGTGACTGGCCCAGGGGTTACCCAACTGGCTTTCATGGCTAAGGCAAGACTTGAACTCATGGCCTCCTGCTTTCTAGCCTGTGCATTAACCACTAGACCAAACTTGTGCATGAGTGATGTTGGAAATCTAGATGGTGATTTTTTGGGAGGGGAAATTAGGGAAGACCTAAATTTGCTTTGGATTGGAGTAGGTAGGTAGGATGGAAGGATGTAGAGATGAATAGGTAGATGGATAAATGGATGATAGATGGACGATAGATAGATAAACAGATAGACAGGCAGACAGACAGATAAACAGACAGAGAGACAGACACCAGTGAAATGTTTGGTTTTGATTCTTAAGCAGTTTAAATTGTTGGTTGATAGCAATGACCATAGTGCTGAGAAATATGGGAACTGGACCTCTGCAAGGAGCCAAGCTGAATTTGAGAGCTGATTGTTGTAACTGTACGGCAGTCCAAGTCATCTATTCATTTATTTATTTATTAGATTTTTATCCCCCATCTTTATTATTTTTATAAATAACTCCGCATGGAGAACATACATAGTATAGGTGCTCGATTTGCAAGCACAGTTGGGACCGGAATTGCCATTGCTAAGTGCAAGGCAGCTCTTAAATCAGTCACTCCCAATTTAGACCTTTCTTGCCATAGTTGTTAAAACAAATTACTGCATTTGTTAAGCAAATCTGGCTTCCTCATTGACTTTCTCCTCGTAAGCCAGCTGGGAAGATTACAATCACCTAACTCCAGAATGCTGCAACCATTATTTATTTATTTATTTATGATTGATTGATTGATTGATTGGTTTTGGGATTTCTATGCCGCCCTATCTCCCGAAGGACTCAGGGCGGCTCACAGCAATAAAACACATACAATACAAACCTTAAAAAACTATTAAACTGTCACTGCGTTTTTTTGGTTTGTCTGTTCAAGCTCCTAAGCTCATATTATAGCAAGCAGGTGTCTGCTAGCCAGCACTGTGTTATCTTGTCTCCATAGTAATAAGATAAGAAAGTTTTGTAATGTTTTGATCCACTGCGCATGTGTACGAAGTTTATACTTCACTTCCTGTAACTTCCTGTATCTTTTCCTTTGTTCTTTTTCTGTATGCCTTGATGGAGATTAGGTTGCAAACATGTAGCTCCGTTAGGTTTTCTTATTTTATAAATAAAAATGTTTTTTAGTTTACTTTCCGGGTCTCATTTTTATCATCATTGACAGCAAAGAGGAACACGGTCTATCACCTCTAATTAGCAGGGATGTTTTGGAAGATTTTTTACTCCCTGGCAAGAGGATTTTTCCAAGCCTTTGAAAATGGTAGCAGAGAGAGGCTTGACATAAACAAGCAACCCAATATATTAATTAAAACTAACAAACCATCACTAAAACCCCTTCCCCCCATCAGTCCAGGTCGGCAAGCTGGAAGAGCCACGTTTATAAACACATGCCAGTTACTAAGTGCCCAAATTTTGATCATGTTGTTGCTGCAATGTTGTAAGTGTGAGGACTGATTGTAAGTCACTTTTTTCAGTGCCGTTGTAACTTCAGGCGGTTGGGAAATGGTTATAAGTTGAGGACTACCAGCATAGGAACCAAGTGTGTTACTGACTCAACTATGGCCTACTGCAAATCAATAGGAGCCAGATAAAAGTCAATCAAACTAATGACATGTATTGGCTGTGACTCATTTATTGCTTATAATTTATTGCTTATAATGGGGTTTAAAGCCAGGATAATATTACCAAGAGGCACACTTGTCTAAATGTGGGTCATTAGGAACCCTATAAGAGTCTCATCCTAACATCCTAGCTCTTTTATAAAAATGTTATAGATTTTTTTAAAATGAACAGCTGTTGTAACTTCAGGCAGTTGCTAAACAAATGGTTGTAAGTCGGATACTACCTGTACTTCTTCTTCATCCTATTTACCTCACAACAACAACCCTGTGAGGTGAGTTGGCTGAAAAGATTTTCCTCTCGAACAATGGATGGAAACTAATCGGGGAGAGAAGCAACCTAGAACTAAGGAGAAATTTCCTGACAGTGGGAACAATTAATCAGTGGAACGACTTGCCTCCAGAAGTTGTAAGTGATCCAACTCTGGAAGTTTTTAAAAAGAGATTGGACAACCATTTGTCTGAAATGGTATAGGGTTTCCTGCCTGAGCAGGGGGTTGGACTAGAAGACCTCCAAGGCCCCTTCCATCTCTGTTGTTCTGTTACACTCATTTTTAATATATTTGGGGATAACCTGAATGAATTTCAAAAGACTGCAAAGCAGAGGTGGTATTCAGCGGGTTCTGACCACTTCTGGAGAACTGATAGTGGAAATTTTGAGTAGTTCGGAGAACCGGCTAATACCACCTCTGACTGGAGATTTTACAATCTCCTTCTCCTGCCACGCCCACCAAGCCATGCCCACAGAACCGGTAGTAAAAAAATTTGAATCCCACCACTGATCCAATTCTTAAGTAACCCATTTCAAATGGATTCAACTTTTTTGCCATGTTCCAGGGTCATGTGATCACCTTTGCGCCCTTCTTACAAACCAAGTTAATGAGGAAGCCAGATTAACTTAACAACCATATTACTAACATAAGAACTGCCGTGATTTACTTAACAATTGTAGCAAGAAAAAAATTTACTTAACGAATGTCTCACTTAGCCACAGAAATTTTGGGATCAATTGTGGTCGTAAGTCGAGTACTCCCTGCACTGCTGTGTTTGTACTAGCAGTTGCACGTCTTCCAATACTGCCATACATTTCTCTGTCTTTAGTAAATATTCTACAAAGGCATTCAAATGCGTCTGTTTGCTTTACTTTTTCATTAGGTATCCTTTCCCTGCCATGCCCACCCAGCTATGCTCACAGAACCGGTAGTAAAAAAATTTGAATCCTACTGCTGCTGCAAAGGATTATAGTTGATCTGGGCTGGCATGTTGATGAACTTGGCTAAAACAAAGAGTGAAGGAGAAACAGATACTGAATTGACAGTCTATGCTTGCCCTGCAATATCCTGCACCCCTATTCTGGATCACCCCTTCCTCATCTGTTCTACAGCTGTTGCGTTCATGAGAAATGATTTTCCATTGGGGAATAGATGGCTTTTACATCCATGTGAGAAAATCCTAAACTGGAATACAGATGCTTAGGCAATGTCATTTCCACAGCGAATGTTTGAAACAGTTTTGGGTCATGTGCAAAGAATACCACCGTAGAATAGGCAGTCCTCAACTCGCAAAAGTTCATTCAATAACTATAAAGTTACAATATAGAAAAAAGTGACTTATGACCATTTTTCACACTTACGACCGTTATGGCCTCCCTGAGGTCATGTGATCAAAATTCGGATTCTTGGCAACCGGTTCATATTTATGATGGTTGCAGTGTCCGGGGGGTCATGTGATCCCCTTTTGCACCCTTATGACAAGCAAAATCAATGAGGAAGCCAGATTCACTTAACAACTGTGCCACAAACTTAACAACTGCAGTGATTCACTTAACCATGGGGGGCAAGATCATGCGTTGCCCTCTCCCCTCTTTGGAAGAGCTTTATAGCTCCCGCTGCCATAAGAAAGTTCAAAACATCCTCAAAGACCCATCTCATCCTGGGCACCCTTTTTTGAACTATTACCATCTGGCAGACGGTACAGGATAATAAAAACAAGGACAAATAGGCTGAAAAACAGCTTCTATCCCAGGGCAGTAGCTCTGTTGAATTCTACTGTGTAGTGCAGTGTTGGTGCGGTGTCAGGTGTTTTCAGTTCAATGTGTGGAGTGCGAAGGATGTGTGTTTGTGTTTATTTTCATGGTCATGATGTGCACTGAAGATAGTGTTTGATTTCGTTGTACAAGGTGCAATGACAATAAAGTAAACTAAAAACTAAACTAAAGAAAGGTTGTATAAAACGGGACAAAATTCACTTAAATGTCTCACTTAACAACAGAAATTTTGGGCTCAATTGTGGTCGTAAATCAAGGATTACCTATACCCTACATTCCATTCCAGTCATATGCTTAGCCGCACCATGCTTAAAATGTACCAATTCTTTCTGTAAGCCAACTTTACACAAGGAGGTACTTGCTGTTTAATTGGAGGGAAATCCCAAACGCAGCAGAAGTTTCAGATTAAAGCCTTAAGTTGTGTTAGTTGATATTCCTTTCCTTGTTCCGGGCAGAAATCGATGAAATAGGAATGTTGATCAATTGATTTACTCTCGGTAACCATGAACAGTTTTGATCAAATCATTCTAAGGTAAAACCTGGCTCACTTCCAAAGCTGCATTTTATCGGTAGAAGAAAAAAACCACTGAGTCTTTATGTGGCTTAAAATCATCCCGTTTCAAAAGCCTTTTTGAGAAAACAATGCTGAACTTTGCATGTTCACAAAGGGCTCTTAGCCACAATGGTTTTTTTGTTCGGTTTGGGCTTGATATAATAACATATATATAGGGGTAGATTTGCATGTAACACTAAGCCAAAAGTAAACAAACTCCACCTTGACTTACCACTCATCCAATCTTCTAGTGCTCTTCCTTTTTTTATGCTGGCTTTGTCTTGTTTTTAATTTGAGGAATGACATCACTGAAAAAAAAAATCCGTGCCAGGAATTCCAGGATGAGAGCTTGACTATCTGTTGCATATGTTTGTATTGCTATTCTTAGTTTTGAATAATAATTGATGACACTTGCTTCACTGCAGTAGCTGGGCTGTAATTCTGATGAGCTGGGCAGCTTGCATGTCTAACAGTGTCTGGTAAATTGAACCTCAGAACAACTCAGAAGTTGTGGGAGCGCCATCACTTGAGACTTTCAAGAAGAGCTTGGTCTGTCATTTGTCAGAAATGATGTAGGGTCTCCTGCTTGGGCGGGGGGGTTGGACTAGATGACCTACATGGTCCCTTCCAACTCTGATTATCTGTTATCTGTTACCTCCATATTCAGGGGCGTTACAGGTAGTCTTCTAGACTTAAGGACTACAATTAGGACTGTAATTTTGGTCATAAATCCTTGTGGTTGTAATTGGAGGCACCATGGGACCAGACTCAATTTTATGACCGCTTTTATGATGTTCATTAAGTGAGTCACCACAGTTGCCAAGCAACTACATGATTGTTATGCGAAGCACCAGGTCACAGGGGTGGGCTCATTTTAGCCAAAGAGCATTTTTTTTGCGAGAAAACAGTCATAAATTATAATAGTGATTTCAACTTAACAGAATAACAGAGTTGGAAGGGACCTTGTAGGTCATCTAGTCCAACCCCCACCCACCCAAGCAGGAGATCCTACTACACCATTTCTGACAGATGGCAGCCCAGTCTTTTCTTGAAAGCTTCCAGGGATGAAGCTCCTACAACTTCTGAATGCAAACTGTTCCATTGGTTGATTGTTCTGTCAGAAAATCTCTCCTTATTTCTAGATTGAATCTCTCCTTGATCAGTTTCCATCCATCATTCCTTGTCTGGCCGTCAGGTGCCTTGGAGAATAGCTTGACCCCTTCCTCTCTGTGGCAGCCCCTCAAATATTGGAACACTGCTACCACCTCCAAGATCCTTTTCAACTCTACTACCGTATTCTGTATTCGTATGTCTCCCCTGGTCCTTCTCTTCACTAGACTAGCTATGCCCAGCTCCTGCAACTGTTCTGCACATCGTTGCAAAATGCAATCATATAACTAACGAGATCGTAATAGTGATTGCTAAGCGCCTGAAGATCACACTACCATGGAGGTGGTGGGGCAGTTGTAACTTTGAGGGTGAGCCATAAGTAATTTTGAGTTCATTGTAACTTTGAATGGTTATTAAGCAGCCAGTCGTAAGTGGAGGACTCCTTGTATACCAGAACTGGGAACAAATAACAGGTTTGGCTTCTTCTATATTTCACCCTCTAGGTTTGGCATTATGGATTGTAGACAGCTAGTCCTCAACTTACAACAGTTCAGTTGATCAGCGTTCGAAGTTCCAGTGGCACTGAAAAAAGTGACCTATGTCCATTTTTCACACATACAACCATTGGCAGCATCCTCATGGCTACGTGCTCGAAATCCAGACACTTGGCAACTCATATTTATGACGGTTGCAGTGTCCCAGGGTCATGTGATCCCCTTTTGCGACTGTCTGACCAGCAAAGTCAACAGGGAAACTTTCACCTAACAACCGTGTGACTAACTTAACAACTGCAGTGATTCACTTAACAACTGTGACAAGAAAGGTCAAAAAAAATGGAGCAAAATCCACTTAATAATTGACTCGCTGAGCAGCAGAAATTTTGGGCTCAATTGTGGACGTAATTTGAGGACTACCTGTACAACTACAACTTGCAGGTGCTCTGTAATCCACATGAGTCTGCCTGCTTCATTCCTAATAAATAAGGTCATGGTTTCACTCTACTTGAGCTTATTTCACCAATATTTAACCGAAACAACCGAAACAAGTTATTTTTTAATCAATCCCATGACTGGCTCTTTTATTAAAGGGTGGATTTTCCCTGGAGCAAAGTGTATGTCGCTAAGCCACAGATTTGGCTTGTAGCCCTCTTTGTCCGTGATGATTATGCTTTATAACACTGCTGGTGTGTCACTTCCAGTCCCTTCTGGCTGGAATCTAGGAAAATAGAGACAATAGCAGCATGTGAGTGATTTCCTTGCCTGGAACGCACGATATTTATTAAGGGCTTGAACTAGGAAATGAATAAGGCTGCTAAGTCAGGTTGAAATCACTCACTACCAAGCTGAGCAATGGAGGAAAAGAGCCACATAAGGTTATGAACATAGAATAATAGAGTTGGAAGGGACCTTGTCCTACATTTGTATATTAAACAGTCCCATTCAAGTCAAAAATTGATTTCCCTCACAATTGAAAAAACAGTAGGCCAGAACCTTTTATGGCTTACTCAGGAATTCTGGGAGTTGAAGTCCATAAGTGATAAAAGAACCAAGTTTCCCTACCCCTGCCGTATACAAATGATTGGTCCAGTCTCTTTTTGAAAGCCTCCAGCCATGAATCACTCACAACTTCTGAAGGCAAAGCTGTTCCACTGATTTATTGCTCTAGTGGTCAGGAAATTTCTCCTTAGTTCTAGGTTGCTTCTCTCCTTGGTTAGTTTCCATCCATTGTTTCTTGTCTTGGCTTTTGGTGCTCTGGAAAATAGTTTGACCCTTTTGTCTTTGTAGGAGCCCCTCAGATATTGGAACACTGCTATCATGTCTCCTACGATCCTTTTCACTAGACTAGACGAGATACCCAATTCCTGTAACTGTTCTTCATTAAGTGCTTCTTCCTTAACTGCAGTTATCTGCTTCGTTAACCGCTTCTTTCTTCAACTTTTTCAACAGGCATGAAAGTTCAGTTATTGATGTAATCAGACCACCGGTCGGAGGCAGGATGGGACCTGGCAATCTTTGGTTTTTGCTGCTGGTTTCTGTGGGGACATCAGAATTGGAAGAGCACTTTGATCCAGGTAAGAAGCAGGAGCCGAGAGAGAAAAGGGCAGAGGTTCAAAACAGCTGGCTGGCATCAGGATTCAACTCTGTTTTCAGTTGTAGGAGAAGCAGGTGAATTAAATCCCCCAAATCCACATATCCTGGATTACCAGAAGAGCCCTTGTGCACACAAATACTGCACAATTCGGGGAAAGGATGAACTTGTCAAATCTGGGAAGTTAGGAGGAGAAGCCCAAGACAAAACACATTTGCTGCATACAAAACATTTGCTAGACCAATACTTGAATACAGCTCATCAGTCTGGAACCCACACTACATACTGGATATTAATACAGTCGAGAAAGTCCAGAAATATTTCACAAGAAGCGTTCTCCACTCCTGTACTCGTAGCAGAATACCTTATGCCACCAAACTTGAAATTTTAGACCTAGACAACCGAGAACTACGCCGCCTTTGGTCCAATCTAAGTATAGTATATAAAATCAAACATTGCAATGTCCTATCTGTCAATGACTACTTCAGCTTCAACCACAACAATAGAAGAGCACACAATAGATATAAACTCAAGGTAAACCGCACCAAACTTGATTGCAGGAAATATGACTTCAGCAACAGAGTGGTCAATGCCTGGAATACTCTACCTGACTCTGTGGTTTCTTCCCCAAACCCCAAAAACTGTAACCTTAGACTGTCTACTATTGACCTCACCCCTTTCCTAAGAGGTCTGTAGGGGGCGTGCATAAGTGCACCAACGTGCCTACCATCCCTGTCCTAATGTTTCTTTTTATTCATATCCATTTCATGTATTCATAACCATGTTTATACTTATACCTGTTATCTAATACTTGCTTGACAAATAAATAAATAAATAAATAAATAAATAAATAAATAAATAGAATTTAACAAGAAAAAAAAACTTCCCTCATAGATGGGGTAAAATAGGAGGAGGGGGAGCTCATGATTGAAAGACAAAATATCAATCAAATAAGTATATTCCACAATGATCCCAGCTAACTGCATGAAAAGTAGTCAGTGGTTAATGAGAATGAAATCTAATAAGCATTAAAATGTGACAGATTAAAGACAGACTGAACTAGCAAACTGAACAAGGATTATATCTGGCAACTATAGGTGTGTCAGAATAGCTAGGGAAAAAATAGGATTTAAAAAGTGTAGTTAACAGGTACAGATAGTCCTCAACCTACAACGATCTCTTAGCAACCATTTGAAGTCAGGGGCTACTTATGACCTGGATTTGAAACTCCAATAGTTGCCCCCCCGTCATATGATCAAAATTTCAGTACTAGGCCAGGTTGTATTTACAAGCATATGCAACATCCCGTGGTCACAAAACCACATTATATGACAGCTTCCCCCCCTCCCCACAAAATAGTATTTCCTTTCAGTTTTCAGCAAAACTGCACCATTGAACCATTGGTTCCT
Organism: Naja naja; assembly: GCA_009733165.1. NCBI lineage: Eukaryota > Metazoa > Chordata > Lepidosauria > Squamata > Elapidae > Naja > Naja naja. The sequence continues at coordinate 31,971,815 of CM019149.1, forward strand.
TTATGGTCATAAGTTGAAGACTGCCTGTACGTAACTGGGGAGAAGAGGTTGCAAGCAGCAGCATCTTGCCTTTGAGTAGCTTGTTGGTGTGCCTAGGGCAAAAAGATTTCCATTCCATTTGTATTAAAATTACCTCATGAAATAAAAGTTAACACACTTCACAGCTAGTTTTACACTAAAAATTAAAAAACTGCCAGCCAGAGTCACCTGGCAGTTTATATTGGGCAGCCATATAAACTTATTTAATACAAGCAGTCCATGATTTATGATCACAATTGAGCCCCAGATTTCAGTTGCTGAGTGAGACATTTGTTAGTGAGTTTACGGCCTTTCTTACTGCCAGTTGTTAACGGTACTAACATGGTTGTTAAGTGAACTAAATGGCTTCCCCATTTACTTTGCTTGTGAGAAGGTCACAAAAGGTGATCATATGATACTCTGTGACACTGCAACTGTCATAAATATGGATCAGTCAAGTGGCTGAATTTTGATCACATGACCATGGGGAATACCACAACGGTTGTAAATGTGAAAAACGGCCATAAGTCACTTTATTCAATGCGGTTGTAACTTTGAACGGTCACTAAATTAACTGTTGTAAGCCGTGGACTACCAGCAAACAAAATAAACATTACAGTTGAAGGGGATTGTTTAGGGCAGCTCTGGATCCACACCAGGACCTTTGGAGAACTATGTCTTTCAGCTGCAAAGGAAAACTCACAAGGCAGCCTCCTCTGGATAGATAAGATATCCTTTATTGTCATTTTTTTTACGTGAGCACAGTGGCCCACATTAAAAATGAAATTCTGTTGCCTGCTGTCAAAAGCATATATAAACACATTCTCTCTCTCTCTCTCTCTCTCTCTCTCTATATATATATATATATATATAGAGAGAGAGAGAGAGAGAGGAGGGAGGGAGGGAGGGAGAGAAAGAGAAAGAGAAAGAGAAAGAGATAGATATATGTGTGTGTATCTGTATATCTATATATATATAGCATGTGTTTATATGTGTTATCTATCTGAATATATACACACATACATATATATATACACACACACGTATATACATACATAACACACATACATGCGATATATACATATATACATATATATATACACACACACACACAGATATATATGTGTGTGTGTGTGTATGTATGTACATATGCCCATGCGAGATATATATGTATATATGTGTTACGTATATGTGTGTAGATGTATATATGTGTATGTATGTATATGTGTGCATGTGTATGTGTGCGTGTGTATGTATATACACACACAAAAGTAAATACACACATATGCGCACACGCACACACACATATACACACAGACGCACACACAAATATCCCCTCATTCGCTGAGATCGCACTACCGTTAAATGAATTATTAAAAACGGGGGATGACGACCGACCAAGGCATGTTTAATTCATTTATATACATATACATATACACACACATACATATACATATACACCCACACATACATGTATACATACACACACACATATATATGGTACAGATACCTATATCACTGTCCGCTTTGAATATGTAGCAGAAAGAAGAAACAAGTTCACAAGGTTGATGCTATAGGGAACAAAACTGACTGAATCTGGATGTTCTGCTTCGGATACCACGAAGCCCCCTCCTCCCAGAAGGTGAACAAGGAAAAACAGGTAGTGAAGAGGACGTTTAGCATGAAGGCTGTGCCTGGAGACAACTGATGCAACATCCTTGCTAGGATGGACTGAGAGGGCCGATGCCCGGAGAAGAGACCCCAGGAATGTTCAAAACAGTCCGTCATGGAACAGTCTGGCCTTGGAACAAGTTGCCCTTCTTGCGTGTTCCTGAAGCCTCAGGATGGCCTGTTCCCTGCTTGGAGTATATTCTGTGGGGGAATGTTTGGCAGGCCCCTGGAAGACTGTCTGCAGCCTATTAAAGTGCCACGAAGGGGAAAAGAAACGAGGTGCCAATCGGGCCGTTTGCTTTTCCCATAAACATTCCGTGGGACACACTGAAGCGATGTTGTGGCCTGATGTGTCAAGTGGAAACAAAGTGGTCAGTTGATCTCGATCCAGAGCTCCTCCTGTCTGGAATATTTCACATTCCTCCAAGAGGTTTTTTTGGGGGCAGGGGGAAGGGATGTTATTTTCTCAGGCTGACAAGTAGTGACAGAGCATCTGCCATGGCAGCACAGGAGAATTTAGAGTCCCGTTCCCAGTCTTAGAGGCAGAACCCTCTGTAGTCCCAAGTACAGTGAGTCCTCAGCTTATGACCACAATTCAGCCCAACGTTTATGTTGCTTAGGTACCTTATGATTCCTTGTGTGTCCAATTGCACTTGGCCAATAGAGAATTCTATTCTATTCTAAATGAGAAATTTGTTACAGGAGTTTGGCCCCATTTGATGACGTTCCTTGCCACATTTGTTGAGTGAATCACTGCAGCTGTTAGATTAGCAACATGGTTGTTAAGTGAATCTTGTTTCCCCATTGACTCTTCTGACTTTTTCAGAAGGTTGCAAAAGGGAATCCCATACCCTGAGACGCTGCAACCATCCTAAATTTGAGTCATGTATGTATGTGTGTGTGTGTATTTATTTATTTATTTATTTATTTAATTAATTAATTAATTTAATTTATTTATTTATTTATTTATGAGACTTATATGCTGCCCTATCTCCCGAAGGACTCAGGGCGGCTTACAAAATAAAATAATCCAAATACAAATATACAAATATTAAAAAATTATTAAACCAAGGGTCTCATAAATATACCAATTAAAACCATACTAAAAACTCTCCCCCCCCTTCAGTCCGGGTAGGCCAGTTGGAACAGCCAGGTTTTTAGGTCACGGCGGAAGGAGCAGCGGTCAGGGGCCACCCGGAGCTCCAGGGGAAGCTGGTTCCACAGGGTGAGTGCTCCCACCGAGAAGGCCCTGCTTCTGGGAACTGCCAACCGACATTGCCGAGTCGACGGCAAAGTTGTCAAACATCTGAATGTAAATCATGTGACCCTGGGGATGTTGCAACAGTCGTAAGTCTGATAAATGGTCATAAGCCACTTTCCCTCCCAGTGCCGTTGTAACTTTGAACGGTCATTAAGTGCACTGTTGTAAGTCGAGGACTACTTGCAATCAAAGAACTAAAGAGGAATTTCCCAACAGTGAAAACAATTAACCCGTGGAATGGCTTGCCTTCAGAAGTTGTGAGTGCTTCATCCCTGGAAGCCTTTGAGATTGGACAGCCAGTTGTCTGAAATAGTATAGGGTTTCCTGCTTGAGTAAGGGGTTGGACTAGAAGACCTCCATGGTCCCTTCCAACTCTACTATTCTGTTTTCTGTCTGTTGGGGAAGAAAGTCAACAGGATAGGAAGCCCATTGGAAGACTGGAAACAGGACTTTTAATTCTTCTCTGGGCAAATGTCAATGACTACTTCAGCTTCAACCGTAACAATACAAGAGCACACAATAAATACAAACTCAGTGTAAACCACTCCAAACTTGATTGCAGAAAGTACGACTTCAGCAACAGAGTGGTCAACGCCTGGAATGCACTCCCTGACTCTGTTGTTACATCCTCTAACCCCCACTCCTTTAACCTCAAACTAACCACTATTGACCTCACCCCATTCCTAAGAGGTCTGTAAGGGGTGTGCATAAGTACACAATCGTGTCTACCGTCCCTGTCCTATTGTCCCCATTTATTCGTACCTATTTATTTATTCCCATTTATTCGTACCTATTTATTTATTCCCATTTATTCGTACCTATTTATTTATTCCTATTTATTCGTACCTATTTATTTATTCCTATTTATTCGTACCTATTTCCTGCATTCCTACTCATGTTTATGCTTATATCTATTACCTTGTAAGCGGTTGACAAATCAAATCAAATCAATCAATCAATAAATTTCTCTTAGTTGTTTTGACTAATGGATAATCGTAAACAAGAATGGTCAATCACCCTATAAAGGCTGTGCAAGTCAATCGCTGCGTCTGTATCTCGAAGAGAGCAGTCCATCAGTGAATAATATATTTGATAACAGAACCTCTGTTTTCTTTCGGCACTGAATGCTGTCACCAGACAATTTCAATTTCATTCTAGGGTCACCCTGTGTGTGTGTGTGTGTGTGTGTGTGTGTGTGTGTGTTTAATTCCTTAGGTGCTTTTCCAAACAATTTACCTTTTGAGCTGAATTCCAAAAAGCTTCCAGCATTTGATACAGGAGGGGAATCTTGAAAGAATCCAATTTAACTTCCGAGTCATGTTGTTGTTTATTGAATCAATTAAATTATCTTTTAGATTTGTTTTGTTTCGATTCAAATTTCTGTTGAAACTCACTCAGTTGGTGGCCTCCCTCTTCTGTACGTGAAATTAGAGCGCCTCTTAGTGGAAAATAAAAGAAACATCAGAATCAGTTAGGAGACTCCCTCTGACTCTCTGCTTGTGGGTTAATACAATGCCAGACATGTAAAGCAAAATATACTTTTAAAAAATACAATGCCAGACAGATGTCCCGTCTAGCTTCCCTTTGAACGTGATCAAAATTCAGACATTTGGTAATTGACTCATATTTATGACGGTTGCAGTGTGCAGGGGGTCATATGTTCCCCTTTTGTGACCTTCTGACAATCAAAGTCAATGGGCAAATCAGTTTCACCTAACAACTGTGTTACAAATTTACCAACTGCAGTGATTCACTTAACGACCGTGGCAAGAAAAGTCGTAAAGTGGAGCAAAACTGTTTCACTTAGCAGCAGAAATTTTGGGCTCGATTGTGTTTGTGAGTTGAGGACTCCACTTCATAAGTCGCCTTGCTTAGCAACTGAAATTGTAGTATCAATTGTGGTTGAGGACTACCTGGAATGTTTTTCAACCTTGGCAACTTCTTAGTCCAAGACTGATCAAGAAATGCCTCTTGGTAATATTAGCTTGGCTTTAAACCCTGTTATAAGCAGAACAGAACACAGTAACAGAGTTGGAAGGGACCTTGGAGGTCTTCTAGTCCAACCCACTGCTCAGGCAGGAAACCCTATACCATTCCAGACAAATGGTTATCCAATCTCTTCTTAAAAACTTCCAGGGTTGGAGCATTCACAACCTCTGGAGGCAAGTTGTTCCACGGATTAATTGTTCTGTCAGGAAATTTCTCCTTAGTTCTAAGTTGCTTCTCTCCTTGATTAGTTTTCCATCTGTTGCTTCTTGTCCTGCCTTCAGGTGCTTTGGAGAATAGCTTGACTCCCTCTTCTTTGTGGCAGCCTCTGAGATATTGGAAGACTGCTATCATGTCTCCCCCAGTCCTTCTTTTCATTAGACTAGACATACCCAGTTCCAGCAACTGTTCTTCATATGTTTTAGCCTCCAGTCCCCTAATCATCTTCGTTGCTCTTCTCTGAACTCTTTCTAGAGTCTCCACATCTTTTTCACATGGTGGCGACCACAGCTGGATGCAGTAGTCCAAGTGTGGCCTTACCAAGGCATTATAAAGTGCTATTATCACTTCACATGATCTTGATTCTATCACTCTGTTTATGCAGCCTAGAACTGTGTTGGCTTTTTTTTGGCAGCTGCAGCACTGGCTGGCTCATATTTAACTTATTTTATACTTGTGCATTTGAGTTTTTTTTCCCTAAATGCAACAAATGAGTAACAGCCAACACATGCTGTTAATTTTATTGATTTTCTTCTGGTCTTATTCATTGCAATAAGTCATAGTTGAGCCAGTAACATACCTGGTTCCTATGCTGGTAGTCTTCAACTTATCACCATTCATTTAGCAGCTGTCTGAAGTTACAACAGTACTGAATAAAGTGACTTAGGACTGGTCATCACATTTACAACCATCACAGCATCCCCACGGTCATGTGATAAAAATTTGAATACTTGGCAACCATATTTACAGTGTGTCATGCCCCTGTTGGAGTCTAACTCGGAGAGAGAGATGGAGCAGCTGACAGGGAGTGAGAGTGTGGCTCCAGTGGTTGTGGAGGAAACTGGGGAAGGGCACAGGCCGGATGGGCATTCTGAGGAAGACCCAGGCCCATCGCCTCTTCATCCTAGGGCACGTAGGGAGGAGTGGATAAGGGAGAAATGTGAGTGGTGTGATCTATGGGGGAGGAAAGGGCCCTGATCCCCTTCATGGCCTGCAGCTGGGAGGACTGTTTAAAAGGACAAACTGCACATGGCAAAGTTGCTGGAAGCAAAGTGTGCATTATTCTTGTTGAAGCTTATCTGGGTATTGGCTTCCTCCCAACTGTGGTTGCTGCATTATCTGATGGAAGTCTGCAATTTATCATCCTGGCCTGCCATGTTAATGACTTCAGTGTAGTTTGTGTTGGTTTTTTTGTTTCTAATTATCTCTACTTTGGGTTCGGACTGCATATACTCCCTCCATAGACTGTTTTCTTTAAGAGTTTGATATCCTGCCAAGGATAATTGGACATTGGGCCAAGTTGGAGGCATTAAAGAGAATTTATTCTATTTTTGTGACTTTGTTATTTTTGTGTCATGCCTTGGGTCATCACACAGTGGTTGCAGCACACTGGAGTCATGTGGTTGCCATTTCCAACCATCCCAGCTGGCTTCCAACAAGCAAAGTCAATTCACTTAATAATTGCCTTGATTAGTAGTGGAAATTCTGATCCTAATTGTTGCCCTAAATCAAGCATTATCTACAGATGTGTATTTGGAGACTGCATTCACTAACAGAGAGTGTTTTTCAGCCTTTCACATTTTCCCTTCAACAGCTAAGTGTCGGTATGCACTCGGCATGCAGGATCGCACCATTCCAGATGAAGCACTCTCAGCCTCAAGTTCATGGCATGATTCAACAGCGGCAAAACACAGCAGGTGAGGGAGGTATCTGCTGCTTAATTTGCATGACGTAACCGATTCACACATTTGTTTATTGATGCATACTTTCTCAGAGTTCCATCCGTTAAGGTTGTTATGTATATGTACATAACGTAGTTGGGTTGACAATATATAAAGCACAAATATATATGTCTGTAGCTTTAAGGAAAAATACTGTAAAAATACTGTAAAAATACTGTAAATACTGCTGTGTTCTGATTGGTTGAATATGCTGCAAGTTGCCATAAGAGGGAGCTATAGATCATGGATTAAGTCTCTCTCCCACTGAAGATCTCACTTGATGCTGATATTGATTTTCTCTCTGACTGAATACGGACTGATACTGACTAACTCTGTTTACTTTGATATTCTGTTGATATCGAAGATTATCTGTTGTATTATGGTTTGATATTTGTCTGCTGTAAAAGACGTGAAAAGGTTTGTCTGCTGTAAAAGACATGAAGAGGGTAAGAAGACTTTATAACTGGATACTGCTGGACTGTTAAAACGTGTATGACCTGGACTGTTTATTTGGACTGTGCTATTTCTTCGAGTAAACCTTAACACAATTTGGTGTGTCTCTGTATGGCTGTGTATTTATTCATAACTGTTCTCATATCTGTTTCCATGTGCATATCCTTGTTACACAAGGGTTACTCTGCATATATCCTAACAAAGGTGAAAGTTCTGGAAATTCCCATTCGGCATGTACACACATTCAAATGTACCATATCATAGGGATTAGGAACTGGGCCCTTATTTACATTTAAAACATTAAGTTAGATTGGTGCCCTGTACAAAAATATCTGTAGTTTGAATCATTTGCAGAATGGCTCTTAAGGTACTTACCTGCTGTTGTAATCTGTTTACTTGCATTGATAGATATTAGTAACTGGATAGAAGTCTTACGATTTCTCATATATAATTTCTAGGCCAGATTAGTTTTCATTTATGAAAGTATCTTAAAGTATCTGTTGTGGGAATCAGTTTATAAAGGAAAACCACAATGTTCCTTGACATGACAAGGAATCAACAAAGCTTTTCTTTTTCTTTTTTATCAGTGATCTATCAGATTTGCAGATTGGGGAGAACTAGCTAATATCAATAGTATCCATAACAATCCACAGGAATGTTAATACGTCTGCTTGTACATTGGGGTGCCATTGGGCAAAAGGCACAATGATGTAAATTACAGAAATGTTATTTATTTATTTTAAAAGTATATATGGCTGCACAACTTATTCTCAGTGACCCTGGTGGCTTACAGAAGAAAGACCCCCAAATACAAAATCTAATAACACCCCCACCAACCTCCAGCAACAACAATGAAACATACCATATTGATTGGCTCTGTATTCTCCTGAGATCTCCAAGCTGGCTAGCTAAACCATGTCAAAAATGTGGGGGCCAGTCTTATTTCTACAGGGATGATGTTCCACAAGGAGGGAGCCACCACAAAGAAGGCCCTTTTATTTTTGGCCTCACTATGGATCTCCTTAAGAAAGGGTGGACTACACATCATACCCTGCCTCCCCATTCTGGTGGGTCAGGTAGATGTAACTGGGAAAAGATAGTCCTTCAAGCAGTTCAGATTGTTTTAAGATATCCAGGCCAAGCAAGAAGTAATACCATTTGTGCAATAATGTCATGATGCATGAGCCAATATTCCTCCTATTCCCCAGAGGCTCATGGCAAACACTCTAAAAAACCCAAAACAAAATTCAAAATGAACTGGATGTATTAAAGAAGAAGTCTGTCCTACCCACTTTAAAAACTCCTTAGGTTAGTGCAGTGTATCTCAACCTTGGCAACTTTAAGACATGTGGACTTCAACTCCCAGAATTCCCCAGCCAGGACACCCCCTTCCAATGCTACATAATTCTGGGAGCTGAAGTCCACACATCTTAAAGTTGTCAAGGTGGAGAAACCCTGAGTTAATGTGTACAGTAATTGCATCCCTCCTTTAAATCGGAGATAGGGTAAGTCGTGTGTGTAGGTGTGCATTTCATTGTGAAGCCATGGGTGGATGAATAGATGGATGGATGTTGGACAAACAAGCAGGTTGAAAACAGAACGAAGGTTTTTGGAAAATAAACCCCAATGCAGAGATAATAGGATGGAGGGGCTATCTGCCCTGGGATGAGACATGTGAAAAAAAATCCTGATCTCAAACTGCGATCGAACTAAAATAAGGCATCTGATTAGAAACCAGGAGACGTGAGTTCTAGTCCTGCCTCAGGCATGAAAGTCGGCTGGGTGACTTTGGACCAGTCACTCTCTCTCAGCCCAATTTACCCCATAGGGTTGTTATTGTGAGGGGTAAACAGGAGAAGGAGTGAGTCGTCTGTATCTTTGCTGCTTTGAGGTATTTACAAAAATAATAAAGATGGGATAAAAATGAGTTCTGTGATATGGGCAGTCCAAAGGGCTTATCTTACATCTCCCTTCTTGTTGCCCAGGCTGGAGCTGAATGACGGCGATGGAGCTTGGTGTCCTGCGGGACCCGTCTACCCCAATGATGCAGAGTACCTGGAGATAGACCTGCGCCGGCTGCATTTCCTAACCTTGGTGGGGACGCAGGGCCGCCACGCAGGTGGCCACGGCAAGGAATTTGCTCGCTCTTATCGGCTCCATTACAAGCGGGATGGCCATCACTGGATGCCTTGGCGTGACCGGTGGGGCAGTGAGGTAAATAGGGAGAATTGTAACATCTTCTCTAACGGTGGGATAACATGGAAACAGGTCATTTTGTCTAATCCATTGTTTCTCAACCTTGGCACCTTTAAGACGTGTGGACTTCAGCTCCCAGAATTCCCCAAGCTGTATGGCTGGCTGGGGAAATCTGGGAGTTAAAATCTATACATCTTAAAGTTGCCAAGGTTGAGTAGAGGTAGTCTTTGACATTTCTTTAGTGACTGTGCAAAGTTATAACTGTCAGGGCTCTAGCAGTTACCCCCATTTAAATCATGAGTCTCGAGCCGAACTTCCAAAACTTCAAAAGGATTTATTGGGAGTTAACATGTCTGGCACTGCCTGGGTGTAGTCGACTCTGAGACACCTCATTCATTGTCCCTTGACCCTGGTTTTCCCCCACCCCCTGGGTGTATCATAATTCATATTCTCCAATGGGACACATCCATAGCCAAGAGACATCAATCATGCTCTCCAGTTAGAATTTTGCACGGCAGAAACTTCAGTCACCTAGTTACTATCTTTGAAAACATTTATGGAATGCAAGCTGCCCACTGCTCCCCCCTCCCTTTCTGTTGGCAACTCTAAAAAGACCATAGAAATATTTTATGAGTTGACAATAACAGCATTGGAAAAAGTGACTTATGGCTGCTTTTCACATTTATGACTATCCAGCATCCCCATGCTCACATGATCAAAATTCAGACACTTGGGCAACTGGCTCGTATTTATCAAGTTTGCAATGTCCTGGAGTTATGTGATCGCCTTTTGCAACTTCCTGACAAGGCAAAGTCAATGGGGGAAGCCAGATTTAGTTAAGAACCGTGTTACTAATTTTAACAACTGCAATGATTCATTTAACAACTGTGGCAAGAAAGGGTTGTAAGTTGGGGCCAAACTCACTTAACAAGTGTCTTGCTTAGCAATGAAAGTTTCGGGCTCAATTGTGCTCGTAAATCAAGGACTACCCGTAACCACTGCTCTAATCAATAGATCGGGCAAGGTTGACTTGTTAGACCCTACTCAACTCCTCTTTCATTTCACTCTTCACTCCTCCTTTTCTCTTAGGTGATTTCAGGCAATGAAAACACCAATGAGGTGGTGTTGAAGGATCTGGGACCTCCTATCATTGCCCGGTACATCCGCTTCTACCCCCGTTCAGACCGTGTCATGAGTGTCTGTTTGCGAGTGGAACTCTATGGCTGTGTCTGGAAAGGTGAGTAAAGTGGGTGTTTGCATTGTTTGAGAGTAGTGTGTTTTAGCAGTTTTTTCAGGCTGGGTACATAGAATAGAAAATAGAAGATAGAGAATAGAATAGAATAGAATAGAATAGAATAGAATAGAATAGAATGATAACTTTATTGTCACTTTGAATGTACACTAATTGGCATACATTAAAATGAAATTTTGTTGCATGCTGCTCTCAAAGGGTCTCCACCTCTAATATACACTACACAACCATGACAAAATAAATAAGTAAATAAATTATGCATATACCCACATATATTATACGACACGGAGACACAACACAGTCTAGCTTGGATGTATACATGTACACGGAACAAAAGAGAATCTTGTGAGTTTACCAAACAGATGGCATAGGGAACAAAGTTGTTACAGAATCTGATAGTCCTGCTAGAAATACTTCAAAAATCTCCTCCCAGAGGGGAGCAACAGAAACTGACCGTGAAGTGGGTGTATGGGGTCTCTAACAATGGTTTGAGCTCTAAGCACATAGTGCTTATAAGCAGTATCATGAATAATGGGAAGTGAGCTTCCTATGATGTTCTCGGCTGTCCTTACCACTCTCTGTATGGACTTTCTATCTGAGATGCTGCTGCCTGGTCATGACTTTTTCAATATACTGTGCTGGGTTCACATCACGTACCATGCTAGCCAGTCTCTCTAAATATGTTATACTCAATTGAAACACATTATATCAGGGGTCCCCAATCCTCGGTCTGTGGACCGGCACTGGTCCGTGGCATGCCAGCAACCAGTCCGCGCAAACAAGCGAAGCCTCATTTGCAGGATGTAGGCAGCACACAAAACCACACCCCCTCTAGTCCGTGGAAAAACCTCTCACTACAGAACCCTTCTGAGACTTGCATCCTAATGGTATAACAACAGGGGTGGGATTCAAATTTTTTAACCACTGGTTCTGTGGGCGTGGCTTAGTTGGTGGGCGTGGTTTGGTGGTCATGTGACTGGTGGACGTGGCTTGGTGGTCATGTTATTGGCTGAGTGTGGCCAACTCAATATCACTCACATCGAGGCACGCATCTCCTCGCCTGGCCTCTCATGACTGTGGGGATGCTGCAACAGTCGTAAGTGTGAAAAATAGTCATAAATCACTTTTTTCAGTGCCATTGTAACTGTGAATGGTCACTCCACACAAGCAAAGCACCAGCAAAGGAGGAAAAAAAACCTCCAGAGACGTTCCTGAGACAGGAAGTCTAGTCCTGCCAAGAATGTAATAAGGGTTAATGGAGAGGCAGTTTCTGTAAGCAACACCACCTTCCTGCCTTCCTTACAGGATTAGAGTAATTTCAACTGGTTCTAGCGAATAGGTGCGAACTGGTAGAATCCCACCCCTGTATAACAAGCTGGAAACTTACCTCTGAATGCCTTGTGTCCTTCCACAGATGGCCTTCAGTCCTATACAGCTCCTTTAGGTCAGGTGATGCCTTTGGCCCCCGAACCGGTGCACCTTAACGACTCCACTTACGACGGGTCCAGTGTCAGCAAGTGAGTGAGTAAGAGGCTCCTGAGTGGCTTTCAAGCATAGCACCTGGGATTGAATTGGATGTTTGTTATTCAACATTTTCATTCTCTGTTGGCTTGCAAGTGTCAGCCTTGGAAGCCATATTTTACTTGGAAGCTTCGAGGCTGCCACATTTAGTACCTGGGAATTTGGGAGGGGGGATTTCTTAGAGAGGTGGAAGATTAGACTCGACAACATTCTTTCTCAGAAAGTCAAGGACATGTTGCCCTGCACCTGGGGAGGAGTGTCTGGAGGAATATCTCCAGTTGGGATGAAGATTTGATTGGGCCATGTGATGGACTGGTGGACGCAGGGGATGGATCTTTGATTTCTCTTTTGGGAAGGGAAAACCCGGAATTCTCTGATTCGGGTTTTCCCAGATGTGCCAATATGACAACTCTAATAAAATGGAACTTTGAAGAATTGCTTGTCTCGGAGTTTATTGGTTTGAAGTTTGTTGGAATGCTGACAGCAAGATCATGTTGGGTCGATCCTTCCGGTGTTCTCCAGTCATATGTAACTACAGGCTTCTAGAATTTTGCACATTCCAGCAACTAAGGTTTTAGAGAGTTTTAATCTTTGGCTGGGGATTAGCATTCATACCCAAAGTGTAAAGGAAGAGGTATTTTTAAATTTTATTTTGTAAGTGATTTTATGCTGCTTCGGTCAAAGCTAACCTAAATGACTCACTTAGGAACAAACCAAAAATAGGTATAAATATCCACAGTTCAAGTCCATCATAGTAGACTTACTAACTTCCAATGGGCAGCCCCTACATCTGGGGTACCTATGTCATTAATATTTCAGCATCTGAAATACCTATCTAAACAACCAAATTTTCAGCACGTTCCTAATACCAACAGAAGAGAATATCTGGGGCTCAGAGTTGAACTGTGGGGTCCTTGGTGAACTCTGAGGTTGATTGTTTGCTTGCAGACAGTTAATTATCCAACTAGGTAACATCAACAATGCTAGGAGGGAGTCCCTTCAGTCCCTTCTAGCACTGATGCTGTTACCTAGTTGGGTAATGAAACGTCTGCAAGAGAACAACCAAGCTCAGAGAGCACCAAGGACCCCATGTTCCTAAATATGAATGAAGATGCTGAGCTTATTTCTGGGGGGAATGGATTACAGAAGAGGGAAGCTCTGTCCAAGAGTGTTTACTTCTGGATCCCAACTTGTAATACATTGTAAGAGTGTGAACATTCTTAGCTTGGTTACCGTATGGGGTACTTGGGCATATGTTTAAGTGCTGCTGCTGTACTTCATTATGTAGCGGAATTTTATATGTAGAATTTAAAGAAACCTACTCTTCACAGAAGGCCACAAAAGTAATGGAACTAGAGCTGTACTTAACAGTTTTGAGGGGTCCTAGACTTCCTTTTCCTCATCCTGTTTTCCCTCTTTTTGTTTGGGATCCTTTCTAACGCAGGTTACATTTTGGGGGTCTTGGCCAGTTGACGGATGGAGTGGTGGGGCTGGATGACTTCACCCAAACCAAAGAGTTCCGGGTTTGGCCTGGATACGATTATGTGGGCTGGAGCAAAAGATCTTTTCCTGATGGTTTCATCAAGATGGAGTTTGAGTTTGACCGACTCAGATCCTTCACATATATGAAGGTAACAGCATTTTTCTGGAGAGGGCCCGAGTGGGTATGAAGAACCTGGCAGGATTAATGGGCTTGGCCAATTAAAAGACACTAATACTGATAGTCCTTAATTTACAACTGTCTCTTACCAATCATTTGGGTGTGGTCTCATTCTGCTAGAACAGGGGTCGGCAACCTGCAGCTCCGGAGCCTCATGCAGCTCTTTCATCCCTCTGCTGGGGCTCCCTGTTGCCAGTCAGCACCACAATTTTGAGAGGAGCTTCCAGGTAGGGGGTGGAAAGCACTGCGCGCCAGGAGGAGACTCTATGGCAAGGGGTGGGTTTTCTGGTCTGCTCCACAATTGATAGGGCTTTCGATTAGGACAGGTAGAGGAAAAAGGATGCCATGCTAGGAGGAGACTCTATGGTGGGGGAACCAGACTTCTGGCCGGCTCCAGAATTGAGCGGGGGGCTTTCGGTTAGGACCTTTGTGGCTCTTTGAGTGTTTAAGGTTGCTGACCCCTGTGCTAGATTATTAACACAGGGAAGGGAAATAAGCGTGCTTCAGAGTTGTCTTTTCTCTTATCCTGCTCTCCTCCACTTCCCGTTCCCATTTCTGCTCCTTCACCTCAATCTCCAGGTTCACTGCAGCAATATGCACACACGTGGCGTGGGGATCTTCGAGCAGGTGGACTGCCTCTTCAAGCACAGCCTCGCCACAGCTTGGGAGCCTGTCCCTGTCTCCCTACAGCTTTCGGTGGATGTCAGGGACCCCAGTGCCCGCTCTGTCACCATACCCCTGGATGGACGAATCGGCTTGTTCGTCCAGTGCCATTTTTATTTTGCCACCGAGTGGATGCTCTTCAGTGAAATTGCTTTTCTCTCAAGTGAGTTGGGTCTGGGACCTGGGTGATTGCTTGAGGCCAGTGACCTGAAAGTAGAAGGTAGAATGAAACCTTCAAAGATCTGACATAATTGTTGTTACTCATTAGTGTCAGTCATACTGACAATACTGGCTAGGAGCCCTAGTGGACAATCATTTAAATATGAGCCAGCCGTGTGCAGCAGCTGCCAAAAAAGCCAACACAGTTCTAGGCTGCATAAACAGAGGAATAGAATCAAGATCACGTGAAGTGTTAATAATACCACCTTATAATGCCTTGGTAAGGCCACACTTGGAATACTGTATTCAGTTGTGGTCGCCACAATGTAAAAAAAGATGTTGAGACTCTAGAAAGAGTTCAGAGAAGAGCAACGAAGATGATTAGTGGACTGGAGGCTAAAACATATAAAGAACGATTACAGGAACTGGGTCTGTCTAGTCTAATGAAAAGAAGGACTAGTGGAGACATGACAGCAGTCTTCCAATATCTCCGGGGTTGCCACAAAGAAGAGGGAGTCAAGCTATTCTCCAAAGCCCCTGAGGGCAGGACAAGAAGCAATGGGTGGAAACTTATCCAGGAGAGAAGCAACTTAGAACTAAGGAGACAATTCCTGACAGTTAGAACAATTAATCCATGGAACAACTTGCCTCCAGAAGTTGTGAATGCTCCAACACTGGAAGTTTTTAAGATAAGAGGTTGGATAGCCATTTGTCTGAAGTGGTGTAGGGTTTCCTGCCTGAGCAGGAGGTTGGACTAAAAGTCCTTGTAAGGTCCCTTCCAACTCTGTTATTCTAAATACTTGAGGTTACAAGCAAATGTTCTAGGTTCAACACTCCATTATTTCCTCCTGAAAGTGTTTGAGGTGCCCCCTTGGGAAAGAAAGATCCGTATCTGAAAGTTTGGAAAGCTCTGGAGAACCTACAGGTAGCCCTCAAGTTACGACCATTTGTTTAGTGACTGTTTGGAGTTACAACAGAACTGGAAAAAAATGACTTACCATTGATCCTGAGGCTTATCATCATTGCAGTGTCACATCATCAAAATTTGGGTCGCTTGGCAACTAACGTATTTTTTTTAATTCATATTTATATCCCGCCCTTCTCCGGAGACTCAGGGCGGCTTACAATTTTTTTGGAGCACCACCTAATGTGCTCAGCAATAGCCTTCATTCCATTGTATATGCCTGCTTATTACTAGGGCTTCTGGCCTCCCCCCAAGCGGCATTTTTACAAAGTCAGCTTATTGCCCCCAACAGTCTTGGGTCCTCAGTTTACCTACCCCGGGAGGATGGAAGGCTGAGTCAACCTTGAGCCTGGTGGGATTCGAGCCTGCACTAATTGCAGGCAGCTGGAACTAAGTGCTAGGCGTTTAACAGCCTGCACCACCAAGGCTCTTATGTATTTATGACAGTTGCGTGATCTCAGGTCATGTGATCATCTTTTGCGACTTTTCCCACCGGCTTTTGAGAAGCGAATGGGAAAAGTCAGACTCGCTTAACAACTTCAATTCACTTTATTCACTCAGTGACCACAGGGATTTGCTTAATGAGAGCCTTGGTGGTGCAGGCTGTTAAACACCTAGCACTTAGCTCCAGCTGCCTGCAATTAGTGCAGCCTCGAATCCCACCAGGCTCAAGGTTGACCCAGCCTTCCATCCTCTCGGGGTAGGTAAATTGAGGACCCAAGATTGTTGGGGGCAATAAGCTAACTTTGTACAAATGCCGCTTGGGGGGACCAAAAAGCCCTAGTAATAAGCAGGCATATACAGTAGAACGAAGGCTATTGCTGAGCGCATTGGGTTGTGCTCCAAAGATTGTAAGCCGCCCTGAGTCTTCGGAGAAGGGTGGCATATAAATGTGAATTTTAAAAAAAAATGACCAAAGCAAAAAAAAAAAGGTTTTAAAATTGAGCGCACTCACTTAACAACTGCCTTGCTTAACAACAGAAGTTCTGGTCGCAATGGTGGTCATAAGTCAATTATACTACCTGTACAATTTTAGACCCAAGGCTGGATCAGAAGAATGGAGCTTCACTTTTGCCTTTTAGCATCAAGGCCGTGTTTTTTGTCTGTCCCAGAAATGTAGATGATTGAAGTTTGATTGTCATTGCACTCAAAGTGCAATATCCTTCTGGACGAGTCCACTTAGATCAGCACTGGCTTTTTCAAGGACTGATAGGAGGGGGAAGAAAGAAAGCTCAGAGCGAGGAGAATCTCTCTTTATTTCCCCCCATTGCTTTGTGGAGAGTTTTGCATTTGTTCCAGCCATTTGCAGCTGTTGTCCTGCCTGGAAGAAAAGGAGAAAAGACATTGCCAGAGCACAGGACATTCCTTCCATGCCTGAAGGAAGGGAAAGAAACCAACCCTCTGCAGCTGTGACCAGCAGCCAAACTCTACCGCATTTATTCCAAACTGCCTCCACTTTGCAGCTGGTGTCAGGGGCGGGCTGGGAACATGGTTAGGAGATGACATGGCGTTTTCCCCAATTTACCTCCTGAGAAGTACTATTAGAAACGTCTTTTCCCCATCTGTTCTCCCTCTGTATGTTCCGGAACATCTGTTACAGATCAGGGAAAGCCCATCTGCTGTGTTTCCAGGCCAAAGAACAGCACAGTGGGCAGCCATTTGGGATGGGAGAGTAGCAGGTTGCAGGGAGACAGCTTAATCACCAAACTTTCCCAGTAACCCAGCCTTCCTCTTGCAAGAACACAAGACCAGCCCTGCTGGTTCAATGCAGGACTTGTTCCTATGGAGGGGCCCACAGATGCCTCTGGGGTGCTTGCAGGTAGGAAATGGAGGCGCTTTTCTTTCTCTGATCTTCGTTCCCTCAATCCAGGAGCAGGGGTGCAATTCAACTGGTATAACAACCGGTTCGTCTAATTTAATGAAAACTGGTATGTGTAGTTTAATGAAAAGAAGGACTAAGGGAGACATGATAACAGTCTTCCAATATCAAACCACATGTTTGTTGGACCCGTGCCCTTCCTGGCTGGCTTATGCCGCCAGGGAGGTCACCTGCGGTTGGCTTCGGGCAGTGGTCAATGCTTCATTAAAGGAGGGTGTCTTTCCCTCCACCTTGAAAGGAGGCGTGGTGAGGCCCTCCTGAAGAAGCCTGCCCTGGACCCAACCGTGTTAGACAGCTTCCGTCCAGTCTCCAACCTTCGTTTTTTAAGGTTGTTGAGAGTGTGGTGGCTCAGCAGTTTCCACTTTTCCTGGATGAAGCAGACTACCTAGATCCGTACCAATCGGGCTTCCGGCCTGGTTTCAGCATGGAGGGCATTGGTCGCACTGATGGATGATCTCTGGAGGGCCGGGACAGGGGTTTTCCTCTGTCCTGGTCCTATTAGACCTCTCAGCGGCTTTGATACCATCAACCATGGTATCCTTTGCACGCCAGGGGCTGGGAGTGCGGGGCACTGCTCTTCGGTGGCTCTCCTCCTACCTCTCTGGGCAGTCGCAATCGGTGTTGTCAGGGGACAGAGGTCGGCCCCGAGGGCTCACTTGTGGGGTCCCTCAGGGGTCGGTCCTCTCCCCCCTTTTATTTAATATCTACATGAAACAGCTGGGTGAGATCATTCGTGGTTTTGGGGTGAGGTATCACCAGTATGCTGATGATACCCAGTTATACATCTCCACCCCAAACCAAATCAGTGATGCCCTCTCCGTGATGACTCGCTGTCCGGATGCGGTACGGATCTGGATGGACGGAAACATGCTTCGACTCAACCCGGCCAAGACTGAGTGGCTGTACATACCGGCATCTCGGCCCAGTTTGGAGTGTCCATCGTTGACCATAGGGGGAGTGGTGTTGCCCCCTGTGGATAGGGCACGGAACCTGGGGTCCTCCTGGATGCGCTGCCCAGTTGGAGCAGCAGGTGGGGGCCGCCAGGGGGCCTTTGCCCAGGTCCGGCTGGTTCGCCAGCTTCGCCCGTTTCTGGACCGAGATGCCCTGCATACAGTCACTCATGCCCTTGTTACCTCGCGACTCGACTATTGCAACGCTCTCTATTTAGGACTGCCCTTGCACACCATCCGGAGGTTGCAGCTGGTGCAGAATGCTGCCGCGGGTTGTGATGGGAGTTACCCGATTCTCCCATATTACCCCTCCCGCGGGCCTGCATTGGTTGCCGGTTGCACTCGGGTGAGGTTCAAGGTTTTGGCTTTAACATTCAAAGTCCTACACGACATGGGTCCACAATATTTAAGGGAGCCTCCTACCGATATCGGGACCAACCGCCCTGTACGGGCACACAGGCAGGGGCTCCTCGGGTCCCGCAAGCCAATGTCGGCTGGCGGTCCCCGACGGCGAGCCTACTCTGTGGCGCCCCGACTTATGGAATCAACTGCCTCTGGACCTCCGCCTGGCCCTGACCTCCGCACCTTCCGCCGATTTGAAGACCTGGCTATTTGACCAAGTCGGGCTGTGATTACCTTACTGGGGTATGGGATAGTTTTAATTTTTAATTCGGTTTATTGGACCTTATAGTGATTTAATTTCTTTTAATTATTTATTGTATTTGTATGTTTTAACTGTGAGTCTGGAGATGGGGCGGCATATAAGTCCAATAAAATAAATAAAAATAAATAAATCTCAGGGGCTTCCACAAAGATCAGGGAGTCAAGCTATTCTCCAAAGCACCCCAAGGCAGGACAAGAAGCAATGGAGGGAAAATAATCAAGGAGAGAAGCAACCCAGAACTAAGGAGAAATTTCCTGACAGAGCAATTAATCAGTGGGACGAGTTGCCTCCAGAAGTTGTGAATGGTCCAACACTGGAAGTTTTTAAAGATGTTGGATGACCATTTGTCTGAAGTGGTGTAGAGTTTTCTGCCCAGGCAGGGGGTTGGACTAGAAGACCTCCAAGGTCCCTTCCAACTCTGTTATTTTATTCTATTCTATTTTGTTGTATAATGTATCTTCTTTCTGGCTTTTACACCCCAGTTGATGGATACCTTCTTTTCTCTTCCCTTGTTCCAATTACCCTTTCTGTTTTCCTCCCATCTAGATGTTGTGGACGACCCTTCTCTTGCTGTTTCAAGTCAGTATCCCGCAGTGGTGGCCCCACCTCACCCTTCAGGCCGCAACCTTCCCATCTCTCCGGCTCTTGGTTCCTCGCTCAATGACAAAGCCGACGGCACCTCGAACCTCACCCAGGCAGGTGAGTAGCCTGCAAATTAGAGAGCGTGTGCCTCTAAATTTTCTTCCACTACCACCAGTTACCAGAAAAACTTAGCCACATGTTCCTAAATCCCCCTCTCAACTTCCTTTTTCTATGCTTCTTTTAAGATCTCGAGGGCGAAGTGAAATCTGGCCAGCCAGTTGCAAAGGATGACAACAGCAACACCTCCATCTTGATTGGCTGCTTGGTGGTCATCATCCTCCTTCTCCTGGTTGTCATTTTCTCATTCTCTGGCGTCAGTATTGGCAAAAGATTTTAGGAAAGGTAAGACAGGTGGACTCAAGGAAATCTTTGCATTTGTATGAAAGGAATTAAGAGTGTTCCCCCCCCCTCAGCTGTGGTTTGCTGGCTAAAGCAGAGTTCCCATCTGCTCCTTCACAATAGGAGAGGGATAATTTATTGATAGAGAAATCCACCTGGATTTCTAGCACGGTACAAGGATCGAGAAAAGCTGGTCACTCTATAGTAGAACTTTTTATTTAAAAGAAATCAGGTTAGGTTCTGGTCTCTCCGTTTCAGGATCCCTTCAGGGGAAGGATTCGGCATCACCTGCTAAAAAATCCAGAAACAAGCAACAGACATCCATAGTCAAGAGAAACATTGCAGAGCTACAAGGATAAGAGTCAGAATTACACAAACCAGCTTTCTATTTTGTCTTCTGCTCCATCAGTGTCTATGGAGATTCTCAATCATCCAGGTCATGGTTGTCCCAAAGGTGCTTTCAAGAGGCAACAGGACTTTTCTTGTTTTGTCAGTGCTACCCTCAGGTCTTGCAGCTTTCATCAGAATAATGAAATTAAAGTCGCAGCATCACGCTGTAAGCTCCACTCCTGTGTGTACAATTTTGTGAAGTATAGAAAAGGGGTGGGGTTTGTATTGTGATGTGATGCTATAATACTCTATGCCAGAGGTCTCCAAACTTGGCAACTTTAAGACTTGTGGACTTCAACTCCCAGAATTCTATAAAGCCCTACATGGCTTAGGACCGGGGTATTTGAGGGAGGCCCTGCTGCCACAAACAGCTTCCCAATGTCCCATGCACTCTCACAGGCAGGGCCTCCTTGGGGTTCAGTCAGCCAGACATTGTCGGCTGGCGACCCCTAGGGGTAGGGCCTTTTCTGTGGGAGCACCCACCCTATGGAACCAGCTCCCCTTGGAGCTTGGATGGCTCCCGGACTGGTGGGAAATGTATTACGGATTTTTAATGTGATTATTGGGTTTCATGTTTAATTTCTTTTTAATTGTATAATATTTGTATTGTTTTTATTATTGTACGCCGCCCCGAGTCTTTTGGGAGATGGGGCAGCATAGAAATCCAATAAATAATAATAATAATAAGTTTGGGGACTCCTGCTCTATGCTCATGTTTACTACTACTACCCAACATAGGCAAGGACTCCTCGGGGTCCCGTCGGCGGGTCAATGCCGGCTGGTGACTCCCCGACGACAAGCCTTTTCTGTCGCGGCCCCTGACCTCTGGAATCAACTGCCTTTGGAGCTCTGTCTGGCCCCTGATCTCCGCACCTTCTGCCGTGAATTAAAGACCTGGTTATTTGACCAACCTGGGCTGTGACCCCTCCCTGGGGGAGGGACGGTTTTAATGTTTATTATTGTAATGTTTTAATATTTGGGCTTGTTATTGGTTTAATGGTTTTTAAATATTTATTGTTCTGTGTTTTTAGTTGTGAGCCGCCCCGAGTCTTCGGAGATGGGGTGGCATACAAGTTCAAATATAAATAAAAATAAATAAATAAACATCCTGGATGCTATTGGGCAACATTTTTAGATTCTGGACCCAAGATAAAATAACAATTAAAATGACGTCTGGTAACATTTAATTAAAATGGCGTCTTTTGACCTCAAGAGCCCTCAGCAGAAGCTTCTGAGGTGTCCTAGGAAGCTGGTATAACCATCTAAAGCAAGGGTTGCCAACCTTTTGGACCTCGGGGACCACCAAACTCATAATTTTAAATCTTGCGGACCAGAGACCCTGTGAAAAATCTCCAAAAAAGTCTGCAGGAAAATTCCCCACCCCGTTTTCCTACCGATTGATTGTTCTTTATTTGGGATCGCAGGATACCGTCTCCAGCTTCGTTCTCAGGGGGAGAGAGGGAGAGAGAGAGAGACTTTTGGCTTCATGCAAGGAAAGCAGCAGAAGCAGCAGAAGTCTTTCTTTCTGTCCCCCAAACTCTGTCAGAAATGAGTCTTTGCTGCGCAGCCTCTTGGAGCAGGATGCCTTGCAGGGTCCCAAAGACTCATTTCTGGCAGAGTTTAGGGGGGGGGAGAAAAAGAAAGACTTTTGCTGCTTTCCTTGCGTGCAGCCAAAAGCAGAAGAAGAAAGAAGCGGAAAGAAGCAGCCCGGTGGCCAGGCCAGATGTGGGGGCGAATGGGGCAAGTTCCTCCCTCTGTCCTTTCCCCCTCTCCCCTCACTACCTCCTGTTGTTCACAGTGCAAGCGATGCAAACCTTTGTCTTCCTGTGGGCCATGTGGGTGGTGCAGCCTTGTGTTCCCGCGCAGCCTGGATTAATTGCTTTGGGGGGTGCTTTGGGAGTGACATTTCTCCATGGACCACCAAAATTTTCTCGCGGACCACCAGTGGTCCCTGGCCCGCTGGCTGGTTACCACTAATCTGAAGTGCAATGAGAATGAAGAAAATGCTGGGTATGGGGGCTCCCCTTCTTTCCGAGAACAACTTCGGTAGAATGTGTATCTATAAGAGATTCTCAATCGTCCAGGTCATTGTTGTCCCAAAGGCGTTTTCCCAAAAGGCAAGTGGATTTTCTGGTTTTCTTTTCCTTGAAAACGTGTCACATCTCATCCAAGAAGCTTCTTCAGTTCTTCTTCAGAACTGAAAAGCTTCTTGGATGAGAAGCAAGACGTTTTCAAGTTTTAAAAAAAATCAAGAAAGTTGGCTTGCCTTTTGGAAAAGCACCTTTGGTATTTGGTAAAAGAAATGTTTTTCAGAGGTGGGGAATGGAAACTCTGCCATCCCTACCTTAACAACCTTCACTGTTTCTCAACAACCTTGCTGTGTGTAGGCTCAACGCCGCATCTCTGATGATGATCTCACTGTCCACCTCTCTGCACCGAACGACACGATTGTCATCAACAACACAATGAGCTCCAACCGGCACTCCAACCGATATGAACGCATCCTTTCGGGTGAAACGGAATACCAGGAACCCAACAGGGCACGCATGAAACTCCCAGATCTTCCTCACAGTGCTGAGAATTCTGGTGAGAGGCTGTTGGTAAAATTGTTTTATTTATAACTAGCTCTACACCCATGCTTTGCTACAAAGCTATGTGGTCAGGCTTAGATTTTGGGGAAGAAAATAAGGAAAAAAATGTGCCTCTGCCTACCAGCATCCATCAGTATTCATCTGGCTAGCGTCCTGTCAGTGTGTGAGAGAGTTGAGGGCTGTTTGGAAACTGAAACAGTATTTGCTATGTGAGCAGGAAGGAGACAGCAAGGAGCCTGGGCATGGCTTAGCTCAACTGTTCTGTACTAAAGCTGATTGCTGCTGTGAAACTGAAACTGAAACTCTTCTCCTCTGCTTGTGTTTTGCATTTGAAAGAGATTTCAGGTGGGGAAGGGGAGTAGAACTCCTTAGCATCAGAGCGTGTTAATAATAATATAGGAAATACTAATGCTCTGATGGTCATTTCAAAAAATCCTTTCTTAGAAGCCAAGAGGAACATAAATGCCAAATTTCAAGTTCGTAGACTTTACGGTTCTGGAGATTTTGTGATGATGCATAAGTGGTATTTATATAGATGCATAAGTGGTATTTATATATATAGATTATTTTGTTTAAAGTGGAGTATTGCATGAACATTCTGCCCACAGCCTGGAGTTTGAGTCTGACAGGACTCAAGGGTTGACTCAGCTTTCCATCCTTCCAAGGTTGGTAAAATGAGGTTGTTGTAACTTTGAGCAGTCACTAAACAAATCATTGTAAACTGAGGACTACCCATATATCCCTTTTAATTATTAAGACTTAGTTGGTTTCTTTTGTATCTCCAATATAACAGCTTTTTCATACCATTTTTGTAGTCTGACGTTTTTTAAATCCACTTTCAGATCAATCTCAGTCTAGTCAGGTAAAACTTGTTCTTCTTTCATGACATCTTTTAAGCACAGCTTTCTAAATGTTGTTTCTCCTTTAATTGTAATATTTAGTTCCTTTTGGTTTCCTGTAGTGTTCAAACTTCAAAGTTTCATTTTATCAAGTTTTTTTTAAAAAGAGAATTCAAAACAAACCCAGTCAATCAACCAACCAACCAATCAATGTATTTCTCATGACAAGAATTCTTATAATTAATTCCAAAATCTTATTTCAAATCCATCTGAACCATTAACAGGTTTGTAATTTTCCAAAATCAAAGTTCTCATCACCTTTTTGGTATTTATGCCAAAATAATTTTTAAAAAAATCTTAAACTTGTATTAAACATAAACTTCTCTCGTTAATAAGCATTGAAGGAAACTCGCCCAGTGTTGTAAAACAATAGGTGAAAAGCAGTTCACACTTTCCAAAATTGATGAGAAAAGAAGTATTCAAATCCAGTGTTCTTTTGAAGGTGTTGAGGATGATTTGAACAAGATGGCTATTTCCTCATTTTCCAGAGTGCTAAACCTATGGAAACAGCTATCTTGCAGTCTCCATGTGAGGAGCAGTTGCAAAGAGTTCTTATGGGTGATCTCAAGTCCTCTCTTTGTCTAGAGAGGAATTACAAAGAGCTGATCAGCTCCACTTTTAATGGAGCCATCTTCAGTTCACCATTTCTTCCCTCAAAATCCCTATTGTTGTGCATTTAGTGTGTGTGTTCTGTGTGTTTGTATTTCCTTCCTTGTATTAAAAATATCAAAAGTAGGCTTTTGCTGTAAACTGCAATCTGTGAATTGCGAAAGGAAAAAAAAGGAAGCAGTCCTTGGAATATTTTGTTGGTGGCTGGTTTCATTTAAAAGGGTGGTTTAAATTTCTAGCAAAATCGAGTCATAACCTGCTCCTAAATTATGCTGAGTTATGGCCTGTTTTTTCAATACTTTTTGTTTTTAATGTAAAAGAAACTGCAAATGGAGAACTAGCACTCCAGAAAGCTGGGTTTCTTCCTGATGTGCTTAGTTTCTAAATGCAAGGAGGTATCTTTGTATCTTTTTTTCTTGAAAGAAAACAGTAACGCAATGCCACCTATTGTCTGAAATGGAAAAATATCTCAGGAAAGTATTTTTTTAATTCTTTGAAGCAAGTAAGTTTGCTTAAATTTGAATAGGGAAAGCAGGTAAGGGAAAGTAAAAGAAAATTAAGAATGACAGGTAATCTTTGACTTACAACTATTCGTTTAGTAACTCTTCACTACGGCGATGTTGGAAAAAGTGCTTGCATTTAAGACTGGTTTTTGCATTTATGACCATCGCATCACTCTCATGGTGACACAATTGTAACACAAGTGCTTGGCAACTGGCTCACTTTTACAACCAAATGCAGAGTCCTGTGGTCATGTGATTGCAATTCTTGGATTAATTGACCCACGCTTACAACCACAGTGTAATACATGTATTTATTTAATGACCGTTGTAAAAATGGTTGTAAAGTCAGGTCCTACTTGACTTACGACTGCAGCAAGTTAGAGAAATTCCAGTCCCAATAGTGGTCAAGGACTACCTGTAGAAGATCAAACCCTGACACATTTCATAAAAAAGTTGTTGGTTTGGTTTTTTTTGCTCCATTTCATATTGTATTTCCCAGCCCAAAACATGAGGCCTTCTCCAGGGGTGGGCTTCAAAAATTTTAGCAATGGGTTCTCTGCTGGGTGGGCGTGTCCATGATGGGTGTGGCCTAGTCGGCCTCCTGCACCATGGTGGGGGGGGGCATTTTTGCCTTTCTTGGGCTCCGGAGGCTTTTCTCAAGGCTCCGGGATGGCAAAAACGGTCTCCCCTTACTCTGGAGGCTCTCTGGAAGCCGGAAATAGGCCCATTTCCAGCCTTCCTAAACTTCCTTGAGGCCCGTTTTTCTCCCTCCCTGAGCCTCCGTGCGCGCCCTACACTTACCTGCATCCAAAACGGGCCGTGTGAGGACTCCTGGGAGGGGAGGCATGGAGTGGGCAGGGCCAGCCAGGAGTGGGATTTGGGGGTTCTCCAAACTGCACAGAATCTTTGCTAGGAGCTCTCCCAAACCCCTGCAAACCCCCAGCAGTTCGCCCTTCTCCGATTTGGTAGTTATTCTCATGGTTTAGATAGATGGTGACATGATCCACCTTGTGGATCCTAAGGCTTGTGGGTCCTACCCTTTCATGCTACTGAAGAAGATTTCACTTGATGCTTTATATGAGGAAGAGAGCACGGATAAATCCGGCAGATAATTTCTCCAAAATATTTCTCCTTAGCCTCATGCAGGCTATTATATTTCTTGTGAGGGAACTTTCAGTCATTTCTTTCTGGAATCTAGAGCCTGACAAGTAACGGTTGCAGTATTTCCCTGCATGGCTTGGGTCCGGGGTACTTGCAGGAGCGCCTCCTACCAGCATTGAGGTCCAATCGCCTGGTACGCTCCCACAGGCAGGCCCTCCTGGGGGTGCCGTGGCCAGACAGTGTCGGTTGGCAGTTCCCCGGAGGAGGGCCTTCTCTGTGGGGGCGCCCACCCTTTGGAACCAGCTACCCCTGGAGCTGCGTTTGGTCCCAGACATGCGCTCCTTCTGCTGTGATCTCAAGACTTGGCTGTTTGCACAGGCCAGCCTGGATTGAGCAGGGTTGGGGATTTTAATTTAAGGGTATTTTAATTTGATTTTATTATATTTGGATTAGAGTAAATTTGATAAATTTTGTATTTATTTGTATATATATTTCAGTGTAAGTCAGAGTCCCCGGAGATGGGGCGGCATATAAATTGAATAAATAATAATAATAATGTACTTGATGTGAAGAAGGTATTAATTCGTTCTCCTGGAACTCCATTTTATGGTTTGCTTTCTAATGGTTTGGAAGATGGAGGAAGCGCAACAGGAATGTAAGTTCTGAGATAGGTTTCCTCAGCTTTGCGGCCTCTAGATGTTTTTGACTGGAATGTCCATTATCCTGAGGTGAAGCAGTGGGGATTGGTAGCTTGGTATATCCAGACAGAGTCAGATTGAGGAAGGCCAGCCTTGGTTGACTCCTTTGAAGAGGGCAGAAGCAGTGTGATGGGGTGTGCAGCTAGAGAAGAAGTGGCGGAATCGCAGCAATCACACAATTGTTTCCCATGGAGGAGGTGACCCATTCCAGAAAGAGACCTAAAATAAGAGACTCCTCAAACCTGAACTGGATAGGGCAGTGTTGGTGAACCTTTTCAGCACTGAGTGCTGAAACGAGAGCATGCGCATGCGGGAGGCAGCACCAAAAACCAGAGAGCAGCTCCCGGGCACGTATGCACCCACCAGAAAGCTCAGCTTCTGGTTTCTGGCACGCACATGTGCACCAGCCACCTGGTCTTTCGGTTTCTGGCACTCATGTGTATGCAAAGACCATTTGGCCAGCATGCATTCAGACTTATATACCAGAAGGGCAACAGGTGTCGGCTGGCGTGCCGGGAGAGATGGCACTACGTGCCACTTCTGGCATGTATGCTGTAGGTTTGCCATTACGGGGATAGGGGAAGGAGGAAAAAATTCAGGGTAACCAAACCGCGTAGAACAGGGTGTTCAACCTTGGCAACTTTAAGACTTGTGGACTGGCTGAGGAATTCTGGGAGTTGAAGTCCACAAGTCTTAAAGTCGCTAAGGTTGGACACCCCTGCCCTATAATCTCCCAGATATAGGTTAGAAAGTTACAGATAATCCTCGGCTTATGACCAGAGTTAGGGCCAGAACTTCTTTTGCTAAGCAAGAAGGTTGTTAAGATAGTTGTGCCCAATTTTACGACCTTTTTTTGCCACTGCTGTTAAGCAACAGTGGCAAAAAAGGGTTGTGAAATCAGGCACAACTACCAACGCTTGCTAAATGCATTTGTTAAATGAATCACGCAGTTCTTAAGTGAATCTGGCTACCCCTAGTGAGTTTGCTTGTCAAAGCCAGCTGGGAAGTAACAAATAGCAATCACATAATTGCTGCAACTGTCACGAATACATGCTGGTTGCCCATGGGTATGCTGCAACAGTCATAAGTGTGAGGACCAGTTGTAAGTCACTTTTTTTCAGTGCCACTGTAACTGTGAGTGGTTGTTAATTTGAGGACTCCTGGTAGAGCTTTAGTCTGGCAAGATTCTGTCTGTTCGGCATAAGCAGATAAAGAACTGGACTCGATTGGCCGTCACTGGTTGTCTTTGGGCTTAGGCCTGCTGTCAGGTGAGGCCATCTGGAGATGTCAGGATGCTGGGTCGCTTCCTTCTGTCCAGCAATACTAATGATGGCTGGTTCCCATCATTAAACTGCATGTCATTTGGTGTCTGTGTCTTTTGCTACCCTGTTTGGGATGTGAAGCTTAAAAGAGGGGCAGGAATCCCTAAAGTGTTGCCTGTTCTCTGTGTCACACCTTACCTTTCGTATCCATCTCTCCATCTGTCTGTCCGTTCCTCATCTGTCCGTTTGTCCTCTCCTCCTCCCCTCCCCCCTCCCTCCCTCCCCCTTCTCCCGACAGCTCTGCTGCTCAGCAACCCGGCTTACCATCTCCTCCTGGCCACCTATGCCCAGCCAATGGGAAGGCCTGCTTTCCCGCCACCCAGCCAGGTTAAGCCAATCAACACCAATGGTAAGGAGGGCGCTGAGCTTGTGCGGTGCGGCTGGGAACCCCCGGGTGACCTCACTCCCTGCTCAGAACATCCTGCCTTCTGCAGTTCCTCTCCCGCCTGCCAGGGGGTGCTGTCTGTCTGTCTGTCTCCCACTCTCTCTCTTTCTCTCTCTCTCTCTTCGCCATGTCTGTCCCCCCATTCATCTCCCTCTTGTTGGCCCCGTGCATGGCTAATATCACCTTCCGCTTTGCAGGTTCTGCGACGTTGCAGCTTCTGGAGCCGGGGAGGGAGAATGGGGTTGTAACAAGATGTTATAGCTGGACTCCTTGTGTCCAAAGCAGAGCTCTGGCTGGCTCTGATGGCTGCTGGGTGCCTACGAGTTGCAGCACATTAGGGGTTGGGCAAGTCCTCCATGTCCCTTTCCCCACTTCTGAAGGTGATTCTTCTTTTGTCTTTCTTTCTTCTTCTGCAGCATGTGGGATTGACTACATGGAACCGGAACTGGCTGCCAGCCAGCCAAATTTCCAGAACAACGTGCCACATTACGCCGAAGCCGACATCATCAACCTGCAGGGAGTGACTGGTGGGAACACATATGCTGTCCCTGCTGTTGCGGTGGATGCCCTTGCCAGCAAGGACATGGCAATAGGTGAATTTCCCCGGGAACGGCTGATCTTCAAGGAGAAGCTGGGCGAAGGGCAGTTTGGAGAGGTAAGTCCAGTCCAGTTGGACGATGCAAGTGGAAAAGTAAGACCCACATTTCCAGTGAGTCGTAAAGTAGTAAGAGGCATGAAGGTAGATGCCACCAATGCTTCAGATGTAATCAGGGGTGGGATCCGAAAGGGTTAACTACCGATTCATGGTGATTTACGATGTTTTACGATGTTTGGTGATTTACGATGTGCTTCTCTGCATGCTGCTCGCTGGCGCCTCTAAATCTTCCTCAGCAGTGTCTGAAACAACATTTTGTTCCTGCTTTGCCACGCAGCTGTGCCTTGCACAGCAGCTGAGGTTGAAAAAGCAGGAAATAAAGGTCAGGTAAGAGCCGGGCAGCTGGGCCAAAACAGCAGCAGACATAGAACCGGTTCTATGGCTGCTGCTCTTCAGAACTACCAGTTCTACAGAGCCGGACAGAACCAGTAGAAACCCACCCTGGATGTAATTGTGCCTCAGTTTGGAGTTCTAATTCCAGGCACATATGGTCAGGCTCAAATTATTAAATTTTGGACACATTGCATGAAGAAAGCTCCTCTGTATAAGTTTGAAATGTTGGGAAAGATGGAAGGTAGAGGAAAGAAAGGACAACCAGTGGTGATGGGTGCCCTGTTGGAAGACTTGAAGAGTCAGGCTGGGGCCAGAACTTTCTGGAGAAGGTCTATCTATATGTTTCCTAGTATGATTCGATTGCTTATTGGACCTATCACTATTATCAAGTGTTGTACCTTATGATTCTCGACTCTTGACGAACTTATCTTTTCTTGTATGTACACTGAGAGCATTTGCACCAAGACAAATTCCTTGTGTGTCCAATCACACCTATTCTATTCTATTCTATTCTATTCTATTCTATTCTATTCTATTCTATTCTATTCTATTCTATTCTATTCTATTCTATTCTATTCTCATGAAGAGTCAACACTGATTTCATGGCAGATAATCAGACAGTCAAATTTTCCAAATCAGTTTAATGTAGAGGGTTTAGATGTTGGATTAGAAGCCAGGAGACCATGCAAGTTCTAATCCTGCCTTAGGCACAAAGCCAAGCTCGGTGACTTTTGGTTTAGTCATCTTCTTCAGACCTAGGAAGAAAATACCGCGAAGCTATTTCCAAAAATATCAAGAAAACTTCGTGGACTTGTTCCCATAGACTAGGGATCTCCAAACTCCTAGCTCATCAACTGCTTCATGAAGTTCAGATCGTTCATCAACTTCCAAATGTTTGTTACACGTAAATAATAAATGCTTCTTTAAAAGTACTACAAAAATAATAATAGCAATAATAGAGACAATCAAGGTCACTTGCATTGGTGGCTGACCATTCAGCCCTGTCTTGCCACTAACCACCTCACCTTCAGGACTAGAGTCTAGGGTGGAGCTCTACAGAGACCCCAAAATATCATCATCATCTTTTAACGACCCCATAATCCTTGCGGGGTGGAGTCTGGGCAACTGAATGGAGCTAGCGGAGTATTTAATGGCCGGATGCCCTTCCTGTTGCCAATGTGGAGTTTTGTTCAGCAGATATATTCTCAGTGTGCCCACAAAGAGAAATATCTGCTCTATCTAGGACTGAACTCACAGATTGTGAGACGAGAGTTTCACTTCTAAGCCACTGCACCACTCCAGAGACCCCAAAAGGTGAAATTGACCCTAATCAACCTTCCATCATTTATTGACCATATTGACCCCCCCAGCCATTTAGAAACTTCTCGAACGGTCCCCTGGACCTTTAGTGGGTCAATACTGACCACTTTGAGAAACTCTGCTGTAGACATAAGCAGCCAAGATTGACTCAAAGAATCATAATGGCAATCACATATCTGAGAGGAAAAATTAAAGGCCGGGAGAGAAACTTAAAAAGTATCCGTGCAAATGTATAGGATGGGAGATACATGGTTTAGATATGTGTGAAAAGGATCTCGGAATTATAGCTGAACAAATAGGAGTCAATGCAATGGCCAGGATGGAAAATAAAACTCTTTTAGACTGCCTCAGAATAGCTGCCTGCAGAATTTTGGGAGCTGAACCCACAAGTCTTAAAGTTGCCAAGTTTGGAGACCTCTGGTTTAAAATCACAGGAAGCAATAGATAAACTTGATTTTCATTGTTTATGCCATATTTTATTGGTTCTGTCCTGGTTGCCTCTTGGGCCCAAAATCATGAATGACATGTGATTCTTCTGAGCGGAGTTCTTTATTATTTCATATCCATAGACAAAATCTTGCCAGACTAAAGACTCTTACTATCTGCATCTATACTCTATTGTGAGCTATTAAGGAGAGGCTGTCTTCACCCTCTTTCTCTCACACATAATATCTGGGATGAGTGGCCTCTTACTCCTCTGGAATGCACTCCCTCCTTCCTGGGAATCTAGTCCTTACAGGTGGTCCTCGACTTACAACCATTCATTTAGTGACCATTTGAAGTTACAGCGGCACTGAAAAAAGTGACTCATGACCATTTTTCACACTTACGACTATTGCAGCATCCTCACATTCGCGTGATTTACATTTGGATGCTTGGCAACTGGTTCATATTTATGACGGTCGCAGTAATCCGGGGTCATGTGATCCCCTTTTGGGACCTTCCGACAAGCCAAGTCAATGAGGGAAGCCAGATTCACTCAACAGCCGTGTTACTAATTTAAGAACAAAATGTGACAAGGAAAGTCGTAAAATGGGACAAAACTGACTTAATAATTTTCTCATTTAGCAACATAAATTCTGGGGTCAATTATGGTCGTAGGTCAAGGATTACCTGTATTATATTCCATCACGCTGCCACATGTTAGAAAGAGATGCGTGGCAAATGGATTTTGGTCAACTGGAACATTTCCCCAAAATTTGTGTTAGCTGACTGGGGAATTCTGGGAGTTGAAGTCCACGCATCTTCAAGTTGCCAAGGTTGAGAGAAATTAGTCTGTAGAGATTCTCAGTCATCCAGGTCATGGTTGTCTCAAAGGTGCTTTTTCCAGGAGGCAAGTGGACTTCCTTGTTTTTTCTTTGAAGATGTTTTGCTTAGTGGTGGGATTCAAATTTTTTTACTATTGGTTCTGTGGGTGTGGCTTGGTGGGCGTGGCAGGGGAAGGATACTGTAAAATCTCCAGTCAGAGGTGGGATTTACCGGTTCTCCGAACTACTCAAAATTTCCGCTACCGGCTCTCCAGAATTGGTCAGAACCTGCTGAATCCCACCTCTGGTTTAGCTTCTCATCCAAGAAGCTTCTTCAGCTCCGACAGGTTGGTGGGGGATGGAAGGATTTATATTCCTTGCAGACAGCTGGTCATCTGCATCCTTTTAGAGGGTCATTGAGGCCACTTGGAGTTTTATCTGTGTCCTCAGGGTCACTTGAGTAGTGCTCCTGGTTCCTGTAATCTACATTTTTTCCCTCTGGAAATCCATTCCTACTCCCAACACCAATCAAAGGGTATTCATCCCAAATTGTGTAGCTAAAAGCCTGTAGAGATTCTCAGTCATCCAGGTCAAGATTGTCCCAGATGTCCTTTTTAAAAGAGCAATGCCTTATTGCATTCATATTTATTTATTTATTTATTTATTTATTTATTTATTTTTATTTTTATTTATTTATTTATTTATTTATTTATTTGTGAAGCGATTATAAGATAACAGGTATAAGTATAAACATAGTTATGAATACATGAAATGGATACATATAAGAAAAATAAAAAGAAACAATAGGACCGGGACAGTAGGCACTCGATTATGCACCCCTACAGACCTCTTAGGAAAGGGGTGAGGTCAATAGTAGACAGTCTAAGGTTAAAGTTTTGGAGTTTGGGAAGAAACCACAGAGTCAGGCAGAGTATTCCAGACATTGACCACTCTGTTGCAATATATAATTTTATGACTATACTTAGATCAAGTAGTTCTAGGTTTTCTAGGTCTAGAATTTCAAGTCTGGTGGCATATATTACTGAGTATGGAGTGTAGAACTCTTCTTGTGAAGTATTTCTGGACTTTCTCAACTGTGTTATCAGATATCGTGATGGGTTCCAGACTGATGAGCTGTATTCAAGTATTGGTCTAGCAAAATTTTGTATGCTATAGTTAGTGTGATATTAAGAAAAAAGAGGTTTAACAACTCTTAATGCCTTTTGGCTATGTAGTGACAGTGGGCTCTAGCACTTAGATCATTAGAGATGAGTACTCCAATGGTCCTTGACAGAGTTGGATGAGTTCTCTCCTGGCCATGTGTGAACTTAGATCTGCCAAGCTTGAGTTCAACGCATGCGCGGGAGCCTTGTGGCGTGCGCTCGACCCGAAGATGATGCCACCAAGAACCTGAGTCTGGTGGTTAGAATGCAGTACTGTGGCTACTTCTTCTGTTGCCTCGCTGCCTGCAATTTGGCAGTTCAAATTTTACCAGGCTGAAGGTTGAACTCCATCCTTCTGAGGATGGTAAAATGAGGACCCAGATTGTTGGGGGCCCTTCTGCTTAGAGAGGGCTGTAAAGCACTGTGAAGCAGTATATAAGTCTAAGTGCTACTGCTATTCTCAGCATCCTGGACACCTTTCTGATGTGTGGTTTTCAACACCAGAAATCGGAGCAATGGTCAAAGTCTGGGCTGTTTTAAAAACCAGACCTTCTTAATCTGTTTGACCATTGCTAGGACTTCTGGGGTTGATGTTCAGGTTCAGGAATGATAAGTTATGCCATGTGTTCCTAACCCAGTTCACTCCAGATAAACATTGACATAAATTTATTTATTTATTTATTTATTTATTGGATTTCTAGGCCGCCCCATCTCTCTAAGGACTCAGGGCGGTGTACAATAAAAGCAATTCAACTATACAATTAAAAAGAGATTAAATCCAAATAAGTAACCCAATTAAATTCTAAAACCCTGAAAATAAACTCCCTCACATCCCCCCTCAGTCCAGGTCAGCGAGTTGGAACAACCTTGTTTTGAGGCCATGGTGGAAAGAGGTCAGGGGCCAGCCGAAGCTCCAGGGACAGTTGGTTCCACAGGGTGGGTGCTCCCACAGAGAAAGCCCTACTCCTAGGGTTCGCCAGCTGACATTGTCTGGCTGACAGAACTCGAGGAGGCCCTGTCTGTAAGAGCACACAGGACGATGGGAAACAGTCACTGGCAGCAGGGTCTCCTGTAAATGTCCATAATAGAGTGTTCTCAGCCTTAATGGACTCATATTTTATTTACCTGTTTTAAGTGTTGTGTTAACCCTAGTTTTTCCCATATGTCTCAGTGGGGTTTGTTTGTGACTGCTGACTTTTAGGAAGCAAAAACCCTCTCTGCATTAATTTGAGCTCCCTATTTATTTATCTGCTCAAGATTTCTCATTTAGGCTTTACCTGGGAGATAATTTGAAAGAAGTATGTTGCCACAAACTCTCAAAGGCAGAGGTTCAGATAATTCCCTAGGACTAACTTTTATACCAATCCTAAATTCAGCATTTATTACTGTACGAGTATGCCTACTTCAATACAGGTAGTCCTCCACTTATGACCATTTGCTTAGTGACTGTTCGAAGTTATGATTGCACTGAAAAAGCGACTTACAACTGGTGCTCACATTTCTGACTGTCACAGTGTCACAGTCAGTGTGACAGTCACATGATTGTGATTCAGGTGTTTGGCAACCAGTATGTATTTACAACAGTTGCAGTGTCGTAGTGCCATACAATCACCGTTGGGGACCTTCCTAGCTAGAATCTAACAAGCAAATGGGGAAGATGGATCTGCTTAACGACTCTGTGTTTTGCTAACGATTACAGCAAAAGTGTTGTACAATTTGGGTGCATCTCACTAAGTAACTACATTGCTTAGGGATGGAAGTTCCCAATTGTGGTCGTAAATTGAGGACTACCTGTATACTTATATATCAGGAAGTGCTAGAGAATGTCAGGAAGCTGGGAAATGAATGGAAGAAAATGCAGACATAAACAATAAGAGATAGCATAGGAGGAACCTGGTAACAGCTTATTTCACAAAAGGGAGCTTAGCCCAGGTATGGAGAAATTGGGAGGAAGCATTTCAAAACATTCAGACAGACTCTGCCTTAAAAACGTCACTATAAATGGAAGGAAAGGGAAGATGAGGGCAATCAGCAGCAGAGACTTAGTTAGAGTGGTACTGGGGGCATTATAACAACACCTGGATAACCAGTTCAGGGGCAGACCATCACAGAGAAAATCTATTTTTGTGGTTGCTAAGAGTTGACACCAATTTGATGGCACATAATCAATATGTTTACATTCATAGGGAGACTGTATTGTGCTGCAAATTGCCACGGTGCTTTGGTGGCAAAAATGAGGGGATTTTTGATGGTTGAGAAAAAATGGGAAAGAATAGAATAGAATAGAAATAGAAATAGAAATAGAATAGAATAGAATAGAATAGAATAGAATAGAATAGAATAGAATAGAATTATTTATTGGCCAAGTGTGATTGGACACACAAGGAATTTGTCTTGGTGCAAATGCTCTCAGTGTACATAAAAAGAAAAGATACATTTGTCAAGAATCATAAGGTACACACTTAATGATAGTCATAGGATACAAATAAGCAATCAAATCATACTAGGAAACAATATAAGTTGTCGGATACAAGCAACTGGGTTACAGTCATACAGTCATAAGTGGGAGGAGATGGGTGATAGGAAGAATGGGAGGATTAATAGTAATAGTAATACAGACTTAGTAAGTAGTTTGACAGTGTTGAATAAATCATTGGAGCCCAGATTTCCTCTCTTGAGACCTGTCAACTATCTTTTTCCTCATCTTCCTGTCCATGTCTTTTGTTGTCCACGCAGGAATGATTTCCTGAAGGAGGTGAAGATCATGTCTCGCCTGAAGGACCCTAACATTGTGAGGTTGCTGGGGGTGTGCGTGCGGGACGATCCGCTGTGTATGATCACAGAGTACATGGAGAATGGGGACCTCAACCAGTTCCTGAGTGGACATGAGCTGGAAGACAAACTGGGTGGCAGCCCCAGTGGGAGACCAACCATCAGGTACCTATTCCAAATTTCTGAAATCAAAAGCTGATATAGATTTGGGAGGAAATATTGACAATCCGGTTCTGTAGACTCGACATCACAATTGTCATATGTGAATGCCATCGAAGTATTCCTATTGAAGTGTAGTAAGTGAAAGACCAAGTGCAGGGCAGGGAAGGTGAATGGTAAGGGTAAGTAAAGTCAAAGAAAGCAAATGCATATGAGAAGAACAGAATAGCAAAACTGGCTTTAAATCGGTGTCATTCACAGTATCTCTGCCTACCTTTCTCTCCTTCTAAAAATCATCCTTGTTTTGGCCTCATTCTTACACTGCTTCGTACATTGCCTTGCATTTGTTCACTTAGTTCTCTTTTTTCAGGATCTCGTCAACTCCATTCATCTGTGAGTTTTTCAGCCTCTCTTTTCCTCTTTACACCCCCTCCTTTTTTATTTATTTATTATTTAGTTAGTTAGTTTTATATACTGTCCTTCTCCCCAAAGGGACTCAGGGCAGTTTACAGGGCATCAAAAACATACAATACAAATATTAAAATAGAAATTAAACTCAAATTAAGCCCCACCAACATCAAATTTAAAAACAATAGTTAAAAACGATAATTCCAATCCAAAAATTTTAAAATATATCTCATGGGGATAGATCGGCTTGCTCAAATAGCCATGTTTTAAGGGCTATTGTATATTAAGATTGTGAATTGATCCTCAGTCATTCTCCCTGTATAACCAAGCCATCTCAATGCATTTGTTTCAAACTGGACATTTGCTTTTGTATTCAATCTTCATTCAGTCACCCCTATTTATTACAGTCTCACTGAACCACCCACATTTTTTAAGTATCCCATTTCAAGTGTGTTCAGCAGGGGTGTCAAACCGGCGGCCTGCAGGCCGGATGTGTCACGCGCAGGCCATGCCCACCCCGGCCCCAGAAAAGCAAAAACCATCACGATACATCACGATATGTCACGTGACACAATCGAGTTTGACACCCGTGATCTAATCTCCCTGTAGTTTTCACATTCCTACTATTGCCTTAGCAGAGCAACAAAGATGACATCCTTCCAATTATCAGGCACAGTTGCAGTCTTCACAGACTTGTTAAACAAATCACACAGCCATTCCATAAGCATACCATATCCATTTTTAAAATATTCTTCCTGTCACATTGTTTTTCAGCATTCTTCCACCATTTAAGATTTCTACTCCATTATTTCCCCACCCCCCCTCTGGATACTAACATTCATAACATATGTTTCAATTTCCTCCTTAATGCATCAAATCCTGCCCAAATCTTTAAACCTCTTCCAGCATTTTCCCACTTCAGTTTCATTCTCAATTATTTTATCATTTTAGGTTTAATCCCTTTTCCTTGCTGAGTTGGCTCTTTTCATAAACTTCCCCAAAACCTTCCCGCTCCGCCAGAATAATTTCAAAGCCTAAAGAGAGATTTGTGTCAGAGAGTTTTGGGTGATGTTAATTCTCTTTTTCTCAAAATGGTCGCCAAGATGCCACAGAAAAGAATTACATAATTATTATTGAAGTGTTGGTCACAATTCCCAGTAGTGTTAGATGTTACTATACTGCAAGTGTGTATAGTGACATCTAACAAGACTGGGAATTGTGACCAACACTTACAATGATAATTATATAATTCTTTTCTGTGGCATCTTGGCGACCATTTTGAGAAAAGGGATTAACCTCACCAAAAACTCACACAGAAAGGTAGTAAATATGGCCAGCTGACTGTGCTGATGCCCTTCATCACTAAAGAGCACAGAAATGGCTGTCGGAGTCCATTTTTTAAAAGAAGCATTTGACACTCAACAAGATGGATTTGAGCTTAGAAATCCTGAAAAAAAAAATCCAGGGATGGAAGTGCCCAGTTCACTAGGAAAAAGGTTGAGAATGTGAGAGGATAATGTTTCACTGAATTTCGTGGGTCATTAAAATCTTGAGATGGCTTCACTCGGATTCGCTTGTATTTTTAGCTTGCTTGGTTTAAGTACTGAGCACTGCCCCACTGCCTGATGGGAATATCTTCTGTATAGGTAGTCCTCAACTTACAACAGTTCATTTAGTGACCAAAGTTACAACGGTACTTTAAAAAGTGACTGATTACCATTTTTCACACTTACGACCGTGGCAGCATCCCCATGGTCCCGTGATCAAAATTCAGATCTTTGGCAGCTGATTCACATTTATGACCGTTGCTATGTCCTGAGGTTATGTGATCCCCTTCTGTGACCTTCCGACAAGCAAAGTTCATTGGGGAAGCCAGGTTCATTTAACAGCCGTGTTACTAACTTAAGAACTGCAGTGATTCACTTAACAACCGCGGCAAGAAAAGTTGTGAAATGAGGCAAAACTCACTTAACAAGTGCTTCACTTAGCAATCTAAGTTTTGAGTAACATAACTCAAGGACTACCTGTATCTGCTCGTGTAGGGAGGCAGAGAGTGAGATACACTGTCAATCCTGAAGCTGGCCTGGCCGAAGCCATCTTGGAGCTTCAGTGCTGCACGCTGGAGCTGAGGGATAGGGGGAGGATTGGAGATAGCTGGGGTTGTGTAGTCAAAACAAAATACTTTCTCTTGGGAACCAAGGACGTTCTCACACCTGGCCGGAGGAAGGAGGAATGATGTCACCAGGCAACCAGATGGCATCTTGATTGGACCGTGTGACTAACTGTTCGGGGTTGAGGGAAAATCTTTCACTTTTAATGAGGTGAAAACCGAGGGGGCCCTTCACAGTCGGTTTTCACCAGATCTGTACCAATATGATATTTCCAAAAAGTTATTCTTTGAGGAATCTACCTGCCTTGGAGTTATTGCTTGCAATGGATCTATTACTTGGAACCCTGACATATACATTTTGTTAATAAACATTCCTGCCATCTTTTTTTCTCCCCTCATTTCTCAGCTATCCCACTCTGGTTCATTTAGGGGCTCAGATAGCCTCTGGGATGGCGTTCCTTGCCTCCCTCAATTTTGTGCACCGGGACTTGGCGACCCGAAACTGCCTGGTGGGTGAAGGCTTCACCATCAAGATCGCAGACTTCGGCATGAGCCGGAACCTCTATGCCGGAGATTATTACCGCATCCAGGGCCGAGCTGTGCTCCCGATCCGCTGGATGGCTTGGGAGTGCATTCTCATGGTGAGTGAGTGAAATGACAAGCTTCAACCGCAGGTAGTCCTCGCTTAACGACTGTCCTGATTAACAACAGTTTGAAGTTACGATAGTGCTGAAAAGAGGGACAGACCCAAAAATTTGAAAGAGGTTCATTAGGATTTTTAAAAAATTCCTTATGCTTATAACTTTGCTTTACAAAGGAACACTCAAGAGCAGAACCAAGAAAAGAAATAGATAAAGCTGAAGAACCGCTTTCTGAAATCAAGCACTGTCCTTTATTACAATCAAGGACATAGGCTCCCTGTAGGTATAAGAGGAAGAGGAAGAAAAACATAATCAGACTTGCAATATTCTCTTATTATAGCTTATCTTAATAAAGTTAATGTCAACTCATAAAATATTTCTATGGTCTTTTTAGAGTTGCTAATAGAAAGGGAGTGGGGAAAGGGGTTTGAAAGAGCAGTGCGGCAGCTTGGAAATTGAAAGTGCATTCCATAAATAGTTTTTCAAAGATAGTAACCAGGTGACTGAAGTTTCTGCTGTGCAAATATCTACCTGGAGAACACGATTGATGATTCTTGGCTATGGATGTGTCCCATTGGAGAATATGAATTCCGATACACCCAGGGCGTGGGGGGAAAACCAGGGTCAAGGGTGACAATGAATTATGTGTCTCAGAGTCGGCTACACCCAGGCAGTGCCGGACATGTTAATTCCCAATAAATCCTTTTTAAGTTTTGGAAGTTTGGCTCGAGACTCATGAATTAATTGGGGTAGCTGCCAGAATCCTGACAGAGTCTTCCTGTGTTAAATTTGCCACGTCACGTTGCTGTCACGTGACGTATCGTGATGTTTGTTTCATGGAGCTGGTGTGGACGTGGCCTGTGTGTGACGCATTTGGCCTGTGGGCCACCAGTTTGACACCCCTGCTGTAGAGTTAAGATCTGGTTAGGCCTTCCAGCAAAAAAATAAAGCAATACTTTCAGTCCCTAAGAGGAGTTGAGTGGTGGAACCTGTTACAATGCTTTTTTACTTGGGATTTTATATTTTGGATTTGTTTTTCTGGCTTGTCCTGACCGGAGCCCTCAAGGTTGAAGCAAGCTGTAAAATTGGTTTAATAAATCCAGGAATGTTGTCTTTCTGTCCCCTCTCAGGGTAAGTTCACCATGGCCAGCGATGTTTGGGCATTTGGTGTTACGCTGTGGGAAATCCTCATGCTGTGCCAAGAACAGCCGTACAGCCAGCTCACGGATGAAGCTGTAATCGAGAACGCCGGCGAGTTTTTTCGGCATCAGGGCAAACAGGTAAACAATATCTCCACTTAACAACATGACTATTATATAAAGTTTATATAATACATTAGACTAGGACTCACGCAAGTACATGTACAGGCAGTCTCGACTTACGACAACAATTGACCCCAAAATTTATGTTGCTTAAGTGAGAAATTTGTTAAGTGACTTTTGCCCCATTTTACGACTTTTCTTGACACGTTCGTTAAGTGAATCACTGCAGTTCTTAAATGAGTAACCCAGTGAATCTGGCTTCCCCATTTTGACTTTGCTTGTTGCAAGGTTGCAAAAGGGGATCACATGAGCCCAGGGCATTGCAACTGTCATAAATGCAAGTCAGTTGTCCAGCATCACAGGACCATGGAGATGCTGCAATGGTCATAAGTGTGAAAAACAGTCATAAGTCACTTTTTTCAGTGCCGTTGTAACTTTGAACGGTCACTAAGTTGTTAGTTGAGGGTGCCACCAAGTCTTTTAAGATTAAGCTCTGTTTTTAAGAAAATCCAGGCTCTGTCTTGGGCCTGCTCACCTCAGGCCCAACTCACACCGTGTCATGCCCCTGTTGGAATCTGATTCCGAGGGAGAGGTCGAACAACTGACAGGGAGTGGGAGTGTGGCTCCGGTGGCTGTGGAGGAAACTGGGGAAGGACAGAGTCTGACTGGGCATTCAGAGGAAGACCCAGGCCCACCCGCTCTTTATCCTAGGGCACACAAGGAAGAACGGATAAGGGAGCAACGTGGGTTATGGGGGAGAAAAGGGCCCTGATTCCCTTCTTTAGCTGCAGCTGGGAAAACAGGATTTAAAAAGGGCGTTTGCACACAGCACCTTGCTGGAAGCAAAGCGTGCATTATCTTTGTTTGTCAAGTCTTATCTGGGTTCTGGCGTCCTCCCAACTGTGTGTGTTTCTGCAATTCCTTATCCTGCCCTGCTCGTTAATTGCTGCTGTGTGGTTTGTGTTGGTTTTTATTTATAATTTATATGTACTTTGGGGTCTGACTGAATTTCTTCCCTTT
The DNA here is from genome assembly GCA_009733165.1 of Naja naja. Taxonomy (NCBI): domain Eukaryota; kingdom Metazoa; phylum Chordata; class Lepidosauria; order Squamata; family Elapidae; genus Naja; species Naja naja. The sequence continues at coordinate 32,013,621 of CM019149.1, forward strand.
AAAAACTGTTCTTGGGAGAGTTTTTTCTCCAGCCAATGATAACTGGACATTGGGGGCCAAGTTGGAGGAATTAAAGGGACTTTACCTACTTTTGTGACTTTGTTGCTTTTGTGCCACGCCCCAGGTCATCACACATGCCTCTTTTCCTCCATCTTCAGGTCTATCTCTGCCGTCCGCCCACCTGCCCCTTGGCCGTCTATGAGATGATGTTGAGATGCTGGGCACGAGAGGCCAAGGACCGTCCATCCTTCCAACACCTGCACTGCTTCCTGGCTGAGGATGCCCTCAATATGGTGTGAACCAGATTAGCACCGGCCGTCGGAGGCTGTGTTAAGACATTGGACAGCACCATAGAGACTGCTGGAGGCCGGAGGTGGCTCAGAGGCCCTCATGCTCCAGAGCATTTTTGTGGGACATCTGGTTGTTCCCGCCGGCCCAGCCTTTGCTTGTCCAAATCTCACCATTCACCTTCCAATATGTGGTTCTCTTTCTCCCCCCGTTTTCTGTTTGCCCGGTCATCTCGAACTAACTTATTTCATCACACGATCCAAAATTGTTATTCTGAAATTCTTACCCATGGTTTGTTTTTTTTCACTTTGTTAACTCCTATTTCTCCTTGTCCTAAGCCTGTTTCCTCTTTAAACCAACTTGGTGCCTTCCTGCTGTGTGTAGAAACTACAATTCTCAGCTTTTTAGTATTTATCAACCACAGAGTAAGCAACCAAGGTCCCTCCATGTGTCTGTCCCACATTCTGTCAATAGCATTTGCAGCAAAGGACAGTTGTAAGTCCGAAACATCTGGAGAACATGATATTGTCTGTAGCCAGAGACCATATTGGCCAGAAAGTCTTAGTTCCAGTCTTAACACACCTGGGAGATACCCAAGCAAGGAAGCTGTTCTGTCAAACATAGCCCTATTCATCCTGCCATAATTTGAATGAATATTTTGTTACTCCTTCTTCCAAATGTTTCTTCTCTTGCATTGTAGGTCTTTCTTCTGTCCTTTGATCTCCAGGTTTTGAAGGTCAGCTGAAGAAGCAGGGTTAGTGGCTAAGGTATTTATGGAAGCCCTCTTTCTCTGATTTCCTTCCTTCAGCAGCAAACCAGGCACAGTATAATGTTCTGATTGGACTAATCATGTCCTTCACATCTATTCAGTGCTAGCAACTCTGTGAGCAGGTCTCCTACAGAGGATTGTAAACGCAGAAGACCTCATTCCCCAATTTCACAGTCAGACCCATCCCTAGGTAGCCCTAGATTTCAGCCCCTGATTGAGAACCTAAGGAGGGGATATTAATGTGGGCTTGCTTAGCAGGAGTCTGTAAGGATGGCTGCAGTGAAATATGTAAACATTCTGAACAATCAAGCACAGTACAATATGTGCGTTGTGCCACTTTGAATACTAACACTCCTTTTCCCCCCCATATACTCCAATACTTTCCTTTGACACTCCAGGAAAATTGTGGGGGAGCACTCTTCCCCCCTGTCCATCACACACTCCTTTAGCTTGCCAAATTAGATTTGGGGATTTGAATGCTCTTTAATGGGATCCTAACAGAAATATTACACTGGATGTAACTTTATAGGAGAAGTTGGGGTGATTGTTCCATCCACTGTTGTAAGCTTCCCTCCTTCCCTCCTTCCTTCCTTCCTTCCTTCCTTCCTTCCTTCCTTCCTTCCTTCCTTCCTTCGATATGATGTCAAACTGAACTGAACATATATCTTTTGTGGTTAAAGATTGGATCCATGCACAGCAACCTGTGTAACATGGCGGGCTTGCGATTGATGATGAGAACATGGGAGTTGTAATCTATCAGAACTGGGAAGGCATAATGTTAAGCAAGGCTACTCTGCACTGTAATTCACTAGCATTGAGGGAAGGGGGTGTGGACTGGATTTCATTTTCCCTCTTGCGTGATGTCATTAACCTTGGAGAACTCAGTACTGTTCCACTGTTTGTGTGTGATGTCTTTCTCCAGAAAGTCTGTTTGTCTGTCTCTATATCTCTTTCTGTCACTGTCTCTCTTTCTGTCTCTGTCTCTCTCTCTGTCTCTCTCTCTGTCTCTCTGTCACTATCTCTCTGTCTCTCTGTCTCTGTCTCTCTGTCTGTCTGTCTCCGTCTTTCTGCCTGTCTTTCTCTGTCTCTTTCTGTCACTGTCTCTCTCTGTCTCTGTCTCTCTTTCTGTCTCTCTCTCTCTGTCACTGTCTCTTTGTCTATGTCTCTGTGTGTCTCCTCCCTCTCTTTTGCTGTACTTTTTGGTCTCTCTCCCCCCCCCCCACTTTGCTGTGAAAGTCTGCATGTGTCAAAGGGGATACTTTGGTCCTTTGAGAGACTCCATCTGAGGGGGCTGCATTTTTCAGCTTTAGATTCATGGACTAACACTGGCAAAATAACTGGGACCATCTGGTCCAAGCACACTGGGATTAATTAAGCACTGGATGTTTGGAGAAGCTGGAAGAAAGAAGTGGCTTCAAAGATACTTCACGAATCCACGGTTGGCCAAGAGATACCTGGTCCTCACTGTTCTCAAGAGTAGACAAGAAAAAGAGGAAAGGACCGAGATTGGGCAGATCTGACGTGGCACCAACCGGACTTTGGGCTGGATGTGTTCATGGACTGAACCGAAAAAAGAATTGATGCTGGTTCCTTCTAAGGACCAGTTTCGCCATTCCACATCCTCCAGATCATCCCAAAACGTGGCCCAGGGACTTGGCCCTGTTCTTTGTACACTAGTTTGTTTTCTTTTTCCTGGAGACTTGAGGTGACCTGATTGTAGATACTGTACTGTATAAAAGGGTGGTTGGAAAAATGCACTTTTCCACTAAAGAGAAGAGTCAGGAAATCAGTGTGTGAGTTTTTGTTTTCTTCTGTGATTCCATGATAAAGATGCCACTGGAAGTTAGCCATGGCATCCGGGCACATGCCTAGCTGCCATCTGCGTTGGGTCACACAGGCAATTTCTGATAGGCAACCCATGCAATAAATACCTTGGTGGAAAGGAGACAAAAGGACAAAAAGACTTTCTTTTTAGCCTCCCAACACAATATTGTTTAATGTCTTAAGCAATAAATATATTTTGTTAAGTAATTAATTCATCAAGCCTCTTTCAAAGTTGTAGAAAGTTGCAGAAACAGGAATTCCCAATGTCTTCAACATGTCCTAAAACAATTAGAGCTTTCTATGCTTTTGGAGGCATCCTTTATCAGAAAAAAACCCAAGATAAAACATAAGTAACAATTTGTTGAACCTGGTCCTTCAGAAGTTACCGTTGTGCAGCTCAGTCTTACATGTTTTTGCTTAAGATTTTTAGGGTTTGTTGACAATTCAGATTGTATAAAATATCCTGTTAAATTGATCGCATCCAGTTTTATGCAATTGGAAGACATTCTAACACAAAACCAATGACAGGGTTCATGCACAGTAGTAACCCAGGCTTGTTTTAATCATGGTCTGTTGGATTGTCTGGATGCCCATATTGCAAGCTATAAACCATGACTTATAAGCCACAGTGGCTTGGTATGTAAAACATGTATATTAAAAACAAACGGGGCTATTGTTTTACGACATTGTCAGAAACTGCAAAAGATTGTGTGGTGGTGTACTTCGGAAGACATCTTGAATAGAATGCCCTATTTGGGCTGTAAAAATCCAGAGAAGTGCTAGATGCAGCAAGCAGTAGCTTGCATGTACCTCTTTGCTTCCTCCTGCTGTTCATCTGGATTTTTTGCAGTCCAAAGATGATAGCCCTACTTGTGAAATCTGTGCAAAAGAGGGTACAGTGTGATGCACTTCTGAATTTTAGTTCTTGTGTCTTTTTCAAATATCATGGACGAAGCCAGAAAAGCTTTTCCATACGGAGAATGATTCCCTGGAATCAGCGTGCAAAGGGATGTATGCTACGGTTATATTTCTATTCTCTCAGGAGGAAATACCACAAAGCTGAATGTTGTTTTTTTTTCTCAAGAAATTGTACATACGATTGTAGCTTTAGTCATGACTAACTGTTGCTTGATGGGGGTAAGCTAATGTTGGAAGTATTTTCAATTGTTTGAAATTTACCCATCTTAATTGGATGTATATTTCTGTTTGCAAATGTTTCGGTGGTACAGTGTGCCTATAACTCCTTCTTTTTGTTTTGTTTCATCATCTCTCCATTTATCCTGTCAAATGCCCCTTTTTGTGTTTTCCTGGGAATACTTGTAGCTGTTTGTTTCTTTATGTGTATCGGGATGTGTATATATTTGAAGAGCAGAAAAAAAATAGATTTTTTTACATTAATATATAGAAGTTTGGGGGTTTGTTTTGTTTTTAGTTCCTTTCCATTTATGTGGTGAAATAAAACGCTTTGCATTTTGTATACTACCACAGTTGGTCTGTGACAGTCAGCCTTTTCACTCACAGAAAAGAGAATGAAATTGGACGGGACGATGTGCAAAAAATTAATCTATGGAAAGAACCCATATCAATTTGAATATAGCAGTATAATCATATAAATTTAAGGGCTGGGAAATTTGAAAGTATAGGTATACAACTAGTAGTCACTAAATGAATGGCCATTAAGCGAGGGCTACCTGTATAGCTATATGCTTAAATTTCCCAGCCCTTAAATAATGACCATTTATAGCACAAAGTTGTTCATTTGATCACATCCATGCAATTCCACACACAGACACATCCTGCTCAGCTCCAGTATGATTTTATCAGATTTTGGCCTTGGGGTAACCAGGGGGTTGTGGCTTGTTCAGCAAATTGCAGTTACAACCACCAATTTAACAACACTTTTATATGACTATGCTGCATTACTCTCATTTTGGAGGTTTAAGGGGGTAATTTTCTTTCCTCCGGTAACTCTTCTTCTTTTGGACTTCCTATTTGAGCTTTGCAATGGTGTTCTTCTGTGAGGCCCAAAACCAATAACAATAACAACAACAACAATAATCATAATAATCATAATCATAATTATAATAATAGAATACGACTATGGCAAAGGCAAGCAAGGGTAGTACCAATAGTAATAGGCACCTTGGGTGCAGTCCCAAAATAACTGGAGCACCACTTGAACACCATCAGTGGCATTGACAAAGTTGCCATCAGTCAATTGCAGAAGGCAGCTTGACTTGGAACAGCTTCCATCCTGCAGCGATATCGGTAACACCATCAAACATCCAGATTTGCCCATCCCAGGTCCTTGGTAAGGACTCGATAGGTAGACAAAAATGCCAAACCCAGTCTGAACATCTGGCTGACTGCCATAAATAATAATAATACTTTTACTAAAATGAAGATGGACTTTGTGCATGTGTAAAGTACATTTTACACACATGTAAATGGATAATGGGTGTGCTGTTGGAATATCTGACCAAGTTGGGAACAGCTTGGAAAAGATTTACCTGTGTAGTCAACAAGAATTGATTTGGCATTCTGTCAGTCTCAGTCACCTATTACTGATGCTGAAATAAGACCTGTGATTGGGTGAATTGCTCTGATGTCAGAGAATGCTGATGAATATCCAAACTCCTGGAGACAATTGTTAGGGTTCATCAGCAAACAATATTTACAAACACTCTTGCTACTTTAAGGCCAAGTGAACAGGTAAGTTTGCAGGCTGCAGTGGATAATTGGTTACTGGGTTATTGGTAGGGATATAGTCCACAGATACAGGTAGTCTTCAGCTGATGGCCACAGCTGAACCCCAAATTTCTGTTGCTAAGCAAGATGGTGGTTAAGTGAACTTTGCTCCATTTTACAACCTTGCCACAGCTGTTAAATTGAATCACTGCAGTTGTTAATAACTTAGTCACATGGTTGCAAAAGTGAATCCGGCTTTGACTTTGCTGGTCAAAATGTTGCAGAAGGTGATTATTTGTTTGTTTTGTTTATTTGTTTTATTTGGACTTATAAGCCGCCCTCTCTCCTGAAGGACTCAGGGCGGCGTACATAAAAGACAGTACAAAAGTTAAAAGAAATTAAAAGGATATTAAATTATGCCAAATAAACAATCAAATTAAAAACCCATCAGTCCAGGCCGGATTGCAAAAATAGCCACGTTTTGAGGTCGTGGTGGAAGGAGTGGAGATCAGGAGCCAAGCGCAACTCAAGGGGTAGTTGGTTCCAGAGGGTGGGCGCCCCCACAGAGAAGGCCCTACCCCTAGGGGCCGCCAGCCTACACTATCCCAGGACACTGCAACAATAATAAATATGAGCCAGTTGCCAAACATCAAGGTTTTTTTCCCCATGTGACCAGGGGGATGCTGTAATCGCTGTAAACCAGCGTGAAAAATGGTCATGTCACTGTTTTTCAGTGCTGTTGTAACTGGTCACTAAACAAACTTGTAAGTCTACAAACTTGTAAGTCTACGAGGACTTGAAAGGATGGGGATCCTGCAAACCAATCACATTTAACACCAAGGGCTTGGCTGTTAAGTTTTGTAACATGCTGAAGGGTTAATCAATCAGAATAGAGCTGGAAGGGACCTTGGAGGTCTTCTAGTCCAGCCCCTTGCTCAAGCAGGAGACCCTATACTAGTGGTCGCTAACCAGTGGGCTGGGGACCACTGGTGGTCTGCAAGAAATTTTTGGTGGTCCACAGAGAAATGTCACTCCCAAAGCACTGCCCAAAGCAATTAATCCAGGCTGTGTGGGAACACAAAGCTGTGCCACCCACATGGCCCGTGGGAACACAAGGCTTGCGTTGCTTGCATTGCGAACAGCATGAGGTAGTGAGAGGAGGGGGGAAAGGGTGGAGCGGGGGAACTTGCCCCGCTCGCCCTGTGCGCCTGGCCTGGCCACTGGGCTGCTTCTTTCCTCTTCTGTTTTTGGCTGCACTCAAGGAAAGCAGCAAAAGTCTTTCTTTCTCTCCCCCAAACTCCACCAGAAATGAGTCCTTGGGACCCTGCAAGGCATCCTGCTCCTAGAGGCTGCGCTGGCGTGAAAAGTCTTACAAAGACTCATTTCTGGCAGAGTTTGGGGAGAGAAGAAGACTTCTGCTGCTTCTGCTGGTTTCCTTGCATGAAGCCAAAAGTCTCTCTCTCTCTCTCCCCCTGAGAACGGAGCTGGAGATGGTATCCTGTGATCCCAAATAAAGAATGATTGATCGGTAGGAAAACAGGGTGGGGAATTTTCCTGCAGACTTTTTTGGGGATTTTCCCAGGGTCTCCGGTCCACGGGATTTAAAATTATGAGTTTGGTGGTCCCTGAGGCCCAAAAGGTTGGCGAACCCTGCCCATTTCAGACAAGTGGCTGTCCAGTCTCTTCTTAAAAACCTCCAGTGATGAAGCACCCACAATTTCTGAAGGCAAAGCTGTTCCACTGGTTAATTGTCCTCACTGTTAGGAAGTTTCTCCTCAATTCCAGGTTGTTTCTCTCCTTGATTAGTTTCCATCCATTGTTTCTTGTCCTGTGCTCTGGTGCTTTGCAAAATAAGTTGACTCCTTCTTCTTTGTGGCAGCCCCTCAAATACTGGAAGACTGCTATCATGTCACCCCTAGTTCTTCTTTTCTCTAGATTAGCCATATACCCTAAATCAGCAGTGGCTAACCTTTTTGGGCTCCTGTGCCAAAAATTCTGTGCGCCCCTGCACATGCATGCATGTCTCCCGCACACCTCTGCCCCCTGCACATGCACACCAGATACCCGACAATCAGCTGGCGGGTGGGTGGCCCCAATCAGGGGGCTCTCCTGGGCGACCTCTTGCATGCCGGCAGAAGTGGCTCAGCGTGCCACTTCTGGCATGGGTGCCATAGGTTTGCCATCACGGCCCTAAATCCTGCAACCATTCTTCATATGTTTTAGTCTTCAGGCCTTCAATCATCTTAGTTGTTCTTCTTTGCACTTTTTCCAAAGTCTCAACCTCTTGTTTTTTTTTGACATGTCTACGTTGTCAAATCCTTTTCTTCTGAGCCTTCACATCTGACAGTTACCACGTGGGCCACAACTTTTTGCCCAGGGCTGTTTCCTCCTCCCCCATCAGCTGCCACAATCTTTTGATCCACCCATTCATGTCCTGTGCTGGCATCACTACTGGCTTTTCTGTCCAGCTCTTTCACCAGTCCCTCCCTCCCTCCCACCCTGGATGCAGTAGTGTTAACGCAGTGGTGTGAGAAAAAATGCTGATGCAGCCTGGCTAGCATGCTGATGGTTTGCAGAGGTGGAAAAATGCTGCATTATCATTGCTACACAGAGCCCAGCTGCAATTTTCAGTTCCTGAGCTTTTCCCCTCCCCTTGAAGCGGAGTGCCAAGAACAAGGAAGAGTGGGGCAGGAGAGAAGTCTACAATGGAGATTTTTCCATTAGGAAAAGTGGGGGAGAGCCATTCAAACTAGAGGAGAGCAGTTCAACCCAAGGGTAAGAAAGTGACTTAACTATTTACTTCAGCTGATTCTTTGCCTTGGAAGCCAAGAGGTGGGGAAGGGGCAGAATATCTGAGATTTCCTAGGAAAGTATGAAGTTCTAAACATACTTAATGGGAAGTGAATCTATTGAATTCAGTGGGCTTTGCTTGCTCCTGAGTCAACTTGACTCAAAACAGCTTTGCTCTTTCCATGCAAAATAGACTCAAATTGAAACAACTGAATAAAAAGTTGCAACAGAAATATACTTTAAAGTGGTCCATGAGTTATATGTAGTATTTTCACTAAATTTGTTGCATTAAGTGAGTTTCTGCAAGAAATTATTTATTGCTGTGGTGATTTTTGGAATGAGTTCTGATCTCTTGTTAATCTTGCTCCTGGTGGGTTTTCTATACAGTTCCCCCCAAAAATCAAATTTCAATTAAAATCCTCCCTGGAAATCTGTGTTTTATTAGCGAGTGACTTTAGGATTTAGTGGAAGACGGGCTGAATTCTCTGCAGTGGCTCAAAATCCTGGTTTGAATCTCTCTCAAATCCCAATCCAGTGAGATACAAATTTCTCTCTCCTCCATGGCTGAAAAGTGATTCTGCTGTCCAGATTTAAGATATCTTGATAGAAAGTATATAAAGGACTACCCAGGCTCTGAATATGCTGGATTAAATGCTTAATCTTGCTTAACATTGTTTCCATTTGTTGGAAGTTAAAACTCATCCCTCTCCTAGAAAAATGAAATATTTCAGGATATATTAAAAAGGCAGAATATTTCCCCTGAAAGAGAAGTAGAAGCTCAGAGAGGCAGAAACTCACCTCCCTCCTTTGTTAATGGACCATAAAGGCCTGAGCCAGTCTATTCTACATAACAAAGATCTACTTCCTTCAGGCAGAGCCATTTAATTGCCCTTCATTGCACCACCCATCAAGTTTCAACCAAACTTAGCACACAGGCAACCTACAAAGCTAGCTATGACCTCTGACAGCAACCAATCAGAATACTCTTCCTGTGCCCCAGGAAGTTCAAAGCCCAGAGAGGGCATAAAATCCAGGGGCTCTCAGCATCTCGTCCCTTTTCTTCCCCCAGGAGCTCCAAGCCATGTGGTCCCGTCTACCATTAAACCATCTTTCCAAAACAGCCTCCATGTTTCCAGTGTCTCCACTTGGAACTGAACCCAGAAGGATATTTCTTCCAACACATGCTAGCAATTTATTTATTATTTGGTGCCAGTTCTTGGGATTCTGTGGCTGATATAGAAAAAAATGGGAACAGGAGGGTTGATTTCTTCTAAAGCAACTTTTCTGAAGGGTTAGACCTGGATGTATCGGAGGAACTCAACATTCCAGGAAACAAAAGTAATAAAAGTCCTGCTTTCAATTTCTAAAAGGAGAATTTGGGATTATGCTCAGGGGTGGTATTCAGCAGGTTCTGACCAGTTCTGGAGAACCTGTAGCGGAAACTTTGAGTAATTAGGAAAACCAGCAAATGCCACCTCCGACAGGAGATTTTACAGTATCCTTCCTCTGCCACGCCCACAGAACCAATAGTAAAAAAATTTGAATCCCACCACTGATTATGCTCCACCTCAATCTCCAAACTGGGATTTGAGGACTTGGGAGTACAGAAGAAGGGATTCGGCGTTTTTTGTAGCCTGAAGAACTCAAGTGCAATCTGACTAGCATAACTTCATTGCTTTTCAGTATCTGTTAGATGTCTGTTTGATTAATTTCAGCTCCCTCTCTTGTCTTCAGGAGCAAAAAGCAGCTTATATGGAGATTTCCTTTTATTTTATTCTTTATTTTGTGAGGTGGGCCAGGTTGGAAGTGAACAACTGGCTGGCCACCTAATGATCCATACAAGTAGTCCTAGATTTATGACTACAGTGGAGCCCAAAATTTCTGTTGCTGAGCAAAGCAGGTGTTCAATGAGCTTTGCCCCATGTTATGACCTTTCTTGCCACAGCTGTTGAGTGAATCCCTGCAGTTGTTCAGTTAGTAACGCCGTTGTTAATGGGAACCTGGCTTCCTCGTTGACTTTGCCAGTCAGAAAGTTGCAAAAGGGGAATCACATGAACCCCAGGATGCTGCAACCGTCATAAATACATGCCAGTTGCCAAGCCTCTGAATTTTGATCACGTGACCCTGGGGATGCTGCAATAGTTGTGTGAAAAAGGGTCATAAGCAGGGGTGTCAAACTTGATTTCGTTGAGGGACACATTAAGGTTGTATTTGACCTTGGGGGGGGCAGGGGGGCATGGCCAGAGGGAGGCGTGGTCAGCTCAATGTCACTCATGTCAGGGGCACCTGTGGTGGTTCAAGGAGTCTGCCAATGAAAACGGGCTCCCGTTAGGTCTAAAAATTAGCTTTGTACCAGAGATGTTCCTATTAGGTATAATAAAAGATAACCTTAACAAACCAGATATTTACTTAATTATCCCCGTAATTACAACAGCAAGAATATTACTTGCCCAAAATTGGAAGTCAAAAGAAATTCCAAATGATGATGCCATAATAGAAAATATTTTTCAATGCGCTGAATTAGATACCTTGACACGAAATGAATCCGAATATCATAAAGTATGGAACAATTTCTACACATGGAGGGACATGAACAGAAGTCTATAAAATGAAAATTTGAATTTTAGGTGCAATTGAAATGTGGTACAAAAATAAGATCTAACAATGATACAAAGATTAAATGCATATATGTAATTTTATGTATATATGTATATAAATGCTTAGATTTTCTATCGATTCTTCTTTACTGTAAAATGTAAAGACAGAAATGCATGTCAAAGAAAGTCCACCACGTTCAATACTTTTTAATGTTTATTTTCAATAAAAAATATTTAAAAAAAAGAAAAAAGAAACTGGGCTCCCAAGCTCCATTTTCAGCCGTGACCACTTCCTGCAACCCTCTTGCAGGGACAAGAGAGCTCATGAGGGCTGCCCGTAGCCCTCCCGAATTCCATTTTCACTGGCACAGCACCGCGGGCCAGTCCTTTGGTGTTTCCAGGGCCCCCCTCCCCCTGGGTCAGATCTAAGCACCCTGTGGGCTGGATCCGGCCTGCAGGCCTTGAGTTTGACTTGAGCCTTGAGTGGTCTTAAGTCACTTTTTTCAGTGCTGTAGTAACTTTGGTCACTAATGAATGGTTGTAAATTGAGAAGTAGGAATTTTGAGGAACACTAGTAAAATATTTATGGGGGTGGGTGATACAACAGGAAAGAAAAATGCAGGGTTTCTCAACCTCGGCCATTTTAACATATATGGACTTACAGGGTATCTGAGGGAACATCTCTTGCCAGCAACGACTGCCCATCACCCTGTGCGCTCTCACAGATGGCCTCCTTGGGGTGCCGTCGGCTAGACAGTGTTGGCTGGCGACCCCCAGGGGTAGGGCCTTCTCGGTGGAAGTGCCCACCCTGTGGAACCAGTTGCCCTTGGAGCTGCAGTTGGCCCCTGACCTCCGTTCCTTCCATCACGACCTGAAGATGTGGTTTTTCCAACAGGCCGGCCTGGACTGAGAGGGGTGGGTTTTTTATGGGTTTTTATGTTTATTTTTGTTATGGGTTTCAGATATTTGTTTGGCTTCGGGTTTAATAATTTTTTAATTAATTTTAAATTTTGTATTGTGTGTTTTTATCGATGTGAGCCACCCTGAGTCCTTCGGGAGATAGGGCAGCATATAAATCCAAACAATAAATAAATAGATAAACTCCCAGAATCCCCCAGTAAGCAAGGAGAATTCTGGGGAAGGCTGGCTGGGGAGTGAAGTCTGTACATCTTAAGGTTGCCTGAGTTGAGAAACACTGAATTGGAACACAAATGCATTTCTGTTGGAGGGGTTTTTCATGCAGTTGAGCAAATCTCAAGTTACTTTCCCACCCATCCACTCTTACTGTCCTCAAGAAAGAGTTATTGTCTTAATTGTTAAGTTTGCATGAAGAGTCAGATGCGGAGTGCTTCAGTGAAGAGTTTATTAATGACTACAGCTCATAACAGACCTGATTTGGCTGGGCTGCGGCTGCTACTTATAGCCAGCAGCTGCAGTTGCCAGCCAATCAGAGTGCAGGATTTTCCCGCACTTTTTAAACCAATCATTTCTGACATTTTACAAGAACAGTTCAAACTAAACCAATGACATTCAAACCTGCATACATAACATTAATAATAAAAAGAAATGAATCAGTTGTCATAGAAGTTTTGATAAGCATATTGAGAAGCAAGGACTTCAACTAACACACACTCCTTCTATGCTTCTATCTTGCTAAGATGTCCAAGAATTTGTTTTCCTCACAATCCTTAGGACTATGGAATTATTCTTCCAATTATCTTTGCATTCATCTGTTGATTCTTGTAAGAGATCCACACCAGATCATAAACCTGAGTTTTGTGGTTGCTTAGAAAAGAACGGTGGGTGCACAATAATTTGAACTATTTAATTCAGAATTATTCCTTTCTTATTTCAAAGCAAAAATATATTTCTTTCTTTAAAAAAAAGCCACTTCAGATGAAGAAGGCTGAAATAATCGTAATAAAAAAATAAGTTTTCCTGAAGATTCAGAGAAGCATGTTGTCAGCTGCCATCTTATGCTTGCTTGTACTTCGGGGATAGACTGGCATGAATTGTGGGGAGGGTGGAGGGAGGAAGGCAAGGCGGGAAATGAAAGTTAAGTTTCAGCATCAGGGAGGAAAGCAGGAAAATGAAAGTTCTGCATATCTTTGGAGTTGCTGTTTCAAGGTCACCTGGGCATACCAGCTGTACACAACTGGCCATTACAAAAACATCCTGCTTGAACTTGATTAGTTGCAAGAGGTGGGTGATGGGAGGAAGCTAAAGGAGGGGAAGGTTAAACTTAGGGCTTTTGGCATGCAATGCTGAGTTCTGGCTACATATTATTGCAACGCGCTTCCAATAAAACCAGGCCTTTCTCAACAGATGGAGCTGAGGATGTTTTTGATTTAGAGGTTTAAGTGCAGTGGTGGGATTAAGCCAGTTCACACCACTTCGGGAGAACCAGTTGTTAACTTTCTGAGCAGTTTGGTGAACTGGTTGTTGGAAGAAATCATTAGGTCAGAGAACCGGTTGTTAAATTATTTGAATCCCACCACTGTTTAAGTGGCAACAGGTGACAGACACATTGAGGGGTTTCCTCTCCCTGCAACAGGCTGTGAGAATCACTTCGAGGCAGAGGAGGAAGCAACTGCAGCCCAGGCAACGGTGAGATAAGAAATGTCTGTGTCTGTTAGATATGTGCTAGATTGAAGAGGCAGGACACGGTAGACGGAAAGGATTTCTTTATTTAGCTCTGAACAAAAGACGCTGCCACCAGGTGTGCCTGCTGTTCTTTTTACAGGCTGCTGTCCACAATCTCAGCCACTGATGGCTGTTCATTTTCCCGCCTGGAAAATGAACCAATGGGGGAAGTCTGACATCACTGACTTTTCCCCATTGAATATCTAACACCCCTCCCCTCCTGGAAGGAGCATTCATCTGACCAGCTCTCACTCACAGACATAATCACGTAAGTAGGCAGGACTCCTGTGTGTGCGATGGGACCTTCACAGTTCAACCTCACCAGCGGTGGCAACCTGAGTAGTTGGGTCTGTTGTCACTCCAGAGCCAGCCCTTTGAGCTGCCTCTGGGTTTTCCAGGGGTGGGGCTGGCTCCGACGGAACAGAGAGCCCTGAGTTTCTTTGCTGGATTTCTGCCCCTTCAGCTAAGTTATCCTGTGGTGTACTCGAGTTTGAGTCCCACCCTAGAGTGGGAAGGCTTGTGTTTTCAGTATTTGTAGTTGTTAGGGTTGGTCTTACCTCTCTGTGTTGTGTTTCTGTCTCTGAGGTTTTCTGGTCATTCAGATTCTGTTCCAATTGTCCCCGGAGTTGGTCTATGTGTCTGCTCCATATTTTCCCATCTTCTAGTTCTACTCTATAAAATCTGGGGCCTGTGACGTGCACTACTCGTGCAGGGACCCATGCCCCCCCGCTGCATAGTTGTGAGCATAGACCAACTGACATATGTTCAAATATCTGCATTTACTCGTTGAATGTGCGGGTGTGATTGGATTGTAGTATGGGTGTAATCTATCTAGCTCTGATCTTAACTTCCGCCCCATTAAAAGTTCTGCTGGACTTCTGTGTGTGGCGGCCGAAGGTGTGATATGTTGTATCATTAAGAAATTGTCTATTTTCATTTGCCAATCCCCTGGTCCCATTTTAGCTAAGGTTTCCTTCGTGGATCTCACAGCTCTCTCTGCTTTCCTGTTATTTTGGGCATGTTCAGCTGCTGATAATACGTGGTGGATTCCCTGTTCAGCTAGGAAACATTCAAAATTGTTTGATGTGAATTGGGGCTCATTATCTGATACCACAACATCCCGTAACCCATGTGTGGCAAACCATTTCCTCAGTACCTTAATCATAGCATCTGCTGTGGTGGTTTTCATGATTGTTACTTCCACCCACTTTGAATATGCATCAACAGTTGTTAGAAATGTTTGCCCCTGCATTGACCCTGCCGGGTCTATATGTATTCTAGACCAAGGTGCTGTGGGTGATTCCCATTCTAGGGTTGGTGCTGAAGGGGGTGTGGGTCTAGATTCCTGCCAAGGCATACAAACTGCAACCCATTTTTCAATTTCCTTATCCATTCCCAGCCACCAGGTATAACTTCTGGCTAGTGCTTTCATCCTTACTATCCCTGGGTGGCCCTCATGCAACATTCTTAAGACTTGTTCTCTCAGTGTCTCAGGTATCACAACTCTATCCCCCCACAACAAACACCCTTTAATTACAGACAGTTCATTTTGCTGAATTTTAAATGGTTTAAAGTCACCTTCCAGTGCTTCTTCTGGCCATCCCCTCAACACCCAGTTTAAAATACGCGCCAGAGTTTTGTCTTTGGCTGAGTGTTTGGCTATCTCTGATGCTGTGATAGGGCCGGTGGCGATGTCTTCAATGAGGAGTATGGATGTGGCTGGAGCTGGGTCTTCAATAGGTTCCGGGAGGGGGCAATGGCTGAGCGCATCTGCATGAGTTATGGTCTTGCCTGGTCGATGTATAAGGCGATAGTTATATGCAGCTAAGAAAACAGTCCATCTTGTCATTCTAGGGGACAACATGTTTGATGTTGGTTTGTTTCCTGCTATGATGCCTAGGAGTGGTTTGTGGTATGTGACTAGTTCAAGTTGTCTCCCATAAAGATATTCATGAAAACGCTTAATGCCTGCTACTACAGCCAGTGCTTCCTTATCTAGCTGGCTGTAATTCCGTTCAGCTTTGGATAAAGTTTTTGAGTAGAAAGCAATGGGTGCTTCTCTGCCATTCGGGAATTTATGGCTGAGAACGGCCCCTACCCCAAAAGGAGATGCATCACATGTTAGTGAAAGAGGTAATGTTTCATTATATTGTACTAGAACACTGTTAGAAGTTAGGAGTCCTTTTATGGATTCAAATGCAGTTGCTTCTCTATGCCCCCAAGTCCATTCTGCATTTTTATCAAGAAGTCTGTGAAGTGGTTCAGCAACTGTCGCTTTCTGTGGTAGAAAAATACTGTAAAAGTTTAAAAGTCCCAGGAAAGCTTGTAATTCTGTTTTGTTTGTTGGAGTGGGAGCTTCCTTAATTGCTTTTATTTTACTATAAGTGGGGTGTATACCTGTCTCATCAATTAGATATCCCAGAAATTCAACACTTGGTACTGCTATGTGACATTTCTCTTTTTTGAGTTTAAGGCCAGCTTCTTGAAATCTGCTCAAGACTAGCCTTAGTCTTTGTTTAAGTTGTTCTTTGTCCTCTGCTGCCACGAGGACATCATCAAAATAAGGTACCCCCCACAGTGCCCCCACCAAATTGCAGTCTTTTGCATTTGAAAGCACCCCTGTGTGTTACAATGGTCTGAGCTTCTGCTGTTTCTTCATCCACAGGTAATTGCTGATAGGCTTGAGCCAAGTCTAACTTGGCAAAACTTTTTCCTTTTCCTATTGAATGCAACAGATGTACAACTGGCACTGAGTAAGTGCTCTGTTGCAATGCGGTATTAAGGGAAATTTTATAATTAGCACAGATTCGAATTGACCCATCTGGCTTAACTGGAGTGGAGTGGGGTCTCCCACTTAGCGTGATCAACTGGCTCTAGTACTCCCTGGGCTATGAGTTTATCTAATTGTTCATCCACCTTGGGTCTCAAGGTGAAAGGGACTCGCCTTGGTTTTATTCTGGCAGGGGAAACTTTTGGATCAAGGTTGAGGGAAATAG
This sequence comes from Naja naja, assembly GCA_009733165.1. Classification (NCBI taxonomy): domain Eukaryota; kingdom Metazoa; phylum Chordata; class Lepidosauria; order Squamata; family Elapidae; genus Naja; species Naja naja. The sequence continues at coordinate 32,030,216 of CM019149.1, forward strand.
GGGTCCCCTTATACTTGCCTAGGGTTCCGTCGAACACATCCTTGAATTCAGTCTGCAGGTCCTCTCTCATTTGATTGTGCTCCTCCGCTTGCGTGGTGTGGATGGTCACCTCCATTCCTATGGCTCTAAACCATTCTATTCCGAGGAGGCTTGGTACTTCTTTGTCCACGATGGTTAAAGGCAATTCGCCGGTGAAGTTTCTGAATTTTACTGGAAAAATTCCTCTTCCTAACATGGGAATTCTGTTCCCTTGGAAATCTTTTATTATTAAACGTTGTGGTTTTAGTTGTTGTTGAGTTATGCCAGAGATTGCTTCCTTTATAGTTGTCCAGGACACCATAGATAAGTAGGATCCAGAGTCAATTTCCATATCACAAGGTTTTTCTCCTATTATCACTTTGATGTTGAATTTCTTTGATTTATGGTGATCAGAATGCCCCACTATTGTGTGCTCATAGTCTCTGTCCTTCTCCATTCAATTCTCTTCCCGCCTGAAATTTGAATGAGGGGGTCTCTGGAATCCCCTTTGTTGTGGGGCACATGGATGATTAGGGAACCCTGCTTGTCTCTGACTGGAGTATGCTGGCAGATTTGCTCTGCATGCTTCAGCAATATGCCCCCTTCTCTCGCATCGATGGCAGGTTGTATCCCTGAATTTGCAAACCTCCCGGGGGCGGTTCCCTTTACAGCCTGCACACCATAGGAGTCTCTGGCTTGTCCCTTGGGGCCCTGATCTTCTATCAGGTTTTACTCTATGTATTGCTTCCTCCTCTTCTTCAGAGAGTTCTCCAATCTCCCCCTCTCCCTGATATTTGCTGGTCGTCCCCCATGTTGAGTGAACACTCTCGGATTTCTCAATTTTAGCTGCTGATTTTTCCGAGATTTCTGCTGCTTGGGCTTCCTCCATTACTTCTTTTAAAGAGATGCTCTTTTTAGTTATCAGCTTTCTTTGCAATCTCAGGTCCCTCATTCCAACTACAATTCTATCTCTTAAAGTTATTTCCACATTTTCAAACTCGCAGCCTACAGCAATATCTGGTAGGTTTGTAAGGTAATCATTTATGATCTCACCTGGTTTCTGTTCTCTGCAGTAAAAGTCAAGTCGGTGAGCCAGTGACGATGCAGCAGGAGCATAATGTTCTTCCAACATCTTCTGTAATTCTTTCCATTCCATTGTTTCCACATCTTTGGGAGCAGCCAGGGTTCTAGCTGTTTTGTAGAGGCGATTTCCACAATATCCCAGGAATAGAGCTCTCTTCCTCTGTTCTGTTGTATCCTGCAGTGAATTTGCTTCCAAAAACATTCGAAATTGTCCTATGTACAACCCAGTCATGCTTTTTTGGATCAAAAGTTTCTGGTTGAGCGTGGGTGGACATTCTGATGATCAGCACGGTGATCGCAGCGTTCTGTTGTAAGAATTTTCCATCTTCGCCTAGTTTCCTTTGTTCTCTTCTAGTATCCCATCCTCGTCGCCAGTGTTAGATATGGGCTAGATTGAAGAGGCAGGACACGGTAGACGGAAAGGACTTCTTTATTTTGCTCTGTACAAAAAACTCCACCAGGTGTGCCTGCTGTTCTCTTTACAGGCTGCTGTCCACAATCTCAGCCACTGATGGCTGTTCATTTTCCCGCCTGGAAAATGAACCAATGGGGGAAGTCTGACATCACTGACTTTTCCCCATTGAATATCTAACAGTGTCCAAAATAGGAATGCAATTTGAGAAAATGTCTCAGGGTTTATCCTTCCTAGTTCACTTTAGGATAAAGGCAAGAAGTGCCTGCAGACTCTGTTTCTGTAACCCTGTAAGAAAAGTAGTTTTAGTATCCGTGACTTTGGTGTCCAAGTCTGATCTATCTGGGATGGCAGGCACCCCTTCGTCTCAGTCTTCCAGTACTTGAGGGGTTATCACAGAGAAGGGAGGGTTGACTTATTCTCCAGAGCAGGACAAAAAGTAACGGGTGGGACCTTGTCAAGGAAAGATCCAACCTAGAATTAAGGAGAAAATTCCTGACAGTGAGAACAACTAACCAGTGAAATGCTTGCCTCTCCAAAAACTGTGGGTGCTCCATCACTAGAGGTTTTAAAGAAGAAATTGGACAGCCATTTGTCTGGAATGGTATAGAGTCTTCTGCTTGGGCAGGGGGTTGGACTAGAAGACCTCCAAGGTCCCTTCCAACTAGGGGTGGGCTTCAAAAATTTTAGCAAAGGGTTCTCTGCCTGGTTTCTGGGTGGGCGTGGCCATGGTGGCATGGCCTAGTTGGTCTTCTGCACCATGGGGGGCATATTTGCTCTCCCCGGGCTCAGTAGGCTTTCCGTAGCCTCCAGGAGGGCAAAAATGGCCTCCTCAGGCTCCGGAGGCTGTCTGGAAGCTGGAAACGGGCCAAGTTCCGGCCTTCCCAAATTTTCAGGAGGCCCATTTTTCACCCTCCTGGAGCCTCCATGCACACCCTGCATTTACCTGCATTCAAACGGGCTGCATGGGACCCTTGGGAGGGGAGGGGTGGGCAGAGCCAGCCAAGAGTGGGATTTGGGGGTTCTCTGAACTGCACAGAATCGTAGCTAGGGGCTCTCCCAAACCCCTGTGAACCTCCAGCAGCCCACCTGTCAGCTTTGAAATTCAGCTGCCAACATAATGGGATGGGGGGGATGGAGGAGTTGACAAGTTCAAGGTTATTCTGTATGTTGTACTAAGAAATTCCAGTTGCAGTTAATTGGTTCTTGTGATTTATGAAGTGTAGAAGTGGGAGGAGAAAAAGGTGGATTCTGTGTAGCGCACGATAATTCTTTCACTTTGAAAAATGCCTTAGACATACCAGATCTGTTTCTAATAAATCAATTGGAGAGAATATGTCTCGGAGTGATTGATATCCTGGATACTTTCTGGATGCCTTACACCACCCCTGCTTCCAACCCTATTACTCTATGTTCCATGTTCACTCAACAGGCAGAAATAGAGGCAGGGAAACGTGTTCAGGCTCTCTTGGAATCGACCAACATGGCTTCAGTACGAGAAGTGTCCAGTTTCACCGAAGACCTGCTGTGCCCCATTTGCCTCTCCTTCTTTCGAGAGCCCCACATGCTGGAGTGCGGCCACAGCTTCTGTGCTCCCTGCCTGGAGCCCTGCATCCCCAAAGGGCAAAGACGGGGGCTCTGCCCCGAGTGCCGGCGCCCTTTCGCTTTGCGACGCATGACGATCAACCGAGCCCTCTGCAGCCTGGCCGAGAAGGCCCGGCTTCTGAAGCTGGATGAAGGGACGCAGCTGAGCAGCACCGGAGGCTGGTACTTCTGTGAGGAACACGAGGAGCCTCTCAAGCTCTTCTGCAGCCAAGATGAGGAGTCCGTTTGCGTCATCTGCCGGGACTTGCCTCAGCACCGGGGACACGACTTCCTGCCCATCAAAAACGCGGTTCAGACCTATCAGGTGAGAACTGGACCTGGGAGGAGTAAGAAGGCGGCCTCTGGTTGAACAAGACGCTCTCTCTCTGTCTCTCTGTCTCTCTCTCATTCTATTGTCTGCCTGTTGGTCTCCCCTCCTCCCTCCCTCCCTCCTATCTATCTATCTGTCATCATCATCTTCTATTTTCTCCATATGTCTCTCTGTCTCTCCTTCTCCTTATCCATCTATCTATCTATCTATCTATCTATCTATCTATCTATCATCTTCTACTTTCTCCATATGTCTGTCTGTCTGCTCGCTCCTTCCTTCCTTCCTTCCTTCCTTCCTTCCTTCCTTCCTTCCTTCCTTCCTTCCTTCCTTCCTTCCTTCCTTCCAAATCTATCTATCTATCTATCTATCTATCTATCTATCTATCTATCTATCTATCTATCTATCTATCTATCATCTATCTCCCTCTCGGTCTGTCTGTCTGTCTATCTGTCTGTCTGTCTGTCTGTCTGTGTCTCTCCCTCTTTGTGAAATTTATTTGCCACTTATCTTGCCATGGGGATATTCTAGGTGGCTTATTTTGCAAGCCAAGATAAACTACAAGTAGAGTTCACAGTAGAGACATTGAAATGTAAGAGCTTTTGAAGCCTCCCAAATATTTACCAGAAAGCGTTAAGTAGGTTTCTACTCTGAAAGGCATGAAGTAACATGAATACTAAATCCGTCTCTCACCTACATTAGGAATTCATCTTCCCATTTTCTGAAGGGGGATGCACTATTTGATATCTTGATCACTAGGTGGAGGCAAAGGGTAAGAGTTTTTTTTTTTTAAATCCCTACTTGTATCCCTTCGAGTCTCTGATCATCTCGATCTGTGTAGCTGCTATTGATGAGGGGAGTTGAGGAACGAGTTTAATTGTGGGACTTGGTTTGGGAGTGATAAACTAGCTTAGGGGCATTGTATGAGGAGCAGGATCACTGGGAAAGAAGCCAAAAAGTCTGAACAAGGTCTATCAGCAAAAAGAAATACCTTAAATAAACGCAGGGAACATCACAAATTAATAGATTGGTAACTAAATCTATCACAGTAGAAAACACTCTTAACTAACAAATTAAATGCTAATTAGGGCTGGTTGGGGGACAGAGGTCTGATGGATTTTAAGCGCTGCTGAGCAGAACCTTTGGCTGGAGGTATACAATTGTCCTGGGATCAGTCAAATGCTGGTGTCCATCTTAAGTGAGATCTGAACTTTCTCTTCCTTTTAGGACCAGCTGAAGGCCTCTCTGGAGCCTCTTGAGGAAGGTCTCAGGCGGTTGAAAAGGAGCCAGTGCCACCAGCAGGAGAACATTATCGAATTAAAGGTGCAGCTGGGGAGCGGTGAGGGGTGGGGACTTCTTGTTTAATGCTAAACTGAGTGTATCTTCTCTCTCTCCATCCCAGTAACTATTACTTCCCTTGATACGATTTGTGGCTCATTCATTTAATATCAGGTGTTTCATAGTCAGCATTTAATCCAAGCTCCTGCAATTCAGCCTAAGGAAAATAAAAGCTACCTGCTTGTCTGATTCACATTCAGATCAACAGTAAATAAATAAATATGCTGTAGTGTGGCATTCAAGTTGCCAAAGTTGTCAACCATTTTTCAGGATGTTCCATTCTGTTCCCACTTCCCCCGAGATTCTCCATGTAGTTTTAAACATTTAAAAGCATTGTGGTGCTCTAAGCTACCACAAAAGGCACTCTTAACAATTAGAAGTTTGTGTATACTGATAGAAGGGAATATTTGTAGCTCGGGGTTGTATAGTAGTGGAGTCCTTGGTGCTTTCTGAGCTTGGTTGTTTGCTTGCAGATGTTTCTCTACTCAACTAGGTAATATCATCCGCGGGTTTGCACTCCATTCTAGCACTGATGATATTACCTAGTTTGGTAATGAAACGTCTACCAAAAAAAACCCAATCAAATTCAGCATCAAGGACCCCACAGAACTTTGTGTGTGTGTATGTATATCTACATAAATGGAACTTTGTGTGAAAGTATGTACATCTGTGTGTATATGTGTGCTGTCACTACATTATAATAAAAAGGCGTTGCTTAGGTAATCATCATGGTGACATTGATTGATTGGTTATGAGTTACCTGAGAGTGAAATGGGTGGCATATAAATTTAATAAATAAATAAAATAAATTATATGCCATCAAGTAGTTTTCAACTGCTAGCAAAACAGAGTTTCTCCATGACGATTTATCCCTAACCTGGTTTTTCAGGTCTTCCAATGGTGCCCCCATTGTTTACCATCTTTGCCCCTCATTGTCTATTTCTTTCCATCTTTCCTAGTAAAGAGTCTCCTTAAGAAAGTTAGGTCTTAGCATCACATGCCCAAAGCAGGAAGTTTTGAGTTGATTTGTTTAATGGTCCATTAGATTTTTTACCCCCATGACTATCCAAGGCACTCTCAGGAGTCTACCCCAAAAGCAACCCCATTGTGACAGGTGATCATTTCTGTTTGACTGAACCACAGTCTGTTGCTGTGCCCCATCTATGTTTTCCCAGACCTGCTCCGAATCCTTGTCTGATCACATCTCTGGAGAGTTTGTGAAGATGCACCAGCTGCTGAATGACAGAGAGCTGAGTATAAAGCAGGCCTTAGAAGACCAGAGAGAAAAGAACTTGGCACAGATGGAAACCAAGTTAAAGGAACTGGACTGGAAGATGGCCTCACGTTCAGAAACTCTGTGTGTATAAGGCCAGCCTTGAATGCAAAGACCACATTAGTTTCCTTAAGGTAAGGAGGACCAGGGGCTGTGTGGGGTTTTCTTGGGAAGAAGAAAATACTGGGTGCATAGATTGCACCAAACCATTGTCAGAAGAATAATTTGGGGTTCCAACTTGACCCAGGGTTGCACAAGAATAAATAAAAATGAGGAAAGAAGAAATATTTCTTCCTAAAAGCAAAACAGTTTGCTTTTAAGAGCAGGCTAAGAGGAACAGGGTACAGTGGCAAACATTTATAGAGGGAGCTTGTCTGGGATGTGAAATGTTTACATGCTGAGGTGGTGTGTGTGTGTGTGTGTGTTTGTGAACATATAGTTCTGCTGGGAGACTTAATTTAATTAACTTTCTGTTTGCAGACCTTATTCTTTGATATGTGGATTAGGCCTGGGTAACTTATTTCGGAGTTTGAGGAAGTTTGCTAATTTGATTAAGTTGGAGACACTGATTCTCAGACCATTGTGGATTCTGTTAATATTTTAAGGGAAGATGGAAACAGTATAAAGAATAAAATATATTTGGATATAAAACTTCTCACCCCATGATTTGTTCAATTAGGGTTTGTCACAACTGACAAAATCTCTGCATTTCTTTTAAATCTTTGTAAGCCACCTGGAATCCCTGAGAGTCAGCTGGGTGGCCAAATCAATTTTCTTAAACAAATAAGAGAAGTAGGGCCAATTTCCTGTAACAATTGCTACATTCCATAGTGTTTGTTCCTATAATAGAGAGATTGATCAGTAGTTCCGCCTTCATCGCCTTGGGTTTTCAGTGGCATCTCAAGCACTCTGACTCTACAGTCCTCAATTTTTCTTTCTTCTATATATGTTGTCATAGTATTTCACTGGGATTTTTTCCTGATAATAAACTAGGACGTGATCTACTGAGGGCAGAATCTATTGTGCACCATCAAAATGCAGAACGTTTTGGCAGGAAAGTGGGTGATAACCCACGGAAAAGAATTATTTTTGACTGTTATCTTTTTTTCCTTCTTTCCTTCCTTCCTTCCTTCCTTCCTTCCTTCCTTCCTTCCTCCTCCTTCCTTCCTTCCTTCCTTCCTTTCTTCCTTCCTTCCCTCTTTCCCTCCTTCCCTCCCACAGGAGGCAAAAGAGTTGCTAGAGAGGTAAGTAGTGTTTCTCTTTTCTCATACACCAAATTACAGCCAAAGTTAGAGCAACATTTCCTTTAATAAGCAAAGTGGTTGTTAAATGTCACCCCAACCTTTTTTTGTCACCGTTGTTAAGTGAATCACTGCAGCTTCCCCTATTGACTTTGCTTGCTCCAAGCCAGCTTGGAAAGTCGCAAATGGCCATCATGTGACCCTCCCAACATGGCAACTATGATAAATGCAGGCTGCTTGTCAAGCACCTGTATTCTGATCACGACCAATGGCTGTAAATGTGAGGACCGGTTGTAAATCACTCTTTTCAGCGTTGTTGTGCCTTCGGTCTCTCAATGAATGGTTGAGAAGTCCAAGACTAAATATATGATAAATATATGAAAGGAAGAAAAGTATGAACCCACAGGGAGGGCTGACTCTACAAAGGTGTCAAACTCGATTTCATTGAGGGCCGATCGGGTTGTGTTTGACCTCAGGCGTGGGGGCATGGCCAAGATGGGCGTGGCCAGCTCAACATCACTTGTGTTGGGGGTGCCTGTGGTGGCCCCAGCACTCTGCCAGAGAGGGCTCCCAAAAATGGACTGCCAGCGAAAATGGGCTCTGTTTTCAACTGTGATGGCTTCCTGCAACTCTCTGTCAGCAAAAATAGAGCTTGGGAGGGCTGCATGAGGTAACCAGTAGCGGAAATGTTGAGTAGTTTGGAGAACTGGCAAATCCCACCTCTGACTGGAGATTTTACTGTATCCTTCCCCTGCCACACCACCAAGCCACACCCACAGAACCGGTAGTAAAAAATTTGAATCCCACCACTGCACCACAGGTCAGTCCTTTGCTGCTTCAGGCTGGCCCTGCGGTCATATCTGAGCACCCCACGGACAGCATCTGGACTGTAGGCCTTGAGTTTGACACTCCTGATATAGGGTATCTTAGTTTGCCTCTTCACTGTAGGCATGATTTCCTCTACCACCTTTCAGAAGCTAAATCCAAAATGTGTAGGTGAAGGACCTCCACGTATGGAACTAGTTATGTATGTAGGTTTGAATGTCATTGGTTTAGTTTGAATTGTTCTTGTAAAATGTCAAATAAGATTGGTTGAAATAGTGTGGGAAAAGCCTGCACTCTGATTGGCTGGCAACTACAGCTGCTGGCTATAAGAAGCAGCCATAGCCCAGCCAAGTCGGGTCCATTTGAGCTGTAGTCACTTAATAAACTCTTCACTGAAGCTCTTCGCGTCTGACTCTTCATGCAAACATAACAGAACTGAAGATGGTTACTTGTTTACTTCCATTAAAAACTCTGCTACAATTATAAATTTGACTCCTCTTCCTTCTTGGGAATAGAGGCAAAGCAAGGTTTATTGGCCACAAAGAGTTTAATTGGGAGGGAAAATGTTCTTCTGGCCTGGCTCCTACCCATATCACTTCTAAAGTCACTATAAAACTACAAAAAGAAAAAGTGGAGTTTTTCTTGAGCGAGTCTTCATTTCTGATGATGACGTGGGCATTTTCTTGGCAACAGTTATGGCCGCCACCTTCTCCTGGGTTTTGCAGCTTCCCTGGGAAGTATTAATCAGATCTGAACCTATTTTACTGTTTTGGAAATCATCCTTTGTTGGCTTTGTGCTGTTCTCTGTTGTGATTATTAAACAAATGCATGGGTGCTTCTAATAAAACCTGATTTATGGAGCAGCAGACAGTCCTAGGTGTAACATTCTTCCAATTCTAATCCTCCCATTTTAATCCAATATTTTCCATGCTATTTTTCCTTGTTGCATAAAATCCATTGAAGACGTGAAAGAAAGAAAAAATGGCAGCATCATTATTTTTTGACCGGAAGTGCTCAGATATCTTTCTGTAGAAGGACCCAGATGTGATTCCTCTAGGTTTGATAGATAGAGCTGTGGTGGTGCAGTGGTTAAAATGCAGTACTGCAGGCTACTTCTGCTGCCTGCCGGCTGCCTGCAATTTGGCAGTTCAAATTTCACCAGACTCAAGGTCGAACTCAGCCTTCCATCCTTTCGAGGTCGGTAAAATGAGGACCCAGACTGTGGGGAAATATGCTGATTCTGTAAACCACTTAGAGAGGGCTGTAAAGCACTGCGAAGCGGTATATATGTCTAAGTGATATTGCTACTGCTATTGGGGCAGCTTATTCTAAAATGGCTGATCCTTGGGATTTTCTTCTCCTACAGGCTGCGTAAGGAACAAGGAGCTCGGACGAACCCGAGCTAGATGCTGAACTGGTAGGAGAAGATGGGCAGGGGCCAGCAGTGAAGATAGATGAGTGTGAGAATGAAATTGATGAAGACATTGATGAGGAGGAAGTGGAGGAATTAGAGAAGAGGAAGAAGAGGAGGAGGAGGAGGAAGAAGAGGAGGAGGAAGAAGAACAGAGACAGCAGAAGAAGAAGAGAGGAGAAGGAAGAGGATGAAGATGGGGTGGTGGCTGTAGACTTGAACCTGGGGAGTTTAGGACCTCTGCAATTCTATGAAGGAGCTCTGGGTGCGGTGGTACATCCAGGTGAGTTGAATTTTTAGACCAAATGTACAGGTTGTCCTCAACTTTATTTTATTTATTTTTATTTATTATATTTATTTATTTTAATTTATCGAGGACCGCCAGCGGCACTCCAGCCGACGGGACCCAAGGAGTCCTTGCCTATGTGCTCACAGAGGCGGTTCATCGATGTCGGCAGGAGTTCCCTTAAATATTGAGGACCCATGACCACAGTTGAGCCCAAACAACTGGCTAATAGATTCATTTGTGTCTAATTTTCTGGACCAGTTTATACTCCTGCAATCGCCTGCTGCACAAGTCCTCTTGTTCATTCTCAATTCTTTCCATCTTCCCTCTCCAGTCCCTGCAACCATCACTTTGGACTGCAACTCAGCTCATCCCAGCTTGGTCCTTGTGGAAGAAGCCACCGGGTAAAGTTCAGTCCTGGCCGGCGGTTCTGGCGACGAAAGCTGGAACGCTTCACCTCTACCCGTGTGTGGTGGGGCGGAAGGGCATTACCACTGGGCGCTTCTACTGGGAGATCCAAGTGGGGACAGCCCTGGTTGGATAGTGGGGACAGCCAAAAAGTCTGTGAAGCGTAAAAGAGGCTGAATTTTCTGCCCAAGGAAGGGGTGTGGGCTATTGAGCTGAAGGGAGAGTACCAAGCTCTGAGTGATCCCCGTACACCCCTCTCGGTCTCTTGGGGAGGATGGAAAAAGTGGGGGTCTACCTGGACTTTGAAGGGGGCAGCTCTCTTTTACAACAGCAGCAGCATGTCCCACCTCTACACCTTCCAAGCATGCTTCCATGAAGAGCTGCTGCCCTTCCTCAGCACTCAAAGCAGCTACCCCTCTCGGTGTGGGACCTGGAGCTTTGAGATCTTAGCTCAGGGTGTAGGGTTAGGGTTAGGATTGCAAGAACAGCCTGGTGAAAGTTGAAAACGTTGAGGTGTGTTAGGATGGCTGTTTTAAGAGAAAGTCCATTCTATTCCCTCTTTGCAAGCGATCGCTCAAGATTGAAACTGGTCTGGCCTGACTATTGTGGCCCATGATGGTGGTTCTAGGCAGAGAGTGCTATAAGTGTATCTTTCAACTTGACCTTCTATTTCCCACATGCTTAATTTCCTCGACCGTTGACTGTAGTGAGGATAGAGGTTGGCTATGTCCACCTGTGGTGCAAGATTTTACCTGCTTTCAATGTGTTCCACTGCAGGCAAAAACAATGAAGGCAAGCCGTACTTCCTGCCCTGGGTTGGGAAGGCCTCAGTAGAGATGTTCAAATATTCAAATACTGGGTTGTATCTGCAACAAGTGATGGTTTTCCTCATCACCCTTTAATGCTCACCACCCTATAATGCTACAAGGCATTGCACACCAAAACAATTAGACACAAGGACAGTTGTTTCCCTCCCCCATGCCATCATCATGCTAAACAACCAATTCCCACAACACTGTCTTATGCCCTGGGATGTCAAGCCACCCAGTAGGGCTGTATTACTATTATCCTTCTCATCTTTCCTATTACCTATTTATTTAGCATGACTATAACCTTGTTGTTTGTATCTCATGGTTTATATTGATTGCCTTTATTTAGTATACTATAATGATTTATGTGGATTGCTTATTTTGTATGCTATGATCACTGAGTGTTGTATGTTATGATTTATGATGATTGTATTTTTGGATTATCGTCATGATTTATCACTTGGAGCTTATGCACCAGAGACAAATTTCTTGTGTGTCCAATAAAGTGCCCACACTTGGCCAATAAAGAAATTCTATTCTATTCTATTCTATTCTATTCTATTCTATTCTATTCTATTCTATTCTATTCTAAAGGAGCTGTGGTGGCACAGTGGTTAGAATGCAGTAGTGCAGGCTGCTGACTGCCAGCTGCCTGCAATTTGAATTCGAATTTCACCAGGTTGACTCAGCCTTTCATCCTTCTGAGGTCGGGTAAAATGAGGACTCAGATTGTTGGAGGCAATATGCTGACTCTGTAAACTGCGTAGAAAGGGCTGCAAAGCACTGTGAAGCAGTATATAAGTCTGAGTGCTATTGCTTAATAAAGAATTCTTAATAAGAATTAAGAATTGAACTTTAAGGAACCAAGATAGAAAGCATGTTGACTCTTTTGAACTTGTATTCCTGCAAATACAAAGATATGGATCATAAAACAAATCAATCCAAAGTTCTCACTCAAAACAGTGACCAGGTTCGATTATCATATTTTGGACACATTATGTAAAGACCCAGATTGCTTCAGAAGTCCATGTTCATAATTTAATAAACTAATCGCTGTTCAATATTCCACCAAAATTTCAATATCCCAATTGCCCAGAAACACCAAAACCGCCAGTATGATAAAATTTACACAGTCCCGGAACTGTTCCTCCAAATCCCTAAATTTATAGTCTTTAAAATTTTCCAATTTGCACTCTCTAAATTTTCTAAATTTTAAAGTCTTGTTTAATTTTTCTTCTTTCTTCTTTCTTTCAACAGGAGAAAACAAATGCATTTTATAAAGAAATCTTACTGATGTTACAATGTATTCTGGAAGATATGACAAGAACTGGGTAATACGCATATAGATGTGAGACTAGAAACCCTCCAGCAAATGACAATAAAAATGACAAAAAACCTCAGAAATTAGAGGAGAAATCAGAAGGAGCTGAGGAAAGAATAGAGGAGATAAATCAAAAATGATACAAGCAGATAAAAGATATGGAAGAGATAATAATAATTCTTAAAATGGAACAGACAGATGATCCCTTAAGAGTTCAAAATGTAGAAGGGAATAAAGAGAAAGATCTCTCAAAATGATGAAAGATCTACAGAGGTCCATAGTCCTTTCAAAGGTGGAAGAGGAAAAAAGAGATATCCAGGTAACTGAGGGTCAACGTAAGCACCAAATCGACTGATTTGTTTAAAAAAACCTTTTTATTTATTACACTTGTATATCACCCAACTCCCAATAGCTATGGACTGCTCATGAGTAGAAACAAGGAAAACAATGCAATAATAGTCAGATCTGAAGAAGAGAAGATTGCAAGGGTGACCAAAATAAATAAATAAATAAATCCTGAAGAGGAATGAAAAAGAAACAGAGTCACATAATCCAAAAGGGACTTCACTCTTTCTTGAAAAAACCTGGATCAAGGGCCAGATTTTCATGGCCCTCCTAAACCACAGCAGAGGGGTGTCCAGTGATGGGATTCAAATTTTTACTATTGGCTCTGTGGGCGTGGCTTGGTGGGCGTGGCAGGGAAAGGATACTGTAAAATCTCCAGTCAGAGGTGGTATTTGCGGTTCTCCGAAACTCAAAATTTCCATACCAGTTCTGCAGAACTGGTCAGAACCTGCTGAATACCACCTCTGGAGGTGCCCCTGAATCTTGGGGCCCTTCCTCTGATTGTGTCCAACAGATCTTAAACTGTCAACAGTCAACCACCCTCAACTGTCATCACACTTTAATCTGGATTCCTACCTGACCAAAAATCCTGGCTATCTCTTCATGGATTCTAAGACAGTTTGGCCCTCAGTCTGGAATGACACTGATAGCCCTGCATCAAACGCCTGAGCAACAAACATCAAACAGTCTTGAAATCGGTTTGGCTTATAACTCTTTATTAATTACAACCTCTGAAACAAACGAACCAAAAACCAGAATTCAAGCAGGACAACTGTCAAGTTATTATTTACAAGCCATAGATTGAGACTGAACGAGCTGGGTCACATTGGCATGTCACACCTCCAGTGAATTTACAAGCCATAGATTGAGACTGAACGAGCGCTGGGTCACATTGGCATGTCACACCTCCGTAGTGAATGGGAAAGAAAGGTGGAGTTTCGGTCACAGGCGGGCCGTCGTATCCAAGGGCGGATGACGTGCTGGATCAATTGGTTAGCGGTCTGCTCTTCTTCGAGGCCCCCATGCGACTGCGGGCCTTGATCAGCCAGTCCCACAGCATTCCCAGCCCCACTAGAACATGATGCCAGGGATCAGCAAGAAGATCCGATAAAGGAATAACGGCCCTAGTATTGAAATAAAAAGCAGTGGAGAGAGAGAAATCTTCTCAGAATGTAATTTATTTATTTATTTATTTATTTATTTATTTATTTATTTATTAATTATTTGGACTTGTATGCTGCCCCATCTCCAAAGACTCAAGGCGGCTCACAACTAAAACAACCACAATAAATAATTAAAAAGAATTAAACAGATCACAAGGCCAAAATAGCAAATCTAAAATTTAAAATAATTTAAAACCCCATCCCCCGGGGAGGTCACAGCCGGATTGGTCAAACAGCCAGGTCTTCAAATCATGGCGGAAGTGCGAGGTCAGGGGCCAGGCAGAACCCCAGGGTAATTGGTTCCAGAGGTCTGGGGTCGCACAGAATAGGCTCGTCCGGGGACCACCAGTCAGCATTGACTTGCCGACGGACCCCGAGGAGTCCTTGCCTGTGTGCTCGCACAGGGTGGTTGGCACTTGATATTGGCCGGAGTCTCTCCCTTAAGTATTGAGGACCCTTGTCGTGTAGGACTTTGTATGTTAAAGTTAAAACCTTGAATCTCACCCGGAGTGCAACCGGCAACCAATGTAGACCACGCAGGAGGGGGGTAACATGGGAGAATTGGGGAACTCCCATCACCACCCGCACGGCCGCATTCTGCACCAGCTGCAATCTCCGGATGGTATGCAAGGGCAGTCCTAAATAGAGAGCGTTGCAGTAGTCGAGTGTAGAGGTAACAAGAGCATGAGTGACTGTGCGCAGGGCATCTCGGTCCAGGAATGGGCGAAGCTGACGAACAAGGTGGAGCTGGGCAAAGGCCCCCCTGGCAACAGCCCCCACCTGCTCCTCCAACCGGAGCCGTACATCCAGGAGGACCCCCAGATTCCGCGCCCTATCCACAGGGGGCAACACTTCTCCCCCTATGGCCAAAGATGGATACTCTTGACTGGGCCAAGATGCCGGTATGCACAGCCACTCAGTCTTGGCCGGGTTGAGTCGAAGCATGTTCCCATTCATCCAAATCCGTACCACATCCAAACACGGTCATCAGGAGAGGGCATCACTGATCTGGTTCGGGGTGGAGATGTACAGTTGGTATCGTCCGCATACTGATGGTATCTCACCCCAAAACCACGGATGATCTCACCCAGCGGCTTCATGTAGATGTTAAATAAAAGGGGAGAGGACCGACCCCTGAGGGGACCCCAAAAGTGATCGCCCTCGGGGTGACCTCTGCCCCCT